>JANRMT010062818.1:25717638-25793669 GCA_026402145.1 Polypterus bichir lapradei
ACTTCAATCAATCAATCACATCGGTTGTGTATTTGCACCTAAGCGAGGTTCTGTTTTCTCAGTGGTTTTGTTTTGCCGATGTTCTCACCTCGCTTGTGTATCAGCGATTAAGTGAGTTTCACTTTGATGACAGAGTCAGTTTCTTTGAGCTTCATGCTGTACCCTTGCACTTCCGGGCCGGACAGACAGACACACTTGTACACGTAGACGTTTATATATAAGACAAGTAAATTATCAGATTTTCAAATTCACAGTGGCTGATGATGAAGCCTTACTCTGTTTTGCACAATTTAATGACATCAGTGGGTTTGGCAAAGGAGAACTCCAGAAGATTACTTGCACATGTAAAGGCAGCTTGCTGGCTTATTTGGGACATTCACTTTAACTCGATTATGTGTGTGCACATAAATGCGCTGAGTTATGGTTCATTTATTTTGTGTTTTCGGATTGGGTGATCAGTTTAGGTTTGCTTCTTACAGTTTTTCCGAATCACTTAAAAGACTGCCATCTCCATTTTCCAGTAATCCTTTTTGGCCACAAACTAACTTTTCCTTGCTGGGTGTTGAAATAATAAAAGGCCACCCTGTGACACCCCGTGTAGTGGGAATTGGAATCACCAGCCTACACTCTAGGTGTCTAGTATGTGGGACCGAGCGTGACCAGGATGATGGTGTAAGACAGGGAAACACGGACACAAAAAGGGTTGGGGTTTTTGAAAAATAAAGTGAGGTTTTATTTACAGGTGCACTTAAAGAAAAAAATCAAAAAATAATGTGCTGCGGAATTTATATATATTAATACACAGTCCAATACCGCAAAGGACACTGAAAATCAATAAAGGGAGCCCAGAATGACTATATACAGTATTTACAGTGCTTCTTGAAAGTCCCAAAAGAAAAAGTAAAATACACGCAAACTAGTGAAATCCAAATATATACACAAAAAGCAAAAGGTGAAGCTGTCTTCCTCCACAGTGATCCAAGTCAGGAAGCTGCTCCTCCAAACAGTGTACAATACAGGATTCACCCAAAAGATATTCAAAAATACAGAAAAAGTGTATATACAAAAATAAACAGTGCACCACTAACCTCAACCCAATAAATACCTCCACCAAAGTTAATCCAGAGATATTTATATGAAAAAATATTTACAAAAACAAAGCACAAGCCGTAATGCTGTTCTGCCAGGTACCTTTCTCTAAGAAGATCTATTCAGAAAAGAACCCCCTCTAGAGGCCATGATTCCCTTTTGTATTCGGCGCCCCTACGCTGACCAATTAAACCGCCGTACGTCATCCCTCCCGGGGTACGCGATGACGTGAACGCGTTTGCGAAAAGCGGCGTCTACTTTCCCACATAATTACTATAAAAATCGAGCAGCGCGTATAGCTGTGCCGGCTTTTCAGACGCGGACTGCACTTCATGCCTTAAGTGAACGTAAGCACTTTTCCATTTTTTCTCCTTCCCCTGAGCTACAGCTCAGACAACTACAAACACGGGATCCCCATGCTAACCTGGGTTAAATAATATTAAGGCGCTTCACACTTTCTTTTGCTACTTTAGAGTTATGATGTCGCGGGAGGCACACGCAGTGAGTGGAGGATCGACAACGCCATCCCGGCCGGTCAATGGCAAGGCTGTCTCTCCAGGCTACATGAGACCCGCCGTGACACTCCCCAAAAGACGCTAATATCGTCAGCGAAGACGTCTGACTGCACTATATAAATGAAAAAAGGTAAGTTTCCTTTCTTTATACCTTTTTTCTTCCTCAAACAAAAACCTCCATCTTTACCCAGCAGAGGACGCTTAACTAATTTTATTTACTTAATGGTAATGCCAGTAAGGCACATTACCACACACCGATCCATCTGTTTTCTAAAATAAGTTCAAAAAAGTTTGTGGGGGACAAGAGCCCTGGCTGGCAACATCAGGCAGTAGGCAGGAACCAGTGCAGGACAGCAGCTAACACTCTTGTAGGATGCGTCTCATCCAGAATGACAGATGTATTAAATGAATGATAAAAACAAGGGATACTTTAGTATAGGGAATTCACAAAGATTAAAAATTAACAGGATAAATAAAAAAACTATGCTATAGTGGGCCGGCCTCCATAGTTTCAAGTCTGTCTTGTAAATGGAGTGGCTTGTTTTAGTTTTATTTATATTTTTGATGAAATCGTTTTTGAAATACAAAAAACAATCTTTTAAAGCAAAAAATGAACCATTTTAATGAAAATTAAAATAATAACAAGGTGCCCATCCTCCTTTTAACCCTGTCCAACCCAATACTGCTACAATTACAAAAAAAAAAAAAAAAGAAAACAACAAGAAAGTAAGCAAAGGTGCCCGTGCAGAACAGCAAGAAAGAATTAGGGTTGAAGGACCATAAGGTTGTCCCCAAAGCAAACAGCCTCTGCTGGAGATAAATGAAGTGAAGAAAAGTTTAGAAGTAAAAAATGTGGAGAAGCAATGGAATGTTAATAGAGAGAATGAAATCAGACACACCAGTCCAAAGACTAAACACAGAAAGTCAGTCTCACAACATCTACATAAACGTGCCTGGTGTGTTCAAAGGTCAGAGGTGACAAATGGGGTCAGAGGGTAATCCCCAAGCATATGTTTATGTGGCATAGAATACAATCGATGAACACATTTTAAATTGAGTTTGTTGATAATTAGAATTTCTTGATACCAAGGAGACTTTTTAAAAATCTAAATTCCATGAAATACAAGGAGTAGAGGACAACCTTATGGTCCTTCAGCCCTAATTCTTTCTTGCTGTTCTGCAAGGACCCCTTTACTTACTTTCTTGTCATTGGTTATCAAACTGACTTAATTTATAGTGAGCAATGGGATGCCTAACAAAGCATTGTGTATAATGTTGATTCTGGCTTCCAGCAAGGCGACAGAGTAAGTGAGAAATTGTACAGAGGATGCTTTGCAGAAGAGATTGGAATGCTACAACCTTAAAAAACAGATCTAAGTGGTATGTAAAAGAAAAAAAGAAGATGAAGGAATAGAAAAGGAAGATTTTAGAGATTGGAGTGTTCAAAAGTCCATGATTCAACAAATACATCACCCAGAATGTAAATAGTTTTGATGGCCCAGGGCTGGAATGTGATGGGACTATCGTAGGCTGCATCAGGAGTGGGCAGGAGGAGGAGTATAGGAACCTAATCAAGGACTTTGTTAAATGGTGTGACTCAAACCACCTACAACTGAACACCAGCAAAACCAAGGAGCTGGTGGTGGATTTTAGGAGGACCAGGCCCCTCATGGACCCCGTGATCATCAGAGGAGACTGTGTGCAGAGGGTACAGACCTGTAAATACCTGGGAGTGCAGCTGGATGATAAATTGGACTGGACTGCCAATACTGATGCTCTGTGCAAGAGAGGACAGAGCCGACTGTACTTCCTTAGAAGGCTGGTGTCTTCCAACATCTGCAATAAGATGCTGCAGATGTTCTATCAGACGGTTGTGACGAGCGCCCTCTTCTACACGGCGGTGTGTTGGGGAGGCAGCATAAAGAAGAGGGACGCCTCACGCCTGGACAAACTGGTGAGGAAGGTGGGCTCTATTGTAGGCACGGAGCTGGACAGTTTGACATCCGTGACAGAGCGACGGGCGCTGAGCAGGCTCCTCTGAACAGTGTCATCTCCAGACAGAGGAGCAGCTTCAGCAACAGGCTGCTATCACTGACCTGCTCCACTGATAGTCTGAGGAGATCGTTCCTCCCCCACACTATGCGACTGTTCAATTCCACCCGGGGGGGAAAACGTTAACACTATACAATGTTATTGTCTGTTATACCCGCATTTTTATTACTCTTTAATTTAATATTGTTTTTTGTATCAGTATGCTGCTGCTGGATTATGTTAATTTCCCCTTGGGATTAATAAAGTATCTATCTATCTATCTACCAAAACAATGCACAGGGCCAAGGTGTGAAAAATACGAGTGTGTTCTTCTGGCTGGAAATGGGCAAAGACGCCTTTCCACTTTGCACCATAATTTTAGTGCATTGTTGATTAGAAGGCCCATCCTTGAAGACTGAACCTTAGGTTTAACACCAGAGAAGTGGGAGGGTAAAAAGAGAACTTGGGGATCATTGATGTGGTCCACAGCACATTAACAGGTGGTCCACTGGTACTTCATATATTTGTAAATTAAATGCTTTGATTTTGCAGTAATCCTTCCTGCATTTTAGTGATCATACATTACATGTGACAAATGGTCATATGGCTTATAGCAGTGTCTCTTGAACATTTTTGACACATGGACATGTTTGTGATGGTTTGTGTGGTAAAAATATCATTTCGGCTGCTTCTGTTAGGGTTCACCACAGCGGATCATCTTATTCCATATCTTTCTGTCCTCTGCATCTTGCTCTGTTACACCCATCACCTGCATGTCCTCTGACACCACATCCGTAAACCCCCTCTTAGACCTTCCTCTTTTCCTCTTCCCTGGCAGCTCTATCGTTGACATCCTTTTCTCAATATACCCACATTTAGCAAAATTCACCATATAATGTAAAAGCGTTTCCAGGTAACAGGGCAGCTGAGACGCAAGCAGACTACATTGGGCTGTCAGCAGGAAACTATATGTTTATTTGCTGTATGAGGAAGGCATCAGCCTTCAGCTTCTGTACTAATAAAGAAAGGAGCTGAAAATGGCAACACAAACACTGTGCTTGACATTAATGATCTGCGTGTGTTTGCTGACCATGTTTACTTATAATTTAGTACGGTTCAGTTTGCACTGTGTCCGGCTAGCAATTGGAAGCAGCCAATGATGATAAGAAACTTTGTTTGATGTAAGTAATCTAATTTTGTACCCTTTACTTGTGTATAAAAAGACCTCATCTAGCAGAATGCTGTGTGTAACTTGTTACAGAATGTCCTGTAATAGGAGTGCTCCCTCTTCAAAGAGAATAAATGGGTTATGATTTAAACTTCCTCCTGCCTGTTTTCTTTTAGAAGTTTTAGGTCACCCAGGGAGTGATGGTTGTCGTTTCCACAGTGATCACATGATTGTGTAGTAACACTTTCAGTTCCCGGCTGCCCGTATTCACTTCTCCAACTACCACAAATGTCTAACAGCTATCCTCGATCACTACCTGCGGTTTATTGGAGACTCGTAAACTGGGTAATGACAGCGTACGTGTGACTAGTGGTGGGCAAATTATCACAGGGATACAGAGGACTGGATTTGCCAATCTAATAGCAGGAATAGCTCTCTATTATAAAAAAAAAAAAATCTTGTGACGAGACGTGATCTTTTGAAGGGAGACAGAGACACTTTCACATCCCGCAAGACAGTCAAGTCATGTCATACTTAACAACCTTTGGAAGCAAGTCCTGTGATACACATGCAGACCAGGTTAGAGATAATGGAAGTAGGAAAATTCGAAAGTCTCAAAAAAAGGAGAGTAAAGATCGCATTAGCGCAAATAAAACGGAAAATATTACTCTGTGAAATAATGGAACAGCAAAAAGAGATAGTGTCTGAGGATGTCTGGGGGAGAAGAGAGACGAAATGCAGTCATGCAGCACAGCAGGCCAGCAGCTGATCGAGCAATGAGGAGGGAAAAAAACTGTTATTTGTTTCCCATTGAATCACCGTTTAAGAGGGGTTTCTGAGGAGCGAACGCGTCTCCTTGGGGTTCGTTCAGCCCCCCTCTTCACAATGGTGCGTAGCACTGCCAGGGGTAGGGAAGGGATAAGCGAGCAAAGTGCAAATCACGCAGCATGGCAAAAGCAGCATACCAGCAGCTGACTGAGCAAAGAGGAGGTAAAACAAAAACTGCATTTGTTTCCCATTGTATCACCGCTTAAGTGGGGTTTCGGAGGAGTGGCGGTGTCTCCTTGGGGTGCGTTCAGCCACCTGTGACAATGAGGGTTCTGGCTCCACACTCCCATCTGCTGTTTGGGAACCCTTGAACCCAACACCGTCGATAACGCTACCGAGTGAGCCAGTCAGTGAAGGCAATAATTGAGCATCTGAACAAGGGGATGGTTGAAAAAGTGCAACAGTGCTTTTATTAAAACAAACAAAAACAAAGTGTCCATAAAGTAAAGTGCAGTGCTTCAAGTTCTTCAATAAATAATCCATTAAAAGAAAACGTGGAAGTAGCAACAATAAATAGAAAAAAACAATCCTTTAAAACCGATGAGGTTAAAATGTTCCTACAGGAAGCAGTCTTTAAAACAACAAGTCCGGTGCCTTCAATTAAAACTAGCGTCCCCCTTGCTTCACCCATCAGGGCCCGGCAACAAGGGAGACGCTCACTCTGCAGCTGACCTTCTTCCTGCATCTACTACTGCTACTGCTGTCAGTTGCCTCACCGATCCTTGGCTCCGGTCGGCTCCTCCAGACAGCGACTTGGGAATCCCTTAACGGCCAAGGCTCTCACGTTAGGGACACTGCGTCCCAAGTCCCGACTCCCGCTAACTCCCGCGGAGAGTCCTGCGCTTTCCCGGTCACTCCCGCCCTGCGAAAATAAACTTCTGCGGGCGTGACCATAACCACTTCTCCCGGGTGTCGGCCAAACACCCAGGCTGCCTTCAGCTGCCTGCGAACGTTCGCTCGCCTGCTTCCTCCTTCCCTCTAACCTCCGTTCTCTTCCTTCTCCTTCATTCTTTTTCTGATCTCCCCCAAAACCGACTCGCGCTTCTTTTAAATGACGAGGGGCCATGACAGCTGTAGCATTAGCCACGGGAGCAATCACGGAAGTGGGCACTTCCTCACCTGTGCACTCGGTGAGAAACGCCCACAACCCCGAGCGTCCCGCGGCTCGCTACAACAACGCCCCCCTCACGAAGCCGCTTCGGGTGCGGTGATTATTTATTTAAAATGGCCTTTGCTCAACGAGCTATGGACCCACTATACCACACCACCCTCTTCACAACAGCATGTAGCCCCATAGTTTCTTTGAAAAACAAAGAACAAGTAGTTTTCATACATCATGTGCTTGTTAGCCCATGCAGAAGTCCAGTGTTGATGGCAGGGTTGTATGCTATCTAAATGCAGTTTCAGTGGCCATGGAAAACTGGTCAGTGCCTCATCACATGTTCACCATTACATGATACATCTGTAACAGAAGTGCAAAGAGGTTTCGCTGCTCGTAGCATCATTTTAAAGTGGCTCATAAATCTCAGTCTACTAGTAGTATAAAGAGGATATTATTTGGGCCATTGTGAGTTGTAAGAACAGCAGAAAAATATCAAAAGAGTGACAGAGGCTGTAGAACAGAGTCCTCGATAATTCAGCATGCTAGTGGAATTGTTAAACAATTCAAACTAGAATATGTTACCCATATAAAATACAAATAACAAGCGCAAATTTGTTAGTTATAATTTAACTGTGTGACTGAATTTTTTACACAGTGAAATGAATTGTTAAGTTAAAATCGGGATGTTGAACTATTTGTGGATTCAGTTAGGAAGACAAATTGTTAATAATGAAGGACATTTGAAAAAAATATTAAAAAAATGTATTTAAAACAAAGTAGATAAATTGATTTATTATTTTTATAAGTCTGAGGTGGGCTGGCGCCCTGCCCAGGGTTTGTTTCCTGCCTGGCGCCCTGTGTTGGCTGGGATTGGCTCCAGCAGACCCCCATGACCCTGTAGTAGGATATAGCAGGTTGGATACTGGATGGATGGATGGATTTTTACTAGTTTATTCATTATCTGGCACCATGAGTCAAGTGACAAAGTTAAGTTGTCATTCGTTCTGTCTTTTCAAAAATCAAAATTTCCTCAGGCTGTACCCATAGAGCTTTACTGAAGCTTAACATGAAGCGTTTACACTTGCAGTAAAATATACCTAAGGAATGTATGACCTGTTTTGAATAATAATTATTTTTTATTAACAACTAGCCATGGCACCTATCGAAGACAGGTAATAGAAGAACTTAAAAAAATATTTACTATCTCTTGCCCTACATGTACCTTCAGCGTCTTTCCTCTTTATTTGCATGTGTGAACATCTCTTAAGCAGAGCTCCCTCTCTCCAGTGCATTTCCGTAAAGCCTGCTTCTCAGACTCTGTGATTATTTTTGAGGAACTTTCTCACCTCCTGTTCAGCTTTATACTTGCTGTCTTTGAAGGCGACTATCTCAGCATGCCTCATACTCCTTTACTCCTCCTCGTGACATCTCAACGCTCGCACATCCTCTTTTGTCGCATCACCAAAGACAAACTGACCAATCAGATTGCTCAGAGGAACCGTAAAGTCACACCATAGTGTTTTATTATATACTAGCTGAAATACCCACCGTTGCCCAGGAGGAAAATTAAGTGTTTGTTTTTTTTTAATTGTTTGAGGAAAAATATAATTAAAAAAAAGCACAAAATAAAAATACATTAACAATGAAGACTTATTAATTAATTTGTCTTACGGTCTTGGATGCATGTTATCATCCAGTTGACACTCGGAACCGGCCAACTATATTTAATTTGAAAAGCAACAGGGGCGCTCAAACATAAAGAATGCTGGCAGTCACCTCCAGTTCGCCCTCTGGTGGTCATTCCGAGTGTCAACTGGATGATAACATACATACAAGACCTCAAGATCACCCCCCACCCTACCCAGAAGGTGGTGGGATAGGGTTGATTTCACCCTACAGTATTTTTAGTCGACCAATGAGAAACATGTATAAAGTTTCATGAAAATTGCTCCAGTCGTTTGGAACTGATGCTGGAACATACATACATACACACACACATACACTGACTTTTATATATATAGGGTTTTTACTTTCCACTTTTGTCTTTTAACAATATTCATATGCTTAAATGGAAGGAAAACATACAGTTTTTGATAATATGGCCATTGTTACTTGTCTATGTATGGTTCCACTGTTATCATGGCAGTAATACTCTTCTTGTGTCTCAGTATGGTACTGATTTTCATATTTGGGTCCTCAGATTAAGGAGCTTAAGAACTCCTGTCTTACAACATAAGGCCATTTATTTATCCTCCCTCAAGATCAATTATGCATTGCTACTGTCAACGATTGCTCACTTGTATATATTTGAGCCACTCTACTAATTTTGGAATGTAGTGTAGCCACAAGAACTTCTCTATGCCCTTACAATGTATGTGACAATAAAGATCTCTAATCTAAAAATAACGGCATTTTTTTGTTTCTTGGAGAATTCCTCATGACACAGTTGGCATCAATGTGTAGCGCAAGGTATGACTTGATAGAATATAAAATAATACATTCAAAGGTTCAGTAGTGGAAAAGGGGATAAAGTGGGAGAACCCTCAGAATTATGTATATCAGCAGGCTTTCATCTGCCACCAAGTCACCACATAAATGGGGTGGTTTGCCCACTTGCTTACCTCAACACTCTCTTCTTAAGAACATAAGAAATTTGACAAACAAGAGGAGACCATTCAGTCCATCAAGCCTGTTTGTTTAGTTAATAGCTAAGCTGTCCCAATAGCTTATCCTGATTTTTCTTAAAGATGGTCAAGATTTCTGCTTCAACTGAATATCTCCGTAGTTTGTTCCTTAATCCCACAACTCTTTTCATAAAGAAGTGCTTTCTGGCTTTAGCTGTAAATGCACTTCCCCTTAATTTCCCACTGATGTCCTTGAATACGAGATTCACCCTTAAGCTGAAACCCTTCTCCTTCATCGTTTCCCTTTGCCTGTTGAGCCTTTGTCCCAATAATAATAATAATAGATAGATAGATAGATACTCCATCCATCCATCCATTATCCAACCCACTATATCCTAACTTACAGGGTCACGGGGGGTCTGCTGGAGCCAATCCCAGCCAACACAGGGCACAAGGCAGGAAACAAACCCCGGGCAGGGTGCCAGCCCACCACAGTAATAATAATAATAATAATACATTTTATTTATTTATAGGTGCCTTTCTAAACACTCAAGGCCACCAAACAATTGATAAAACACACATTATAAACAAAACTGAAATACAAAAATTAAAATCAGATAGAGCAATTGTAGTCAAAGAGAAAAAGCAGTCTTAAACAAATGAGTTTTAAGTTTAGATTTGAAAAGTGAAAATGATTCAGTATTTCTAAGCTCAGATGGTAATGAGTTCCAAAGCTGGGGAGCAGAGTAACTGAATGCTCTGCTCCCCATAGTGGTAAGACGGATGAAGGGGACAGACAAATAGATGGAGGAAGAGGATCTAAGGGTACGGGATGGAATGGCAACATGGAGGAGGTCAGATAGATATGAAGGGGCAAGGTTGTGGATAGTCTTAAAAGTTAGTAGGAGAATTTTGAATTGAATGTAGGTGGAGTGGTGACTCTGAGGCTAGGAATCTGCACTGGCAATTGTAAAGTTGCCGGTTCGAATCCCGTAAATGCCAGAAGGGATTCTGCTCTGTTGGGCCCTTGAGCAAGGCCCTTAACCTGCATTTGCTGAGCGCTTTGAGTAGTAAGAAAAGTGCTATATAAATGCAAAGAATTATTATTATTATTAATGCGGAACTGAACTGGAAGCCAGTGAAGCTGCTGCAAAACAGAAGTGATATGGTGAATAGAGGGGGTTCTAGTAATGATGTGGGCAGCTGAATTCTGGACCAGTTGAAGCTTATAAAGGGATTTGAGAGAAAGACCAAAGAAAAGGGAATTACAATAATCCAGACGAGAAGTGACAAGGCTATGAACAAGGATAGCAGTGGTGTGGGGAGTGTGGGAGGGGCGAATACGATTAATGTTAAGCAAGTGGAAATATGCAGACCGGGAAATGTTATTGATGTGGGACTGAAAAGATAAAGTACTGTCAAGGATGACACCCAGACTCTTAACCTGTGGGGAAGGGGAGATAGAGGAATTATCAATACGTAAGGAAAAATGATCAGTTTTGGATAATATTGATTTTGTACTAATGGGGAGAACCTCAGTTTTGTCACTATTTAATTTAAAGAAAATTTGAAAAAAACCAGGATTTGATTTCTGCTATGCAATCAATAAGCGAGGAAGGTGGAAAGGAAACAGTACATTTGCTTGTGAGATAGAACTGGGTGTCGTCCGCATAACAGTGGAAGCTAATGTTATATCTACGAAAGATATTGCCAAGGGCAAGGAGGTAAATAATAAAAAGGAGGGGCCCCAGGGCGCACACCTGAAGTGACAGCGGTGGGTTGGGATGTGAAAGTTTTAAGCTGAACAAACTGAGTGCGGCCTGAGAGGTAGGATCTGAACCAGTCTAGTGGAGTGTGGGTAATGCCAATCGAAGATAACCTATTGAGAAGAGTAGTGTGACAAATAGTGTCAAAGGCTGCACTCAGATCAAGGAGGATGAGACTAGTAATTAAACCAGAATCATTGCCATAAGGAGGTAATTAGTAATTTTTATAAGTGCCATTTCTGTACTGTGGAGGGGACGAAAACCAGACTGGAACTGTTCAAACAGATTATTTTGAGATAAATGAGAATGAAGTTGAATAGCCACTATTTTTTCAAGAATTTTGGAAATGAAGGGTAGGTTAGAAATAGGACAAAAATTATTGAAGTTAGTAGGATCAGCACCAGGTTTTTTCAGTATTGGGGTTATTGCAGCAGTTTTAAAAGATGAAGGAACAGTACCAGTAGTGAGAAAAGAATGGATTATAGCAGAGATAAGAGGGACCAGAGAGAGGAGGCAGGCTTTGACCAGAACTGGAGGGAGGGGTCCAGTTGACAGGTGGATGGCTTAGACTTACACACAAGATCTGAGATTTCTGAGAAAGTAGGAAGCTGAAAAGAGGGAAATGAATGAGTTGGTGGGTGAAATTCAAATGAAGTACTGGAGGAATCTGTACAGATAGACTGATGAATATTCTGGATTTTTTCATTAAAGAAGGACATAAGGGAATTGCAAAATTCAGTTGAGTAAAGGTGAGAAGGTAAAGAATCTGGGGGTTGTGTGATATTATGAAGCAGTGAAAACAATGACTTGGTGTTGCCTTGATTGGAAGAAATAATGTGAGTATAATAGTTAGATTTAGTTTGGTCAATACAGTCCTTGTAATAAAGTATACAGTATGGTTTTTGTACATCTCTTTCTGAACAAAGAGTCCAGTTTTTTTATATAACCATTCAAGTTGCCGGCCTTTGGCTTTCAAAAGCGAAGTTCAGGCGTGAATTAGGGAGCAGAGAAGGAGAAAGAAACATCTAGTTTTTAATGGAGCAACAGAGTTAAGAATACCATTAAGTCCAGTGTTATAGTGTAAGACCAGTTCTTCGGGAGTGGATAAATTATCAATGTCCATAAGGGAATCAATACTAGAGGAAAGAGAGTCTAAGTTAATATTCTTAATATTACGGAAAGACATGAGAAGGGGAAGCTTAGTGTTGGAAAGTGCAAGTTTAACATGGAATGAAATAAGAAAGTGATCAGTTATGGGGAGTTCATTTGCAGTACAATCAGGCGGGGTAACTCCAGAACAGCAAATCAAGTCCAAGATATGTCCTTTGGAATGAATGGGAACATCAGTATGCTGCTGGAATCCAAAACTCTCAAGGCAGGATGTAAAGTCTGTAATAATAGGGACATTGATATTATCCATTTGTATATGGAAATCCCCCAAAAGTATTATGTTTGATGAAACAGTAGATAAGTGCTTTCATATTGTATATGTTTCATTGTTTTTTTATTGTATTATTATCATTATTATTGTTATTTTATAGGAAAATAAGTTTACAGAGGATTTGCATATTGAATCTCATTGTACCATACAATAACAGTAATTCAATTCAATAGAAGAGAGCACGTATTTACAGATGATGACGACTGGCTTCTAAGTCGATTTAAATTTCCAAGAGCTATCTTCCTGGAGCTCTTGATATTTTTAAGATGAAATGCATCAAAGTATGTGTATTGCATTATACAGATAAATTTTAACTTCATTTAAATAATGTATACTGTTAATAATTAAACCTGTGGGCACGTCCAAGAATTGGTTGTACCATGTGCTATATTCTTGCTGGGACTCGATGAATAGATGGATGGAATAATTAAACAAGTACGACAAAGATATTTCAATGTTCCTTAAAAGTTTTGAAGAATCTGCATTCTAAGCTTACAGATGGTCTGACATTTATTAAAGAGCTTATTGTGTGGTGATTGGTTATGTGGAGAAAGAAAAGGAAGGACAGAAATTGGGGGTTGGTACATTTGAAAGAGACAGTACGGCTGCATTCAATTATTTCATCGAGGGTCACGCATGTCCCTGCAAGCATCTTACGGGAGGCAGGAAAAATCTCTGGACGGGGCGCCAGCTCATCGCTACCACTGCACCACCGTGCCCCCCATGTTTAATACATGCTAAAATTCATTTCATCATAAAAATTATATCAAGTACTAGCAAAATACCCGCGCTTCGCAGCGGCGAAGTACTGCATTAAAATTTTTATTAAGAAGAAAATTTAACCTTTTTAAACTGAGGGAAAATATGGCAATAATTATTTGTTAAGGATCTCTTTGTATACCACGTTGTCAGTTCGGCCCTCCGGTTGTAACATGACCAAGCTGTGCGCTGAGCTTACTCTTGAGCATGCAACTTACAGTTGGCCATGTGAACAGTAATCTTGTTTCAAATCTCACAGCATGGATTGCTGCTGTCATAATCAATTTCAGTTTCATGGTTTGTTTCAATTACGACAGTATTTGCAGGACTTGTGTTGAAGTGACATTTGGCATCTGTCAAGCGTTGTAAGCTTACAACCGGTTTCATCGATAACTTCACATCCAGCTTTTGAGAGTTTAAACATTCATAAACATCAAAGTGTCCACTACTGAAATTGTCACCTATGAATGTAAGATGCTTAAGAGGCATTGGCGGTTGTCGAAAGGTGTAAAATATTTGGCCATTTCGGTACACTTGAAAGCACCAACCGAACAATTCAGCGGCAGCCATCAACTCACATGCAGAACCATAGGTGAAGGGCTTAAGCATTTCACTCTTATAGTGCTCATGTGTAGTATAATTATCTCCTGTACCGTCATCAGTCCACACCTTGAACCTGTCCCAGTCATTCAATACATAAGACACAATGTTCTTCCGGATATCAAGAGTGAGCCTGATATGGCCGTGCAATATGTAACACAGAGAATGGAAAAGGTAGGTGCCATCTCCGGGCATGGAAACCACTCGGTAAGTGACAGTTCTTTGATCGATGGTGATTACCTCGATAGACATGGTAATGGGGGTTGGAATGATGAAGGAAATGGGTACCTGAGTAATGTAAAGTAAGTGTAAAATACCTATACAATAACTATAATTGTAATAAACAAACAATAAAACAGCGGAGAAGCCGTGGATTAAACAAAAAGGCTGTAGTTATCAGCAGGGAGACGTGAATCCCGTGGCGAAGCAAGGAAGGGAATGTAGAGACTGGAGCGACGGACGGCCTTATATAGGCAGGCAGCCAACAACGTGGGAGGCGTTGGGATGGGAGACCCAACGCCGCCTCACATGGTGACCAAGCTGCAGGCTATGGACGTATATATGTACGTAAATAGGATTCAGTTAGCGTTGGGAACCCGTGTACCAAATTTCTTGAAGATGGGCCCATAAGTAACAAAGACTGTTGAAAAGTTCAATATGATGGCCGACAGTGGCATCATACCACCGAAATAAGTACGTACATTGGTTTCGGTTAGTGCAGGGAAGCCGCCTACCAAATTTCGAGAAGATGAGGCCATAAATAAGAAAGTTCAACATGGCGGACGTTGTTGACCGTTATGACCGTTAAGCGTATAATTTCGAAATGAAACCTGCTTAACTTTTGTAAGTAAGCTGTAAGGAATGAGCCTGCCAAATTTCAGCCTTCTACCTCTACAGGAAGTTGGAGAATTAGTGATGTTTGAAAATTCAATATGGCGGCTGACAGTGGCGTCATACCACCGAAATAAGTACGTACATTGGTTTTGGTTAGCTCAGGGAAGCCACCTACCAAATTTCGTGAAGATGGGGCTGTAAATAAGAAAGTTCAACATGGCGGACGTTGTTGACCGTTATGACCGTTATGCGTAGAATTTCGAAATGAAACCTGCTTAACTTTTGTAAGTAAGCTGTAAGGAATGGGCCTGCCAAATTTCAGCCTTCTACCTACACGAGAAGTTTGAGAATTAGTGACGTTGGAAAGTTCAATATGGCGGCTGACAGTGGCGTCATACCACCGAAATAAGTATGCACATTGGTTTCGGTTAGCGCAGGGAAGCTGCCTACCAAATTTTGTGAAGATGGGGCCATGAATAAGAAAGTTCAATATGGCGGACGTTGTTGATCGTTATGACCGTTACGCGTAGAATTTCGAAATGAAACCTGCTTAACTTTTGTAAGTAAGCTGTAAGGAATGGGCCTACCAAATTTCAGCCTTCTACCTACACGGGAAGTTGGAGAATTAGTGATGAGTCAGTCAGTCAGTCAGTGAGTGAGTGAGGGCTTTGCCTTTTATTATTATAGATAAATCTTAGTATTTAAATTGTTCAGAGAGCTGTAATATCATGAGTATAATGTACTCTGTGTCCTGTTGGCATACACATAGAAGAACACATACAATACGAAGCATTTAATGTGCTACTTTAGTTACGATGGGATCTGAGAAACTATAGTAAATTTAACATTGATTGTTGACTACTTTAATGGCAAAATAAACTACAAGATTAAAGTGGTCATTTCAACCTTTTTTTTCCACTGTGTCCCTATTTTTTTTCTTTTCTCTATAGCCTAATACGCTTCCATAAGACACTCACGACGGTTGGCTACGACTCGCCTTTTCACGTTGACTTTGATATCTGACCACTTCATTTTTATTTTGGGCACTGTGCGAATTTCTGAACTTGAACTTTCAAGTGTCTGCCACTCTGTGTCACTCTATCAACTTCCTTTTTTTTGTTTATACAACTGCTTGAGCCAACAAATAGTACATTTTTCCTTGCCTTTCCTTCACTGAAATTATTTTTTTCATGTGCTTTTGGCATTGTCTTTTAACCAAACACTGAATGGGGAAGGTGATAGTTATATTGATTTGCATATTAAAATATGCAAAATTATGGGACGATCAGGGTGGCGGGGCAGGCACATGCACATGCGTTACTTTTCATGCTGACTGGAATTTATGAATTGACGTGCATGGAAGTTGGCTTATGCACGGTTTTGTGCATCTGAATTTTTTTGTGTGTACTCACAATTCTACTTTTGTCCATACACCATGCTTTAGTGTGAGTTCTACGCACAGCGTTATGCATGAGGCCCCTGGTGATTGACTTCTGGCGTGGTTCAAAAAGCCTCAGAGACCAATCACTGAATCAATCACTACGTGCTAATCTAATTAAAGGGATGCCTGAGCATCTTTGCTCAGACTGCTGCCACCACTACCTGGACCCAGAAAATGGATGGATTGATGGATAGGAAAGTTTTTATCTGGAAACAAAAAGTTATTTGAAAACAGTAAGACCTGCAATAAGTGAAAAACAAAAAAAAAATGAATAAAACTAATTTTTAAAAGAAAAAATAGAGAAATAATTAACCAAAAAAAGAAAGTATATCTGGCAGCATGAAAACAGAGTGACTTAAAGTGCCAAAAAGGTTAAAAAAAAATACAGAAAATTAATTTTGAAGGAAATAACATGTATAAAAGTTAACAAAAAAGAACAAAAATGAAATTTAACCTGTAAAGAATCCAGAGATGGGAATAGGGAGCAGGTAAGGAATACTGTGAAAAAGTCAGTCCTTAACAGTATGTCAAGTATTTACAGAAAGAACAAAAACTCAGATGATGGTGGAAAGTGAGGCAAGGTTTCATGTGACAGAGGACAGAAGCAGAGTGGTTTGGGGTGGCATTGTGTTGAGCAAATGGATAAGCCAACACAATATCATGATTTAGCATTTTGAACCTCCTTGAATATTTTCTGTGCATTGCTTTTTTATTTTGAACTTTCATTACCGAGAGAATACTTTACTGTTATTTTTATGACAGTACTGCACCATCATTTATGGTATTGTTTTGAATCACAGGCACCATTTTGTGTTTTACCTACCAGCTGAAGCAAATATGGCGATTCTGCTAAGTGACTGTTGAAGGCAAACGTCACACAATGTCACAGATTTGGGACTATTCACAATGGCAGAGAGCTACACACCTTGTTCGAGTTTCCGTATATTCTAAAAAACTTTTCGTGCTTTAGTTATTTCAAAATATCTGTTTGTGTATTGGGCTTTGGCAATTGGTATTCTTATTTTGTCTTACTGGCTTTTGGATTCTTGCTTTGTTTTTTGAACTTGTTCACTCTCACATGTCTCAGTCCTTGTGAAGCTTCAACCTCCTTTGGAAACAGCCTTTTTGTGTCAGAACACCCACTAGATGAATAGAGCGGCTTTTGACTGCTTACTTGAATTTATACTCTGCATGCTCCATTTGTCTAACCCTCCTTATGGTAATTTTTGAATTTTGTTTCACCATATTTCATCATTACAAAATGATCAAAATCGTCAAAAATATTATTTTCAAGTCATGCCATACTGTACCAAATGGCTATTTCAGTACATAGACATTTTTTAGGCTACAGAGAAAAGGTTGTATTTGTAGTTTACAATACTTATGTTTCCATTGAGGGCATTTACGTTCACGCTTTAATACCTTGGTTATTCACAGACACCCAGTTTCAAAAATGCCATGTATACCCTTATTCTGGTTAGAGAAACCAGGTCAACAAACATGGATTTCTCTGCGAGTACCCAGGTTATGCAGCCATGTAAACCATTAACTAACCAAGTGAGAATTTTGTAGCCTGCGAATATCTGTTGCATTCTGATACCCAGTACATCTGTTAGCTTTGCATACAAATCTACTAGCTATGGGTAGTAAACGGTTGGAATTGTCAACAGAGATACATTTCCTGAGGCAAAAGCTCAGGTTTATTATTCCTCCTCCTGGTTGAAGCAGCACCATCCCAGTAGACATGGGCTCCATGCTTGTTTTTGCATTCATGGCAGCCATTGGTGATGTTTAATCTTTAATGCATTTTTATGACATTGGACCATTTTGCCAAAGGAGAACTCCATAAGTGGATTTGTGCAAGTAAAGGAGAGTTTGTAAGAAACCAGGTTTCTGCTTTATTTGGGTTGTTCATCTTATCCCAATTTTGTATGTGCTCACACTCATTATTTTTTGACTATTACATGCAGAGCTTTGACGAAAAATATATATTGTTTTATTGATTGCACTGTTATGCTCACAAAACTAGCTGTGTGCAGAGACTTTTCCTTGCACATCAACGCACAATTCAACACAGTTCAACAACAAATGCAGAGTAAACCATGCAAACATATGTAAACTTTATCAATGCATAGACCAATTTTTAACCACCTTTTCTATTACTGAGTTGTGTAGAGTGGAAGCCTACCCTGGCAACACAAGGACAAAAAAAGAAACATCTTGGAGCCAAATTCCTGTCTATCTCCATTGGTCTTCAAGAAGACTAATGAATTACAGACATAATTTGGATCCCATTATGCTCTTTCTCTGTGGAGTTTGCTTGGCTTTAAATTAAACTTAGCTCAGTTTTGTGTGAGCGTATCCTGCACTGAACTGCTGCCCCCATGGTTTGGTTCCTGACTTGCACTTGATGCTGTCTGGATGGATCATTACTCTGTGCAAACTTAAAAACTGAACTAGATTAGCCATGTTTAGCAAATGAATAGACAAGTTCCATTAAGCCAACTAATATTTTGTTATCGGCAGGTTTATAAGCAAAAACATCCAAAAAATTAATTTTCTAAAATTTTTATTTCAAAGCAGATATTACAAAAAACTTCAATATCAATGTTAAACTCTGTTGGAAAATATTATATTTTTAAATCTTGCTAGGCTTGTATCTTGAAATTATTAAAATATGATTATTACTAGTATGATTAAATCAAGAGATGTACGTATACCCCAAAGACACCCAACCAAGTCCACTTTAGCTGCAAATTTTTTATTTCCTTTTTCATGCTGAAGTACTAATAGAGCTGAAAGAAACTGTGTTAATAATTAGAAGTGCTTGTTGTAGTAGTTGACAAAGAGAAGCTAAAACTTGATGATAAACCATTATCAATACTTCCACGCCTAGACCCACTTCTTGAACCAGCGCGAGAACCAGAGCGGGAGCCAGGGGCAGAAGAAACATTATAGGGACTGCTAATACCTTTAGATGACACAGAAGCTGCTTGTAGCATCCTCAATCCTGTTTTTTCTTCCACCATCGAGTTATCAAGTGCTTCTTTATAGGAAATCTTCAGTTTGGTTTTTGGACATGTCAGATGCTTTCCGTAGCTGCTTGTGTCTTGAAGCTTCTGTGCTGCTCTTCCATCCAGCATTCCTTTTCTTATAGCTTCCTCCATAGTTCTCCTACCAGGAACTCCAGGTTCAATAAGACCTCCAGTTAGGTACTGGTATTCCATGAATCGTTGAGCAGCTTCATATGGCAGCCATTTCTCTTTTATTGCTTCTGCTACTGATAATTTTCTCTTAGTTTTCATATCTTCAAACCCAGTGTATGCTTTGTAGGCTTGCTTTAGCCTTGGCACCATATCTTCTTCTATTAGACCCTGCTTCACTGCTTCTTCCACAGAAAATTTCTGCCCATCTGCTGGATTAATAATCCCTCCAGTACAGGCCTGAGCTTCCAAAATACGTTGTCCAGTGATAAGATCAACAATCGACCTTCGTATACCTTCAGAAATAGTTATTTTTTCAAGTGTTTCTGTATCAAATATAGCTGCAATGGGGCTGGACTGTTCGACCTGCTCTGAGAAATTGCCTAGGGAAATGGAATAACTTGAGAAATGTTTTTGTGATGTACTTGATGTCATTGGTGATGGCGATGATGGTGATGAAGAGGTTACTTTACGGCCTGTAGACTCAACACCGAATGTACTAACTGCCGAAGTGACTTTATGGCTTGTAGATTCAACACTAAAAGTACTCACTGATGTTTCGCCATTTGTTTTATTGCTAATCATGTCTGCAAATTGAGTCAGAGTCATAGTTCCAGAGCGGTACTTCTCAAAAGCACTCTGGTCAATGAAACCTCTATCTAGTAAGTCCTGAATATCATATTGGCGACCTGTCTTGCGATCAACAAGGACTACTCTGGTTTTGCCATCGGAAGATGTAACTGTAATTTCCTCCCATTCACATTCTTGCTCAGAGAGCTCCAAGAAGGTTTCATAATCAATCAGATCTTTGTGATATGCCTCCCGAACAGTCATCTCCTTTTGTGTATCAGGATCTACAATAACAACCCTGCGTTTCCTCAGGGTGTTCTTCTGGGTTGTCTTCTGTTGTTTTTTCTTATCTTTCAGGGGCAGTAAACAGAGCCCTGTTTTCTTGTCTGTGATGCATCTTTCCTTTAGCTGTAAGTATGTCAAGTTCTCCTCTGTGTTTGGATCAAAGAATCCTTTTGTGTCATCGCCTGGGTCAGACAATATTTCATTCATTTCTTTATCGAAGTATCCACGTTTGTATGCAATTTCTACTTTCAAGCGATGGCTGGCAACAGGATCAATGATTCCCCCTGTTGCAATTTGAGCTTCTAAGAGACGAATACCATGACCTTTTTCTATGAGCCCTTGTTGCATTGCTTGAAACAAAGAAATGGTGTTCCCAGTTAAAGGATCAGTATATCCAGTCACAGCTCTTTCAGCAGCAAGGAGTTTAGCTTTGAAATCATTACCAATTAATCCTCTGTTATGTGCCTCCTCTACTGTCAACCATAGATTATTCACAGGGTCTACCATAAAGCCAGTTGCAGCCTGAGCTTCTAAAAGTTCAAGAGTTGTACCTGGTCTAAGAAGGCCTTCTTTCATTGCTTCATATATGCCATATGTTCTTTCCTTTACTTCATCATAAATCCCTGCAATGCAGCTTGATCCTTGCAAGTATGGTTTAGCTATCGCCTCCACCTGTTCAGCACTAAGTTCTGAAACTTTTGATGCTTCTATGATTCCAGAGTTAACCAGTTCATCCATAGAAACTGGCTTTCTCAGCCCTGCAACTGACATACTCTTCTTAGGTGCTGGAAGCATGAGCAAACCAGAATGTGGTTCTGCTTTGCATCTTTGTTTTAGCTGCTGATAACTGACATTTTTCTTAGAAACTGGGTCAAGAAAATTTTTAGGTTCATCTAGGGGATCATTCAGTGCTCTATAGAGATCATCATCAACAAGACCACGTTCAAGCGCAACATTTTCTGGTACAAACACGCTGTTAACAGGGTCTACAATTCCCCCTGCAGCAAGCTGGGCCTCTAGGTAGCGAGCTGCTGATTTTCTGTCAATCATGTCTTTTTTGACTGCTTGGCCTGCTGAAATCAATTTACCAGTGTAAGGATCCATAAAGCCAGTAGCGGCTGCTTCAGCTGTGAGAAGTCTCTCCTTATCTTCTGAGTCTATTAGGCCTCGTTTATATGCCTCATTAACAGTTAACTTCTCATTTTGTTTTGGGTCAATTATATGTCCTGTGGCTGCTTGAGCTTCCAGAAGCATGAGTGCTGGCTCTCGCTCAATAAGTTTTTTGTTTCTGGCCTCAGAGATTGTTAGTTTTTCTTTGGGTGTAACAAATATGCCTGCAATCACACCTGTACCTTTCAGATTACGCTGAATGTCATTTGCCACATTTTCTGTCGTCACCTGTCCTTTTAGCATTTGATCCAAAGTAATTTTATCAATAAGTTTACAGTCATACAATTGTTTAGCAGTAACTTTTTTGCGGAGACCATCGAATACTAACTTAGAGGAATCTAGAGTAACGATATTTTCATCTGTTTGCGTATAAATATTAGATGAAGCAGGTCGCTGGTTAAGACTTTGGACTTCCATTTGAATTTTTGCATGAAGCTTTTCCCATTGGTCTTTTTCCTTCTCTGCTTCTGCAAGTCTACGCCTGTATTTTTCCTCAATCATTTTGAGTTCTCCTAGAAGCCTTTCAATTTCACTTGACATTGAAATTTTCTCTCTCTCATACTTATCTTTCTCAATATTGTATTTCCTAACAGCTTCCTCTTTCTTCTCACACTGAATTTTTAATGTGCTTAACTCATTACGGATTTGCTGATTTTCATCCTGAAATCTCTGCTTCAAGCGCAATTCAGATTCTAATGATGCTTTCACTCGACTCAGGTCATCTTCATATCTTTGTAGTCTGGCCTTGTCTTGCTCCATCATTTTTAACTTTAGCAAAAGACTTTCTTTCTCTTGCAAAAGTTCATTGTAGTGTGACTGAGATTCCTGGGCCATGTTGTTTACCTAGACACAAAACATACATCAATATCAATAATATCAGCTTGTTTTTACCATAACTAAGGAAAATAGTACAGGAACATTACAAAACAGCAGCTTTACAGCTAAGGTTCACAAACTAGGAGTCAACTTAAACCCTTTTCATAGTGTAATTAAATTACTAACAAAGGGGTAAATGAGAGAATATTACTTCAGTGAACTTATAAGCATGGGTGTAAAAAGATTTCAGTGGGCTAAAAATAACAAATTGGGTCCAAAAATTGGAGACACTGGATCCAAATTACAGTACAATGGGAGGTGGTGACCACATTATAAGGGTCAAGTGTTTAGGAGAATAGAAGAACAACATAAGAAAATGAGAACCTTTGCTTTAAAGCTGCTTTAAGATTAATGAATATCTAAGTCTGATCTGTTTTATAGCAAGAAAGCAGATTCTCACTAGGTTAATAAATTAGCAGATAATTAGAAATGCATAAAGAGAATGATTTGTATTAATGAAGAATAAATTTAATATTAATTAACTGTGCTTATATATTACTTATTTTTAAAGAGTTATTAACAAAGAAAATTTAAGAAAGACACCAAATAAAATGCATGCAAATGCTGTACAGAGTAAATCACTGTATTTGTTGCTATGAGTAGGTGTAAGGAGGACCAACCTACAGACAATGGGAGCGATAAGATACTGTACCTATAGAGTGGATTTGCAGCCCCTTTATGAGTAATTGTGATGCCACAAAGGAACCCATATACATGAGTACATGCATGGTGATTAGCATGGGTCAGGCCTTATTACCTGTCTTCTGCTGGAAGCATCAACAGCATTTAGATTGGACACCCCAAGAATCAAAAGGCAATACATTGGATCAAGGAGCAAACATGGCTACCAGACTACATAGCCTTTTAAAAATTTTTTGGATGGTAGTATATTATTGTTGGGCTATTAAGGATGACCCTTGGTTTAAATACACTGAAAAGCATATGATTACACATAATCAAATAGGATAAAAAAGGGCTGAACTCAGGTGGGCATATAAACTTACTAACACGGGTCTGTAATATCAAAAATTATGTAGAGGACTTTTTTCTGTGAAGGTGAATAAGCTGGCTTTTTGGAACCAGCCTAAGTGACATAAACTATCTAGTCTGGCCTGGTGCGGATGCTAAATTTACTTTCTGTTTTGTACTTAGGTATACATACTTAATTGTTTGCTTCACTCTGTACAGAAAGAGACTTTTTTAGAATTTTAATAGTCTTGTGAGCCTCCTTTTGTATGCTGTGGGATTATCCTAATGTGTCCTATGACATGTAAAAAGAAGGAAACTTTAAAAATTAACAAACAGCTATCATGCTGTCTACATTATTGGAACCTGAAACAAAATCTATTCTGTAATTAATAACCTGAAATTGAACACAATATTGAAAACAAGAATAGCTGCATTAACAAAACTGATGTGTACAGAAATAAACTTATGAGCATGCCAACTTAAAAAACAGAAAGCAAAGAAGCATAATAAAAAGGGAGCTATTAATGAAGCTTTCATTAGCTGGAAAGGTAGAGAAATCACGTTTATAATTGGTTTAGCAAATCTGCAGAATGCAAAAAATAGATATTATGTATACCTCCAAAGTTTGTTTTTGGAATTTGTCAATTTCCAGTTTCAATTTTTCCCTTTCACTCGACAATTCTTTAATAAGACCCTGATGCTCAAGTATTCTTTTACTACTTGCTTGAAGCTGCAACTGAAGCTCTGTAATCATGGCCATCCTATCGTTATCCACATTCTCTTTATTCTTTCTCATGTCATCCAGTTCTTGCCTGAGACTTCGAATTTCTTCTTCCAACTTTAAGCGCTCCTTAGTGAGGTTTTGTGTAAGGGATTGAAGCCTGTCTATTTCAGATCTGGCTTCATTCAAAAGTTTGCTCTTTTCTTCAATTGTTTTGTATAACTGTTCATTTCTCGAATTTGCTTCTTTAACATTTTCATGTTCTACTAGAAGTTTCTGCTGCATGGCTCGTAGCTCAATGGTCATTTGATTAAGCTCTTCAACAGTTTTTTGCCTTTCCTTTATACTTTTGTCCAGAGAATCCTGCTGAAGCTTCAAGCCATGCTCAGTTTTTTCTTTGATAATCGAAATATCTTCAATTTGCAGTCTGAGGAGATTAATTGTGTTAGTCTGCTCTTTAGATGAACGAGTGAGGTGTTCTACTTCTTCTTCCAACTTTTTCCTTTTGGTGGATTCATCCAAAGCTGCCTTTTTATGTAAGGCAAGATCTGATTCAAGTTGGCTTTTTATAGCCTTCATTTCTGTAATGGAACTTCTAAGCCGAACTGTTTCTTGTTCTAAGGTACTTTTGTCTTTTGATGCCCTGTCTAGATCTGCTTTGACAATGTTGGCCTCCTGAGATGTTACCTTCAGATTACTAATCATTTCAGTGTGGGAATGTACCTTTTTCTCTAGGTCAACCTGGTTTCGTTTAAGTTCAACATTCTCCACTTCCATGGCTTTCATTTTTAGTTTTGCCTCCTCGTATAACTGTCTGAATTTCTCCAGCTCTCTGTTTTTATCAGCAATGGCTTTTGAGGTATCTTCCTGTGCTTGCTTGTGCTTCAGTGTTTGCTCAGAAATCTGTCTGTTGATTATTTCTAACTGAATCTCCAGTTCTCTTCTCTTTTTAACTTCTTCTGAACTACTGGCCTTTTGCTGATGAGCATTTTCTTCTGCTTTCTTCCACAGTTGCTCTGTATCTAATATTGACGCCTTTACTCTTTCCACTTCCTCCTTTAGTCCTCTGTTTTCTGCTAAAGCCCGTTCAAGCTGTAGTTTTAAATCTTCTGTGCTCTCATGCTTTTGCTTAGATATCTGCTGAATGGTTGTCTTTGTGACATTGATCTCTGACTCATATGTAGTCTTAAGGTTAAGCAATTCCTGATTATGTTGGCTTCTTACCTTTGCAAGCTGTGATTCACAGTCCTTTCTTCGTTCTTCTTCATCTCGCAGTTGAGATTTCAGCCTTTCAATATCTCTCTCTTTATCCTTGATGATCTTCTCAGAGTCCAACTTTTGCCAGCTTAGCTCATCTAGTTCCTTTTGCCTCTTCTTTATAAAGAGATCATATTCTTCCTTCTGATTAGAATACCGGTCTTCAACCAGTTTTCTTTTCCTACGTTCCTCCTCAATTTCAAATGTGAGTTTTATTACTTGATCATTTAAATCTTTCACTTGATTGAAACTACTGTCCAGATTTTGCCTTGCAGAATTACACTCCAGTTCATACTTCAGTTTGTATTCTTCCAGAGCAAGAATTTTGGACTTGTACTCTGAACACTCAGCCTGCAACTTAGCCAAGTTTTCATTGAAAAATTTATTCTTATGTGAATTGTCAAGGTTTTCATCTTTGGCAAGTCTCAGCTCCTCTTCCAAAAGGTCAATTTTGGTGTTTCTTATCTGAACAATTAAAAATGAAAGCCTCATGTAAAATTTGCTTAAGCATATATATTTAAAAAAACCACATCCCCAAATAATAGCAAAATTAAGCATAATGAAAAAAAAAAACACCCTACTAATAACTTGCCCCTTTCACACATGCAGACTGCTCCAGGAATTTACCAGTAGAATTGCAAAGTCAAGGGAATATATAAGCAAACTGGAGTTAAAAATCCAAGAATCAAGCAAGCAAAACATCACATCAGTTATGCATAAGACACTCTAAAGGGAATCGACTAATTTGGGCTGACACATAAAATTACATGACCTAGATTAGATTTAGATTAAATTGTTTAATTCAAATTAACATTTTAAAATGAAACTCAAAATTGAAATCACATTTTTCTTTTTTTAAAGAACCAACTAGTTTAGTTAAACAGTTGTGCAAACAATGAATTTGTCAATGGAGAAAAAAAATCAGCCTATCAGTCATTACAGTTTGATCAGCTGTTCACGTGTGTAAAGTAGGAACATATTAATGCAAAAACTGAGACAAGTAGCATTTCTCTACTGCATGAGCTTGTTGGAAAGAAAGGCTGTAACTTTGATTTAAATTTGTTTAGTTGGTTTGGATGTGAATTATACAGTAGGATGATGAACAAACAAATTTAAAATGCAATGTTTGCTAAACTACGACAGCAGTTCAAAGTTGTAGTGCATCCAGTTTATCTCTTTAAAACAAAAATAACCAGTGGAATGGAACAAATACAAGAAAGTATGAGATGAAGGTAAAGCCTGTCCAAATCTAACAGCTTCAGTAAGCACCACACAGAACATGGTCCCTGTAATATATCCCAATAAACAGCATAATTATGTTAGGAAGAGAGTGTTCCATGTCCAGTGGCTGTCTTAATATGCGATGTTGGAGGGCAGTCAGAGCCCACTCTTGTGACTCCTCTACAGAAGGGCAATCTGGAGACCTGTATTAGTAGTAGAGGGAAGAAGCTGGATGGTGTGCTCTGGAAAATAAACTGCTTGTTTGGAAAAAAAAGAAAACTGACTTTGATTGTAGTGGAATGCATGTCTAAGGTATAGGGAAGAACAGTGAGGGGTGCAAAAGGAGAAAAAGTTGTAAAGAAATCTAAAGTATGAGGAAAGTTGTATGCAATTGTGAAAGGAGTACAGAGACCCAGGGAGGTAAAATGAAGAGTGCAAAAGTAAAAAAAAAATTAACACAAAAATTGTACAGAAAAGTCTGCACAGAAATAAGATTTTATATTTTGTTCCTTTCCTTATTGACAAAAAGGAAAAAATTTGACAAAAATTTGACAGTTTTCATAATGTGAACAACTTCATTTTTTATTTTTTTTCTCTCCACAAGAATAGTTGAAAGTGAGTTCTGTAAAAATGTAAAACTATTTAAATAAATCATAACTTGTTCATAACTTTTAAAAAATTGAGGATTTTTTTTGTCCATATTGCAAAGTCCTACTCTGCATCAATGATGAAATTGAACTTGGGCACTAACAGACTAATCAACAGTTTATCATGAGTGGAGGGAGAGAGGTGCAGTGAAAAGGAGGGTATGTGGCTTTACAGTGAAAATTATCTTTTTGCCCAAATCCCAATCTAAGCGTGCTTTTCTCTGGTTTGCATAGACTTTCCTCAGGTACTCTAATTTGGTCGACATCTGAAAGGCACGCAGATAGGTTAACTTAATTGACTGAGCAAAACTGATTGGGGGTCTATGTGTGAATGAACGCTGCATTGGACTTGTAGAGATATGGTCCCTTTACTATAAAAGGCTTTGGCTCCCATTTCTTAAATTCAAATTGGAATGGTTTGATAATCGATGGATGGATATATTTAAATCATTGTCCTTTTTCTCTGCATTATGTATGTGACCATCACATTTTATAATAGAAAAACAATTGGTGTTTTAAATAAAAAAAGAAAGAAAAACAATGTTGCCAGTTGTAGACCTTTTGGGATTCCAGCCCAGTAATCTTAATCTAAATATGTTTAAACAATATAAACCCAGTACATTTAAAGTTTAACCAGGTATGTATGAATGAGTCAATTCCAGTAAATTCCTCCAATAGATAGCCCAAGAATATCCTACCTTCTCAGTATGAAAGAGGCTAATGGCTGGAGTTTTAAAAATATGTGTTATAGATGTGATGTGTTATAGAAATGGTCAGGCATCTCAGCATGCCACCTCAGAAAATAGTTTTAGGTTTCTATATTTTTCAACTAAAATCCACCAAGACTTTTATCCACACTCTTTTTCATTTGCTATATGGCAACACTGTAGAGGGTATTTTCTATTATACACATTTTATCTATTATTCATACATTACAGAATAGTTTAAAAAGGCCTAAAGGCAACCATCCATTTCTGGGAAGCAAGCATTAGTAATTTTTAATTCATACTGCAGAATTTTTAATTATTAATTTACTATACCTATAATTGAGTTTTTAATTCTTACCTTTAGCTCTTCCATATTTTTAAGCATTTCACTCAGGAACTTGTAATAGTCACCAGATCTTGTTAGAAGCTCAATATAGCGTGTGTTAATATCTGCAGACTGAAACATAAAAACAAGCTGTTTAAGAAAAATTTTGGAGCATTTTTGTAAATACATTCAGTTTTTTAACAGTTTCATATAGTATTCCACATATGCAGCAGTATACAGTATTTTGTTACAATCTACAGTATACTGAAACAGTACTATATAAAAAATAAATATCATTGGAAATGTTTAGATAATATAGCAGAAATAGGTCATCTTTTGTCTTGAAAACTGTGATAACAGGATTCATCAAGACTCTTTGAAAAGTTTATGAGAATCCTACATGAAAGAATTGAATCCTACATGAAAGAATTGAATCTAGTAGGGCTGTCACATTTATATCTGAATATAAATTCTTATATTTTTGGCCCTTTTCACATGGTGAGCTGCCCTGCAGGGCTCCATTGCAGCATGGTTCCATCCCCCCAATGAATTCTAAATGGTAAAAGGCTGCATGGCTGTCTAATCTAGCAACTCTTGTCGCCAGGAAGTGTGCTTTTTGAAGGCTGATTTATAATCACACAGATGTGAATTTCAGATTCTACGTGTAAACTAAAGTGATCACAGGAAAATCAATGAACTGTGCACTTTCAGAGTCTTATTTCACCAGTTACATACAATGGATGTTGCCCTGGCCAAGTTACCGATGATTAGTTGAACACATTGCATTCAGCCACTAACCAATTTTTTGCTTATTCCTTGGGTTACAAGAAGCTTAGTACTACTGTTATTATTAATGCTAGATAAAAACTATAATCTAACTTGCTTGACTGTTGATAGAATTACTACACCAGTTTATGTAGGAAAAAACTAAAGGGACAGAAAACATAAGCAGTCCCAAAATGCTTTATGAAGAGACACGCTTTCAACATGCACTTGCCATAACCACCCAAGAGCTGAATTGTTCACATTCATTCTTCATTAGGCAGTGCACAAACTATAAGCACAAATTTAATGGGTGTGGTTTTCAGTTTCATCCAAAGACAGCCAACATGTAAAATTTGGATCTGGTCTTATTTACCATCAAAACAGCTGAAGCAAAAAAAAAAAAAAAAAACCAAAATAAAACAGTAAAATCCATAATAAATAAAAAGGATGTGATGTGGTGTTAATATTTTTTTTTTGGATTATAAATGTGTTAGTAGTGCAATGAACCAAACAGTGATCAACACAAATGTATTAAAGTTAAATAAATGAATATTGTAAAAACAGCAAGTTAATAGTGCTCATGTTACTGTCATATGGGATTCTGCATGCATGTAGCAACAGAATTTTTAAACAACATTATGCATTCTCGTAAATACATTTCTTAATATGAAGCATTAAAATCTCAATTGCTGGTTCAGATGACAGCCTGAGTAATTAACTTCAAGTTTAGTATTCTTCTTTTATAGGCAGCACTTTACTGTAAGAAAGAAGATGCTGCTTTTAATGGGGACATTTTTGCTTGTACAGGCAATAGGAATATCTAGTGGACAGTTTTATAAATTAGGGTGGATAATCTCAAAATGAGCAACTGTTTCATGTTTTTATTTAAACGCAAGTGACACTTTATACCAAAGGAATGAATGAAAAATATGGCACACATTAGCCATTGCCATTCCTACTGTGAACAATACATCGGAATACACATTGACATAGGCTATAAATTATTTTAAAAGCAGTCAGTTACCTCTTGTAATATCACTGTTGATGGGGACTGAACCATGGTCTTTTTAATTGGAATGTTTAACAAAGTTTCCAGACCTGCACTGTATGAAGCTAACTGGAGTTCATAATCCTAAAAAATAAAAATTACAATTTATTATTGTAACAAATAATCATAGTCATAGTTGTTATTATTATAACATTACTGTTTTGAGGTATGTATTAAAAATATTTATTGATCTAACTAAGATGCAAGTTAAGGATTTTAGCAAATTTACATAAGAGTGATTAGAGTTTAAAAAAATCTGTATGAAAAATTAAAAAAGTACAGAATATACCTTGATGGCGCTGGAACCTAACTCAGCACTCCTCTGGACTTCATCTACTTTGTCTCTTCTTCCTATAATCTCAGTATGTAGACTCTGGTAAATGAAAATAATAAAACATATGTAAAGAACACTCAAGTAACAAAACTGATTTAATAGTGAATTAATTGTGTAGGAAGTAGGCCATTAAGTGCCACCATTATATTTTTGTTTCAGTGCATTTTACAGCCTCTAGGTGGTAAAAACAATTGCATAAATATGTAAAGTTTTGCTTTTGACTGTTCATCCATAGAACAATATAAGGCCACAGCAGCAATTGTGAGTTCATTTACAGTCACCCTTCTTTATCTGATTCTAATCTGTTCCTAATAAAAGGTCGGAAAAAAAAATTCCCATCATTTGAAATGGGAACACCAGAAAACCCCTGACCAATTTTCCCAAATAACACTTAAATACTTTTAAACAACTACAGTATTTAACCAGCACACTTTGCTTTTCAACAACATAAAACAATTAATCAATTAACTAAATAAGAAACTGTTAATGAGGTCATGTGAATGTTTCTGCACATTACTTTATGTTTGGAGTAAAAGAGAGAAACTGGGCTTTCACCATTCTTGTGTAGAGGAAGAACTCACCTTCTAGGCTGACCTACATAGATGTCTCATTTCACAGCTAAATGTAATTATGGAATTTATGCAAAAAATGCAAATGTTAATAAATTGTACTGATAAGATCATTTTAAACTCCCAAGTGAAAACAATGGTTAACTGTTAACATTCCTTGAATTTGTTAAAATGTTATGACATATTTTTCACATTAAACAGTCAGTCAGTCATTTTCCAATCCGCTACATCCTAACACAGGGTCACGGAGGTCTGCTGGAGCCAAAACCAGCCAGCACAGGGCGCAAGGCAGGAACTCACCCCAGGCAGGGCACCAGCCCACTGCAGTCACACTAAACAAACAAACAAAAAATAAAACCAAAACATTTTGGCTATATAAATCCAGTATTTGAATAACTCCTGTACCAAACACCACACTGTAGGAAAAATGTATGTACTGTATTAAAATAACTATGGGCAGTGTATACAAAGAGTCCGCTGCCTATCTGAACCTCTCAAAACATATCTTGAAACCCTGACAACGTTGTGATGTAGCTCATAAAAGTATATATCAAGTTATAAAACCTAAACTTGGCGTAAAGCCACGCACATTTTCACGCTAGCTCAAACCCTGGCGTACGCAAGTTCTCTGCTCGGTTTTGCAAACTGCCGGCACCCAGCATCAAAGCAGTGTTTTTGCTCCAGTGTGGTTTCCCTTTCTATTTTAGATCCACATCCCTGACGTGGCTTTATCATATACAGTGTAATTAACCGCATACAGTATTGCTTATTAGTTTAAGGCATCTGATTGTAATTAACCTGTAACAATATAATGGTCCACAGAATAGCCAAACTATTCCAAATACCACAGGTGCTTTAGCGTTGTTATTCTAACTGCACCTTCCTTCTTTATCTTTTAGCTGCTTCCATTAGGGGTTGCCACAGCGAATCATCCTTTTCCATATTACTCTCACTGCACCACTCAGAGTATTTATATCACTGTATCTGAGTGCGGAATCACAGCTCTACAGCAGCTGATCAGAAAGAGAATTATCGGTATACAGCATCTAGCACACGCTGCCTCACCCATGCTGCCTATTTGAACTGCTCTCATACAGCAAATGCTTCAGAGCCTTTCCTGTACTGACCTCGTGGTTCAGAAACAGTTTCATCCCAAGAACTATAAACGCACTCTGTTTGTACTTATAAGTACAATTACCTCATTGTAAACTTGTGATACAGTTATAATATTGCACAACCTGCGCTACTTTATAAAGCACATATTTACATATGATGACAATATCATTTTTAAGATGAAATGCAGCAAAATATGTTTATTACATTATACAGATTAAATGTTAACATCATTTAAATAATCTATATTTTTAACAATTAAACATGTGAGGACACAGTGTCGCAGGGCTAGCAAGGAGCTGGCGCCCTGTTCAGGGATTGTTCCTGCCTCGCGCTGTATTCTTGCTGGGGCTGGCGCGACACTGGAAGGATAGATGGATAGAATAATTAAACATGTACTACGAAGATATTTCAACGTTCCTTAAAAGTTTTGAAGAGTCGGAGTTCTTAGCTTAGAGATGGCTTAACGTCTATTACTGAGCTGATTGTGTGATGATTGGGTACTTGAAGAAAGAAAAGGAAGTACAGGAATTGGGGTTTAGTATGTTTGAAAGAGACAGTACTACTGCAATAAATTATTTCATTGAAGGTCACGCACGGCGCAACAAGCACCTTGCAGGAGGCTGGAATAATCTCTGGATGGGGCGCCAGTTCGTCACTATCACTGCGCCACCGTATTCCCATGTTTAATACATGCTTTAATTGATATATGAATACTGAAATGATATCAAGTATACATCTCTTTATTTAAATTATTCAGAGAACTGTAATATCATGAATGTAATGGATTCTGTGTCCTATTGGAGGAAGTGAAAGCCCGTTTAAGAAGCACGTAGTGATTCACACACATAGAGCACATAGAAGAACACATATAAAACAAAGCATTTAACGTGCTACTTTAGCAACGATGGGATTTGGGAAACTAGTAAATTAAACGATGTTAAGATGAAGTTTATGATGTTCTACTTTAATGACAAAATAAACTACATGACTAAAGTGGAAATTTCGAGATTAGAGTTGACATTTCGAGCTTTTTTCCCCACTGTGTGCCTATTTTTTTTTCTTTTCTCTGTACCCTAATAAGCTTTCATATGACACTCAGAAGGTGGGCTACGACTGGCATTTTCAAGGTGATTTTGATATCTGACAACTTTTTTATTTCAAGCATTGTGCAACTTTGTGAACTTGAGCTTTCAAGTTTCTCCAACGCTCTATGTCACTCGATCAGTTTCCTTTTGTTGTTTATACCACTGTTTATACCAACAAATAGTACGTTTTTCCTTGCCTCCACTTGGTATTCACTGAAATTCTTCTATTTTCCCCCGTGCTTTTGCCATTGCCTTTTCACAGAACGCTGAGCTTAAGGCCTATTTATATTGATTTGCATATTCAAAGATGCATAATTCTAGGAGGAGTTGGGGAGTGGTAGCAGGCGCGTGCACGTACGTTACTTTTCACGCTGACTGGGATTTATGTAGTGGAAGAACATGGAAGTTAGCAAACGCACAGATTTATGCATCTGGATTTTTTGTGCGTACGAACATTTCTGCTTTTGTCCGTACGCCGTGTTTTAGTGTGAATTCTATGAACGGCACTATGCAAAATAAAAACAGTGCTGATGCAAAAAAGTTCTATCGAAGAACAAATTGAATACAAAAACAAAAAGCATCATGCGCAAGTAAACAAGCTATAAAAAGCAATGCAAAAGAATGACAAAATAATCATGTGATTACTCTGAAACTGTTGGGGTCAGAGCCCTGATATAGGTCTTTATCAAAAGCTTCTGGTTTGATATTTTCTAGAAATTCTAAAATATTTAGGCAGCAGCTTTGGCAAAGTAACCAGTTGTTCATATATAAAATGCTAAAGTCTTTCTGTCTGTCTGTCATGTGATTACAGTAATCCCTCACTATATCACGCTTTGACTTTTGCGGCTTCACTCTATCGCGGATTTTATATGTAAGCATATCTAAATATATATATTTTTCGCTGCTTTGCGGGTTCTGCAGACAATGGGTCTTTTTACTTCTGGTGCATGCTTCCTCAGTTGGTTTGCCCAGTTGATTTCATACAAGGGACGCTATTGGCGGATGGCTGAGAAGCTAACCAATCAGAGCACACAGTTAAGTTCCTGTGTGCTGAATGGCTTAGCGACGGTGCGCATAATTCAATTCCGCGGCGTTAACCAGGAAGTCTCATCTCGCTCATTCAGCATCAACGTGTTTCGCTGTGTAAAGTGTTAACTTTTGTGCTCTTTTGTGTTTATCTTTGTGCTTAGTCAAGCCCTTCATTATGGCTCCAAAATGATCTGCTCCTGCTACTGCTTCAGGGGCTGTGCCCAAGCGCCAACGGAAGATGTTAACAATTGCCGAAAAGATAAAAGTTTTGGATATGCTGAAGGAAGGGAAAAGGTACACCGCTGTAGGACGCCATTACGGCATCAATGAGACTACGATTCTTTTTATTTAAAAAGTAGGAAAGGAATATAAGATCTACGGCAGCAGTGTCCTTTTAACCAGGGTGCAAAACGAGTTGTAAGTGGATGTAATAAGGCAGTAGTCTGGATGGAATCTGCTTTAGGGATTTGGATTGAAGACTGCCGGAAGAAGAACAACGGCGGTGCTACACAGTCGCCTGAAAAGGCTCCTTTAGAAGAGCTGTAACACTCTCCTTTGTTGTGCAGTAAAACTAAACTCATTGTTATCGGACAAGTCATCGTGTCATTGTTGGTGAGTAACCATAATTAATTTTCTACTTACAGTACTTAGTACATGTACGTACGTTTAGTGTCACTGTACACACATTTACTGTATACAATTTTTCTTACATTTATTATTTATTTATTATTATTATTGTATTTATTGCTGGTGGTCTGTCTATCATAATGGCTGTAACATATGTGATATCGGAGACACTCGATATCTTTAAAATAATATTTAGGTTTTACTGTAAACAGTGTGTTTACATACATAATTTCAATGAATCTTACCTAATATCTAAGAGGATACAAAGGGTTTATGCTGTATAACTGTGCGGGGAATATTTATAAACAGTGTGAGAGAGTTTATAAGGGCTTAAAATATATAAAAATAACCATACAAACATACGGTTTCTACTTCGCGGATTTTCACCTATCACGGGGGGTTCTGGAACGCAACCCCCACGATCGAGGAGGGATTACTGTACTTGTAAGCTACTAGGACTTGAACCCTGATCTTAGTCTTAATCAAAAGATTATGATCTGATCTGTTCTAGAAATAAAAAAAAATGTCTGGTAGCAGCAACCTCAGCAATTTAATCTGTGTTTATTACAGTATAGTGATCGATACAGAAAGTGACAAGGAAGAAAGAAAAAGAACAGCAGTGACAATAATATGGTGAATAACACTGTAATCGGAAGAAACACAAATAAGAGCAGCAACATCTGCTAAGCATCAAGCACATTACATAAGTGAAGAAGAACAAGAAAGAATAAGCAGATGAAACACTGATGTTCTTGAAATTCAAAAAATATTACATTGTGTCAATCTGGCAGAAAAATGAACTGTAATAAAAGCATGGCTCCCTCATGCCCATTTACTGATAAACTTCCATGATATGGTACATATGTGTTCAGAATTCATAATCAAATTTAAGTATTGTGCTTATTGATCATCAAACATCAAACTTTATAAAATGTCAATAAAGGACGTTTATGACAAGATGCATGTGTTCATGTGTTCCTTAGAGCAAAGTGATCGACTGACCAAATAACATGCAGAAAGAAAAAAAGAAGCAGTGAAATCAGAAGTAGTACACAAGAAGTAAGGCATTTTATTTTAGGACGGTGAGTCCCTAGTGAATGTTTAAAAATTATGTTCACTGGTTGACATAACCAGTGAAAACACTTCACTGAATGTAACATCCTTGTTGTACTATACTACATCATACTTACATCAGTAGGTACTTAGCTCTGACCTGTTCATCTGTTGCAACAGATGCATCAGAATATGCTGGACAGCATCATGATGGATCCCCACTCTGGACTACCCAGATCATAGAAAAGGCAGTTTATATCAGAATCAGGGCCACAATAAAACATTTCCATAATAACAGGCCAAGACCAAAAAGCAAAAACAAATGTACCAAAACTGGACAATTTTTTTTAAACATTTTGCCTCCTGAATAATGTTTGGTGATTATGATAGACAGCTTCAAGCATAATATATATTAGTATAATTTCAGGTTGAATGTATAACATAGGAATTTTGAAAAACATGAAATTAATTTTTATTAAACTTAGTGCACTAAATTGCTTAACAATACTGGCACATTGCATTAATTCAATCAAACAAAAATGTTTTGCTGCTGATTTTTGTGTGCTCAGCATCTGATGCTTCTTGTTTCAGTGCACATCAATAGTTGACCACCATTGGTCGATTCTACTTAAAACCATATTTTTCATCATTGCAATGTCCTGAAGTATTTCACCATGTTTGTCACTGATTGCACCAAGATAGTAGGGAAGACGTCCATGTGTAAATGCAGAAAATGAATCTTTAGCAACAGCTTGCACATGATTTTGTATGCTTGGTGCATGTTTTCAACCAGCTGAATGCAGTCTGACGCTCTGTAGTTGCCAAGAAAATTCTTAAAAACATCCTTAAATGCCTTCCTTGCAATTTCTTCTGGTGTCATTAGAACATCTTTGATCCATTTGTCACTGATAAAATGTCTGATTTGTGGACCAACAAAAATGTCTTCCTTGGCCTCAGTTATTGATAACTATCAAAATACCCGCGCTTCACAGCGGAGAAGTAGTGTGTTAAAGAAGTAATGAAAAAGAAAAGGAAACATTTTGAAAATAACGTAACATGATTGTCAATGTAATTGTTTTGTCACTGTTGTGAGTGTTGCTTTCATATATATATATATATATATATATATATATATATATATATATATATATATATATATACACACATACACACACACATATAAACATATATATATATACATATCCATACATATTTAAAGTCAAAACTTTATATATTCAGGTTTTGATTTTATATATTCCAGCGCTGACTTTATATATTCAAGTTTTGACTTTATATATTCCAGCACTGACTTTATATATTCTGACGCTGACTTTATATATTCAAGTTTTGACTTTATATATGGTGGGTTGGCACCCTGCCTGGGATTGGTTCCTGCCTTGTGCCCTGTGTTGGCTGGGATTGGCTCCAGCAGACCCCCGTGACCCTGTGTTCGGATTCAGCGGGTTGGAAAATGGATGGATGGATGGACTTTATATATTCCAGCGATGACTTTATATATTCAAGTTTTGACTTTAAATATTCCAATGCTGACTTTATATACCCAGGTTTTGACTTTATATATTCGGGAATGACTTTATATATTCCAGCGCTGACTTTATATATTCAAGTTTTTACTTTATATATTCAGAAAAAAGTTTTGACTTTATATATACCGACGCTGACTTTATATATTCTGACGCCGACTATATATATTCAGAAAATGAATGTATTTGCCTGTTTGGCACCCCATAATATGTATGTGTATATATTATATTATATTATATATATACATACACACTCTTTGGGGCGCAAGCAACTGTTGCTGGGGGTGCCAGAATTCATCAAGGAAAAAAAATGAAAAACATTATTTGTACAAAATCTTAATTTATTTATCCATTCCTAAATAATTAAATGGGCAGGCTATTTCGTATCAGTGCAATACGCTGCTTGTTAAAACGGATGACTCCCGCTCTTACGTGCAAGTCTGCGTGGATATTATAAACTATCGTATCTGTTCAAGTTCTATTTAAATTTTAAATAGAAGGAATTTTAAATAGAAGGAATTTTTATTTAGTCGACAGAAATATCTTTGGTAGGAATGTAAGTTAAATGTAGGCATCATTGCATACATTTTTCTTCACCATAGAAATGTAAAAAGTAAATTCGCCTTACATTCCAGCCAAAGATATTTGTGTTGACTAAATAGAAGTTAAAAAGATATATTTTTTCGAATGTGATCGCGCAATTTAGATCGAGTTGATGCGCACTACATCGAGCCCACGTGCTATTGTGGTTTTGCCTGCGTGCGTCAATAAGTCACCCTCCCCTCGCTCATACTTTTTTACCATTCATCTAATGATTACACTGAGTATGGCTTTACCAAAACAATCATTGATGGCGAATAAAGTATCCATTGTTCATAAAGCTTAAATTGGTGATCTGTCTTTCTGCGTTAACCGCATATTTTTTCATACGTCTCAAACCAAGGGGATGCGAGGGTAAAATGAATCGGGAAGCGCTGATATATATGTATGTGTGTGTATATATATATATGTATGTATATATATATATATATTCAAATAGTTTTACTGTGAAGTAATGCAAAGAGTACGCGACATGTGTTTCGCCCTAATTTTGGGGTCATCAGGCGTACATACTCAGTGTACCCCCTCTCGGTAATCGAACCTTGGACGTTGGCGCTAGAGGCGAAGCCTCTCCCATTGTGCCACAGCGTGTGGTTTGTCTATTTCAGAGTATGTAGATTGGGAGATATATATATATATATACCCGCGCTTTGCAGCGGAGAAGTAGTGTGTTAAAGAAGTTATGAAAAAGAAAAGGGAACATTTTAAAAATAATGTAACATGATTGTCAATATAAAGTAATTGTTTTGTGAGTGTTGCTGTCATCAAGGATTTGATTATCATTATTTCTTTCAATCAGGTTCGTATTTGTAGGATGTGTTGTGTTCAAGTTACATTCCGTGTTTGTCAATCGTTGTAAAGATAACAGGTTTCATTCATCGATTTGTTTCTTACTGCATCAATAAACAGCTCGTCTTCCTCTTTATCTGAGACGTGACACACTGCATGTACAAGTTTTTTTTTTCTTCCTTTAGCGGGACATTGACTTTTTCCACCGTGTGCTTTGTTTCCGCAGTAGCTGCACTTAATATGTTTGCATGTGTCACACGCTTCATATTTTTTTGCTGCCTTCTCAATTGTGTAATTCGTTTTTTGTTCAGCACTCTTTGGAACTGTTGCTTTTTGTCTGTGCACTGCGTCAGTTCACATGAGCCACTTGGTGTACATGCATCAAAGGTTCCCAGCTATGTTGGTGCCATCTCGTGCGATGTCCACGGCTGTATTTAATGTTAGCTAAGACCCGGCACTTAAAAGTTTCTCTCTCAGTTTCGCTGAGTTTGTGCCAAACACCACCCTGACCATCTCATCTTCGTCTGCATAAGCGCAGTCCTTCACCCGTGAATATTTAGCGGCAGTGTTTCTATTGGATTGCCGCTGACGGATGGCCTTATATGGGCAGGCACTAAATTACGTGGGAGGTGTAACTCCGCCTCCCACAGCCATCGACCAGAAGTCTATTATAGTATATGGACGAAAAAATAGGTTCCAGTTATGACCATTACGCGTAGAATTTCGAAATGAAACCTGCCCAACTTTTGTAAGTAAGCTGTAAGGAATGAGCCTGCCAAATTTCAGCCTGCTACACGGGAAGTTGGAGAATTAGTGATGAGTCAGTCAGTCAGTCAGTCAGTCAGTGAGGGCTTTGCCTTTTATTAGTATAGAAAATCACCTTTCTCAAATATCAAAATTCTTCACCTTCCTTGTTCATCATTTTTGTTGAATTTTTCATCAGTCTAAGTTTTATATAACGAGAAGGCAAAAACATCTTTGTTGGGTTAAAAGTGGTTCATGTGTCACGTGTTTCTGGTCTGGAACCAAAGACTTATGGAGTGGTCGTCCATCCATCCATCCTCTTCTGCTTATCCGAGGTCAAGTCGCGGGGGCAGCAGCTTGAGCAGAGATGCCCAGACTTCCCTCTCCCCAGCCCCTTCTTCTAGCTCTTCTGGGGGAATCCCGAGGCATTCCCAGGCCATAGTCCATCCACCGTGTCCTGGGTCTCCCCCGGGGTCTCCTCCCGGTTGGACGTGCCCGAACACCTCGCCAGGGAGGTGTCCAGGAGGCATCCTGATCAGATGCCCGAGCCACCTCATCCAACTCTTCTCGATGCGGAGGAGCAGCGGCTCTACTCTGAGCCCCTCCCGGATGACTGAGCTTTTCACCCTATCTTTAAGGGAAAGCTCAGACACCCTGTGGAGGAAACTCATCCGCTTGTATTCGCAATCTCGTTGTTTCGGTCACTACCCATAGCTCATGACCATAGGTGAGGGTAGGAACGTAGATCGACTGGTAAACTGAGAGCTTTGCCTTACGGCTCAGCTCCTTTTTCACCACAACAGCCCGATGCAGAGCCCGCCTGTCGATCTCACGCTCCATTCTTCCCTCACTCGTGAACAAGACCCCAAGATACTTGAACTCCTCCACTTGGGGCAGGATCTCGCTCCCAACCCTGAGAGGACACTCCACCCTTTTCCGGCTGAGGACCATGGTCTTGGATTTGGAGGTGCTGATTCCCATCCCAGCCGCTTCACACTCAGCTGCGAACCAATTCAGAGAGAGCTGAAGATCACGGCCTGATGAAGCAAACAGGACAACATCATCTGCAAAAAGCAGTGACCCAATCCTGAGTCCACCAAACCAGACCCCCTCAACACCCTGGCTGCGTCTAGAAATTCTGTCCATAAAAGTTATGAACAGAATCGGTGACAAAGGGCAGCCCTGGTGGAGTCCAACTCTCACTGGAAACGGTTTCGACTTACTGCCGACAATGCGGACCAAGCTCTGGTACCGGTTGTACAGGGACCGAACAGCTCTTATCAGGGGGTCCGGTACCCCATACTCCTGGAGCACCCCCCACAGGATTCCCCGAGGGACATGGTCGAACGCCTTTTCCAAGTGGAGGAGTGGATGGAGTGGCCATCTCTTGTTAATGTAATGAGACTGTGTAGCATGGCTGTCCTATTTGCAAATGAAACAACAGTGCTTGGTATATTCAAGATGCATTACTAGTAGGAGTGTCACTAAATTTATGTCACCACAGATGCTCTAGTAATATTTGTTGTACTGTGTAAGTATATGTAGGAGTGGAAATCACAAAAGCTAGTTATTGCAATAAAACAGTATGTTAAAATTTTAAGGTGATTTTTGTTTTCAGCTGGCTAAAATCCATTAAAAAACCAAGAAGTGTTCAAAAAACAAAATCTTTGTTGTCCAGTGTAATTAGGCCAAAACACTTAACTAAAAATCATAGTCAAAAGGAGAAATTACAATAATTTTTTACTGGGAAGCTAAGAAACAGAAACATATACAAAGTTTGTAAAGGAATCCATAAGTTAGATAACCATAAATTCCACAGCTCAGAAACTTTATACAGTTACATCACTGACGCCACAACTAACTCCCAATAATCCCTACACAGTAACACCTTGATAACAGTAACCAAAACCACCCTACAATGGCAGTACTTAAAGAAAAACAATCATTGGTGTCACTGTAAAATGTGATTTATTTTTAACTGCTTTAAAATTGGTGAAATTCAGAAAAATTACAGGAATGAATCAACAACCCAAAACATTTATAAAAGGGAATTGTCTAAAAGATTCAAGAATTTGAAAAAAAAGAAATTAAAATATAGTGAAAACATGTTGGTACGAATAGTAACACCTTAATGAGGAAATGTACAACAAGTATTACAGTACCTTCTGATCGTTGAGATTTTCAATAAGAGCTTTTGAGTCGCCAAATGAAGCTGACATTAGGGAATCTTGACGCTGCTTTGTAACATTTATCCAATTGTTAACCACATCCTTGTTATCACGGTAGTATTTCAGCTGCTTCAACTGCTTCTCTAAGTCCCAAAGCCTTTAAAAATAATTATATATATTATTTTATTTTTCAACATAGTCAAAAATGATAATTTAACAGAAATTCAAACCCTTAGTGTGTCAACATTTCAACTTCAGTTTTATCTTTGCCTATATCTGTCCTCACAGATTCAATGGCAGGTGTTCAATTCCAAGCCATGTTATTGTCTGCATTTAATTTTCATGTATTTCCACTGTCCACAATAGCATTACATATTCTGGATTTTTCATATATAGCAAAGGGACGTGTTTGGTTTATTGGTAAATTGTCCTAGTAAGAGTCGGCATCCAATAGACATGTATTCCCATCCAGACTAGATACCCAATCCTGACAAAATATAAAAATGTTTGCAGTGGTTTACCGAATGTATCTTAATCCAAATATTGCATTAACTATTGCCCCATACTTTTTAAATTTAACTTTTTAAATATGCTCAGATGTTATTTTACTTTCATATTTGTCATGAGTCAGGTAACAGAGTGGACAAATGCTTAACTGGTGAAGATGGGATGTGACAAATGGAGTGGTATGGTTTTGTACTCTGTTGAGCAAATGGTAAGCCCAACCTACCAGACAGACAGGGTTTTTCAAGATCTATTTAAGGCAAACCAAGGCAAAGTTGGTTTCTATATTTCACCCAATGCTGCTAATGAAGGTTTCAGATAATTGCAACAAAGAAGAATCTGTAGTCTGTTTGTCACCTAAGAGAAGGTTTATATAAAGTGAGAACTTGGTGAGGACTAAGTGACTACTACTTACATCCTAATATATAAAACAATATACAGTCATGTGAAAAAGAAAGTACACAATCTTTCACTTCTAAGGTCTTATGTATCAGAACATCATAAAAATCATCTAGTCCTTAGCAGGCCCTAAAATTAGATAAATAAAATCTCAGATGAACAACAACACATGACATATTGCACCATGTCAATATTTAAATAAAAAATTAAGCCAAAATGCAGAAGCAGAAGGCTGCTTGACTATTAGGATTTATGAATAGTTTCGGTATACCTACTGCATATGAAATCTAAAATATTCATTCATTTTCCACCATTTATCTGAAGCTGGGTCGTGGGGGCAACAGTCTTAGCAGTGAGACCCAAACATACTTTTCCTAAGCCACGCTTACCAACTCATATTGTGAGACCCCAGGCCATCTGGGAGATATAATCCTCCCAGCCAACCCTAGAAGATCACAGCACATTTTTTCAAAATAAGACAAAATGAAAGGGATTTAAAACTTGCCTGCTGTCAATCTGGGTTTGAATCCTTTGCCAGCGGTCAGACATTTGGCCCACCTTCTCAGTGTAATTAGAAATGTCCACATCACACTTATGAAGAGACTGATCAATTTGATTATTGTAGAAGGTAGCCTTCTGGAGATCATCATATAATGATGCAAAAATGTTTTTATTTTGATCTACTTCTGCTTTCATTTGCTGAGGAGAAAAAAGATAATATTTGAAGAACTATCACGTGAATTTATATATGCTATTATATTTTATTTATATGCATATAAAACTCATGCATTCATTTAATTATCTGTCTTACAAACACATTTCAAGTTGATAGATAACAGATGACCACTAATTCTTCAACACATTTACTTTGCATTAGTGTACAAGTATATAATGATATATTCTTTTTTCCTAATGAGCTTGTAATCTTTTAAAATTAAAATGGTGTCTGCTAGCAACTGCATTATGCAGAAAATGGATTTTTAATATCTAAGGAACATGTCTAGGAGAGCACAACTTTGAAAACAGTCTATAAAAATATCTGTGGTCTGCTATCATATAATAAAGTGGTTGCCATAAATACGTAAGAATGAACAACGTGACAACCAGAAACAACTAAAAGGTTCATTCTGAAATCTGGGGCTACTTGTGGAATAGCCCGATGTGGTACACAAGGTACTGAAATTGCTTGTCCTCTGTCTTGATATATCTTTTGACCATATAGTGATAACAATGAAGAATGAACAAACTACTAAGCACATGAAATGTCTAAACAGATTTCTACTAATTTTGCTTGTCCATTGTCGGGACAGCCATGGGCTCACAGTGGTGGAGCGGCGTGCCAAGGAAGCAAATCCAAGCCGATTGCAGTCACGATATAAGTGCCTGTCGTCGATGGGTGATGCAAGGAACATTATAAATGGAACAGTATTACTTGGCCACTAACCTGGCCGCAACCATGCCTGGCTGCTGTGTCTGTGTATAGGAGAGTGGTAGATCCCGCTACAATAAATAACTGTGTTGTTCCTGTTTCAAGCTGAGTAAAGCTGGTTTTGCTATAGTACTGAGACTCAGCCTCATGTTTTGGGGTGCAAGACAGTGACTTACACATCACACTTGTTAATTGGTAGTCATCCCTCACATTCTCATACTGGTGTCCAATTACAGCTCAAACTTCACTAGTCCCCATGACTGTTAATAGGAAGAATGGGCGTATGTAGATATTGATAAAAGTCCTAGCAGGTTTTCCCACTTTCAGTTTTATGTTGAATGCTCATGGGTAAACAACTGTAAAGAACAATTTATTCCCCATCCTTAACATAACTAAAATATAGTAAACCAGAAGTGGCTGTGGTAACCTGCATTACTTGGTACACTACAAATCTTCTACAATTTATGTATGCTTTCATTAATATTTTAAAAAATTATTAATACTCAAGGTAAAAGTGAGAAATTGACCTATATGCACATCAGACTTACCAGGTATACCATATAAAATCTTTTTATTCTGTATTTCTTCAAGAATTACTTCTGATTCCGTTTTTAAATAGTAAAATAATACTTACAAAGCTTGTGACCCATGTAAACAGTGGGTACTCGAAGTATTTAGAATGTAAAAGTAGTCATGGTCTTATATGAAGTTTATATCCCTAAATAAATAATACATGTAAGATCTTCATTCACTGCCTTTTCAAACTATTTTTTATATGAAGCACCGATAAAAGGAGCACACGTCACCATTAGTTAGTCATTAACCCAAATAGATTTTCACCAACATAGCTTCATTTACCTTTAATGCACTCCTGTAGACTTCTACTTTCTCAGGATCAAGTGAAATGGTCTCCTCTTCAGTAAGCCTGGCTTCATATAATTTGATTGTATCTTCTGCCATAGCAATGTGTTGAAGCAAACTTCTAAGGGCCCTCAGCCTAAAAAAGACAGAGTTAAAGGGCAGCACATGCTGTAGTGCTATACCTTAATACAATCATTTGTCTATATAGTGTAAAGTGACTGACTGATTATCCAAATTGCGTAAGATTGGTAGAATGTACTGTATAGCTTCTATATAGTTGTCTGTCCATACACTTTTTGTCAGTGCCAGAAGACTGTAAATGAAACTTTAACATCAGCAGTCTGATTATAGATCCCACATGTTTGTAAATAACAATATAAAATTTCTCATTTTATTTAATACAGTTCTTATTGTTTTGCTACCATGAAAATTTATAAACACAGCATTTTGATTATTTGATGTCATCAGATTCTTTAATGCATTATTTCTAAATTTCACATTATTTGAGTTTGGAATTACCTTTTGACTATGTGCATTTGTTAATTTCATATATTCTGTGAATCTGATGGACTCGCTACAAATATCAGCTTGAGGATTTTATTAAATTACTAGCCATGTGCGCCTAACTACGTTGCGCGTGTTAAAGTTGTCTGTGAAGGGCTCCCTGTTTAAACGCGGCTGCCAGTCGTGAACTGGGCCCTTCGTCGCACAGTATTATGATTTTTTATAAGGGAAACAAAATTACAAAAGAAAACCCTTGAACATTGATTCGATATAAACGGCCTACTTGGAATCACTGTCCGAATAGTAATTATGTGGTGGTGTAGGAGCATTTCTGCTTCTGTCTGTTCACAGTCCATCTCGTTTTCACTACGCTATTGTTTCCTCTCACGATGTCTTCTCAACCTTTCTCCAATCTCGCAGGTTGCTTTGTGGCAATCTAAAGAGTAAGGCAATATACACGGAGCAATGGTTATAAAAGGGGGACACATAGGTATCCAGGCTCTTTAAAGCATAAATAGGGATCACTTCACTGACATGTGAGCAAGGCACGGCACAACTGTGAGACGCGCAGCACTCGCCGGCTACAACGTATCAATAATAATTTCCGGAACGTGCTGTTACGTTGTCATTCATTTTACCCACTGTCTTTCTTTCATTCATATGTTACGTAGGCACGTACCTTTTATTTTCGGCAATCTCATTCTCTAACCAGGCCTCAGGAGCTAACCAGTGTAATACTGTCCACCACCCCTTTTGTTATTCCGGCACATTGTTGACATCCCTGAGTAACAACAACGTACTAAACTGGAAGGTGGTCTACGCATGTGTGGAATTCGCAGACAAACAAAGATCAAGATCTAAATGAAGATCTCTTTAGTTAATTTAAAGCACAACAATTTGTTTAGTTTGAATGTCTGTGTTTTGAGGTGTGACTGGAGTACTACAGTCTTCAGTAGTATAAGCCTGGAGGAGATTCTTAATGCAATGCCTATGTTTTAGCTGTCTCTCTACTGCCATCTAGTGCTTCTTCTTCTAATTCATTCGCGGACAAACAAAGATCAAGATCCAAATGAAGATTATATATAGAGAAGAGATAATGGGAATGAATAGCTCATTTAATATGAAAAACCACTGCATGTGCCTTTCATTTCCATCAGGTTAATTTTTTACTATGTTTATGTAATGTGTTTGCTATCCATTGATATTTTCTGGTGTATTTTAGATTCATAACAGATCACACACTTTAGAAATAATAATAATATGGAATAATATTCAGGTGTGTTCAGAGACCTAGTTATCTGATTTTAAAGCTGCAGAATTTTTAAACTTTCTAATCACTTTATCAAAGAGTTCACCTTAATTTTATTTCACATTTTTTAGCAGTGAGCCAAATTAAAAACACCAATAATAGAATGTAATTACATGTACTAAAGGTATACATAAATCATGTTTTAAAATACATTTTACATTATCATGAGTTTGAAGTTGCTAAAATAGTTGGCTGTATCAGAACATGATAAATTGAAGTGTACTTGCAGCGTTTTCCCAATAAATTAAATTGTCAGAGAAATATTGCATCATTTTAATCTTTAGATAATACAGCTGTGAAGATAAAAGAAAAACTGAGTACACATTTATTCAGTATAGAATAAAAGTGTCACTGAACCATTGTTGCCGCCAAACACATATTGATTTCTCACTGTGTTTTTTGATTATTCTGTGTACAGTAAGTTTTTAATCAAAACACAGGTGGCAGACTGAAAGACTGCCATTGTTTGTTGTTGATGCTGTTTGACAGTTGATGCAGATATTGTGCTGATGACACTGGGTGCAAACTTTATTTAATGCACAAAATTATTAATTTCTAAAAATTAAGAATCATTATTGCTAAACCTGAAATTCAACAGTTAGATTATATCTAGATTAATAAAAAGCAACATATATTGCATCATTGGAAGTTACAAACAATTAAATATATTATTTTAATTTTAATTTTTAAATACTAGGGCGCTCCGCCTCCTGCCTGATTTGCTTGCCAGTCCCCGTGGGTGGGCGCTGGGTGTCCGCTATCTTGTGGCTGAGCCTCTCAATGGGTGCCAGGGCACTCCTCTGTTAGAGAAAACAATTGTATTTACAGTATATAGAAGAGTATGCGGGGCATGGGTGGAAGACGGTTGGTGCTTAGTTATTATAGATAGAAAATCAGTTACTTAGGTATTTCACTACAACTGTCTATTTTAAATACCAATGAATAACAAAACGTAGTAAAAAGTAAAAAAGTAAAATGTACTTAAAAGTAAACAATAAATGAAATTATTTTAACGCCTCCTCAAAAACAATATTATGAATTACTTTATCATCTAACTTACATTCTGTAAACGTTACTTTTTTGCATTCCTGTCCTCATATTTTTCAGGATGTTTTTCTCCTTTTCGTTTACTGGGTGGTTCTTTTTTATTGATTTTTATTATATACAGCTTTTTTGTTCATTTTCTTCGACCTTCTTTATCAGCTCTTGCCGCTCTTTTTCTATTGTGATATAAAATTTTAAGTTCTTGAATAGGTCATTTGCTTTTCTGCCTTGCCATTAAGACCGACTGCGTTGAAGGGTGAGCTAGTGCCAAGAATGTGACAGTGTGGTATGGAGAGAGGATGTGGGCAGTAGAAGTAACAATTGGGCAAGCAGTGTAGAGGGGAGTGGTCAAGGCTGAATATTGCAGACAAAGAAAAACGTTTTTAATATAGAGACATCTTACTTTTTAATTTTTTTAAAAAAATACTGAAAGAAGTTTAAAAAAAAATTAAAAACAATACAAATGTAAAAATAAATGCATACATACATACAAATGCAACAAAAATTTTATAAAACAATTCACACAAGTACCATTCACTCAAAGCAAGCCTAGCATCTGATTCAGGCTCATAGACTCTACATCTCTCTTGTTATCAGACAGCAGCTGAAAATGTGTAAATTTGCTTGTGATTACTCGATATAACAAGATACAGAAGTGAAAAAAAAACGAGTAGCAGTGGCAAAGAGTGTTGTATGCAGGTGCATCTCTCAAAGTAGTCACTCTTCAGACATGATATAGACACTGCATATATTTTAACTTTGATACTATGTAGTAAATCTTAATTAAATATTCCATAATGAACACGGTTAATATATGTGTGATTTGAGATAAACTAAACAGAGGTTACATTGATAAAGTTGGCTTCTAGAGAGTAAATACACAACCTCTCACAGTGAAATGAAACTCACCTTCTATATCTACTGCCTAAACGAAACTGAAAAATATTACTGTATGCTCTCAGCAGAGCTTGCCATATTCTGCTGAGTCACCAGGATGAAATGTGTCCTTTCTGTACCATGTGAAAGTGTATAAATTTCATGAACACTTCAAGTTGTCATATAATTGACATTTTGCCCACAATACTTTCTTTGGGCAACAAAACACATAATTATTGCAAATGCAGCAGTGCACAAACACAGCTGTGGCCGACTCCCCATGAAATATTCCCAGGAAATAATTGTTAAATCACAATGAAAGAAATAAACAGCATGCCCACTTGACGTTTATTGTTACACTCTGCTTTGCTTGAAAGTTTGCTGTGTAAAATGCAAATGATCCAAAATGATCATGTTAGAATATAAATTTGTGAAATGAAGCAGAACATTTCCAAAATAAAATTTGTGAATGCTGTGTTTTAAAAATTTACATTTTCTGAGATTTTTATATTGTGGTCAGGCATTATGAATTTTTATGGTACTTATTTCTCAAAATGAAATACTTTACTCATTTGTAGGTCTTCACAGACTTTAAATGACACTAGCTTTTTTAATCATTTATCTCCTTTGTCTCTTGACAAACATACCTTTCTACATATAAATTTGTAAAGCTGTTCAGGCAATCCAGTCTTTTAGATATGATTTTCAGCTCTGATTCCAGAAAACTTCTTTGATCTGGATCATTAATTTCAGAAAGCTGTCTTGAAATCTGCTCCTTTAGTTTTGAAAAGTCATCTTGCATAGCTCTTAAATCACCATAGATACCCTGAAAAAAGGCACAGTAACACATTGGTATTTGACACTAATTTGCAGAAGTAAGCATTTTATCCATTGCCACTTAAAAGAATAACTTTTTCTGAAATACAATATATACAGTATATGCTTTATATCTCAGAGAAATTGCATTGCTCATACTGTTTACGTGCACTCATTTCCCTATATAAAAAGAGGAAATATTTTTTACTGAGTTTAAAGCTACATTCAAATGATATGGAATGTTATTGTAAAAGAACAGGTATAATAAGAGCTTGAGAAACTTCTTCCAGTACTACAAATTTGGGGAGATACCCAGACAGAAAATTTTCAAGGTGATCAAAACTATATAGGCAATTATCACAAATGAACAGTTGTTTGCAGGGTGCAAGAGAAAGCAGAAAATTTTCCTGAAATACTGCTACAAGTTCAGTATATGTACAGCTATCAAAACAGTTATTCTCTGTTATGTAACTCTCAAGGTCATGGTTGCCTTTTTGGTAAAGCACTACTAAATGTACAAACAGACTGACAAGCAGAGTTAATTATTTGCTTAATAATCATACTGCAAAACATGAAGATACTAAGCAGGTGAAAGGGAAAATAAAAATTCTTTAAATAACACAAGCCATCCCACAATTTAAGAAGAATACAATTTGTATTAAATTTGACTGGTGCTGGTTGTGTTCTGTCCAAATTCCACAACTTATAGCAAGTGGTCTGACCTCAGTTTACAACAAGTACAATTTTTAAGGAATTTACAGTAAAGTTAAAAGAGCAACCACAACTATATTTTTATTCAAAAGTATTAATTACCAATGACTTTTAGAAATGTGATCCCAAGTTTATTTAATCCACAGAATTTTTCAGGGTCTACAGATGTACATTATGAGTAAAGCAAGACAATGAACATACTAAATACACAAAATGGCAAAGATGTCAAATATGAGTAAACAAGTCATAAGAAACCATCAGTGCCATTAAACGTTTCTGACTACCTTGACTGAATCACATATGTTTGCGTTATTTGAAAAGTGCCTAGAAATTAGGTCATGAGTCTAATGTTACTGCTTTTTGCTGTATAAAAATGATCCTAACCAAAAAGCATTGTTGAAATGGTATACTGTACCTCCATCATTGTTATTCTCTGGTTGCACTCTTTCACCATGTCACCACCTATTGGAATGTGAATATGCCTGGTCATATCAAGCTCATACCCTTCCAGTCGCTGTCGAAACTGCTGCAAATCCAGCAAGCGCTGGCTAGAGATGCTGGATCGGCCACTTGAGGAATCAGTTACATCAGTACTGCGCCTCACATCTAGTGAGGTTGTTACACCACTATGATCAGATTTTCTTGTTATTGATGTTGATCCTAATGCTGATGCTGATGCTGATCCTAATGTTGATCCTATTGTTGATGCAGAAGTGAAAACTGGTACTGGTGTTTGTTTTTGAATTGGTGCTGATATAATCTGAATTCCTATAAAAAAAAAGATTACATGTGATTTGTTGGATAATTTCTTTTTATGTGATAATAAAACAAGTTTAAAAGATGTATATTTTGCAACAAATTTATAAGATTTTAAATGTATTCTTGAAAAATAAACAAACCATATATAAATAAATATCTTAGTTTACTATTATAATTTACCATCAAAATTTTAATCAATACTGTTTCAACTGAGTTTTCAAATAAATTATTAAAGGCATTATGGTGCATGTGCTTAGTAGCTGGTTGTAGTATTATTTTTTGGACAGGTTAGAGAGGGGCTGTATCTAATCTTCTATGGTGTTTGCATGGATTGTGCATATCTTAAATGCTTGTTTTAATGGTACACATGCCAGTGCAGCCTCATCTATCTACTGTACCAATTAAGGTGACCAGACTTTGGTTTTCAAAGATGAGGATGGTTTTGGCGTCTTTAAGATTTGATGCATACCTTTATATAAAATTAACCTTTATTAATTTTCTAGTCATAAAATGTAATAAATTTAAACACTTTACATTAAACTTCTAAGTACACTTTTAATAATAAATAATAATAATAATAACTTTTATTTATATAGCACCTTTTTAAACCATCTCAGGGTTGTCATTTCTCTTCCAAAAACACACAAATATAAAGGTGCTTTCATTCACAACATTCTGTACTGCCGCAGACCCCTAAAGCACCCTATTACACAACCAGACCAGTCTCAAAAATACACCATTTCCAAGAGAAAGAGGATGTCTGGTCACACTCTATCTGTCTGTTTGGAAATGATTGGAACAGGTCTACTCTGACCGTATTGTGTAAACGAATATGCAGTTAAACAGATTTATTCACAGCTTTTCTGCTTGTAGATTCTGCCATTTTTTGGGAATGCACTTAGGCTATGTGATCAATTCAAATGACCTTTAGAGAAGAAAGCAGGAATGTAGTTGAGAGTGGGATAGAACTTTTTGCAGAAGCAACAGAGAGCCGACAGAACCAGGATGGAATTTTGATCTGAGTGGAATGAGACTTTGCCAGAAGTGTTATCAAACAAATCTGTACTACACAGATGTCTAAACAGTATCACCATGCACACTTAAAACATTCATCAACAATCACTGCAACAGTAGCATTTACTGAAGGAAGATGATATTTGCACATTTAAATATAAAAGGCAGTGTTGTGTGTCTTATGTTATACTGATTCTTATTAAGCACTATATTCTAAAATTGTACATAATACAAGAAAAGAAAGATTTATAAATTCATTTGTTTTTCAAAAGCCAGTTATTCTAATAAAGGGCTATGGTTTATCAGAGCCATACTGGCAATAGTAAGTGCTGTTGGCCAATTTTATTTTAAACAGCCTTCCACCACTAAACTTTGTGTTTAATTGTTAACAGTTTAAACTATTACCTTTATTTAAAACTTAGCTATAAAATATAATCTTACAAATGCATTCAAAATAATCATAAATTCATGCCAAATAATCTTAATTATAAATGTTACACTTAACCTTATAAACTGTCATCGAGTAAATTTTATATATTCAGTGTCTGTCACCATAATTGTTGGAAGAGTTAGCCAGTTTAAGGAGCACTCAGCAATTAACGAATTGATTGAGAAGTGTGTACATTATGAAGTATTTAACATGCTTCTTTAGTTAAGATGGGTTTTGAGAAATTATACTTTTGGGAAATGCACCCCTGTGCATTTTGTTGAAATATTACAGTTCCACAAACATACTCTGAAAGACTTACAAAAATAGCTTACAAAATAAATGTTACGAAAGGAGTAATATAAATCCAGTGTTTTTTTGGATTATTAAACAAGTACAAAATACACCCTTAGTCATGCAGAAACTTTCTTACCATTGTCATAAATACCAGCACTGTTTGAAACTACTGTATTTTCCTCTTTTCTTTCTTGTGGTAAATTTACTATTAATTCATCATAGTGTTCACGCACAACATTGTATTCTGCTTGAATTTTCTTTTTATCCTCTTCTCCAATTATTTCTGACCCTTTACTGTTCTTCAAGAATTCTTGATAGTGTATCTCTAAATTCTTGACCATCCTTCTATAATCTTCAGGTCGCATTGTCTTCAGCTGAAATAGGAACAAGAAGACTTTTATTATATTCCGTCAGACAATAAACAGGATATACAACTTAGCCTAGTAATTTTCAAAAATCAGTTTGTTATTGAAAATTTTACTTTTGTAATGTAAAGCCAATAATCCATGTGGCAGAATAGCACAGGAATGTCAAAATGCAATCAACTAAAAAAATGCAGAACAAGATGAATGGTTATTACTTTCTATTGTATTACATGCTTGCCCTTTTTCTTTTACAATATTAAGTCAATTGTTTCAATTCTTCCTTTACATTGTCAAATACTTGCAGATAACGTGTTTTGCTTATAAATGTATTAGCAACTTCCCTTAATATTTTAAGCTTTTATATTTAATGTCTTCACTAGCAGTTTCTTTTTCCATATGAAGCTGTTCAAATTTCTAATTTGCTTACAAGTTCCTTCCTGAAGCTGTTTGTAATGAGGCATAATATATTTATAAATCCAGTTTATGCAAATTGTATAATACATTCTTTTCTGTTAGCTTCACATCAGTAGTATTTTTTATGTATTTATTTAATTTAATTTAATTTAATTAGGGAGACAAAAAATAGAGCTATGCTGTGATCTTACTCAGAACATGTGGAATGTCCAAAACTTTGGTTATAGCTCCACATTTTTGGTCAGAAATCAATATGTAAGATTTTGTCTAAATGCAATAATATATAAAAAACCTGCAGCCACAGTGGGTCTCCAGGATCAAGTTTGGGAACCACTGGTCTATACTATTGTGCCATAACTCTAGCATGAAACAAGACTATGGTTTGAATATAAGATAATAAGTACTTCAAAAACACAGCACAAGGACTTTAAATTATGACGTTAAAATTAATATGGCATATTTGTAAAATGGTAAAATTATTAACTTGTTATTATCACTATAATTAACTTATTTTCTGCACTAGTGTGGACAACTAATGTCCACAATATATTTTAATGCTTCTGTTGATGTAATTCCACAATAATATTTTCACTAATAGAGAATAAGGATAACAATAAGAATTCATATAAAATTGAAATAAAGATACCGTGTTGATTGTTAGGGAATTGATGGTTGTAATATCTGCCATCAAGTAGTGCCAAGACTCTATACTCTTGAGGTTGATAAACAGCTGATTCCAGATTGTCAAAATTGCTTCGTAGTATTGCTCAATTCTGGGAGAAAAATATCAGGCAAATTAGTGAATTATTCAATAAAGTCAGTAGTTTCTTGTTTCCCAATTTTTATTATCACTATGAACCTATAATGTTTCAGGAGTTAAAAAGGTTACTTTTGCTCAATTAACTCTACCCCCAATGCTATACTATATATACAGTATATATACAGTATATACTAGTATAATGTAAAATGTAAAGGCTCATTAAAAATAATACAGGGTGAGCCAAAAAGAAGTACCACATTTCAAACGTTTATGCTACAAAAACACTACAAGATAAAAATTTATTTCATTACAACACAAGAAAGGGTATACAAAATAGATTTTTTTTTAAACACGATATCTTCAAGGTGGTGGCCATCATTAACGATACACTCTTCAAGACTATTTCTGAACGCTTGCATGACTTGTTCTTCCATTTCTAGGGGAATAGCAGCAATTTCTTGGCGAATAGCATCCTTGAGGGCCTCAAGGTTTTGAGGTTGGTGTGTGTATACCTTTGACTTGAAATAGCCCCACAAAATCGCATGGATAGAGATCAGGCAAATGTGAAGGCCACCTGACATTGCCGCGCAGGCAGGTCAACTCCCCCGGAAATATCTTTTGCAAAACTTGCATGGATCTCCACGTCATATAAGCGGTTGCTCCATCCTGTTGATAATATTTTTTGTATCTCACACCCTGATACACCTTTATCGTAACAGCACCCCTTATCTACGATGGAGCATTCGATCAGAAAAAAACATGAAGCTGGTTTTAAATTAAAAGTCTTTGAAGTGGCAAAAGAAATTGGCAATTGCACTGCTGCAACAAAGTTCGATGTATCTGAGAAACTGGTGCGAGATTAGAGGAAGCAAGAAGATAAAAAAATAATAAAATTTAGGTGTCGTATTTTTGAATGGGCGTATAAGTTGGGGTCTGATTTTATGAATGATTTTTCGGGTTTCAAGGCCCCGATTATACATGAATATATATAGTAATTTGCATTTATGTTAGGCAGAATGCAAAATGGGGGGCTAGGAGGTTTTTTTGGCCTTGGAATCCGTGCAGATTTTTTTTCTGTCCTCCTGGCCATCTTACCTTACTTTTTGCCTTTGGTAATTATTATTTAATATTGTTAATCTTATTTGCTTTTCATTTCAGATAATTTTTTTTTTGTCATCTTGTAAAGCACTTTCAGCTGTATTGCTTGTATGAAAAATAATATATAAATAAATGTTGTTCTTGTAGCTGTGTGATGGCCAGTGCAATTTTCTACACTGTGGTCTGCTGGGCTGGTAACATCGCTTTAAGAAAGGCTCATCGAATCAACAAGCTAATTAAAAGGGCAAGCTCACTTATAGGATACACTCTGGAACCCCTGGAGGTAATAGCAAAAGACAGAATTAAAATAAAAAAGTACCACTATGAAAAATGCTGCATATCCTGTCTCTGACACACTAACACTGAGTACTTTCTGCCAACAAATTAGTCAGCAGAAGTGTGTCATGAAACACTACTGGGGTTCCTTTATACTAAAAACAATATGACTGCATAATACCTCACTGTGACTATGACACCCAAGTCAAAACTTTTCTTTGTTTTCAATTTTCTTGCTTAATAGTCATTCTGGTGAGTGTTCACACCAAAGTGTGTATTTGTATATTTATTTACTTACTTATCTACCTATTTATGTATTTATTTTAAGAGGTTCTATAAAAAACAAACAAAAAAAAATTTCCCCCTGGGAAATAAGCCTCTGCCTCTATCTATCTGGTAAGTTTTAAGGCTTTTTCTATCACTTATGATAGCATGGTTCCTTATAGCCCCATTGTAAGATGAAAGAAAAGGCAAAGTACTTTTAAATGTATAAAAAAACACTTCCCATTAATATATTCCATGAATGTGAAGAAGTTACATTGACTTGAAAAATACCAAACTTAACCTTTAACCTTTTTATCTGATCTGCTGTTGTACTCTACGTAAAGAGTAATTTTAGATGGGACACTGTACCTGTCTGTTGAGTCGGGGTTGATTGCTGCTTTTCATTGAGTGTCTTTGGAACATACTATTTCACTTGATGTGTGGTTTTCTCTTGACAAACTTGTACTTTGCTATTATGTTTGTTGCTTTAAAAAATCTGCCTTGAATTAACTGCATTTAATAGAATTTCCTATTTCCTGTAACAATTTTCATTGAAGAAGGCTTTAACTCTTTCAGGGCTGATGTCGACTTTTGTCAAAAGGAGAAGCTGACGTTTTAGTTAAACTCTCTTTTGGTAAAAGGAAAGTTAGCTTCATTGGTTTTGACCGAGATTTCCTGCACTCCTGTGGGTAGCAAGGCACAGACAATGGCAAAAATGGCAATGACATCTGGCAAGAGATTGGACTAAGACTTGTTGGACTCTGATTTTGATACAAGCAATCGAAAACGAATATCAGGTTTTGCAGATTGGTCCCCAGCTAATCGTGGTGCTGAACAGGTTCATGTAGCTGACACAGCCTATGGCATTGTTCACCTAGAAGGACTGCCACTTAACAATGATAAGAGGTAGAAACTAGATTACAATCCACTGTGACCGTGACCGCTGCTGCTTCCCCGTGCAGCCACGTGAACACAGCCTGGCAGCTTGCCTGCCGCACATCCTTGGCAAACTGGCAGCCACGGCATGCAGCAACAGACATTTTATGTTGATTTCTATGTGAAGCCAAACAATGTTTTTTGGAAAAAATATTCAGCCCTCAAAGAGTTAAATAACTCTTGTGCATGCACACGAGTTTAGCACTATAAATACCTTTCAAGTTTTACCAAGGTTGTATTGTTTATATCAAACATTATTCAGAAAGCAAAGGACTTCTTACTTGGAAGCTATGTTAATACTCAGAGGATTGGGAGGAGGAATAATAAGGCAAACAGAAGGAACTTCCATTTCCAGTCCACCTGGACCTGTTACTTTCCACTTGCTGCGTTGAGAGTTATTTTGTAGTATACAATCGTTGTCTTTGTTGATTGTTTTCTGGAAGACAAATTACGGAACAATGATTTAGCAAAAAGCAACAAAATTAAAAATGCAATTTACCACACATTAGTATTACAATATACTATGGCTTTTTACATAATGTTAAAAGTTTTACTTACATCATGACATGCTACTTTTAACTGCCTGTACAGAGGCTTGTAAAAAATAAAGAATCATTTGCTTGGGAAAAAATCATAATGATTCAATAGCAAATAATCTGTTGAAGGAAAAGTGAAGACACTAATAATGCATACTGCATACAGAAATCTGTACTTAAACATTTAAATTTATAATTTCTTATAATGTCAAACAAACGTATATGTATATATACATATTAATAAATTATATATATTCATATTGTATATACAAATTTGCCATTTGCTTCTTAAGAAAGCACATATCCAAACCAAAAGGTAAACTCACATATGTAACAAACTCTTAAAATGCTACTGGTTCAGCTGAAAGTAATGCTAAAATTGCTAATGTAGCAAAATTATATACATAACCCAGCCATAGGGGATGCACAAACCAGTGTGTTTATTTGTGCCTGTCCCAAGCCCGGGTAAATGGGGAGGGTTACATCAGGAAGGGCATCTGGTGTAAAATTTTGCCAGATCAACATACGGACAACGATACAGATTTTCATACCAGATTGCTCAGGTCCAGGGTTAACAACGGCCACCGTCAGTACTGTTAGCCAAAAGGGTGCTGGTACAAATTGGGCTACTGTTGGCCAAAGAAGGAGAAGAAGGTGGTGGGGGGACATGTCAAGAGGAAAGAGGAGAGGAGGAAGGTACAGAGAGTGGAACTGAGGGTAGGAACTTTCAATGTTGGCAGCATGACTGGTAAGGGAAGAGAGAGTTAGTCGATACAATGGAGAGAAGGAAGGCTGATATACTGTGCGTGCAGGAGACTAAATGGAAGCAAAGTAAAGCCAAGTGGATCAGAGGTGGATTCATATTGTTCTGTCATGGTGTGGATAGGCGGATAAATGGGGTAGGGGTTATTCTGAAGGAACAGTATGTCAAGAGTGTTTTGAAAGTGAAAAGAGTGTCAAACATAGTACTGATTATAAAGCTGGAAATTGGAGGTGTGATGATGAATGTTGTTAGTGTACAGTTAGGTCCATAAATATTTGAAGTGCAGACTTTCAACTTTAATTCAGTGGGGTGAACAAAACGATTGCATAAAAATGTGAGGCAACTAAAGCATTTTTTAAACACAATCCCTTCATTTCAGAGGCTCAAAAGTAATTGGACAATTGAATCAAAGGATATTTCATGGGTAGGTGTGGGCAAGTCAGTTGTTATGTCATTATCAATTAAGCAGATAAAAGGCCTGGAGTTGATTTGAAGTGTGGTGCTTGCATGTGGAAGATTTTGCTGTGAACAGACAACATGCGGTCAAAGGAGCTCTCCATGCAGGTGAAAGAAGCCATCCTTAAGCTGCGAAAACAGAAAAAACCCATCCAAGAAATTGCTACAATATTACGAGTGGCAAAATCTACAGTTTGGTACATCCTGAGAAAGAAAGCAAGCACTGGTGAACTCTGCAATGCAAAAAGACCTGGACGTCCATGGAAGACAACAGTGGTGGATGATCGCAGAATCATTTCCATGGTGAAGAGAAACCCCTTCACAACAGCCAACCAAGTGAACAACACTCTCCAGGGGTAGGATTATCGATATTCAAGTCTACCATAAAGAGAAGACTGCATGAAAGTAAATACAGAGGGTGCACTGCAAGGTGCAAGCCACTCATAAGCCTCAAGAATAGAAAGGCTAGACTGGACTTTGCTAAAGAACATCTAAAAAAGCCAGCACAGTTCTGGTAAAACATTCTTTGGACAGATGAAACCAAGATCAACCTCTACCAGAATGATGGCAAGAAAAAAAGTATGGAGAAGGCATGGAACAGCTCATTATCCAAAGCATACCACATCATCTGTAAAACACGGTGGAGGCAGTGTGATAGCTTGGGCGTGCATGGCAGCCAGTGGCACAGAGACACTAGTGTTTATTGATGATGTGACACAGGACAGAAGGAGCCGAATGAATTCTAAGATATTCAGAGACATACTGTCTTCTCAAATCCAGCTAAATGCAGTCAAATTGATTGGACGGCGTTTCATGATACAGATGGACAATGACCCAAAACATACAGCCAAAGCAACCCAGGAGTTTATTAAAGCAAAAAAGTGGGAAATTCTTGAATGGCCAAGTCAGTCACCTGATCTTAACCCAATTGAGCATGCATTTCAGTTGTTGAAGACTAAACTTCAGACAGAAACAAACAGCAACTGAAAGACGCTGCAGTAAAGGCCTGGCAGAGCATTAAAAAGGAGGAAACCCAGCATCTGGTGATGTCCATGAGTTCAAGACTTCAGGCTGTAATTGCCAGCAAAGGGTTTTCACCCAAGTATTAGAAATGAACATTTTATATCCAGTTATTTAATTTGTCAAATTACTTTTGAGGCACTGAAATAAAGGGATTGTGTTAAAAAAATACTTTAGTTCACTCACATTTTTATGCAATCTTTTTGTTCAACCCACTGAATTAAAGCTGAAAGTCTGCACTTCAACTGCATCTGAGTTGTTTCATTTAAAATTCATTATGGTAATGTACAGAACCAAAATTAGAAATAAGTTGTCTCTGTCCAAATATTTATGGACCTAACTGTATATGCCCTGCAAGCTGGGTGTGCGATGAATGAGAAAGAAGATTTCTGGAGTGAGCAGGATGAAGTGATGGACAGTGTACCCAAGGGACAGAAAGTGGTAATTGAATCAGATTTCAATGGACATGTTGGTGAAGAGAACAGAGGAAACGAGGAGGTGATGGGTAGGTAAGGTGTCAAGGAGAAGAACGAAGAAGGTTGAGTTTAGGGAGGAAGTAAGACAGAGATTGGGTGGCAGTGAAGTTACCAGACAGCTGGGCAACTACAGCAGAAGCAGTAAGGGTGACAGCTAGAAGGGTGCTTGGCATGACATCTGGACAGAGGAAGAAGGGAAAGTAAACCTGGTGGTGGAATGGTGAAGTACAGAAGAGTATACAGAGGAAGAAGATGGCAAAGAAGAAGTGGGATAGTTAGAGAGATGCAGAAAGTAGACATGAGTACAAGGAGATAAGGCGCAAGGTGAAGAAAGAGGTGACGAAGGCTAAAGAAAAGAAGTATGATGAGTTGTATTAGAGGCTGGACACTAAGGAGGGAGAAAAGGACCTGTACCAATTGGCTAGACAGAGGGACTGAACTAGAAAATAAGTGCAGCAAGTTAGGGTCATAAAGTATAAAGATGTAAACATCCTCACAAGCAAGAAGGGTGTGTTGAGAGGATGGAAAGAGTACTTTGAGAGGCTGATAAGTGAAGAGAATGAGAGAGAGACAAGTTTGGATGATGTGGAGACAGTGAATCAGGAAGTGCAACGGGTTAGCAAGGAGGAAGTAAAGACAGTCCAGATTACATACCTGTGGAAGCATAGAGGAGTTTAGGAGTGATGGCATTAGAGTTTTTAACCAGATTGTTTAATGGAATCTTGGAAAGTGAGAGGATGCCTGAGGAGTGGAGAAGAACAGTACTGGTGCCGATATTTAAGAATCAGGTGTATGTCCAGAGCTATAGTAACTACAGGGGGATAAATTTGATTAGCCACAGCTTGAAGTTATGGGAAAGAGTAGTGGAAGCTAGGTTAAGAAGGGAGGTGATGAATAGTGAGCAGCAGTATGGTTTCATGTCAAGAAAGAGCACCAAAGATGCAATGTTTGCTCTGAAGGTGTTGATGGAGAAGTATAGAGAAGACCAAAAGGAGTTGCATTGTGTCTTTGTGGACACGAAGAAAGCATATGACACGGTGCTTTGAGAGGAGTTGTGGTATTGTATGAGGAAGTCGGGAATGGCAGAGAAGTATGTAAGAGTTGTACAGGATATGTATGAGGGAAGTGTGACAGTGGTGAGGTCTGCAGTAGGAGTGATGGATGCATTCAAAGTGGAGGTGGGATTACATCAGGGATCAGCTCTGAGCCCTTTCTTATTTGCAATGGTGATGGACAGGTTGACAGATGAGATTAGACAGGAGTCCTCTTCGACTATGATGTTTGCTGATGACATTATGATCTGTAGTGAGAGTAGGGAGCAGTTTGAGGAAACCCTGGAGAGGTGGAGATATGCTCTAGAGAGAAGCGGAATGAAGGTCAGTAGGAACAAGAAAGAATACATGTATGTGAATGAGAGAAAGGTCAGTGGAATGGTGAGGATGCAGAGAGTAGAGTTGGCGAAGGTGGATGAGTTTAAATACTTGGGATCAATAGTACACAGTAATGGGGATTGTGGAAGAGAGGTGAAAAAAAGAGTGCATACGGGCTGGAATCAGTGAAGAGTATCAGGAGTAATTTGTGACAGACGGGTATCAGCAAGAGTAAAACAGAAGGTCTACAGGATGGCAGTGAGACCAGCTTTGTTATATGGGTTGGAGGCAGTGGCACTGACCAGAAAGCAGGAGACAGAGCAGGATGTGGCAGAGTTAAAGATGCTAAGGTTTGCATTGGGTGTGATGAAGATGGACAGGATTAGAAATGATACATTAGATGGTCGGGTTGGATGGTTGGGAAACAAAGTCAGAGAGGCGAAGTTGCGTTGGTTTGGACATGTACAGAGAAGAGATGCCAAGAATAGAGCCGCCAGGCAAGAGGAAAAGAGGAAGGCCTACGTGAAAGTTTATGGTTGTGGTGAGAGAAGACATGTAGGTGATGGGTGTGAAAGAGCAAGAATTAGAGGACAAGAAGATATGGAAGAAGATGATCCGCTGCAGCCGAAAGAAGAAGAAGAAGCACAATTATATACATCACGCTAACACAACAAAGTAGGGCTGCGGATTAGTCGCTGTTAATGCATATGAATAATGTGTTAAAAATTTCTGTGATGAAATTTTTTTTACATAACCCCTAAATATGTTAATTTTATATGGTTAATGTGACCGTGCTTTACATATTGTGAGTGAAGAAGTGCCAAATTAATCCAGTTCTGTTAATAATAGCAGCAGATTGTGGTTTCAAAGGAATTACACTGCACATAAGGGCTCAGGAGTCCCAGTTGTAGCACCCCCTGGCAGCGCCTGCGGGACCCAACAGGGCTGCACCCAACTCCAATTCCCATGGAGCCCTGCGGGAAACCAAGGCACTACTCCAACCCAGGGAGGCTGCCATCTAGCGTCCAGGGGGAGGTATTGCACAGTCCATGGCTGCTCCCCCTGAACATATAGCGAAGAGGTGTCCCGGCCAGGTCCGCCACAATATATATATATTTATTTTGAATTGTAGTCCAGTAGCACAGCCCTGCTGGGGTCCATGGTTGCTCAAAGACGCGCTGCAGGGAGTTACACTCCCTACTTTTTGGGATTTCCGTATGACCCGAAAATACTTTAGATGGCCGATGCCCTGGCACCAGAAGTACTTCTGGATGTTCAATAAAAAGAACCGACTGCTTTGTTCAGGCAAGTCGAAGCCAAGAGAGGAGACAGACAATGCTTTCCTAGAAAGAGATAAGACAGAAGAAGAGTACTACTAATTGCTTTATGGAGATATTTCTTTAAAATAAAAACCTTTGTTTGAACGTGGGACTTGTCTGTGTATTTGTGTTGAGGTTTGGGACTCTTTAGCACCCCCATTGATCACAAAATAATTTAGCTCTGTGTTTTGAGGTTTAAGATTATCAAAACTTACCTCTTTCTGTGACTTACAGGATTGCTTGTGATTTCTTTTTTTGCTTTTTTTTTCTTTTTGTTTATAGCAGTGTGTGTTTGACTGTTATAATATCTCTTCTGTAATGCATATTTTTGAAATTTAATAACATTTATTTTTTTTAAATCCCTCACATATATCAGGCTACATAAAATGACATATGCCCTTAAAGTCAGTTCACATCAACGTAATGAAATAACCATATTTCCAGTATCTCAGAACTTTTACAGGCTTACCTGCTCCAGTTTGAAGTCACATAGAGCCTTAAGGATGACAGGACTGGTGATTTTATAGTCTGGGCTACGAGGTTTCAGCTGTACAATCATCTTTGATCTGTTTATTAGATGTTGCACATGTCTTCTAAATTCTGAAGTCCTTTCCTTTTCTTTCTGCAAAATTCATTATAAAAGTCTCTAGTATAAACTGTCTTCGAATTAGTACAAGAAAGATCAACATTTTAAACTAAAATTTAAAAAATGGAAAATAAAGGCTAAACAGCAACAGTAAGTAGATATGAAGGAAAATAACACACAAAAATATATTTAGAAAACTGGCCCACCAAGAAAAAAAAAGTAATTATTTTGTTTATAGCTTAAAATGCATACTGAAAAAATGTAACACAATACACCAAAACAGCAGCCCATAACTATTTAAAAGGTCAGTCTATCAACAATTGAAAAATGAAAGTTACACTGGCTCAAAAGAGGAATACATGCTTATATAATACTGTACCTGAACAATATTGCAAGACTTGTCAGGTGTCCCCCCACAACTAAAACAGTGTTTCTGGTGATTTTGTAAGGAGAAGGGCAGTAGACATATAAAAAATATATGGCTTTCTTGTGTAGTACCAATCAACCAAGCACATGGCAAGTGATGGGTCTCTCTGATAATGCTTTACTAATTTAATTAGCTTCATTAATTAATTGATTGATTGATTAATTAGTTGATCAAGTAATTAATGTAATTAGCTAAAATGCTACAATGGGTAAATCGTGTTGGCAGCTTGTTCTCAAAGTGTGATCCACAAGCGTTAATCAGGTGGATTGCAAAATGTCATTTGTCATATAAGAGCAAAGTTTTATAACTCTTGGATACATCAGCCCACTATATACTGTACATACAGTATTTGGTTATAACAGTCAGGCTGCAGCCCGACATGCATGCTACTAAATGGTCATAGCAAAGTATCTAACATTACCACCATGAGAAACACCATCCAACTTCCCTGCAGATGATAATTGTTTGTTAACTTTTCCATGTGTGAGCATGAGGAAAGGATTCACAATGACCCAGCGGGGTTAATTAAAACATAAGTAATAACTTCATTAATGACCAACAACAAAACAGCATTCCCATTTCCTATGATGCTTTTTTCGCTTGTGCTCAATTCCAGAGACATTCTGTTATGCTGTAATTCTTTTAGTAAGCAGCATACTGCTATGTTACTAGTAGCATATGCCCATGCTGCACCACATGTTACAGCAGAGCTATCAAAATGAGATTCTGGAGAACCACAGGTGATGGAGGATTAATTCCACACACTTTGTTAATCAGAATTCGATTCCTGCTGCTAATTAAACTTTTTTTTTGCCTTACTTTTAACTGACTTGCTTTTATAATATTCTTAACCCTTAACTATTTCTTTTGTCCTTAACCAGTAGCCAAAAAATAAAGAGATACAAAATGAACCAGCTAATGGCTATATAACTCTAGGGTCTCAAACTCATGGCATTCCTGAAGGTCTACCATTTTTGACCCAGCCAATTTCTCAGTAAGAAGACAATTATTGCTGTTAATGAAACACACTATTTACTTCAATAACTTGATAGTGCTCTCACTCTTCCAGAGCATTCAGCCATTCTGCTCCCAAGCTCTGGAATTCATTACCTGCCAAGCTAAGAAATATCAAATCATATTCTTCCTTCAAATGTGAACTTAAAACGCATCTGTTTAAAATGGCTTTTTCTTTATGATTACAGTGGTTATGTTTGGTTTTAAATATTTTCTGATGTTTTTAGTTGTTTATAATTGTGTCTTTTATTTATTTATTTATTGTTTGTTCGGCGTTCTTGAGTTTTCAGAAAGGCGCCTTGTATAAATAAAATGTATTAAATTGCCCCTTAAAAATGCATCTCCTTCTCTGATCACAGGAGAAGGGTTTTAGAGGGTGACAGGCTCTTTACTGTTGTAATTGGACTTTCAACATGCATCAGAAAAATAAATAAATGTCATAGTTGTGTAGCATAAAGAGATGGCTCATCAAATATTTTTAATAATACCTTGAAATTTTAAAATGCAATTCTCCCTAACATGCTCATCACTATTTATTGCAATTAATTCACGGATTAGTCTTACCTCCAGGTCTCTTATTAAGTCTTGAATCCGAGGCAGTTGTGTGTTCTTATCACACACAAATTTACTTCTTAGCAGTTCTTGTTGCTTCTTAAGGCTGTTTTCTGTTGTTTGTGCATCACTGAAAAACTATTGCAAAAAAAAAAAGTTCAGATTAAAAGCCACAATTAAAATATGGCAAAGTTGCAAGGAAGTTTTTATTGAAGATATGCTATATACATATATACAGTAGATAGTACTGCCAAAGGTGCTTTGCATAATAGGGTACACCCTTTAAATCACTTATTAAAAGACCAAGATCCTCAAAAGGAAGGTGCTTAGTTCACCTAGAGGTATCCCAAACTCTGAGGGTGATATATGCACATCCTTAAGAGCTACAAACATATCACAATTAAGAAACTTGTGTTCAAGAGCCTTCTACATGCCTTGCCTCATAAAGGTCTAGGTGACACCCAAATAAAATTAGGTAGTCCCAGTCTTCCGGGAAACTGTATGAGAGGTCATATATTTTGATTCATACAATAAAACATTATGGCACTGTTAAAAGTTATATAATCTGTTATATTTTATTGTTAAAATTTTTTTTAGAGATTTTAGCTGTTATGCTAGAAAAAAGCATTATTAATCCTGACTTCAGAGAATTAGTAGTTTCCCAGGCAGAAAGGGCAAACTTCATACACTATTAAGTATATATGACACTTATGCTGTTCTGCCTTATTAAATCTACTTAACATTCAGTTAATGTGATACGTTGCAAGTGGGTAAAATAATAATTTGTAATTAATACTTTGCAATAATCTGTGCTTTAAATTACTTTAAATATGCTACATGAAGCATAATTTAAGCAACAGGAGAAAACGAGAAGAAAGGTTACAAACACATAGAGTACAAAAAAATCTACTTAGGTAGAAAAAGAAAAAGAAACAGGCGCTGAAAAAAAAAATTTAAGTAAAAGTACAATTTAGTTAGTTTTAGAAAAATAACCTAAATCAGTAAATAACCTCAAACAACCTTGCTGTGTATGGATATCCTGAAAGGTGCTAGCGGAACATACATAGCAATACAATATATTTTACTATCAAAAGATAAATTAATAACAACATATTAATGGCAAAATAGCAGGGATCAGAATAGTGTAAAAAGCAGTACTAAATTATTGTTTTAGTATCTGTTTAAATGGTATGTAAGCTGAAAATTTTTTGGGAAAACAATTTTTATATTATATTTACCTCCACATTTTTCATATTTGGTTTACTGTTCAATTGATCTGTTAAATGGGATCTAATTAAGCTTTCATTGTTGTATATTTTGATTATTATGTCGTTGTTTCCCTATTGATATATATTGTTTGTTTTAAAATTTCCCACTTTTTCAGTTCCTATTAAGGACTTTGAAAAGAATGCAATAAATTATATGGGTGTTTTCTCTCTATGATAGATATTTCACCCATATAAGAAGCCAAAATATTTGTGATCCTTTATTTTACAACATTAAACTTATATGACACCATTTTGGCACGGATGCAGTGGACATGTTCACCATGCCCTTAGCAAACTTATCATTTTATTAGTTATATCAAGACACTTAAGTTAACCCAAAAAGTAGGGAATCTACTTTTTCCAACAACATGACACACTACAACTTTTACCGTTAAGTTTTTACAGCATTTTCTTTTTTATTACTAGGGGGCTTTGCCCCCTGCTCGCTAACTCCCGTTTTTGTTTTTCCGGATACACACTTTTTTTTCTTTGAATTGTTGCTATTTCAGTAGTTTCACTTTTATTTCAGAACTTCTGTAAAAACAATATTTGGAATCTTTCGAGTCCCAACGTAATGAGGTCAGTGAGACATGTGTTTAATGACTTTGTACCATAATTCAGGATAGCTTTCTCTGTTTGGAATTTCAGCAGGGACAAAACAGTCTACATCATCAGCAGTTAATAATTTTTTTTTGCAAAGTAACCAATAAGTGCATGTGAGGTTAACTCAGTTTTTGAAATTCTTTTGACTTAGACTTCAAAGCCTTACAATATTTGCATACTTCTGACATATTACCTATGTCCATATATTCGATCTCTATTCGCCTTTTCATTATTTCTCTGAGTAATAATTTCTCTTTCTTTGTGCTAATGTGGTTTACTTTCTTTTTTTGACACTGTCATTTTTTTCTGCTTTCATGCTTTCTGTATCTTGCTCTACATGTGTTTCGCGCCTACGTTTTTTTTGAGTCTTTTGAATTCCAGTTTTCATTATCTCTAACCTGCTCTGCATGTGTTTGGCCCCCCTTGTTATTTAACCTTTTTATGACATTTTACTTTGTTTTCTACTCTGTCTTTTATTTTTGACCTCGCTTTATCCTGCTTTTTTTTTAATGACACCTGGTCCATGGTGATTATTTTCCCTTTTTCGAGTAATAATTTAAGTTTGTTTGCTCTCCTGCGATCTTTACTTTCTTTTTTTTATACTTTCTAATTTTCCTACTTTCAGTATTCTTTAATGTTCTCCACATGTGTATCGCGCCAACTATTTTTTTTTTGAGCCTTTCGAATTCCACTGTTTTCATAATCTCTAACCTGCTCTACATGTGTACAGCGCCAACGTCCGAATCAGACGTGCTTTTTTTTCAGTTCCACTTGTTCTGGGCTGATAATTACTTATCATTACTTTTATAATCTCTAACCTGCTCTGCATGTGTATAGCGCAAACGTCCCGATTGGACGTGCTTTTTTTTCAATTCCACTTGTTCCGGGCTGATAATTACTTATTTTCTGAATTTGCACCTAGATTATTCTTTTTCTTTTTTGTCTCTCCGCTTTTGAGTCTCTTTTCTCCACACTGCTTTCTTCTTTGCTTTGTTGTCTACGTTTCATTTATAATGTATTGTCCTTATATGCTTTATATGCACTGACAGCCCTGGATCTGTGTACGCTCAAAGCCAAAACACTATTGAGTGTGTTGCTGGCTGCCCTTACTCTTATTTATTTGTAAGTAGGGCGTGTCTTGCAAGACTCTCATATTCTACGTCATCGCGAGACGGTCCTGGGCCAATCTCTTGGCACAAAGTCTCATGTTTAAGGTCCCCTCGAGACACTCTGTGGCCATTCTCTGTAGTCTCACAGGTCTTTTAAGTGTCTTCTGTGATCTTAACGTGAAGATCACGGATCGTCGCCCTACTGTTTCTCTCTCTTTTTTTTTTATAATAGACAATAAAATAATCTTAAATAGTTACATAAAATACTTCCACTGTAGTAACATAAAATGAGAAGCATACTGATTAGCAAACACAAGTAAGAATTTCACTACACACTATACACATGACAATAGTAACACTTTAAACCTATAATTTAAAGCTACTGCAGTGTAAAACTGCCCAAATTGACATTAATCTTTTTATTTTCTGAGTTAACATCAAACATTGCTCCAACAATGGCTGCCCTATTAATTCCTGCTCGAATGCATCACTTGTCCATTAGCTGAGGTTTCTGGCTAGATCCATGAATAGCTTATAATTCATATGACTATCAACACTCTGCATGAAACGAAGATTTTTCTGCAATGTTCTGTGGATTTGAACACACACACTCACTCACTGGGTACATATACTGTCTCTGGCTTGACCATAAAAACAAGCACTAGGATTTAGGATTCTTATTCTTTCTGCCATGCTAGATGACTGCTATGTCAAGATCTACTGCTGTATAATTCCTCCTTGCTATAATATACCCATGTTTCTAGATCTGCAACAGTAAAAAGTGTATTTATGTCTCGAGCATGTGTTCTCACATCTGCAGCATGTGGATGCAGTGGTGTATCTATGAAACAATGTGATTAGCTGTGAGAATGGGACTCAGTAAATTAAATGTGTGTACGTAAAACACATAACCTATGGTCCCAGTCCACTTTCACATGCAGTGATGCCATGTCACAGGATTATGCAGATAGTGAATATCAGTTTTGTCAAAGCCCAAGTGCATAGTTTTTCAATCTGTATTTAAATCTCCACTTTTGGTGAAAGATGTTTTTGCTTAGCTTGGTGTTTCGTTTCAGTCATGTGGTAATGACATACAATATACTATAAAAAGCCACATTTTGTACTGATAAAAATTCATGTGACAAAATTTTGTACAAATCAATATTGTCTCATGCCTACATAACCCAAATAAAGAGGGAACACAAATCCATTTAACTAAAACCTGCACTGTGCAGTCCTTCTCATCAAATCTACAAGTGAAATATTCCATATTTCAACATTAACTGCTGGAGATGATAATTAAACTGGACATATATTGATTTTAACTTCAAAATTCAGCATGCAAAGACATTACCTTTAAGACAATAATACACCAACATAAAAATCACATTTACTGTTTTCGTTTGTGATATAATATACTTAACATTTAAAAGCATTTCAAAAACAAAGAGACTGTCATTACAAGACAAAAACCTGACTGTGCCAAGCACCGGCACTTTATACCAGACAGCCTGGTGATCTCACCCACTGTGTAGCAACTGTTATCAATAGTATCAATGGGTCCTGAATGTCAAAACAACATGGCAATCTTCATGCACAGCCAAATCATAGGCAAACAAAAATAAAAAACTTATACAAGTGACTTTTGTAATGACCACACTAGGAGGTCACAGGGATGAAGAATGGAAATCTGGAGACAGGCTTGTAACTAAAGTAAAGAATAAGGGTCATAACCAGTGTCATAGACGCCTAGGGACGTTGCCCTGCCGGGACATCAGAAGAAGCAGGGGACCGGAAATGGGACAATACTTTCCCTGGCGCGCAAGAAGGCGGCTTCTCTGAACTGCATGGGAGTCACAGAGCTGCGAAGCTTAATCATGTGCAAAGACGGAGTCACAGCCAGGAGGTGCCCAGACGTTGTTGGAACCCTGGATGGCAGCACTTCTGCCACACCAGGAAGTGTCGTCAGATGGAGCACCTGGAGCCCATCTGGGTCATTATAAAAGGGGCCACCTCCCTCCAGAAGAGAGCCAGAGTTGGGAGGAAGGAGACGAAGCTTGTGAGGAGGGGAGTGGAGGTCATTGAGAGGAAGAGAAAGAGGCTGAGACTGTTGGCATTGTGGTGCTGTAAAATTAATAAACGTGTGCATTTTGGACATTCTGGTGTCTGTCTGTGTTTGGGGGCATGCTTTTCACATCAGCAAGTCAGAGATCTAAAGAACAAGTTCATATTGCGAAATTAAACTCGTATATAAGAGAATGTAGAAACAGAGTCAAAAACAAATAAGGATCAAGAAATTCGGTCAAATCAAAAGACGTATATTGTGGTCAGGAAAGAGGAATCTACACTAATAAAAGGCAAAGCCCTCACTGACTGACTGACTGACTGACTGACTCATCACTAATTCTCCAACTTCCAGTGTAGGTAGAAGGCTGAAATTTGGCAGGCTCATTCTTTACAGCTTACTTACAAAAGTTAAGCAGGTTTCATTTTGAAATTCTATGCGTAACAGTCATAACTGAATCCTATTTACGTACATATATACGGCCATTGCCTGCAGCTTGGTCGCCGTGTGGGGCGGAGTTGCGTGATCCATCACCACGCCTCCCACATAGTTGGCTGCCTGCCTATATTGCGTCCCCCATACCCACGTCTCCCACGTAATTGAGTGCCTGCCCATATAAGGCCGTCCGTCAGCAGCAATCCAATAGACACGCTGCCGCTATGAGGCGTTTGTCATGCCTAAGACGAATATGATTTTCGCGAGATACAAGTTTAGTGAGAAGACGCAAGGTATAAACGAGACTTTTGATCACTTTGTTAGGGAGTTAAAATTGCTGGTGAAGGACTGTGCTTATGCAAACAAAGATGAGATGGTCAGGGATAGAATAGTGTTTGGCACAAACTCAGCAAAAGTGCAAGAGAAACTTTTAAGTGCCGGGTCTGAGCTAACATTAAATAAAGCCGTGGACATTGCAAGATCGCACGAGACAGCAAACCTTCGATGCATGTACGAAGATGAGATGGTCAGGGATAGAATAGTGTTTGGCACAAACTCAGCGAAAGTGCGAGAGAAACTTTTAAGTGCCGGGTCTGAGCTAACATTAAATAAAGCCGTGGACATCGCAAGATCACACGAGATATTCATGAGATACAAGTTTAATGAGAAGATGCAGGGTATAAACGAGACTTTTGATCACTTTGTAACGGAGTTAAAATTGCTGGTAAAGGACTGTGCTTATGCAAACGAAGATGAGATGGTCAGGGATAGAATAGTGTTTGGCACAAACTCAGCGAAAGTGCAAGAGAAACTTTTAAGTGCTGGGTCTGAGCTAACATTAAATAAAGCCGCGGACATCGCAAGATCGCATGAGATAGCACAACCACAGCTGAGAACCTTCGATGCATGTACTCCGAGCGGCTCACGTGAACTGACTGTGAACGCAGTACGCACACAAAAAGCAAGAGCTCCAAAGAGCGCTGAACAAAAAACGCATTACACAATTGAGAAGGCAGCAAAAGAATATGAAGCGTGTGACACATACAAGCATATTCATAAGTGCAGGTACTGCGGAAACAAAGCACACGGTGGAAAAAGTCAATGTCCAGCTAAAGGAAGACAGTGTAAAAAATGTGGTAAATTGAACCACTTCGCTAAAGTTTGCAGGGCCGGGAAAGATAAACCCGTGCATGCAGTGTGTGATGACTCAGATAAAGAGGAAGACAAGCTGTTTATTGATGCAGTAAGAAAGGAACAACCCTCTGAATCTGAACAAGCCTTTGTAGACATATCAATAGGAAAGCAAGGTGTAAATTATGTAATTTATTAAATTAAGTTCATAGACACGCTGCCGCTAAATATTCGCAGGCAAATCCACAACTTAATACCAGGAATGCCTGTTAAACATCTTAGATTCACGAGTACCAATTTGGGTATCATTACAACGGTTGACAAACACGGAATATAACTTGAACACATCCATCCATCCATTTTCCAACCCGCTGAATCCGAACACAGGGTCACGGGGGTCTGCTGGAGCCAATCCCAGCCAACACAGAGCACAAGGCAGGAACCAATCCCGGGCAGGGTGCCAACCCATCGCAGGACAACTTGAACACAACACATCCTCCAAATACGAACCTGATTGAAAGAAATAATGATAATCAAATCCTTGATGACAGCAACACTCATAACAGTCACAAAACAATTACATTGACAATCATGTTACGTTATTTTTAAAATGTTTCCTTTTCTTTTTCATAAGTTCTTTAACACACTACTTCTCCTCTGTGAAGCACGGGTATTTTGCTAGTTAGTTTATAATTAGGAATCCAAGAGACTAGATTAGATTAATCCTCTTTGTGCTGTGTTTGGCTTCACCCCATGTTACATCCATCTCCATCAGCTCATTTATCACAGTTGGCCAGCAGAGTGTTTTAGGCCATCCTTGTTTGCACTTCCCTGGTGGTGTCTATCTCAGACCAACCTTAGGTATACTGTTCTGGTTCATTTTAAGGATGTTTTCAAGCCAGCTTAACACTAGAATTACCAGAGCCTATGAAAAAACTTGTAGATCCGTCCCACCTTAAAACGCTTCGCACCTCTCCGTCAGTGTCCTTTGTCCTGTAAATGTGTGGATAAACAGCAAGCAGCCTGCTATCACATCCCCCCACCCCGCACAGTTGTCTCAGCTCAAGTCTGTTTATCTGCGTGTCTGTTGCTTAGAGTTGTATAGAGTTAGAAGTCAAGCAAATGACACCTTTTATAAATACTATATCGTTATTTGGAACACTTGCATTTCATGTGTGTTTCGTGTCTACAACGACCTATGTAAACACATCGTTAAAACAGAAACGTTTTTCATGTTGTGGTAGTAATTGACAAAATGTAGACATGAAGTGTATAATGTATGAAGCCTGAATTCCAAATATCAAAGAAACACTTTCACAAAAGGCACAAATAGAACAAATGCACTTATATTCAAAAATATAACTTCAGAAAAACAACCCGCGTTAGTGTGCGACATTGACACACATTTGCTACGAGCGCTTCGGTGGCACAACAGTATCAGCTGTTGACTGATAATCTAAACTTCACAGGTTTGATCCCGGATGAGTCTGTTTTGAGAATTGAGCTGCAAGTATTCTTACTATTTTAGAATAAAAACATACATTTGATTCCATTCTGTAACAGCCGGTGTAATATATGATACTTGTAAAGGTTAGCTTTGTTTTTTTTTTTATTCAGTTTAATTCTCTCAGCTGCGTTCACGATCCCAAATCCCCCTGGGATCGAGAACGCGGCTAAGAGAATAAACTCTCACTGCTGCTCACTGCTGTTTTCACATAGACGAGCTATAACAGAGGTAAACTCAAATCATTAAGCTGAAAACAGCAGTGTCAAATGGGGGGGGGGGGGGTGATTGGGTTTTTTTTTAACCATAAATTTATACCCAATGTCCCATATATTTGTCTCTTTCTTTTTTTTCTCCATGCTGCGTTGACATCGTGCACCAGAAGGCGTGAGCTTATTCAGTGCAGCAGGATCAACACACATGTACTGTGCAAGGCATGCACGGGGGCCACTGTGAAAAGAAGAGTGTTCATGATGTATTCACTTGCAGAGGAACTTCGTTGTTGCATCTTACTAGAAAAGGCGATGGAAAAAAAAAGTAGGATGCAACATCAACAAGCTTAATGTTCAATGCTTAATGTTCAAATTATAAGGTATAGTGTCATAGGAGGCAGAAATATACTGGTTAATAAGGTAACCATGGAAAAGCAACCAAAGATATCTGCAGGTTATGTTTTATGTGCTGTTAATTCATATTAATGTCTTTATTTAACATTGGTAATGAATGAAAGCCTTCTAAACTGTTGAATGTAATGTGCCAATTGTAATAATTTTGAGAACTTAACACCTTAATACCTTTTGTGAGAGCCTCTTCTAATCATGAAAAACTACATATCATCACAAAAAAGAATATATAATTGAAGCACTAAAGAAAAACAAAGAGTCTCCCATCAGCATATAGCAAACCAAGTATCTCCTTATGCATGTTGCTTTAATTTATAAATTCATAGTCAGTAATTTATAAATATTACTATCACTACTACCAGGCTTCATCCTACTGTTGAATAAAAGGAGTGTGATTATATATGTATGTTATATACTGCCTTGTCACTGGAAGTTGGAATGTATGAGAGCCATGCAGAAAACAGACAGGCTCTTCTCTAACTGGTGTTATGTTCCCTCCAAAGTAATGTATTTTTATTTATCCACACAACATTTCAATATTTTTGCTGTGTCCACTGAAATAATAATAGAAAAAACAATCTGTATTTTTAGATTAAATATTTTCCAAGTGTTTTCCAGAACATCTGATATTTTTTCTCAATTTCCAAAGGTTTTCCACAGCTGAAAAACCATTTTGTTAGCTTCAAGGTTTTCGGGGTTTTTAAGGACACATGGGAATCCTCATAAAGTTTTCACAATCCTATATTATATCAGGAAACTGATTGTTTACTGAATCAGAACACATAAAAAATAGGATTATAGAATTAAATAACACCAAGTTACAGTCAAAAATGCCAAGGTAACTCCAGCCAGATTTTCAGCTTAGGACACAAAGTGTTAAAATAGGTGATTATCCATCCATCCATCCATTATCCAACCCGCTATATCCTAATACAGGGTCACGGGGGTCTGCTGGAGCCAATCCCAGCCAACACAGGGCGCAAGGCAGAAATAAACTCCGGGCAGGGCGCCAGCCCACCGCAGAGTAGGTGATTAGGTGTACATTATTATTTAATGTTATCATTATTTAATGTTTTAGCTTTGATCTCTCATTCTTTATTTAAGGCAGGTACTTAAAGTCATATACTGTACACAATATCAAATCAACATGTTAAATAAGAGGAATTATTGATTAATTCTATGCTATCACATGTTCACTTGTATTTCTGCCATTACTCAATTCAAAAGGAAGGCTGGCTAAGATAAAGCATAAGTATAAAAGAAAGCTTTAACTCTGTGACAATAAAATATCTGTGTTAAGACTGACATAAGAATTTTGTGATCAATCGTTAAATTTCTGGTTACATTTTTTTACATAAAGCTCAATTACGTAACAGCTTTATATTGTTTATTCCCACACATGAATGAGTCATAATAAGTAATTATTACTGTGTATACCTGGAAGTAAGCTGCATTTTCCTTCAAGTGCACGTCAATGCATTTTATTATCTGAAGAATCCAGCTCCATTGAGTCTGCAAAGTTTCCATGTATGCCTGAGAAACACAACACAAATTGTTTTTGCATTAACTGTCTGTGCTTACAAAAAGCATATACAACAAATTAGTATAACATCTCATATGCTTTAATAAATACATAGTGATACACCAATTAAAAAATCAGGTATTGTTATCAGTGGTTTTGCTATTTAAAAGTGACTGACAATCAGCATACAGTACAACTAGCCAATATTCTGTTGAATTTTAATAGATAAATAAGGAATCTCCTGCATTCTCGGGGACCCAATGTTGGACTTTGCATGTACTTTTAAGAGAACAAAGCATTCAGGGAAATGTTTAAGTTTAGGTTTTGATTTCCATCCAACTAGAATAACACAGCTTAACTTCGGGGACATTTGGAAAAGCAGTCTGTTTTTCTTCTGTATCCTTCTAATTAAGTAGAAGCAGCTTTATGCAAGGGGGAGTAAGAGTAAATGAAAATAAATGATGAGTTTGTGGCTTTTAATAAGAATTATTTAAGACCTTGTTGTTTTTATTTTGATGGGGCGCAGTATATATATATATATATACAGTATATATATATATATATATATA
>JANRMT010062818.1:25794069-25805079 GCA_026402145.1 Polypterus bichir lapradei
AACTTGTGAGGAAGGCAGGCTCTATTGTAGGCATGAAGCTGGACAGTCTGACATCTTTTACCTGCACTTTTATCACTCTTTAATTTAATATTGTTTTTATCAGTATGCTGCTGCTGGATTATGTGAATTTCCCCTTGGGATTAATAAAGTATCTATCTATCTATCTATCTATCTATCTATCTATCTATCTATCTATCTATCTATCTATCTATCTATCTATATTAATAGAGCCACATACTAAGTGCAATAAGGTTGAGATTTTTTCATGCCATACCCTATTTCTTTGCAAATATGCAATATTTCTTTAGAAAATGGTATATTATTTAGCTTTCATTTATTGTCTGTTAGAAGCCACTAAAAAATTGTCATACATTTTATTTTGCTTCATTCTGACAAGCTCCATTAATGAGCTTGGTAGAGTTTGTTTTCAGATGGCCCCACGCTTTAACAGTGCAAATTATTGCACATATAAAAAATGACCAACCTATGGTAGGTAAAAAAAACTAAAAATGGCTGACATGAAGTGAAGTTTATGGATGTTTTTATCTTTAATCAAAAAAGAAAATAATACCAAATGTATGTATAATTCAATATACAGTATTTCAGTATTTTAATGTTATATTGTTAATATTATATCATTTTATATATTGATGGCATGTCAGGAGCATACCACCAAGTCCACCAACCACCACATATGATTAGCTTTAAATGGATTACCTATTCAGAAGTGCAAGTAGTATGGCTGCTGGCTTTCTGAGCCTCACTGATTTACATATCCAAAAGCTGATTATTAGTGCATTACTTTAAAAAGTCATGCAATAGTTTTCTGTGTATCATATTGAAGACATCGATAAGTTTGTATTTTTTAAACTGAGTTATCTTAACTCTAATTCTAAATTATTGAAAAGCCAGTACCAATATATATCTGAAAACACAAAAATGCTATTTATTTGTAAAAAAAAATAAATATTTGCATTGTATTCAGTATCATGTATCACTTTAATAAGTAAAAGCACTTCATATCTTTGAATTATAATCACACAAAGCTAGGTGAGACTTAATTTTCTTGTTGCCTGGGTACTGTAAGAAGAAGCAAGTTGTTTGGCAATTTAACAATGTAAACGAAACAAAAGTAAAAGTTACAAATATTACACAAAGCAATCTATGGTGAAGCAAAAAGGCTACTATGGCCCTTTCAGTTTGTTTCCTAAAAAGAAACAAGCAAGATTATGACCACACCTTGAAAAGAAAAGGGGAACACCTCAGTCTAAGTAATACATAAAGCAATTTATGAATCGCTGTTATGTATGGAATTCATTGAAGTTAAGTAAAATGAACAATGCATCATGCACCACCCTAGTATGTTTTGTAAAGGTCTCTGTATTTCATTGGAGGTTGCAAGGAAACACTGTGATACCCTACAATCATGAAATTGACTAAGCAGGTAACACGACAGACAAATGGAAAATGCATTTAAAATGTAATTGATAATTTAGTTCTACATAAAAGTTCCCGTAGTTGTGGCTGGCTGCTTTTATAGGTTTATAGGTTGGGTTTATAATGTCAGATGAAACAAAAACAAAATTCAAGGAAGTTTAAATGCAGTAGAAAATGAGAACCTACAATTCTGAAATACAATTTAAATTGTCAAAGCCTAAATAAATTACCTCAATCTTATCTTTTGCAGGGTGACCGTTCGTTAGCAGATTGTCCACTTTTTGCTTAAGTTTATTTAGTTGTTTCTCTTTATCTTCTAATTGGCTCATAAGTTTCTTCACAAAAAAAATAAACAAAATCATTAATTTCATTAACATTTTGCCAAGTCCTTTTGTGGAAAAACTAACAACTTCTACAGTAGTACCCAATAAAAAGTTAAAAGGAAAATAAACATCATAATCTTATATATAGTTCTCTCATTCTTGTAAGAAAAAGAAAAACAAAGTTAGCAGTTAGTGTAATCAGCTAAAATGTGCTTTAACAAAGTTCAACAATCCCATAAAAAGTGTATTTTATCTAATAAACACTGAATTAATTATTTACATTTTTGTGCCACTCATTACATTCTGGCAACATTGGCCACATTAGTTACAGACCTTTGTGCATGTAAAAAGTATATTTATGGTTCACAATGGTTGGCCTTTGAAACAACATCTTATTCGAAACAGTTATACATACTATCATATATTTGGCCAAAACCTTTACTCAAAGTATCTTATAAGATCAGGCAAGATACATTACAATAATTATTTTCTGTCTACTTTTTTCTATATGAGATCATGTGGGGCCAGAGCCTATGACATTATTAGGCATATAGTTGAAAATCACCTGGGACAGACAAACATGATACACTGTCAAAACAGACACTGACTCCTTATGGACCAGTTTAGAGCCATTAATCAATCAAATATGCACATTTTTGGGAAGTGTGAAATACCTGGAGTGCAAAGAGAAAACCCATATTGACATCATCAGAACATGTAAATTGCACAAACAAAGAGGACAAGCCAAGATGCTTACCTAGAAACCTGAGAATGTTTGTGTAGGACTTGTATGCTTTAAATTTATTTGAATTCATATTCTCTGTGTAAAACTTGACGACAGGCATGTTAGATTAACTAGTTAAATCGGCTCTTTATGAATGTAAGCCTTGTCTGAGTTTAAGTATGCCTGCAAGCACCAGCCATTATCTAGGGTTGGTTCATCACTAGTCCACAATGCTGCTGAAAAAAACTCCAACATATAAAGACTAGGTAATAGTAATGTAACACTCATGAAAATGAATGGGTAGATTTAGATGTAATGAGTAAATAAATAGTTTCAAGTGTTAACTGATGAAGCAGTTACAATTACCAATAAAAAAACAATATTCATGAAAAGTAGACGGCTGATAATGAGGGAATTACATCCCAAAGAAGGTTAACTTGTAATTTGAGCACTCCTCTTACCCCTACAGGAATTCCACTAAATTAATACAATTTTCTTCCACCAAGTACTACGACCATCTAGTATCAAATTAACATTCATGATAAAACAGTCATTTTAAAATGGCTACCTCAACCCTATGTACCTATATAGCAATTGCTGAGACTGCATGAAAGAACTGTATGCCATACTAGTTAGCACACTTCAAAAAATACACTGCAGCACTAGAAGTTATTCAGAGAACACCAGCCACATTCACTTCTATATTAAAGACCTATTCTATTCTAGAAGATAATGGGAACAAAAACTCATAGTCTTAAACAGAGAAGACTACATAGGGATCCCATTCTAGTCTTCAGATTTTTCAAAAACATTAATTGAGATGATCCAGCAGAATTTGAAGGGTTTTAAAGGTGGTTGTCAGCCGCTCATTAGCTTAACTCAAACCTGAATTGGGAATTTTGACTTTTAAATATAATTCTTACTTCTTTAGTGTTCATTAGTCTTCAGATTTGTACCTTTACTTTTTATTCATTACATAACCAATGATTTTAAAACAGAATGGAGTTTTTATCCATAGATATCTCACAGGTATATCAGTCCAACTCAGGCAAAATAAAGCTACACACGAATTAATTCTTTTAATATAATTAGCAAAAGCACAATCAATTTACTTTCAGTGCTTGAAGGCATACAGTCAAACCAACTGTAAATTAACCTTAACAATGCATTAAACAAGTCAATAGCCAGTAGCCACCACTGCTACATCAACTACTACAGAACAAATATGGAATGAAATTCCAAATCATTTTAAGTGAAGTTAACATTTTAAATTATACAATGGTCAATTCTTCATAAAAAAAACATTTTTACATAAAACTTACCGAGTATAATTCCTGCTTTTGGGCAATGTTTTTGTTCTTATCACTCCAATCATATACCAACTCTTCTTCTTCACGTTCATTTACCCACATGATTTCCCTGGAAATGTCATCTATTACCTCTGACAACTGCCGTAGTTGATCCAATCTTTCATTGGACATTTTCTAGAAAAGGAAAAATAATGATAAAAATAAGAAATCTAAATATATTATTTTGAAAAGAATTTTAAATGCAAGTTTTACATTTCATAGTACATTTTCGTACTTCTTCATGACTATACAGCAAAGAAAGAGGATTCATAGGACTTTATTTTACAAATAAGACACAATCAAAGTCATTCATATAAGCAACCTAATAGTGAGCATCATCTGTTTACAAGTGTCCTGGTAAAGTATGAAACAGTGAGACAGATGCTTTATGATATGAAGATGAAGTCCTCTTAAGACAGCTGTTTAAACCATGCCAGTAGCTTGTCCATTAACATCACTGGTACAGATAAGGTTTTGTCAGACTTAGAAGTGTTATTAATCTTGTGTGACCTGACTTAACTTGCAATGCAATTAAATAGGAACATTATTTATTGTTGGTTTATAACCACTTTTTAATATGATGCTATTACATGACGTTAACCTGCATCCAGCCCTGGAAGTACATCCTCCAATTTGCAGAGAGAACTCAGGGGTTGGTGGCTCCAGCCACGGTAAACAAAATCCTTACACAATTCCATTCCATTCGAACTAATGTAGTGCTGAAGTGTCACTCATTGCATGGCTGCACTTGTGTCCTAATTTTGGGATGCTGAGGTTGTACGTTGTGTGGTGGGTGCAGCAACATATTATATCAGTGCATGCTCCCAACCTCTACTATATTCTTATGTTATGGAGAACACAAGCAAACAGCAAACTTGTATTGCACCTCTGTGCATTTGGCCTTTTCTCCCACATTCCCAAAGACATGTAGGTTATGTTAACTGACAATTCTAAATTGGCCCTATCTGGGTGTATGTACAAATGGGCCTTGTAGTGGACTGGTACCTGATCCAAGGATGACTCCTGTGTTAGGCCCAGTGATACCTAGGGATAGGCTTCAGCCCCCAAAGACCCAGAACTGAATTAAGGAGTTTTAAAACATTATGTTTCCTATTTAAAATACAAATTTTACATATTAAATAAGACAAAATAATTTGTAAATATGGGTTAATTTTAAGTGTCTGATTCAGCACAAATCAATAATATGTTTTTGGAATTATTATACTTTCTATTTAGCCGCTATAGAAGCTGCAAAACCAAACTTCAATTCTACAGTTTTTAAAATAGTGAGGTTTAACTCATTATGCCTACAGATAATGTAGATAAATCTATTTAATATTCATAGTTTAATGGGTGCATCAGTGTAGCTTCCCAAATCTAGTAAGCCTTATTTTTGACTCTGCTGTACTCTCAAACTAGAGTATAAACTAAGAATTATGAATTAAGTTATTTCAGTGTACATTTCCACATTCTTCAATGACAATCAAATTTCTAGATGAAGTGGGAAAGTGGTAATACACACAGGTTTATTATTTTAAAATAACAGAGTTTAATTAGTCAGTAGAAGAAACTGACTTATCGGATCTAAGTAGGAGAAGCTACTTCAAAAACGAGATGAAACCAATTATACTATCTCCAAATTAACTTCATAGATTAACTAGAGTACTTACATTTTAAATTGTGCACATATCTCCATAACCTATATATCATAAGCTCTTTTTTCACGACTCCTCTTAAGTGTAAACTGAGGCACTTTTGTGATCGTGACTTGACTTGTGCAAAATTCACAAATTGTACTTTTGTTTTCAGCACAAATTCATCTACAATAATATGCAATTATTACATGCTAAAGGATCATATGTCATTTGTAAAATGTTCTACAAACACAAAAATTAAACATGCAGAAATGTTACTAAAAAGGCACACCAGATTATTGCGCCACAGCTTTTTAAAAACTGAAATATGTTCATCAAAGGCTTTGACAAAAATTGCCAAATGGTTTGGCTAATCCACCCAGAAAGGCAATTATGTTGCTGAGACTTTTTTTATTGTCACTAATCTTTCTTAAGAAAAAGTGGCAAAGAGAGAGTCAATAGCCCTTCTGTGTTGAATATATAGCATTAGTAGTTCATTCTTGCATTAACTATTCACACATGACCACAGGTAACAAAAATCACTTAATGGGTTTGTAAATCTGCAGACAACATACATGTGATTTCTACTATACGTGAAGTGCAGAGTAAGGTGAAGTAATAATATTACTCAGGTCCAAAGTAAACAAATTATCTAGAAACTCAATTTACAGATCTAATAACATACATAATAATGTCTATGAAAATATACATAATTAGTACACTCGCTTTAGAGAAAACATTATCCAACTTTAAAATGAATAACAAACACACACACACACACAATGTCTGCATTACAAATGCACAGATCTACCAATATGACTATAGCAAACATAAATAACACTCATCAGCAAGTTTATTCTCAGATAGATCACTTTGTTTTTGAAATGAAACAACTCATCGTAAGTGTGTCAGCCTCCAGACTGATCAGATGCTCATGTCAACATCACTGTACAACAAACATACTTTGCATAACAGCATGAAGCACCTCCTGTTCATTCTCTGGTGTGCCATCTTCTGAAAAGGCATGCTTGCCACAAAAACAAATGAAATATGCCTCAGAATGCATCATATTTCATCACATTAGGTGGACTCTGTTCAGCATCACTCCTCTTCAAAGAACAAGAATATTTATCATGTTACTGCCATGAAAATGGAGAGGCTTGTGAGTGATATGATACATTCAGTTGTATCTGAGTAATGTGACAAAGCAGGTTTTTTCTCTGATTCACCTGAATTTGAAACATGTACGATGTCTGACATGATGCCCACTGGAAAGTCACAATTCTAATGTTTCTGTCTGTGCTTTTTGTTGCATTTGTTTGAAAAATCATGCAGGTATTCAATGCAATATAAGATGAACTTCCCAAGCTTCCCTGGCAAATTTTGTGACCCCAAATTGAACCCTTCATAAGGCCATCATGGAAAAGTATTACACTGCTGTTTAGTAAACCAGCTATAATTGGTTACTTGAGTATGAGGCTTCACATCTAAGAGCACATCTTAACATGTTGACTGCCGGACCATTTATAACCAGAATGCTGCAGTATTGGTGTATGCATATATGATAAAGAACTCTGTCAAAATTCGGAAAAACTGTATAGAAATGTATTAGAAAGGCATGGTTTTATCATCAATAGTAACTGTCAAAAATGTAAAAAAACTGTTACTGACTTTATTCTGACCAGCAACACGACTAAAGTCCTAAAATAATGGCTCCTCACAAAGTGCAGGCTTAGATGAACATGTGCTGTACATATAGTGTGTTTCTTTCCAATGCCCACGCTTGTTGCACAAAACACATTTGGTAGTTGGCAATTGTTTGCGCTCAATGGGCAGAAAAATGTCCATGTAGAGCTGTCCTGACAGTTGTGATGAGTCGAACACTTTGTGATGAAGAAACACCATTGGATAAGCGATCCGCATCAGTGCCAGAGCCCACAGTTTCCACATCATTCAATTGATTGTCACTACCTTGATCACTGTCATTATCATTAAAATATTAATATTGCAATAAAACTAGTTGTTTGAAAATATCGGCAGCTTTATACCTTTTGTGAGACAACATTATCTGTTTATAACACTATTTTCCACAAGCCATTCACTAGATGTCAGCACTCTATTAGATAACTCAGATATGGCAGCAATCTGGATGTGTCTATAGTGGTACTTCAGTTCACTGTCAGAAAACCAGTCTTATTTAATATCAGAAAAATCAAGTGTTCAGAAATACTTAATACTTGTGACATTTTTTTGGATATGGTGCTACCTAAAATGCACTGCACTGTACAATCACTTAAAATACTGACGACCTTGATTTCTCAAGGCATTACTGCAAACCTTTAAGGTACAAATTAAAAATGTGATTTATTCTTTTAAAATAAGTACATTTTAAAGTGATGGAAATTAATTACCTTATATTTGTTGGAAAGTTACTGTTATTTAACACAATACAGTTAACAGTATCAAATAATATTTACTTCTTATTCTTCACCTCATTACTGAGGATTTAAATAAATTAACTTTATTTGCCTTGATTGTCATTATGAACTATTTTTACAGGCAGTGGCAGCACAAAGGAGAATTAACTGCAAATTATTATGTTAACCTTTAAATGATTTGAATGTACTGTACATGTAACACCAGTGTGACTTATTATTCTGGACTCACCATAAAATTGGAGAGTATGTGCTTGTTTAATAAGCAAAATTTTATATTTTAATTTATAGGTCTTATCTTATCACTTCAACTTATTCTTAAATCTGTAATCATTTTGAAAGTTACAGTTGATAAGTGAAAATGTAAATTTTACTTTGGCTAACTATATTAACATTAAAATTTAATTAAATATCCAAATTATAATTAATTGAGAACAACTACTTTGCTTCTTACCATCAAATTTCTGTGTTCTTCCTCAAGCCTTGCAATCATAGACCTATTACCTTCCTATTAAAAGGAAACATAAAACAACATCAAATGTTTTATAGTACTGTTTTGATAAAGATAAGAACCTGGTAGTTTAATATATCCCTCAAATGGAGAAAAGCTAAAAATAAAAGCTTGCATGATCAATGTCAAGAAAATAGCTTAAGAAATAAAATACTAGCTAAATATTTTTTTAAATCATGTACTGTAAAATCTTTTTTGAATAAAATTCACTAGGAAGACTCTAAATGTTGACCATATCCATGCTTTAGACATGAGACAAAAATGGCACACACAAAAAAAATGATAAAAATAATGACACATACCATATCTGCTTTAGCCTTTAGTATTGTTGGTGCTTTCTCAAGGTCCCTGGTAAGATTCTTTTGTCGGAAAATTTGCTCTTCAATGGTTGTTTTGTCTTCACCCCATGGTAAGTTATCTATCGCATGCTGTAAACAGGAAAGTAGTTATTTCCATTCTGTAATATTCACTAATATTTTTTTACTAAAATCTTTACTTAGATGATTACTACAAGAGCATATTTTCATTTTTTATTTTATGTCATTGTGTGACCAATGAATATTAGAAATATGCACCTGCTAAACAGATGGCAGATGCCTGCAAACGACTGAAAAAAAGATGAAAAAGTGGATCTTCAGTGTCTAGACTGAGTCAAGGTGCCAGGAGACAAACACTACATAGAAATGTTTCTAAAATGGAGAGAATATTTCCTGGTTCAAAGACTCAACAGACTGCTGCACTGGCCAGTAGTCTCATAAATTACAATTAAAATCTCAGATGATGTACTATTACAATCTCATACTTCTTAGACTTAAATTGAAGTTTACAAACACACTTTTAAACTAATATTCATAAACAGATATTTTAATAACTAAACATAATGGTTGCTACAAATTTTATGTGCTGTGTCTGTTTCTGCCCCCTTGCTCCCTTTGGAATATATGTCCTAGGTATGGAGTACAGTGGAACCTCGGTTTGCGAGTAACTTGGTTTACAAGTGTTTTGCAAGACGAGCTAAATTTTTTAATAAATTTTGACTTGATAAGTGAGTGATGTCTTGCAATACGAGTAGTATGGATACACTTTGTCCGCTGAGCGTCATGTGACCACAACTGAGCTGATGGTTCTTCTCTCTCTCTCTCTCTCACACGTGTGTGTGTGTGTGTGTGTGTGTGTGTGTCTGTGTCTCTCTCTCTCTCTCTCTTTCCCCTTATCTCGCTCGCGCGTGCGTCTCTCTCTCTCTTCTCTTGAGGGCATTCGTCTCCTATTCTCCATCTGCATGTCCGCGATCATTTTGGATACGCTTTTACGACGAACTGTTACAGCGCTGGGAGTCTGCGATTGCTTTGGGACGCTCTTCCGTGTGTCGTCCCATTGGGTGGAATCCCACAAGAGTTTAGAAACTCACTCGCACTAGCCATGATTCTTTTCAAAGGTAAAGTGCAGGTTAATTTGTTTAATGTATTTTTACTTTATATTTTGTATTAATCATTTTTATATGAATAGTTCTGGGTTGTGGAACGAATCATCTGAGTTGCCATTATTTCTTATGGGGAAATTCACTTTGAAATACGAGTGCTTTGGACTGTGAGCATGTTTCCAGAACGAATTATTCTCGCAAACCGAGGTTCCACTATATTTGATAATAACATATATTTACAAACTTTGCTGGAATTATAACTTGAAAGTGGAAAAGTATTTATTAACAGAATTGCACAGTAATTGATTCTTTAATATACTTTCAGTGACATTTTTATTGCTGTTGTGGTCTATTTTAGTATAAGAAGAGTAGTTCCATTCAAATGAGACTTATTTTAATTTGGTAGGCAGACACTTATTAGTGTTTTATTGATTTGTTATACTTTATTCATCCCTGAGGAGAAATTTTCTTTTCACATGACATATGGACATCAGAGCACAGGGTTAGCCATTGTACAGTGCCTGGAACAATTTTCAGGTTAAGGGACAGGTTAAGATCCTGTCTGGCAGTAACAGGATTTGAACTGGCCACCTTCCAGATACCAGATCCTTAACCATATATTATATATATATATATATATATATATATATATATATAGTGGTGGACTGCCGGGACACTTACCTGGCCGGGGCACCTCTACAATGGAAGGAATGGGGGAGAGAGCTTTTTCAGGACATTATCTCCCCTGGATTGATAGAGGGCAGCCCCCTTGGCTTACAGCAGGGCCACGGTTTTGAAGCATGGCAGCTCAACCCTGCTTGGGCCCGTGGCCACTGCCAGGGGGCGCCTGGGCCTTGACCAACCCCTATTTAGCAGCACTTCTGCCACACCTGGAAGTGCTGCCGGAAGAAGATCATTGTACACCTGGAGTCCTTCCACGTGTCCTATAAAAGCAGCCAGCCACAACTACATGGAGAGCCAGTGTCAGAAGTAGGTGGACGAAAGGAGCACAGGTGGAGAAGAGAGAAAGAGAAGAGAAGGACTGGGCTTTGGTGCTGTTTATTTGTGTTGTGCTGCTGTGGGGAGCAAGAAAAGCACTTCCCACCTGAATAAATGTGTATTGTGTGGCAAACTCATGTCTCTGCTTGTCTGTGTCTGGGTTGGGGTGCCAGGGGCT
>JANRMT010062818.1:25810079-25841095 GCA_026402145.1 Polypterus bichir lapradei
ATATATATATATATATATATATATATATATATATATATATATATACAACAATTACATTAACAATCATGTTACGTTATTTTTAAAAATTTTCCTTTTCTTTTTCATACCTTCTTTAACACACTACTTCTCCGCTGCGAAGCGCGGGTATTCTGCTATATATATATATAGATAGATATGACAACAACACTCATATCAATGACAAAACAATTACTGTACATTAACAATCAAGTTACGTTATTTTTTAAATTTTTCCTTTTCTTTTTCATAACTTCTTTAACACAGTACTTCTCCGCTGCGAAGCGCGGGTATTCTGCTAGTTTTTAATAAATTTTAACTTGATAAACAAGCAAGGTCTTGCAATAAAAGTAGAATGTATACGCTTTGTCCGCCGAATGTCACGTGGGGATTGCGGGTAATCGTCTCCCATGCTTGTTCTCAGTTGGTGTGCCTCACTCATATACAGTAGTCAACATCCGTATGAGCGTATACTGTTTACTATAGCATGGTGATCACGTGTGTGTGTGCTGTAACGTGCGAATCCCTGTCATGCACCCCAAAACACGAGCCTGAGTCTCAGTACTTTAGCAAAACCAGCTTTATTCAGCGTGAAACAAGAACAGCACGGATATTTATTGTAGCGGGATCTACCGCTCTCCTATACAGAGACACAGCAATCAGGCAGGGTTGTGACCAGGTTAGTGGCTAAGTAATACTGTGCACTTGCATTTATAATGTTCCTTGCATCACCCATTGACGGCAGGTGCTTATAGCTTGACCGCGATCTTTTCTGATTCTCTTTTATGGCGAACTGCTACAGTGCTGAGAGCCTGCGGTTGCTTGGTTCGGGATGCTCTTCCACGTGTTGTCCCATTAGGGGGAATCCCAAATGAGTTTAGAAACCTTACAGTGCGTAAAGCATTTTTTTTATTTTGTGTCCAAGTGTAGCGACTCTTCAGGCAAAAGCAACTGTTATTGGATAGGTTTCCTTGTTAAAGTCGCAAAAAAAGAAAGAGATTCCAGTGAGCCAACAGATAGCAGTGATTAGATAGAGTGAAGATTTTGTATTAATCATTTTTATATAAATATTTGTAGGTTGTGAAATGAATTATCTGAGTTTCCATTATTTCTTATGGGGAAATTCGCTTTGATATACGAGTGCTTTGGATTACATGCACGTTTCCGGAATGAGTTATGCTCGCAAAACGAGGTTCCACTGTATATTTTATGGGCTAAGAGCAGATGCACATTTTCAAAGACATTGCTACAGTTAGACGGAGAGAAATGCCCTTGACAAGATAATAGCCATCAGCCTTCTAGCAAGCCACAAGCAAAGATAAAAGCAGAGGAGAGTGAGAGAAGACTCTATCCTGCAATCTGCCTCTGGATATTTGTCTCACCCGACACTTCTATATTTTCTTTTGGTATTATTTAAATGTTATTGTTGATTAAGTATTGTAATGCTTAACTCCATTAATACTATATATAGCAAAATATAACAAGACTACAGTTTAATTCAAATATATTTTCTTGTCTGTTATTACTCCATGTCTTGGATGTTATGAGATGTTCACTCATTATAAATATACTGTCATTCAGGTTAACAGGTGTCTTGGGGTCGAGTATGTGCTTATGGCGTAAATGTGAGGTCACTGTGGTGCATAGAGGAGGGACTCTTAAATAAGGTGCTATGCATGGTAAGGGGGCCTGTAACTCTTAGCAGGGACAGACAGAGAGAAAACCACTGCTGTGATTTAAAACGACAAATCTCGAGCCGCTATGCACAACAGTCTACTAAAATTTACATTTTATGACTCTTATATTACCAGAAAGCCGTCTATCCATTCACCCTTCAATTTATCCATTTTCTGAACCTTCTTAATCCAATTTAAAGGTCACCGGCACTGCAGGCACCAAAATATTATTTACTATATTTATTTTAAACAATTACCTACAGCTTACCAAGATGAACTATTAAGACAGTTTAGAGGGAAAATATATGTATGTACTGTTAACAACAAAGACCTATTCATTTCAATACAATTTTGTATATTATGTTATTAGTTCTGTTATTGGCATTTTGTTTTTTTTTTTTATTTCACATGGTATTGTTTGTTAATTATTATAAGTTTGCCTTTTTTTCCTTTTGTTGTCTGTCCTGTCTCTTGTATGTGGAGCCGAGGGAGGCAGCAAAACCTAATTATGCAGATGGAGGTTTTCCCCAGCTGTATATAAAAAGAAGCTTCAGATTGTGATAAAGATTCCACATTGTATTTTGGCTTTGAATTCCCATTTTTAATTTGTGCTTCTTTTGTTCTTAGATTCTCTAGTTTTCGCCCCTGCTTTACTGGAGTTCACTAGTGTTCTAGTTCAGTCAGGTTTCCTTCTCCCTACTGAGGTTCAAATTAATGTTTGTCTGTTTTGTTCATTTTTTATTTATGTTACTTTTACTTTTGTTGATTATGTGCATTACTTTTTTTATTGTGTTAATGTATGTGAGCTACCTATGTTATGTTTCATGTGTTTTGTGAATGGTCCCATAAGACACGGAGCCACTTGCCAATTATCCACCAGGAAAAGCTCTTCACTTTTTATATCTATAGACTCTATCACAGCTCCTGGAGGTTCATTTCAAATGTGCTGAATAGTGTTGAGACCGCCCAGCCCCCACTGGTCATTCTACCTAACCTATTCCTGAAAGTTCAATAAAGAAAGTATAGTGTTTCGAAATTTTATTTACTTTATCAACTTTCATTCATTTAATTTAATTTAATATTATGTAATGAATCAAGAAATCTCAATGTAAAATTTTAAAATAAAATAAAAATGTACCCTGTTTTTTTTAAAATGACATAGGGACTCTGCTCACTTTGCTTACCAACCCCCAGGGGTGGGTGCTGGGTACCTGCTATATCGCAGCTGTGCCACTCAAAGGGCATTGGGACGCTCCCCTGTTAGAGAAAGCGATTGTATTTAAAGAAATGGTATATAGAAGAGTATGTGGGGTGCAGGAGGAAGACGTTTTGGTGCTTAGTTATTATAGATAGAAAATCAGTTACTTGAGTATTTCACTTGAACTGTCTATTTAAATACTAATGAATAATAAAACATTGTAAAAAGTAAAAGTAAAAAAGTAACTAGAATTAAAAAATAAAACTTAACATAATAAAAAGTAAATTTTTATATTAAATTACATTAGCGCCTTGTCAAAAACAATTTTATGAATTACTTTATCCTCTAACTTACATTCTATAAACGTTCCTTTTTAGATTTTCTGTTTGCATATTGTACAGGACATTTTTCTCTTTTTCATTCATTGGATGATTCTCATTGTTCTTGATTTTTATTATATGCAGCTCTTTTTTGTTCATTTTCTTTTTTCAATGTTCTTTATAAGCTCTTACTTTTTCTATTGCGATCTAATTTTCTATATTCTTGAATAATTTGCTCTTCTGCCTGGCCATTATAACAGACCACGTTGGAGAGAGGATGTGTGCAGTAGGAGTAACTATTGGGCAAGCAGTGTGGAGGGTAGTTCATGATGGAAAACATTAATATAATAGAGAGATATTTAATGTTACCTTCTCTGCAGATGATCAACAGGTTGACCCGATTGTTTCATCTCTCTGATACACAGGTCAAGTTCCATTAACTGCTCATTTGCCATGGCCAGAAACGATTCCGTATCGTACCTTCGCCTTAAACTCTGCCCAGTTTCAGCATACCTCATGTCCTTAAATGAAAAAAGTACATTTCTCAGTCAAAAAACACCAGCAGCAAAAGCCACACATTTCATTTTTATAATTGACTAAGATACTCACAACAAAACAAAAATAAACAGGGTGTTGGAATATTTTTTACTTAAAGGGAGCAAAGCAACATGTCTCCTCACAGACTACTTCTACCAAATTAAACCAGAAAAAATTAAGCTGATGGCCAAATCTCAGTGTATACAAGTACATCACTAATTAAGCTGATACTTCAAAAACAATGTATAAAAATTCACAAATGTAAACTTTTTAATTATTTCAAACGTTATACCCTATAAATCTTCATTCTTCATTGAACAATTTCACTAAATAATAACTCAGGTTTCATTTCATAATTTCAATAAACCATTGTTTTCTCTTTTGTTAAACAAACTAACTTTCAGTACTGAATAACTGAGCATTATTTCAAATATTAACATACTAGAGAATTTCATATATACCTGGCCAACATCACAGCTTGATCATTATATATAGTACAAAGTTTAAAAAAAAAAAAAAGTTTTTTTGGGTCAAGCAAATTTGACCTAATCTTGTTTATTCACATATTACCTGATGTCCCCAATGTCTACTTTGTTTATAGCCTAAAGTGGTACTGGTAATCTACGGTAACAATCCTAATGGTTGTGGGCATAAAATATTTTTGTGTCTATTGCACTTGGAGACAGGATGTATGCCTCCAAAATAAAACCATGAATTTTTAATTCAACCTTATAAACAAATCATTGAGGTTTACAAGCCAGTTTAACAGGTGATAGATCATGGACAGCATTTCAGTAATGCATAATATAGGTTTAAGTCAAAAATGCAGTTTTATAGGATCTCTGGTGAAATAAATCTGCAAACAATAAATAGCAGGTATTCATTAAAATACCATATGATGAAATGGGGTACTACTGTAGTACATTGAATATTGCAAGGGAGAAAGATATTTTTTCTTTTTTCTTCTTTCCTAAAAAGCCCCCAGTTCTTCATGTAAACTGCAACTTCTCCCAGATTTCTATCAACAAAATACTTCCTACTGACAAATTTGTGTGTTTTTGGATTTATCTTTATATCTGTGAAGAACGTGTTATTTCACAGCAACAGTGAAAGGGTAGGTCTACAGGACGGTAGTGAGACCAGCTTTGTTATATGGGTTGGAGACGGTGGCACCTACCAGAAAGCAGGAGACAGAGCTGGAGGTGGCAGAGTTAAAGATGCTAAGATTTGTACTGGGTGTGAAGAGGATGGACAAGATTAGAAATGAGTACATTAGAGGGTCAGCTCAAGTTGGATGGTTGGGAGACAAAGTCAGACAGGCGAGTTTGTGTTGGTTTGGACATGTGCAGAGGAGAGATGCTGAGTATATTGGGAGAAGGATGCTAAGACTAGAGCTGCCAGGGAAGAGGAAAAGAGGAAGGCCGAAGCGAAGGTTTATGGATGTGGTGAGAGAGGACATGCAGGTGATGGGTGTAACAGAACAAGATGCAGAGGACAGAAAGATATGTAAGAAGATAATCCGATGTGGCAACCCCTAAGGGGCAGCCGTACGAAGAAGAAGACTGTCATGGATTCAGCTGCTCTTACTTTGCCAAACACTAGTCTGGTCTATTTTACCATTAATATAACACACAACATAACAGCTATAGCAGGGAGGTTGGACAAGTGGTACTGCATCATAAGGTACACTTTCTCAAGCAATAATATACTTACACCTGGCCAATTTAGTGTCACCAATCAGCTTAAACTGAATGACTTTGGAATGTGGGAAAGAAGCTGTGAGAAATTTCTTCATAATTTAATTACATTTTCTTTATATTATCTTTTAATTTGGGATTGGTTTGCATCTATAAATACTGTAAACTGGATTACATAGCGAACAAATTATCAAGACTTATGGATTCTCTCATCAAAACTTTGTAAACAGTGAATAGCTTTTTTATGGAAATGTAGTGGTTTAAAGAGCATTAACAATTTAAAAGACCTATTATATGTATAAATGTGGAGGAGTCAGAAAGAGTGAGGTAAAGTAAAATAATAATTATAGTAAAATGAGTCAGTAATGTTAGATACAGACAGCAATGGAAATTGTTTACAAAAACAGGCAACATTAAGAACAAATAAAAATTACAGGCCATTGGAGGTTAGCATTAAGGTAAGCATGTACATATAAAACTGCTTTTAAATTATGCATTTTAATACATGAGGGATGCTGTCAAGCTGAAGAAGGAGTCCTACCAGACCCTTTTGTCCTGTGGGACTCTACAGGCAGCTAATAGGTAAAGGCAGGCCAAGCAGAATGCGGCTTCGGTGGTTGCTGAGGCAAAAACTCGGGTGTGGGAGGAGTTTGGGGAGGCTATGGAGAACGACTTTCGGACAGCTTCAAGGAGATTCTGGTCCACCGTCCGGCGTCTCAGGAGGGGGAAGCAGTGCAGTGTCAACAAATTCACAAATTTCACAAATGTCAACACTGTATATGGAGGGGATGGTGCGCTGCTGACCTCGACTCGGGACATTGTGGGTCGGTGGGGGGAGTACTTCGAAGACCTCCTCAATCCCACTAACATGCCTTCCAATGAGGAAGCAGAGCCTGGGGACTCAGGTGGGCTCCCTCATCTCTGGGACTGAGGTCACCGAGGTGGTCAAAAAACTCCTTGGTGGCAGGGCCCCGGAGGTGGATGAGATACGCCCGGAGTTCCTCAAGGCTCTGGATGTTGTAGGACTGTCTTGGTTGACACGTCTCTGCAACATTGCATGGACATCGGGGACAGTGCCTCTGGATTGGCAGACCGGGGTGGTGATCCCCCTCTTTAAGAAGGGGGACCGGGGGGTGTGTTCCAGCTACAGATTGATCACACTCCTCAGCCTCCCTGGAAAAGTCTATTCGGGGGTTCTGAAGAGGAGAGTCTATCGGATAGTCAAACCTCGGATTCAGGAGGAACAGTGTGGTTTTCATCCTGGTCGTGGAACAGTGGACCAGCTCTACAGCCTTAGCAGGGTCCTGGAGGGTGCATGGGAGTTTGCCCAATCAGTCTACATGTGTTTTGTTGACTTGGAAAAGGCGTTCGACCGTGTCCCTCGGGGAATCCTGTGGGGGGTGCTCCGGGAGTATGGGGTACCAGAACCCCTGATAAGGGCTCTTCGGTCCTTGTACAACCGGTGTCAGAGCTTGGTCCGCATTGCCGGCAGTAAGTCGAACCCGTTTCCAGTGAGAGTTGGACTCTGCCTGGGCTGCCCTTTGTCACCGATTCCATTCATAATTTTTATGGACGGAATTTCAAGGCGCAGCCAGGGTGTTGAGGGGGTCCGGTTTGGTGGACTCAGGATTGGGTCACTGCTTTTTGCAGATGATGTTGTCCTGTTTGCTTCATAAGGCCGTGATCTTCAGCTATCTCTGGATCGGTTCGCAGCTGAGTGTGAAGTGGCAGGGATGGGAATCAGCACCTCCAAATTGGAGACCATGGTCCTCAGCCGGAAAAGGGTGGAGTGCCCTCTCAGGATTGGGAGCGAGATCCTGCCCCAAGTGGAGGAGTTCAAGTATCTCAGGGTCTTGTTCACGAATGAGTGATGAATGGAGCGTGAGATCAACAGGCAGATCGGTGTCCGGGTAGTGACCGAAAGAACGAGATCGCAAATACAAGAGGCTGAAATGAGTTTCCTCCGCAGGGTGTCTGGGCTTTCCCTTAAAGACAGGGTGAGAAGCTCAGTCATCTGGGAGGGGCTCAGAGTAGAGCTGCTGCTCCTCCGCATCGAGAGGAGTCAGGTGAGGTGGTTCGGGCATCTGATCAGGATGCCTCCTGGATGCTTCCCTGGCAAGGTGTTCTGGGCACGTCCAACAGGGAGGAGGTCCCGGGGGAGACCCAGGACATGCTGGAGGGACTATGTCTCCCGGCTGGCCTGGGAATGCCTCGGGATTCCCCCGGAAGAGGTAGAAGAAGTGGCCGGGGACAGGGAAGTCTGGGCATCCCTGCTCAAGCTGCTGCCCCAGCGACCCGACCTCGGATAAGTGGAAGACGGTGGATGGATGGATGGAATACAGACTTTGATTCCCACCATAGATGCTGATTTTCCATCAGTATGCTAGATTTTAATAGGGAGTTTCCTGCCAATTTCAAAAATTAATTTCATCCCTGTGTCTAAAGCAGTTTTGCATGCATGCTATCTTAACTGCCAATTCTAAATTTTCCCCAGGGGAGTCTTTAGTAGGCCACTTGATGTATATTGTCCAGGTAAACCTTCTGCCTTCCATTTAATACTGACTTATTACAACCTCCACAACTGCAAATAGAATTAAGGAGGTTTATGTTGTAAGTAAATGGACGCTTGAGGGCACTGTTGCCCCGTGAAACCCAACAGACTGATGCAGACACAGGTTTAAAAGCACCAAAAATATTTTAATTTTCTTTTTTAAAGTGCCCCAAAGCACCTGCACCACAATGACCAGGCAATAACTATAATAATCACACAACAATTCTCCTCCCAGAAGCTCTTTCACAGTCCCTCACAACTCCGGCTCCCTGCTGGGACTCCACTTAGTTCTTTATATAGTCCTTGACCCGGAAGTGCTTCTGTCCTTCCCTCCATGTGATTCACCAGCACTTCTGGGTAAGATGGAGATTTTTATTTTCTTCAGTCCGGAAGTACATCTGTTCTTCCATACCCGCGACTTGGTATTACTTCCGGGCTATATGGGAAACAAAAATTCCTGCGTCTTCCGTATTCCTTCACACAGAGGCACCCACAGTACCCAGCAGGCTGTGAAGATGAACTCCATCTCCCATGGTGCCCTGCAGGAATCCGGGGCACCTCTAAGCTGCAGGGAAGTTGCCAACTAGTGTCCAGGGTGTGTCGGCCAGATTGAGCTGCCGGCCGTATATCACAATGTGTTTTATGTTGTATTTAAAGCAGGCAATTTGCTACACCAAAGATAAATGATGATGCAAATCAACAACAGATGACTGCTTCAATCATTAAGAAGGACCAGTCAGACAAATGAGCTACTCACTTTAAACACCAAATAACAAATTACATGTAAGCATCACATATGGTTGCATTCAAACATATGTAAATTATCTCTTATAAATCCTGATTAATCAACTTCTCAATATTTTACATAGAGCATTTCTCATTTAAAGCTTAAAGTGTATGGACAGGAATGATTGGAGGCATGTTTAAAGATGAAACCCTGTGTGGGCTATAAGTTTCCTGAGACATATATTCTCATCTTGAGAACCACGGCTGGTCTGCAAGACTAAATTTAAGTTTGTTTGTGATTTTAAGAAGCAGCAGGTATAAAACATTGCATCCATTAATCTATTTATATTTTTCTCCAATATAATAATAATAATCGTCATCATTATCCATCTATCTCCCTAACCCGCTTATCCCGGACAGCATTGTAGGTAGCTGAAGTCTATGCCAGCAAGAATAACACCCTGATACAGTGCAATTCCATTGCAGGGCAAACACACACACACAAACACATACACGCTAGGGATCAGGAAAAAATGTAGTAAGCAGGGCTCTAGACTAACTTTTTGTACTGGTTGCACTGGTGCGCCTAACTTTTTTTCTTAGGTGCACCAGCACAAAAGTTAGGTGCACCCAAATTTTCAACCGCATCACATTTAACACCACAGTTTTACAAGTTCACTTTATTTATTTATTTGTTTGTTTTGTTTTTTTTTAAATCGCTGTCCATATAGGCAATATTGACTTGTAAATGATTAACTAACAATCTGGTCAATATAAAGTTCTTTATTTGAAGGCAAGCACAATTCTACAAGAAAGGTAACTTACTGAAAAAGTGTTGGTGCTTAAAGTGCTTTACTGAGCTGAAATTTAAACTTAAAAAATCTCAAGATAAATTAACTAAAAAGAAAATCTAAATTAAGTGTTTTAAGGGCTTCAAACTGAACATCTCATGGCTCAATGTCTTTAAGTATAAGAATATTATGGTTAATGCAGTAACGAGACGGTAGGCATATTATTGACATAAGCTCCATGACATGACATGGCTTACCTTGGGCATGAGCATGCTCGACCTCAATGTGTCCAATAAGTATATTCACCGGTCTTCCTCTCCGCAAGATACGACCGTACACAATGGCGATATCTGTGTCTCCGTCGATCAGGAATGCCATGTACGCACTGTTCGCAATTTGCACAGACATCTTTTTTTTCAATGTATCTGCGATGACTCCTATAAATCGGGCGCACGCGACATCATTGCTGTACGTTTACGTTCAAGCCATTTTTCTTCATAAGAATTATTTCGGACTTGAATTTAGTGAAGGGAAGTTCTTCTTTTGCAATATTGTAGGCAACGTTAAACTTAATTATCATCTCGGCCTCGTCTGATGATCTGTTTGCTGCTGCCTGCCGCTGAAAGGCAGCGGGGAGAGGGGACACTTGAGCAGTGCATTTATCGCGGCATGTAATGTGTTTTATAGATGCATTGTGCTTTTTCAGCGTTTCAATTCTAAATGTATTAGAACCAGTCACAAATGCACTACTGCCGGCCATGGTCTTCCCACACTCTTTACAGTAAATACAGTGCATTATATTATCGGCTTTACTGTATCTTAGCCAGGGAAACTGGTCAAGCCACTCTTTTCGAAATGTATACACTTTACCCCTTTTAATTTCAGTGGGCTCGGACTCGATCGTATCTGGCTCATTATCTAATGCCGTCTCCGGACCAGGGCTTGCTATAACTTGGGAGGTTGATGGCTCCGTGTCAGAGCATTGGTTATGATTTTCGGACGGATCAGGCCCTAACTTAACATTCTTAACGAAAAAGCTGTCAATCGTTCTTTATCATCTTCTCTCATAATCCGCGGCTACATCCACTGTTTACCTGATGGGCTACTCACCTCTCTCTGTCTGACTGCATCACATGCATTTTCAAACGTACACACACGTACAGGAATATCTGGACCACGGCCAATCAGAGGGGGGGCGGGATCCGCCCTTCCCTATCTCTGATTGGTTTAGACCACGATATGGGCCTAATGTGTGTCTGTTGTTGAACAACAGGGAGACTTTAAGAGTCACGGAGTTTCGTTTTTTTTCCCCCTCGAACGGCTGGTCGCACCGGTGCAACCTTTGATTTTTTTTAGTCACACCATTGAGAAATTAGGTCACACGTGCGACCAAATTGGTCGCACTCTAGAGCCCTGGTAAGTATAATAAGTACAGATGTATTAACAGAGTGAGCACAGAGCTGACATTCTTGATGCATAGTATAAGATTATAAATGCATTCTGCATGTTCTCCCCATGTAGTTACAGACTGATTGGTATCAGTGTGAGGGAATGTACACATCCAAAAACATTGTGTATAAAACATGGCAGCAGAGTAACCATTATCCATTGGGATAAATCTCTACTTTTGAATTTGCTCATGTTTTTAGACTTTTCCTTTAGAATTTTCAGACTCTTGCTAACAACTTTTAACTATACAGTACATGTTTTACATTGGTTCTGAAGCTTGCCTCACTGTAAAAAAAAAAAAACTTCACCATTTTTGACTACTCTCTTGCCACCGTGTTTAATGTTCCCATTTTTCTTTTTACCATCCTTTTCATGACAAACTTTTTTCCTTGCCATTCCCAATGGTCTCTATAAGTTTCCATCAAGTGAAATAAGCAAAACAAGAAACCTGCAACCCCTCTGGGCCTCCCAAAACAGGTCTTAAAACCATTTCTACCATGAGTTGTGTCTCACTCATTTACTCATCTACCAAGAGCCACAAGAGAGATTTAAACCCCCTATCTGTGTCACTTTCAGTTAAACCCCAAATTCATTTCCAGGTCAATGATGGTTATAATTTGCTTGTCTAGCTCTGAACAAGTAATATAGTCTCTTACATTACAAGAATAATTCCCTTGCTATCACCTAGGAGCTAGGAAGTTCTGCAAATTATTACCAGTCTCCCCTAGCCATTCTCTCAAATTAAACAAACAGTCAGGTATGCAAAGTACACATTCTGAGTTACCAGCTTTCTCTACAAAGCTCTTTCCTTTTGCCATTAGTGTATTGCAAAAGGATTGTGTAGGTCTCATGTGCAGGTTGACTGTAGGACTGCCCCATCAACCTCACCACAATGTCACATCACAATGTGCAAACAAATCTAATTAACATTATTTTCTCTTTTCTACATTCTGGACTAACTGTCCCACTATCATTTACAGGCTCCAGCAGCTTTCACTTGTCATCTATAATCATACTTCTAGTGCAGATAAGAGACAGTGTGTTAGCCATCTGCAGTCCTTTACTGGACAGCCTATTTTAAAAACAGACAAGAAAGCCACATCCCTTCCCCCATCATCACATGCTCACTCACATTTCACTCATATCTTATACACTTGATTTCCACCCATCCTCCGCCATATTGGCAGCCACTTAGATACTCTATTAAACATAGGACATGAAGATAAAGACAGCGATAAACTACAGTAACATTAACTGCTCATGTATCTTCTAAGGACATATATAACATATTTTAGAAAAAAAGCTTCTTTATAGAAGACATCATTTAAATTTTGCAAGAAAAAATTGTTGAAAACTAATTTCACTCTGTAAAAAAATTACCAAGTATGTTGAAAATACTGCAAATCTTCATCAAGGATTTAAATCGAAGGCTCAGAAAATCCACTTGTCACAGTAATGGTATTCTTTTTATTTTTCAAAATTAAAGGATATGCTTTGTATTTTTCAAATTGAAGTTATTTCTTAACAATCCTGCTACTACTACTACTACCATCTCTGATGCAGTGGTCTGTTCAGTTTTATAGGTTTAAACATGATAGTTACACAATATTATTTTATATTACGTAATTTTTCACTTTAAACCTCCTTGTGTTGGTGTAATTTAAACAATCATTACATTCACTGCTATTGTGTAAACCACCTTGATAAAGAAGGTAAAATGTTTCCAGATACTGCAGTGAAGAATATGAGACTTTTTGAAAATAAACTTTGAAAACAATTTTGGAGTTTTGGAGTTTACATTAACAAAAATTCTCATTCTACAGGTAATTACAATAAACAGTCAAAAATGCTAAAGGTACAGTTTGACTACAGCATAAAAACATAAATATAAATCAAAGACGTCGTAGTGAAACACTATAAATTTTCACATTATATCATATCATTCAGAAATACTGTTTCTAATTCCAGTTGCCATAGTTCCAAAAATGAAAAAAGTATTACCCCAAGGTTAAAGAGCATATCCTGCTCTGATTCGGAAGGGAAATTGAACTTCTTCTTCAAAGCCAAGGCACTGAGTTGTCATTCAAACTCAGCAGTTATGATATGCCAAGGGATATTTAATGTGTGATCATTTTCATGGGGCACAGTGGACAATTCATTGTTTATGTACTGATAGTAAAATATCACTTCACAAAAATAAGTGTTTTGTCACAAAAGCATGTGCTAATTGAGGCTTGGTAAGTGCTATGAAAATAAGTTCAAAATAAATCTGTGTTATGGCTAGTTCTATGAGAGTAGGAAAGGGTCACATCACAAGTGAACATGCACTCTACATGTTATGCTCAAGGCCAAAAGCTTTCTAGACTGTTATCTGCATGTAACCTTAATTGAACACATCTATCTGAAAATACATTTTGTACATGCCACAGCAGGTAAAATTTTAATGTTCACATTTACACTTACATCCCTACAAACAGAGTTGGTGCTAGAAGCAATTTTTGCATCTTTTTTTAAAATCACAGAAACACAAATGCTGTAACTAAATCTATCCATGCATCCATTTTTTCAACCCACTACAAACAATAAATGTAAAAAATAAATAAAATAAATTAGTAGGTGCAGCCACCAGATTAATTAAAACTTTTTTAATAGCCAATCTTGTGTTAGTTAAAAATTCTAATAAAAACTAACTCTTGCTCAAACTTAACTTTAACCTAAATGCAAAAGCAACAAAGAATTTTTGAGGGTATAAAAAAATATTAGGATGAAAACTGAGAGCATTATATTTTTTGGAATCTTTCATATCTTCAGTGACATTAATTCTACAGTTTTTTAGCATTATTTAACCAATTAACATACTAACACAAACTGGAATAGAACAGATAAACTCAATTAATGACCAAGAACAAAAATTAAGTGATTTTTACTGCTTTTTAAACTATAATTTTAATATATTTTCTCTTACTGTAAGGTATACAGTATAACATGTAATAAGAACCAAGACATGAAACTTTACCTCCAATTTCAGCATTACTGTTACACCTGAAGATAATTGGAATCGTAAAACTGCACACCATTAAGCACATCTTAGCATAAATGTATTATGTCACTTAAGTATGTTTATACACTGCATTTGTCTGAATCGTGTGAAGGACCAGTTAGTAATATTTCTGCTCACTTCATCGGTTGTCTGAAATATGACAAACACTTGTATATTGCCTCAGTGAAAAACAGAATCCATCTGTCTGTGATTTGAAAAAATTAGACCAGTCCACAAATATAATTTCTCCTTATAAAACTTAAAAGCATTTACAGTAGATGGGGCATCATCCATCCATCCAACCCGCTATATCCTAACTACAGGGGTCTGATGGAGCCAATCCCAGCCAACACTGGACACAAGGCAGGAAACAAACCCCAGCAGGGCACCAACCCACTGCAGGGCACACACACACAATCACCCACACACCAAGGACAATTTAGAATCACCAATGCACCTAACCTGCATGGTTTTGGACTGTGGGAGGAAACCCACACAGACACGGGGAGAACATGTAAACTCCATGCATGGAGGACTCGGGAAGCGAACCTGGGTCTCCTAACTGCGAGGCAGCAGCACTACCACTGTGCCACCCCATGGGGCATCATATTTTCTGAAATAGATTAAATAACCTATTTAAAGCTGATTAAAGTTTGTCCAATTTTTGGAGTACAGTGATCCCCCGCTATATCGCGGTTCAGCTATCGCGTCCCCGCTACATCCTGGATTTATTATTATTATTATTACTAGGGGGCTCCGCCCTCTGCTCACTTCGCTCACCCACCCCCGTGTTTAGTTTACCGTGATAAACAATTTAAAGAGATTGTTATTTTCATGGGAATTGTTACATATGCATTATTTTCATTTCTACTTTAAAATTTTTGTAAAAACAACATTTGTCCTTTATTTCCTGCCCCGGGCGTGGTTAAATCTTTCTCACAGGACTTATAACGCTGCTCGTGTTGTGTAGGGGAGGGTGTCTAAACGCACGCTAAAGAGATGCAATCAGTTCAGCTGCTGTCTTGCTGCTGGCCAGCTGTGCGTTCTGCTTGTTGCGTTTTGCGTCAATCATTTAAAAGCCTGTACAGCAGCTGTCCTTTTGCCACTTCGCGTCTCTGCCGCTAGCGTTCTGAAGGGGGGGGGATTGGGAGGGGATGAGGGCTGAATGCACGCTAAGGAGAACTCTCAGATCATCTGCTGGTTTGCTGCAGTGTTCTGCTTGTCATTTTAAGAGCTGGGAGCACCTGAGGTTTGTCTGCCAAAAGCATTCCAACAACTACTAGGTTAGATGTTTGTGAACTTGTTTTAAATTTTGTAAGTAGGGCGTGACGTGAAAAAGTCACCATCTTAGGGGTTTTGCTTCCAAAGATTGTAATGTCTAGTCTTGCGTGTCGTCAAAGTTTCTCTCCGAGATGATCTGGTCTCAATCGCTTCGGTCAACCTCCCTGGAGGCGCACTACGCTCCTGCCACTTCGCGTCTCTCCCACTCACGTTGTGAAGGGGGGGGGGGCTGAACACAAGCTAAGGGGAAGCAGACGGATCAGCTTCTGCCAAGATGCCTGTTCTGCTTGTCGCTCTGCACGATGATCATTTAAAAGCCTGTACAGCAGCTGTCCTTCTGTCTCACTGCCTTGTCTTGCATGACGTTAAAATGTCTCTCGCGGGATGTCAAATTGCCTTCCGAGAAGATCAAGCCTCATCTCCCTGGTATTCTTGCCAAGATTTTTTTTTATAATAAAGAGATGTTACTCATATCCTTAGCACGACATGCACATATTATATGTGTTTACAAAGTGTGTTTTAATACATATGTTTAAAGCGTGTGGGAGGGGTATTTTAAGGCTTAAACTATAAAGAAAATGTTTATATATATGGTCTTTCTATATTGCAGATTTTCACCTATCGATCTAAATCTATTAAACAAATTATAAATAAAATGTAAGAATGTGAAATTTTATAACATTTGAAAAATAATAGATTTAGAATTCAATCATATAATATACAGTTTAATATTCTAATACTGTATACAACTATGTGATCATGTATAATAATAATAATTTTCCCTCAGCATAAAAGTTGTGTAAGTCATTTTCCAAACCCATTTTATCCTGAGCAGCATCTCAGGGAAGGAAAGCTTTATTTAGCGGAAAAAAATCTGGGTTTATTAACCTTACTCATAAGCCAAAATATAGAAGACAAGAATGTCAAATGTTTACACAGGCATTTCTATCGTGCAAAGTATATGGGCATAGTTATTTATGTATAAATTCATTACCTTTACTTATAATCCAAATACATACAATAAATTCTGCATTTTTTTTAAGTTTGCAGTTAACTTTACAACTTTATTCCACTTTTATCTAGCCATTTTAATTGTGTTACTATCATTATAGGAAAATCAAATGCAGAGTAATATACTCAGTTTCTGCAATCTGTTATGACGAATTGAAAAGCTCAGAAAGAATTTGTATTATGACAATTATGGTTGCTTCAATTTAAGAAATATATATCAAGACCTTTAACATAGACCTATAAGCAACTAACAACATTAGAACATCAAACATAATTAAATAAATTATGATAAACTATTTCACGCGATCTTGTAAATTGTACTTTGTTTATATTATTTTCCTGATGTTTTACAAAGATTTGTAAAACAAGATTATTTTTGCTGTTGATAAACAGATCCTAGTGCATCTCTCTAACTTTTCTCAGGTACATCACTGCCCCCTTTCAAATGATGATCAGAAACCTATCTATAACTATAAACAACAGCATTGCCTTTAATAGTTTGCCTGCTTTCAAGCTGTTACTCCAGCTTCTTAAATTTTGAAAAAAGGGAGTGAATTTCTCAAACATTAACCACTTTAGCAATGAGGGTGTGAACATCAACCGAGTTTCACATACAGTAGTTTATAAAGATTTCTGTACCAGATTCCTCCCCCAGGGCAAAGACACTTTGTTCTTTTGATAGCAAACAAGCATCCCTATAGTATAATAAAAAATGTACATTGCTTCCAAATACAGTATTAGATATTTCTTCAGAAAATAAAAGCAAAATGCAAAGGACATAATTACTTATGTCATTAGTATGTTATAAAATACTCTAAAACATTTTTGTATGCTAAATCACCTATTTTTTCTGTTGTACCATTTAAGCAAACCCTATCATTTTTACACATCATTCTGTGAGTTATATCAGCTATACTACATACAGTGTAGATCACTTCATTTTTGAATGACACATATTTACGACTGAGGAATGATACTTGAGCAAAATTAATAGTATACATTTGCTGTACAGAAAAACTTCTGAATGTTTCTATAATGCCTACATAGTGATCATTCCATCTTTGTGAAATTCCTCGTGCATGGCCTTTTTAAACATGTTATGATTTTGAAGTACAAAATGTGGAAAACGTACAAAAAAGTAGGAAGCAATACTTACATTTTGAAGACTGGCCTCTGCTTTTCTCAAGGTTTCTTCACATGTCCTCATTAATTCCGATGTTCGGCTGTGAAGCATTTGCATGGTATCACCTTGGCTGTGAAAGCAAATTGATAAACTTTAAGACACTGGTAAGATTTACTTCCTGTGACCAGTTTAACTGTACATTATGCAGTCTGTATTTTAGAGTTTATATTTTCTGCAAAGAAAACTTATCTATTTTCTAAACTTACTTTCCCTGATACAGGTGACCAAGTTTATTCAGACAATGTAATGTCTTAACTACGTTTACTGAATGTTTCTCATTCAAGCTTTAAATCTCTGTTACATGGAAAAAATTTAATATAATTAGATTTTTTTTACCAAAAATAAATGGTTAGTGGAAGTTGTCATCTGACCTAGGAACAGGTTCTGTATTTACCTAAAATTCACCATTTACCTGCCTAAACTACATATCTTTGTCTGTATTTTCATTATAAAAATATGCTTAGTGAACAGAATTTCAAATTTTATTTTTTTAATACCACAAAATTTGGCTTGTTTTGACAAACGAAAATACCTACCTTGCTTCATGGTTTACACCGATTTTTCCAAATGAATTTTTGTAGAAAAAAATGTAATCATCTATAATATGATCAGTCTAACGTCTTTTAGATTTTTAAAGGTTTTCTGGCTGAAATATACAGCTACAATCAACCTTATAGTATGTAAGGTATTGTTTGCAAAATATAAATGTGATTTCCACAGTCACATGCTTAGAATTATATGTGCAATCCCATAAGAATAGAGTCTGATTGGTGCCATGTATATTTGAATGTTAACTAGTAAAATAATAGACAGTAATTCAGTTACTTAAATGATTTCATTTGATCCATAAATTTACAACAACTTTTCAATTTTAAAGTGGAGTAGTAAACTGATGTAAAAAATCTACTGATTAATCTCTGTTACAACTCCAAAGACGTCCAGTGAGAAAATACAGTAATTCAGTAATGGTCTTTTCTATAAAGTCATGTGCAGCTTCTCTGTTTCTGTAATTAAGAAAGGAGAATGAAGTAAGCAGCACTTAGAAGAAATTTAGCCTTCATCCTCTTAAGAGTAATAAAAAACAAAGCAACAAAACTGAATGTTAAACTCAAAGTCAAACAAAGAAGCCATGTAATTAAAACTTTATTTTGAGGGGGATTTTCTCTGAGTAAAAACCTCCCCAAAACAGCTTTATAATTCAACGAAATGTACAACAGATTCAGTTGCATCTAGGCTTTGTTACATATTACTTGTAAGAGGAAGGATGAGTGGAGATGAGCAGGTTACTGTTTACTAGAGATGCTCCGATTGATTGGCTGACAATCTAAATCAGCCTATTTTCACTAAAAATGCTTGATTGGTGATTGGTAATTTGTCCAATCACAAAAAACAATCTTTTCTGCCCCTGCTTTTCTAGGCTTCATGGTAATTTAGTTGCAGTGCTCATTTCGTGAGGTATTTTAGCAGTTTTGAGTCAGCTCTCATCCTTTTTTTTTTTTTTTTTTTTTTTTTGCAGGGAACTTTCTGCAGCCTAAACAAAGCAATTAAAAAAACACACCTGTATAAATATAGCAAAAATATACTTTGTAAATGTATACTACTTAAGCACCTTATATAAATAAAATGTATTATTATTATTATTATTATTATTACTATTATTATTATTTTAACAGTAAAAAGCTGTAATGCAATATAATGATTAAAAATGATTTTAACCAGTAAGTGCAGGTATATTCACATTCGAGCAGTGTCAATCCCAATTAATTGCTTGTGTGAGTGTATATACTCTGTGTATATATACTGTATAGATATATATACTGTATAGATATATACCTATATATTTATATATATATATATATATATACACAGTATATACACATTTCTTTGTTGACAGAGAAATGGTTAAAACTACTTTTTTAATAATCTTTATTTCAGATAGGTACATTACAGAAAAAAATTTAAAAATATGCCAGCTTGTAATTATAAGAAGTATTTTATTTTATGCCATATATATTGTGGATACATTTTTTGAACAATTTTATTAGTATGTATTTTTTTTAGAAAATGTTATTTATTTTAAGGCTTCTATGTGTCTGGTTATGCAGGAGCTTAGTGCAGAAAGTTTTTTTAAAGGGATAAAGGGAAAAAAAAATCTGAACCGGTATAAGAATCAAACGATCAAGTAACATGAAATTGGTGATTAGTATTGGCCTTTGAAAACCTGATAAGAGCATCTGTACTGTTTAGCATTGTTTTACTCATTAAATTGTTAAATTGTTTTACTTTGTTGTTACTTTAGGATAGGTTGACAGCTTATGTCTTTATAATAATGAGCTTCTGTGGAACTTACTCCAAACTGGAGAGACCCCAAGGAGATATTGCCTCAAATATATCATATATATTGTTTGCACTACATTCCCCACAGGTTTCCCCCGCTAGAACTCAAATCTACAACATTTTGATTAAATCTACATTTTGATTCCCAATTAACACATAAGAGTGCAAAAATAAGTGACCTATCCTGCCAAATCAAAGGAAAGCTCTAGAAGACCTAGTGTTTATTATAAATTGTTTTCATTACAGGGCACTAATATCAATGCACCTGCTATTAATGTGTTATGACACACATTATTCGAGAAGGAAAATCCAGTGACAGACAGAGAGACATGGAAATTACCCAGGGATGAAACTGCTACAACACCTCTATAAATCTTACTACAAGTGATGTATCAGGGGCTAATAAAGGCTATCAAAATCACAAATCTTCTCCACTGGTTTTCTGCCAGACAGAGGAAATGTGGATGCCATTGCTATCACCAGACAATTACACTAGATACTGAAAGGGAATATAAACCACATTCTGGGATGTGAGTTCCTAGTAAGGTGATATACTGGAGCTTAAGAAAGAAGAGTGTAACTAAAGAAAATATACAGTGGACCAAAGCCATATACCAGACTGCCACAACTTGTGTGAGATGGGCAGCGACAGATTGATTTGAAGTGAAAGTAGATGTGCGTGAAGGGTTGCCACTCAGTCTCCTACTCTTCATAACAATGATGGATGCCATCAGTTAAAATGTGTGAGAAAGCCTATACATGGGACATAAGTTACGCAGAAGACCCAGTAACAGCAGTAGATTCAGAGGAAGAATGTCATTATAATTGTCTGGAAGGTAAAGGCTTGAAGATAATTGCTACTAGACCTAAACGGATTGTGTGTGTGTGTGTTAAAGAGCCATAAAAAATTAAGATCACTAAGAGAAGAGGAAACCAACTAAAGCAACACTATAGCTTGGAAGAAAAATAGAAGAATTAATTAAAGTGGCATGGACAATTTCAGAAGAAATCACCCAAATAAGATATCACAGTGGGCAGCAAGGTGACACAGTGTGTAGCACTGCTGCCATGCAGTTAGGAGACCCGGGTTCGCTTCAAGGGTCCTCCCTGCGTGGAGTTTGCATGTTCTCCCTGTGTCTGCATGGGTTTCCTCCGGGTGCTCTGGTTTCCTCCCTCAGTTCAAAGATATGCTGGTTAGGTCCGTTGGCGATCCTAAATTGTCCCTAGTGTGTGCTTGTTGTGTGGATGTGTGTGTGTGTGCGCCCTGTGGTGGGCTGGTGCTCTGCCCAGGGTTTGTTTCCTGCCTTGCACCCTGTGTTGGCTGGGATTGGCTCCATCAGACCCCCGTAACCCTGTAGTTAGGATATAGCGGGTTGCATAATGGATGGATGGAAGATACCACAGTACCTAAAAGTAAAGTTTACAAGTGTACAATACGTGCAGTTTTGCTATATGGTTTAGAAACAAGGGCAATAAGAAATGGAGAAAGGGATCTCTTGAAGAAGACGTAAATTAAAATGTTACGATTGAATGCTGGAGTGAGCCTGGGAGACAGGAAAATTAGCAGTGACATCAGAATAAGGTGGGGAATAGTCGACATCAATGACGAAGGGCAAAATATAAGGTTAAAGTGGTCTGGTCAGGAGTAAGCACTATAGTCAGGCAATGATGAAGATGGACTTCACCAGCACGAGAAGTAGAGGAAGACATAAAATTAGATGATCAGAAATCATCAGTACAGAAAGGCCTGAAGGAGGATATTGCCTGAGGCAAAAAGATGTGGCACTGACTGACCAGAATGATAGATCTCCTCACCCCTCTGCAACAATACAGCTTGATGATAATAGATAGATTAAATGATGCATTGGACCGATGTGTCTTTATTCTATTCTGAACTTTACAAAGGCGAATGGAAGTGCCAGTAGCTCCAATGAATATGTAGATTTACCCGTCAGCTATTTTTTCTGTTTCTCTTCTAATAGTTTTCTAATACATAATCACTAACAGCAATCGTTCCAGCAACCAACTCTAGACTGGATGGCACTCCATGAAGAAGGGCGGAACAATGCTACCAAGAGGTAATAGAATCAAGCCGACGTATAACGGCTTAAACTATGTCAAAAATCAGATTTATCTTTATTTTGAATCCTATTAAAAACCATTAATCAAATAAATATTGCGAGTTAAATATTTGGTTGAGGCTTTCAAGCATTGGGGTACTATGCTGCCATAAATGCAGTAATATTTTTAAAAATATATAAAAAATACTTTGCTTCTGAAATTTTATAAGTATTTTTTTACATAAAGGATGTTCCTCTATTTAGATGGTAATACATTCATTTCCCTGAAGAAGAAAAAAAGCATACATCATTGTACTGTAAACTTTGCATCGTGTGCATCTTGTATATATGCTATTAGTTTAGATATTACTTTTCCCTGAAATGTTTTTGGTTCTTGTTTTGTTTAATAAATGTCGCACGCGGGCGCGGCCGCGCAGTCCAGGTGAGTTCCAGTTCGCTGACACGCGAAACGCAGCGCCCATTTTGTGTCACTAATAAGCTCTTCCTTTTGACAGAGAGGTGCGGCTTCTTTACTTTTTAATGTGTGTGTGGAAGGTATAAATACTTATTCTGAATATTTTTAAAACAGTCTCTCACCTGGCGAAAAATGTTTTATGCGCAGAAGTGTGCGCGGGGCAGAAAGTTTTGCCTGCAGTTGAGCTAAGTACAGCAGAGGGCACGCTTGTGACCGGGAATGAAAAAAAAAATATTGAATCGAATCTGTTGCAATAACCTAATGGAAGTATGTGCGTTTTTTGCTTTTTTTCTCCTACCTTATCATATACGTCGTATAGCTGGCACCGCCACCGCCACCGCCACCTCCACCGCCACCTCCTCCGCTCATACTGCGACTGTACTTCAGCATCTCGGTGTTGTATCCATTGCCACCGCCGCCGCCATAGCCGTCACTCCTCTGGGTATAGCTGTAAGAGGTAAGATCCTGCCTGGAGTTAGACCTTTCTCCAATCGTATTGATCCTGTTCATAGAGCCCATTCCACTCATATTGATCTCCCCATGCAAGATACTCTCAGAATGAAAAATCCGTCTATAAAAATCTCTCGGAGAACAAACTAAAAACACCACCACACACAAACAAAACGTCAGGAGGGCAGATGCACCTTTCTCGGTCGTTCTGCGCGCGCTGACTGGTGTCAATCGTCGTCAGACAAGAATCCCCCCTTGGCAGTCCAAACAAGCCACACCTTGCAGTTTTGACACACGCCCAGTCAAGCTTCAGTCACACCTTTATTGTCTTTTGTGAGGAGGAGTTGAAAGAGGTGGGAGGACGGTGGGTGTTTTTGGAAGGGTATGTGCGGGCAACCTTATACTGCATTGTCCCCATTCTTTTATTTATGCATGAGGCGTATCAAAGATCAGGGAAAGCAATGCGAATCTCTTTCTTTCTTTCTTTCTTTAACAAGCCCTGATTCTGTATGCCTCCTGTTCCCCTCTGCTCAGCAGCCATATTCTACCTTTCCAGTCATCCACACTACAAAACGCTTATGTTGGTGCATACCTGTTATCTACCCGATGTTTATCAGTATTTTCTGTTCCTGTTACATTCAAAAGTGTCTGATAGGTGGCTGACTGTCTTGTCAGTTACTGCTGATATAGTCAGAAACTTCCTAATTTCCTGTAGTGGATAAAGGAGATCATGGGTGGCATGATGGCATGACATCTTCCCATTCATTTTCCAGTCCACACATTGCAATTCAGGATATTCGATTGCCGAAGAATTACCCTAAAGGACCAAGAGCTTACAAAACTGTAATTCATGTAATTGCATAATTTGGGGTTATAAAAAAATGGGGGAGAAAAATAGGAATGTGACTTCATAAAACTGAAAAGCATTTATGTTAAATATAAAAAGCACTGAAAACTTTAGAAAAGTTTGTTAGTTATTATGGATGTGCAAAGAACAAGTTTTACCTGAAAATCTTTACTTACTGTCATTCAGTAAAGTACAGCAGTACACACTGATGCATATGACATTATGTATATTGTTTTATATGTATAGTCGTGGGTCTTCAACATATGTAGTAGTTTGCACTTTGTTTTTTATTGTTGTGAGGTATGACAGACACTAAAGCTTTCATGGGAAACAGTGACTAGGTCTTTCACCCATTCTGAAAATAAAATTATTTCAATGTATAGCTACAGAGAGCCAAAGCCATATTCCAGGACGATCAGGCACTAGTTTGGAGCCAAATTCATCATAATACACTTAGACATAATGTAGAGTTCTCAAACAATCAGTTATCTACAACTTTTGCATGTATGACGAATTCAGAAAATCTATAGAAGTCTCATGTGCAAATTCTACAGACAGTGCCAGAATTTAAACCCAAGAGTCTGGATGTGAGAAGCTGCCACAGCAACCAATGTGCTGCCACATTGCAGAAGTTCAGATCAATTCAGTGTAAATTTTGATCTATGCCATGACTTTTGAGGTTCATCTGTAACATGCAAACAAACTTTACTGTGCAGTATATCAAAGCTGAGCTTCAGTATCAATAATTTTCACTGTGACACATGAAATGCAAGTTTGCAAGTACAGTAGTGCAAGGAATCCAAACAACGAACTACCAAATACAGTGGAAATTGTTGCAACTAGCAGGCACATAAAAAATGTAAATTTTATGAAATCTTTTTTTTTTTTTTTTTTTACCAGCAGCAAGGAGAACCTATGTAGAAGACAAAATGTTAATGCCAACATAGGCCCTATCATTAAACTACAAATTTATAGCTGAGACTTTGGACAACAATAAGCTCACATAAACTTGCAATCTAAAAATTACACAGACAATGCCGGTAACAGTGCCTTCAATAACTAGCTCCTAAACAAGCACCAAAACACCACAATCTTCAAACAGTTGGGCCATTTCATATATGGTTAACTACAATCTTTCAACGAGAAGCAGTAGGCTAGAATTTCTGGTGATTAATCTACCTGACAGATCAGAAACAACAGAGATCTACAATGGTAAAAAGGATGCCAAAATGCAACAGTGGAGAAGAATTAAATTTTAAGCAATAATTGTATATGATGTGTTCTATTAAATAGTGGTGTTAGTTAGAGAACAGGAAGTGTCATGCTTCCCGGTGATGGCCAGACAATATAGAATGCTGGGTTGCTAATATATCATCCTATGATTTCTTTCCTGGACTTAAAAAAATGGAGATTACAGAGAGATTTTAGAGCATAAGAACAAATCACAAGGACCAGACACTATTTATCAGAGATGGACAACTCAAGTAACAAGTCTTAATTTTAGTGATTTGCTTGACAGTATTTAAAAAATGTATTAACTTGACTTGACTTGGCAGGGATTGTTCCTGCTTGTTAATGACTTTCGACTTGACTCGGACAGACTCATAAATTTTCACATTATAGTACTATAATTATTATTTTGCATTCTTTTAATTTTCATTTCATTAAAATGATCTAATTGCTCCATACCTACATATATCATTAGGAATAATCAGCATATTGGAGGACAACAGCAATGGAGGGATCAGCAAAGGGGTTTATCAATTCAGAATATTTTCCATTTACTGCAGACTACACTAGAAAGAATGGAATTGTCTTCTGCAAGATCAGAGGGTCAGACTTCACCAACACACCAACAACATCTTTAAGCTTTGTCATTTCAAGATTCCTAAAGAAAGGGATGCTTGCTGAGAAGATGACCCCAAACATTGTGATGTGTCATTGTTTCAACTAATGTACAACTTCAGTCACAGAACTGTTTGCCTGTCTCCTCAGCAACATATCAACTCCACTGATTATGTTTCACTTTGCCCCTCCATAACCCCTGTCCATGCTGTCCTGTGCGAAACTGTATAACCCATTGGGGTATGAGTGCAACGCACAGTCTACTTGTTTTCCCATCCCTGAGAACTGTCGATCCAGCCACCATGCCACACAAGGGGATGCCGCAGAGAAGAGCCCAATATGTGCTTTATCATACAGTATACTGCAAGTACAGCTATGTTCTATTCCCTAAGTACTTTGTTGTGGCCAACGTTGCAGTTCCCTTCTGTAGCTCATGATTTTTACATTTTTTAGAAAGGCTGAGATGTTATAGTATGCTACCTGAGATGCTAGAATTAGGTAATATTTTGATGGTTAAAACAAATGCATAATGTAATCTGAGTGATGTTATGGTTAAGATTGTATTAAATCTTTAACTCATTATCTTAAAGCCAGCATGAAGATCTCATACTCACAGCCTTCATACTGTTTCATTTTAACATGGTAACTTTGATTTGTTTCATGGGAGATGAGGAAATATTGCCTACTAAAAGCAAACAATACACAAGGTAAACACTTCCAAAGGGATATTGTAAAATCTACAGTTGGCGTGTCATTACATTTTTTCATTATTGGGTATATTGCAGTGATTAACATGCATAGACCCTTTGGTGGGCAATGCTTCTAAAGGGGATAAGGAACATTTTAAGAGACTGAATTTATTACATTTTAATCCTGGACAGAAATTATGCCTACTTTATTTCTGTGTTTTTGTATTTCACTAGAAATTTGTGTGCAGCACCAGAGGCGTTTTAATATTAACAACCTTGGCAAAAATATTTGTCTATGATTGCTAATTAAGTTAGATTATCAGAAAACATAGTACATCCCCTTTACTGTACATATACTTTATTTTCCTCTTGTAAAACATCTTAACAAGACAAAAGAGCAAATAAAACAATTCCTGTGTGGTTACATGAAATACCAAAAATACCAGAAAAAGTTCATGTGATAGCACATTAAATGCTATGCACAAACACTTTTCATTTTGTGCTGCCTGAATTTTGACTTTAATGCAGAATGAGCATGGAACACCATTCAATGTATGATTCTACAGAATGAACACCATTTTCTTTCACACACACTTTCCCCGCACTTTACAGAATTTCATAGCTGCATTATTTCAGAATATTATACAATTATGACATGATCATTTTTCTGTTACTATGCACTTTAGCAAATGTGTCTACTACTCTTTCCATGTCCAAGCCCTCTGTGTGTGGCTGTCATTAATAGAAAGAAAATACATAAATAACAGCAAACCTTGTCTATCTACATCTTTACTGCTTAATATGAATAATTACTTTATTATGTGGTTAGTTTATCAGGGTTTTTCATCTGTTTATACATATTGTTTTATTTCATGTCCTCTATCTGTTATAACTGCTTCAGTGTTTCTATATACTTTTGTTTACTAGAGATGGTCATTGTAAAATTAAGATACAGGACCCACAGGAGGGGAGTAGTGAATCAGAGCTGTTTGTATCGTACTGTAAAATGCAAAAAAAAAAATGCTGAAAGTTACGGTGCTCAAAATGACCAGAACAGTCTAAATAATTCTCCCTCATTGTTCAAAGTGGTAGTGAGAATACCAGCAGTGCTTTCATCCAGTTACCTTGTTAAGCAGGTCTTTTAATAGACATGGGGTGGGGAGTGATAGTCCAACACAAAGCTTAATTTTCTGCAGGTACAATGCATTCTAAATGATGAGGGTTGCTGAAATATTTAATTAGTTAATAGATATGCAAAATTATGTAAAGAATTATTTTAAAAATGAGAGGTATTGATGTAACTACTAATGTGCAGCTGATTTGCACCAGAGAGGTTGAAGTTCACGTTCTAGGTCCTCTCTGTACAGAGTTTATGTATTCTCCCTGTGTCCAGGTGCCCCAGTTTCCTCCTAAAGTTCAAAGGCATGAAGGTTAGGTGGACTGACAGTGTTAAATTATTCCTAGTGTATGTTTGTGTGCAAGTGTGTTCACCCTGTAATGAATTGGAGCCCCATCCAGGGATTGTTCCTGCCTTGCACACTATGCTCGCTGGGATATGCTACAGCAACTCTGTGCATGATAAACATGGTTTAGTAAATGGATGGATACTCCGAAGTGACATAGGCTGTCAAAATTTATTTTTTTAAATACTGTGTGCATTAGACACAGTGCATTTATAAGGAAACTAGCTGTGCTACTTGTCTAAGATGGGTTGAAATCTAAGTAATCAAGGTAGACCTCAGCGTTAACATTTGCAGCGCACCATACAATGCATATATGTATATGTCTCTGTTATTTGCCATTTGGTATGGGATTTGTAAAAGCAGTGTTAATGTTTGTGATATGCCATCCATTAGAATGGCAAATACAATGCTTTTTGTAAATATTTTTGAGATGCACCATTTTCTAGAATGACAAATACATAATAACAGGACAGACATACATATAGACATTTATTATTTTATTAAGGTGGAATGTGGAAAATTGATAGTGTATCTGCAAATTATTTCAAAGTAAAACAATTATTTTATATACCAGTTGCTCTTGCCTCTTATTAAGAATTGTTTTCTCTGAGAAAGTACTAGCTTAGATGTTGGTATAATCATTTATTATCATAATTAGATTAATTACAGAAAGTGGTGAAATTGAAAGCACGTTTTGCTCAAGTCTTCTCAACTATGACTCAACATAACTTGAATAAAAACAGTGACTCAATTTGACTAACTTGAATGTAATCATTAAGTCAATCAAAAACAGTGAATTTAGGCTGTCTGTATAAACCAGGCAATCTCCGGAGGACTAAAAGCCAGACAACATTGGACCAATTAATAAAGGGGAAGGATATACAACCCTGGTTATTTTTGGCCAGTTAAGTTAATTTGTATCACTGTTAGATTAATGGAACAGATGTAAATCACAAAATAGTGAGGAACAATAGCATACAGTAAAAGAGACAGAAAAACCGTTGTGAATATGATTGTGATGCTAATGAATGAGAGCTATTGTAAATGAAAAATGATTAGAGGAGGCAAAAAATTACCATGAAAAGCATACAGAAGTCACTGTCAAAGTAAAATTATTGTAAAAAACAAAGGAAAAGTCAAAGTCAGAAAATAATAAAGCAGGTTGTCACCATTAGACAATAGTTCCTAACAAAGATTGGTCTTTTTAAGAAGGCTTTGCTAATGTTTCTTGAATCCAACAAAATGGATATAAGAAGGATGAGTGAAGCCATAATCAGGCCAACAAAACAATCAAATGAGAGAAACCACTCCAGAAATCATAAAGAGTGTGGCTGTGACTGTTAGAAAACCAGAAGAGTCACCCAAGTCCTCTCTTCAGGATTTTGGCCTTTGCTGGAAAGTAAGCCCCAAACAGTGAACTTAAAATTTGTTGGGATTTGCTTTCTTGTTTGGCATTGATTTCAATAGCTCAAGGAGGTGAAGGCATATTAGAAGTAAAATAGCCTTATATACTGGTTTTAGACAAGACACCTGGAACATATTTAAACCTTAACATGACTATATAGAGCCAATTTATAAATAAATGGGCAATGCTTATGGATAATAGTTTAAGGAGAAATATTATGTGGAGCAGATTTGTGAGATGACACTTTTACATGAAAGTCTCAAGTTGTGAGTAGCAACCTTTTGCTCAATTTTATAGTCCAAAGCAGTTTGCTTTTTTATGACTGAAATCCTTTGTAGGGGTTCCTGCCTCTAATAGGTGATCCCAGAATTTCCATCCATCCATCCATTATCCAACCCGCTACATCATAACTACAGGGTCACGGGGGTCTGCTGGAGCCAATCCCAGCCAACACAGGGCGCAAGGCAGGAAACAAACCCCAGGCAGCATGCCAGCCCACCAATGGGCGCACATACACACACACAACAAGCACACACTAGGGACAATTTGGGATCGGCGATGCACCTAACCTGTATGTCTTTGGACTGTAGGAGGAAACCGGAGCACCCAGAGGAAACCCACGCAGACACAGGGAGAACATGCAAACTCCACGCAGGGTGGACCTGGGAAGTGAACCCAGGTCTCCTAACTGCAAGGCAGCAGCACTACCCACTGCGCCACCCGATCCCAGAATTTGCTTCCTGTTATTCCAAAAGATAGTTAAATAGTTAGACAAGTCAGGGAATACTGAGTTCACAGATGATCTTAAAAGGAGAAAGAGGTGGCTTTAACACATACATACTTTTAAAAAGGACATCTTAATAGCAATATTCTACAACATGCTTTTAGAAAGTTCTGAAAAAGGCAATAAATTGCTCCAGTTAGATTGGAAAGAATTTACTGTGCGCATTAAGAATCACTCTGCTGTATGTCCTGATTGACATACTCAGATTGACCACTAGTTACGAGGTGATGCCCAGATTAAACATTGAGTTTAATTCCAATTTTTGAACATAAATTGAACCATAAACAAATTGTGGTCCTCTATCATAAATTATTATCTATCGAAACTCATGTAATCTAAAATGTTTCTTAAATAACATATCTAAAAATGTTTTAGCAGAAAAATTTTTCAGCTTTTAAATTGAAGACAGGACTCTTGACAAAAAGTCAAGAGGAGGAGACGGATTTTGAATTGAAAAGCACAACCCCATGTGAAGGGGTGTCCTGTTTGTGGACTACTTTTATTTTTCTGAGGTTGTTTGGGTTTTTTTACCAATATTTACCAGTATAAAATTATTGCCTTTTGGTTGTTATGAGCAGACAACTGGATGACTTAGTTTGTGGAGTATGCAACATCAGTAACAGGAGATTTTCTCATGTAGTCATCTCCATTCACCTTGAAAGCATGAGATTAATTTTGTTTTTCTCCATCATCACTTAAAACTACATGGGTTAAGTAATATACAAAAAATTATTTTTGGGAGGACTGTTCCTTTAACCGAAGCCTGGCTTACTCCCTTAGACATCAGTGAAGCTTATCTTTTGCATCCTTCTGCACAACTCCCTGTTCCAATAATTCTCAGAGTTAGTTCTGGATGTCATATTTAATGACTCATTCATCCTTTTAATGAGTGCTTCAATTATGGTAATAAATTGGCACTTTTTCTGCTCTTTTTCTGTAGTTATTTTTCAGAATGATGTGTATTTTTGTTACCATGTTATTAAAGATTCAAGAGTTTATATATTTTTTTTAATTACATTTCATTTTTAATATGGAGTTCTCCGTTAATTATATTCCAGTATTGGAAGTATCCAAAAACTAGAACAGAAAAACTAGGAACTAGAACAGTTTCAGCATCTATTTTTATATATTATTCATTCATACAGTGGTGTGAAAAACTATTTGCCCCCTTCCTGATTTCTTATTC
>JANRMT010062818.1:25841495-25902273 GCA_026402145.1 Polypterus bichir lapradei
GAATAAGAAATCAGGAAGGGGGCAAATAGTTTTTCACACCACTGTATATATTATATATTATTATATATAATAATATATATTATTCATTCATTATATATATTATTCATACAAGTGCTTGAAAGTGAATAAAGGCTTAAATGACCAAAATATTTCAAAATATATACAACAGTTAGATCTTAACAAGAATAGTCAGGTATCAAATGTACCTATATGTACATATTAAACATATACTTTACTTTGTTTAAAGCAAATAAACTGTGCTAGAAACTTTGTGGTAAAGGTGAAAGCTGGGATATAATAGTGGATTCACTTAAGAGAGGAGTCCAGTTAAAAGCAAGAATTTACTATGAAGGAAAATGCTGTAACCCCACAGAGCCCTCAGGAATGAACTTGAGAGACACTGCCCTAGACTATCAAATAATATGTTTGAACTTAAAGAAAAACACCCATGTTTAGAAAGGCCTGCAGACAAAATAACATTGACTACGAAATAATGAAGCACAACAGTCTTAAACTAATGGATAGTATTCACAAAACCTTCAAACTGGTTCTGAGCTTGAGATACTTGACATTTATACCAGTCCATATGTCTTCTGAGTTGCTTAGTACAATTTAGGATCATTAAGACATCCAGAAACTATCCTGGTATAGATAGGATGCCATTTTGACATCTTGAACCAATCTACAAATGATCTCAAAATCAAGCTCAGCAACAATCAGTGTGATATGGGGATGGTCTTCTGTAGCATTCTTAACAACTAACACTTATGCTTTCTTACAGAGTACAGGGTCATTAGTAAGTCAAATTTGCATTTGCATCTTTCCAAAATCAGCTTACGTCCAAACACATTTTAAATACTGTTGTAAATAGCCATGTACATAAAATGAGGGAGTTTGTATGCTGAAGTTGGAAATGCATCTAAAGTATTTTATTTTGACATCCAGGATGATTTCTCAAAGTTTTTGAGAATGGCGTATAGGATAAACGATGTGTTCTTATTCAACAATCATATGCAGAAATCAACTGCAGAACAGAATTTAAGAAGTAAAGAATCATGTTTTTTAGTCAGATCTGTGAGGTGACACAGGGCTATACTTTGAGCATTAAAACATTTTTTTACAATAACAAGCTATTCAGCCAACAAAGTTTGCCAATCCTACCCTGATAATTTGTTCAAAATAGTGTTGTAGTAATGAGATAAAATGTATACTCTTTGAGCATGACCTATTGCTGAAAATAGTCCACAGAAAAGCCTGGACCTGCTGTCATGAAAAGGGACTTTGGCAAGAAGAAAGCTATGCCTTTCCAGGAAACAGGCTAATGACATAGGGAATTTGGTTCTGGAGCGCAGGAACAGATATACTTAATTGAGGATATTATATATGTAAATTCTGTAACGTTTTTGAAGTATGTTGCAAGCAAAGTTTTTCTTGTTAAAATTATTAACAAGTTTTACAGAGATGAGATCCATACATAAATATTTTTATCCTTCAGAAATAAATGAAGTAACCAACATTCTCAGAACCAAACCTTCCTAATTACCACTCTTGTGCTACATGCCAGGCTCTCAATGACCTGATTGTGAAACCCTGCTAGATGAGCCAAGTCAGCATGTCAAGTTAAAAAATAACAGTAACAAAAATGAAAGAAATTCAGTTTAGAAAAAAACTCAGAGTTTACTGAGTAAATAACATCATAAGTAATCAAAATATTATTATTGAACTTTAAAATTGAATATGCATTGACACATATGTTTGCTAAAATAATATAAAGCCCAGTGTAGAAAAAAATCTTTACTAAATACAGACTTAGTGGCTGCAAACAGGCTACAAAAAGCAGCTTCTTCAGACAGAGGATGGAGCATTTTAAGGATGGAGATATGGCAATAGACATATATTTGAGCTAGTGCTGTCCTGTGTATCATGAAATATGACACAATGTTTTTCAGAAATGTACAAATTTAAATCAAGACCTGTCCAATTTAACACATCCATTTATTCATCCACTTCTTAAACTATATATTTCCTTTATGACATTATGGGGAGTTTTACCCTAACCCTGTGGCACTGGACAGTATAGGGCATCCGTCAATTTAATACTGAAATTGAAAAAAGCCATTCTAGTAAAAAACAGTCCATCATGTGCATACCTAGCATAGAGTGAAGGATACTTTATAGTTTAAAAATTAAAACATCTTCAGACCATCAGGGATAACATTATTAACAAGAAGGCTGTTTTATCTATAATCATTGTATCATTATGTTTCTGTTTTTTATTTTATCTAATTTAGCATTTTATGGTAACAGTGCTACATTTATAATATAGTCCGAGTTAAATGGTGGAAATGTGCTTTGCAAGAATAAATTAAATGACATATTGTTTAGTAACAAAACAATCACCATGCTGATAAAGCTGCTTCATATATATATTTTCTGAATTTATTTCTTGGAGATCATACATTCTCTGCTTCACATGTACACTAAATAACAGTGAAGTACAAGTGCTACAAGATGTGAATGCTACATTATTGTATGTTTCAATACATTCTTAATGTAGAATTAGAGCAACATATAATAATTTTTTACCAAGTAATTTGCTATTGTATGCATAAAAATGTATCCTCTCTTGTTGCCATTTGTGTTGCCAAGTGTTAGCTTACAGTGCTTATTAAGAAGCAATAATTTATATTCAGCTACATTTTATTCATACTTTTTGGCAGCAAGAAACTTTTTTGTGCTTAGTGTTGCTTTGCAGCCTACCAGGCAAACCTAAGTTTCATTCTCTACCTTACGGAAACAATTCTTAACCTTCTTATTACAAATATGAATTTATTATAATGTTTAAAAAGTAAAATTGTTACTCTTGAATTTCATGCACAAAATATTTTTGCACTAAGCTATTCCTGAAAGACTGACTGTAGTAAATGCCTTCTGTATTACGTGACTTCTAGTTACACCTGTTTGCTGCTTTTTTCTTTTATTGCTTTGTCATTTCATTTTGTATTCTTTGCCCTTGCAGCATTTTAACCGTGAGTGATCACAAACTTACCGCTTACTCATGTTTTCACAGTTTCCAATCCGTTTCTTAGTGAAGAAATGTACAACTCTTATCGTAGAAATATTTAGTCTTTTTCTCTTTTTCGCTTTAGTAAAAAATTTCAGTGTTCGCCTGGGTGTGCTGCAAGAGCCTCAGCATCTGGGATAACAGGACTGACTGCTTTTTTTAACTCACAGTAAAATGATAGCTTAGTGCTTAAAGCAAAGTCAAGATAAATAAGTCTGTTAGAATGGTTTTAGTTTCACATATGTCTGCAAAATAGTGTTTTTGACCAAATCACAAGTGCTGGAGCATTAGTACTCCAAACTGTTGCATTTTACCAAGTATTTGAAAAATTAGGAATCATTAGTGAAAATGAAATGCAAGAAGCAGCAACCATATTTAATGGGATGTGTACTGTATTTCAGATTGGTCCTTTGATGTTGTCAGTTTATAACTACTGTTCATTACTTGGTGGTATAATGAGCATTGAGCTCCTGCCTTTCAGTCAATATCTTTTATAGTTCTGTTATTTTTTTTTAGAACATAAGAATATTAAAACAGTCTAGACAAGAACAGCACATTCACCCCAACAAATCTCAAAAGTCATATCCACTTAATTCTTCCAAAATAATATCAGGTCTAGTTTTGAAAGTTCCAAAAGTCCTACTGTCTACCACACTACTTGGTAACCTATTCCATGTATTTATGGTTCTCTGTGTGAAGAATAAATTTGTGCAGATTCACCCTTAACAGGTTTCTAACCATTTTCCCCTTTTCTTGATTAACTCATTTTAAAATAATAGTCTCGACCCACTGTACTAATTCCCTTCATAATTTTAAACACTTCAGGCATGTGCTGATGTAATATATTACATTAATAACAATAAACATAACAACAGACAAAATAATTTAACAGCAACAAATAGTGATGTGAAAATTAAGTATACCCCATGAAAAGGTATACGCTTCAACATATTTTAATGTATTTGACCTTTATTTCAAATATATTTATAGATAAAGGTAAGTAAAAATTAAAATTATTGTTTAAAATAATTTATTCAAGAAAAATTCAGAAGTTTAAATGTCTGCTGTGGAAAAAGATAAGTATACCTTAACTTCAATATCTTGTGTTCCTGGTTTAGCAGAAATAAATTCTATAGAGATTTCCAGTAAGTGCCTTTCAGTCTTCTACATCAGCTTGGATATATTTTTGTTCACTCTTTCTTACATAACTGCTTAAAATTTGTGATGTTTTAGAATTTTCTTGCATGTACTGCACACTTCAAGTCCTCCACAATTGTGATGTTAAGATCTTGTCTTTGACTTTGGTTTCCATGAATCTCCATTTATTTTTTTTTGAGACATTCTTTTATCAGTTTTCTTGAATGGGTTGTCTCTCTGTCTTGCTGAAAGATTTGTTTATGGTTCAGCTTCAATGTTTTTCTGAAATCCTTCTCAATTACTCTCTGTTACTCTGTGAAAGTCATGGTTGACTCTATAATGGCAAAGGTGCAGAGGTAGAAAAGAAGCCCCAAACCAAAACCCTTTCAGTACTGTGCTCTACCGCTGATACAAGGTTCATTTAGTCAAAGGCAATTTTTGATTTTCAGGAAGAAATGATATCTGGTCATTGTAACCAAAAGTTCTTATCTGTCTGTTCCAAAAGTTCTTTTCTTTTTGTCTGGTAAACTTGAGGCATCCCTTTATATTCATTTTTGAGGCCAAAGTCTTTTTTCTTCAGTGCAAAGCTGTACAGCATCTTTCAGATAGTTGACTAATGGTATTCTTGGAGGTGAATTTGCTAAGGCGACATGGCCTGGATAGATTGAGAGTGGTTTTGAAATTTTTTCCATTGTAGAAGATCATTGTAGAGTGGTGGCTCTGAGGCTAGGAATATGTGCCGGCAATCATATGATTGCTGGTTTGAAATCCATAAATGCCAGAAGTGATTCCACTCCACTGAGCCTTGGGCAAAGCCCTTAACCTACATTTGCTCTGTCCTGGGTATGACGTTAACCTGCATCCAGCCCTGCAAGCAGATCCTCCAACTTGCAGAGATAACTCAGGTGTTGGTGGCAGGATTAACACTCCAGCCACTGCAAAAAACCACACACTGTTCCATTTCATTCAAACTAGTGTGGTGCTGAGGTGTCACCCGTCCTCATATGTGCGCGGGTCCTAATTTGGGATTATGAGGTAATTCATTGTGTGATGGGTGCAGCAACATGTTGTATCAGTGAATGCTCCCGACCTCTGTCTTGCCTCTTTAGAAGATCTTTCAGATTGTGGAGTGATTAAATACAAATAAGGTACTTGCCAGACTCATAGGAATCATGTAACTAACAAACAAACTAAATACATTAAAAATGTGTTTCATTGCTCTGAAATCAATTCAACCTTACATTTATTGCTCATGTGGCTATCTTATTTATATCACTGATTTAGGTGAAAGGTCAGCATTATGTCACAACTCAAAAAAGGTAGCATTGTTTTCTCTGTGACTTGGAGCTCCCACTTCACATGAAATTTCCAACTGGGAAGCTTGTATTTCCCATCTATCTGATATAACATGATTGAAGCATAACTGCCATGCTTCAGCTGGGGTGAAACAAAAGGCCCTTAATCAAATTACCAGTTAGCTTGTTAATGTTTGTTAATTATTAAACCTGGACATGGCGTGGGATAGAATATAATGATTAAGTTAAAATTATTCATTTTCATTAACAAATTAAAAATAACTACAAAAATAACAGTAATTAATAAGCTAACAAAGTAAGAAACCTGTCTTAATAGGTCATTAAGAAAATATGGATGCAAATTAATATCCAGTTCTTCAGAAAAAATATCTTTCTGAAAAGAAACTTCCAAAGAAATAATCAATGAAGTTCATCTTTTACTTTTAATAATAAAGATGAATGTTAAATTAAAAAAACCCCAAAACAAAGCTTTCCAGGCAAAAATGTTGGCAAACACATATAAAAAACAGACAATAGAAGCATAAACTATAAATGCACACAACAAACCAAATACAGATCAAGAAGAGAAATAAGAAGCAAGAAAATGCCAGAGCATGGCCAATGATATGAATGCTCCATTTTACTCCTTCAGCTCCAGCCACTTAGCATTTTCATTATAATCAGTGCTGAAAAGATTCAAATGTAAGGATGTGGTAACTCCTAAACCAAAGCTTCAATGTAACTAGCTTAATCATTTAAACCATGAAAACCAAGCAAATGTAACTCTTAAATTAAAGGGGAAGTTAAAAGCCAAAAAAGGCCTGAAAGGTGCAAGCATAGGCAGATATCAAATATCAAAACTGTCAATGGAGAAATTGAAAGTAGAACTCAGGTCCAAATAAGATGCCTTGACACAAGACAAAGGTTTGGGGCAACCACCCGTGTACTTGACCTTGGCTGCGAAAATAAGCAAAATACTCAACACAATAGTGTATAGAACAGAGTCTAAAACAGAACTGATCAACAGAGGAAGGGAGTGGGTTTTTGTAGGGAGGTTGGAGGAAGTGATGTGGTCCTCTGGGCTGGGACAGGAAGTGATGTGGTTCTCAGGGCCGGGACAGGAAGTGACGTCTTCAGAGCCGAGGCGGAAGTGACGTCTTCGTATTCATGTGGAATTTCCCATGTCTGGTCTGCGGGGACAAAATAAGAGGGTTGAATGCAGCCCACTACCCTCCGGCTGGGCATGGAATTCCTTTCTTTTGGTCCCTGTGGCTGGCTGCCATGTGCACGTGTGTGACACAACCCCCCCAAGCCCAGACCCCTTGAGTCAGGTGTATCTGGCCGTGAAGTCATGACACCTATAAAGGGCATCGGCATTGGCTTGCAGGGAACCACGACGATAAACGACTGAAAACTTGTAAGGCTGTAGATCCAAAAACCACCTTGTGACATGAGGGTTTGTCCACCAGACATTGGAAAGTTGCAGGTGCCCCATGTAACCCAAATGGAAGGACATGATACTGCCAGTGTCCACTAGGGGTAGGTAACCACTCGTGATGTCTATATTATTTCAATGAGGGGGACCATGTTTTTAATTGGCTGTCCCCAGGCCAGCAGGGCGAGCTCGCTGGGAAGCATTCTGAGCAGTAATGCACAGGCTACCTGCTCCACGATTTGCCACGGGCTATTGTGACCTGGCTGTAACCAGCAGCCGACTTTAGTCCATAACGTTATGGCCTGCGGAGCGGTCGGCAGGTGGCGTTTATATTCTCACTGAATCACCCTCCTTGCCTGCCAACCTGGGGCACCCCCACATTTATATGGGGATTTTCCCCCTGTGGGGCTCCGCTAAATGGTCCCTCCTCCCGAGAGCCCATACTCAGTACCCAATGATACCCTTTTTGAGCCTGGCTCTAGTCTGTGGGCCATTTTTCCACCTGCCCAGGACTTCAGATTACAGCCCTGGGTCGAAGCACCCCTCGGTTCCCCCTTACCCACACCAACTGCCTCCAACCCGGCAATGCAGGGATGGTACTTTCCCACCTGAATTCTTAATGGCTGGTGGTATGGATGTTGTGTCGAGGCTTTCTTGAGGTTCTTCTCCGGTCTTGTTACAGAGGCCATCCTGCCGACTATGCCACTGTAAATTAAGATGCCTTGACACAAGACAAAGGTTTGGGGCAGCCACCCGTGTACTTGACCTTGGCTGCAAAAATAAGCAAAATATTCAACACAATAGTGTACAGAATGGAGTCCATAAGAGAACTGATCAACAGAGGAAGGGAGTGGGTTTTTATAGGGAGGTTAGCAGAAGTGATGTGGTCCTCAGGGCCAGGACAGGAAGTGATGTGGTCCTCAGGCCTGGGACAGGAAGTGATGTGGTCCCTGGGCTGGGATAGGAAGTGACATCTTCAGAACTGAGGAGGAAGTGATGTCTTCGTATTCAGGTGGAATTTCCTATGTCTGGTCTGCAGGGACAAAATAAGAGGGTCGAATACACCCCACCACCCTCCAGCTGGGCATGGAATTCCTTTCTTTTGGTCCCTGTGGCTGGCTCCCATATGCACATGTGTAACAATATATAACTATGTTTCCACTCCTCTATTAATTCTTGTGATGTTCTATTGTTGGGGGTAATATAAATGTGAAATATCCTTGAGGAAAACATTTTCTAAAGCTCTGTAAAAGTTCTTTGAATAAATATATATATATATATAGTATATATACTGTATATATAATATATATACTATATTTTGTCACACACGTGCACATCGGAGGCAGCTAAAGGGCTTGAGTAAGGGCAGTTCCAAATCTGACCGGGATGTGGCACAGTGCACTGATTCTTTTTCTCTCTTTCCATTCACGGTCCTGTTGATGTCACATCCGGGTCCGGACCTATAGAGGAAGGCCTTGCCGACTCTGGCTCCCTTGATGTCACATCCAGGCTCAAGCCTATGGCTGAAGACCTTCCCCTTGGACGTCACTTTCTATCCTGACCTTTAAAAGCCTCCACCTTTCCCCTATTCCCTCAGTTCTGTTTTGGACTCCAGTTTGTGCACATCAGTGCTGTAATTTATTTTTGCAACTTTTGCAGCCAGGAAATTAATATACGGGTGGCTGCCCCAAACCTTGCTATGGCTTTTTGTGGAATTTGTGACAATATATATAAATCACCTCTCACAGTCTCAGGTAAACCTTGCTGTAAGATGCCACACACTGAGTGGTTGATAAAACACAATGAAGTGAACATAATGACAATGAGATGGCCATCAATATTGGGTTTGAAAATGCACAGCAGATACTGTAAAATGAGAAAGATTGATTCATTGAATGGAATGTAAAGAAACAAAGAAAAGTACTTAATAAACAATAGGCAATAAAGTCAAAAATATGTATCAGGCAAAGCCATAAGAAAAATAACAGTAATAAAGTCATTAGCATGAGAAGGTGTACACAGGACAATTCTGGAAGACAAGTAATTGGACTTAACAACTTGCTACTGTAGCATTTGAGACAAAATGTTGCTCAAGTGAAAAGTAATGGCAGCTGCCAAAGAAGTAACTGTGAATGACAGAATTGGAGTTACCATAGGAGAATACAATTGTAAGCTACAGCATAGGTGATGCACTGCAATATTATGATAACTTTCTATTTATTAACATGTAAAAAATAGATATGACTTTCACAATTTTTATTTTATTAAAATTAGTTTTTATTGTGGATTATTGCCATTGGCACACATTTCAGGGCTGTTTCATGACCTATGCTCAGTTCGTAAAATATATATTCTGGCTCCCAATTGCCCTACAATTGGGCTAGGCAGGTTAGGCTTGCATGGAAATAAAAAGTAAATAGATTTTCTGTAGGCAGTACATGTTCTGCTGAGGCTGCTTAGCTAAAGTGATTACCGTATTTACCTAATCACACCATAATACTAGACTGAAGCATGCAGCTAGTATGGTGACAATATTGAACAGACAGAAAGGACTGACAATTTTCATCTGACCCCATACAGCCAAGTAAATAGCATGAGTATCTCCTTGCACAGCTCATATCCTGATGCATGAAAAATGTCAAAGGAGAACCAGAAAAAAACAAAAAGCATACTAATACAAAATAAAACAAAACAATGTACTCAGAAAGCAACAAAGAAGGTTAATTGGCTGGAAATGCCAAGGTAAATATGTCAGGAAGACAGTATGGGCTGTCTAAAGGTGATTAAGAATGCTAACAGTTTTCTTCTGAATTTCCCAGGTCTTTTATAATGCCACACACCACCAATCAGAACTGCTCATACACAAGCTCATGCACCTTCATTCCATGCAATGTGCTAGCACATTTACCATGGTGATATCACAGCAGTTACACACATTGTACCTATGAAGGATAAGGGATTAAAGGCCAGATTAAGTGTTATGGAAAATAAAACATAAACAAAAACATTCAAAACCGTGCAAAGATACAGTACATTCAAACAGTAGGTGTACCTATTACTTTTTAAATTAATGAATGGGTTGCATTGATTCCATTAATGCATTACAATGGATGAAAATGTTATGTAAACTACATTATAACATCCAACTCCAATTGTAAAGAGCATGATAGAAATGTAACCGTAATCTCAATAAGACAAGTGCAGCCTAGGTATGCTCATCTGTTTCAGGGTATATAAACAATGTCAGTAAACTACTCAGTAAAATTAGAGTTGCCAAATAAATGAATTGGTGCCCTATTACTTAAGCACTAGACATTAAGCCTGTTACAATAACGGGCGCTAGAACAGTAGTGCATAAACATTAGTAGGAACAGTCTATATTAAATGGCAAGGGACCTTGTATGTATGTGGCTCTAATATGTGTCACTGTATTGTGTGCCTTTAATTTTCTCTCTCAGTAATACTGGTTTGTATTTCTGTAAAATGCCTGTAATTTTGTCTGACAGTAATACAGTGGAACCTTGGTTCAGGACCATAAGTAACCGAAGTAATTTCCTCCATAGGATTGTATGTAAATACAATTAATTCGTTCCAGACCAAATGAACTGTATGTAAATATATATATATTTTTAAGTTTTTAAGCACAAATATAGTTAATTATACCATTGAATGCACAGCGTAATAGTAAACTAAATGTAAAAACATTGAAAAACACTAAGAAAACCTTGAACAACAGAGAAAACTAACACTGCAAGAGTTCACGCTATAGCCTTACGATCCGCTCGCTAAAAACACTTTTTTTTAATGAGTTTTAAGCACAGGGAAAAAAAAAACATTTGAAAAATCCGTAATTTAATAAAACAACCAAGAAAAGTAACATTGCAACAATGCACACGCGCGCCTGTGTGTGTGTCTCTCTCTCTCGCGGGCCTGCGTGTGTGTTTGTGTCTGTCTCTCGCATGTGTGTTTCTCTCTTAAGTGCGTGCCTCTGTGTCTGTGTGTGTGTGTCTCTCTTGCCTGTGTGTGTGTCTGTCTGTCTCTCTCTCGCGTGCGCCTGTGTGTGTGTCTGTCTCTCTCGCGCCTGTGTGTGTGTGTCTGTCTGTCTCGCGCACACCTGTGTGTGTGTCTCGCGTGCACGCGTGTGTGTGTGTCTCATGTGCGCCTGTGTGTGCATGTGTCTCGCGTGCGCCTGTGTGTATGTGTCTGTCTGTCTCGTGTGCACCTGTGTGTATGTCTGTCTTGCGTGCATGCGCCTGTGTGTGTGTCTGTCTTGCGCGCACTTGTGTGTGTGTGTGTCTGTCTCGCGCCCGCCTGTGTGTGTGTGTGTCTCGCATGCGCCTGTGTGTATGTGTCTGTCTGTCTCGTACGCACTTGTGTGTGTGTGTGTGTGTCTGTCTCTCGCGCACACACCTGTGTGTGTCGCTCTCTCTGCACACGCAGGCAATGCACAGGAAGAGACTGAACACGTGCTGTGTGGCCCCGTGCATGCGCACTTCACCAGAAGACACACACACGGACACCTGGACGCACACAGGGGTTTTATTAAAGAGGATGAGTGGAAACTCGATTGGGCCTACAAAGAGTTTGCAAACACCACAGAGAAAGTAATTAAACACAGAGTTCTTATGCAGTGTCATTATTATAACATGTACTGTCATTCTACATTGCAAACAATACCCAGTTAATGGCTAAAAAATAATAATAATTTCAATATCCAAGGGTGTTGACAATACATAAAGCAAGTAGACAGTGATTCACTTTTGGGTGTATTCCTGTCTAATCAACGCCCAACTAAAGAATCTCACAAAACAGGTTCAGTGCTTTCACTAAAATTATTTTAGAAAATCTTAACATATTATAAGAGCAAAATATCTTGTAAGTTATTAGTGGGCTTTATAATATTACTCTAGAAGTGTAAAGCAGTAGACTATATTGAGATTATTGGCTTAAACTTTGAAAAAATGTTTTTTTATGGATTTGGACTGAAATGAGAAAGACCCCAAAAGTGAAATTAGCTATAGACATAAAATAGTAAATTGGGGTTTTGGTGAAACACATGAAGGTAGAGTGCTTGTTATAAAAGTCAGCCAGTCAGTCATTATCCATCCATCCATTATCCCACCTGCTATATCCTATCTACAGGGTCACGGGGGTCTGCTGGAGCCAGTCCCAGCCAACTTAGGGCACAAGGCAGGAAACCAACCCTGGGCAGGGCGCCAGCCCACCGCAGGGCGCGCACACACACACACACACACCCACACACCAAGCACACACTAGGGACAATTTAGAATCGCCAATCCATCTAACCTGCATGTCTTTGGACTGTGGGAGGAAACCGGAGCACCCGGAGGAAACCCACACAGACACGGGGAGAACATGCAAACTCCATGCAGGGAGGACCTGGGAAGCAAGCCTGGGTCTCCTAACTGCCAGGCAGCAGTGCTACCCACTGCGCCACCGTGCTGCCCCTGTCATTATCCAACCCGCTATATCCTAACACAGGGTCACGGGGGTCTGCTGGAGCCAATCCCAGTCAACACAGGGCGCAAGGCAGGAACAAATCCCGGGCAGGGCTTGTTATAAAAAGAAAATCTCAAATTTTTTATATACAAAGATCTACAGTTCTGTTAAATGAAAAATAACAAGAGTGTGTAGATCTGAATACAGTAATCCCTCCTCCATCGCGGGGGTTGCGTTCCAGACCCCCCCGCGATAGGTGAAAATCCGCGAAGTAGAAACCATATGTTTGTATGGTTATTTTTATCTATTTTAAGCCCTTATAAACTCTCCCACACTGTTAACATTATTAGAGCCCTCTAGACATGAAATAACACCCTTTAGTCAAAAGTTTAAACTGTGCTCCATGACAAGACAGAGATGACAGTTCTTTCTCACAATTAAAAGAATGCAAATATATTTTTTCTTCAAATGAGTCTGCATCAGGAGCAGAGAATTTAAGAGAGAGAGCGCGCGCTCGCAAAGAAAAGCAAACAATCAAAAAATCAATACGTGTGCTTTTAAGTAAAGCGGCACTTTTCAGAGGAGCGTCAGTATCTTCTAAGCAAACAGCCTATGTTGAAACAGCCCCTTGCTCAAATCTCCTCCGTCAGGCGCAGAGAACGTCTGAGAGAGAGCGCGAGATTAAAGCAAACAATCAAAAAATCAATACGTGTGCTTTTAAATATGCCGAGATAAAGCGGCATTTTTTAGAGGAGCGTCAGTATCTTTTAAGCAAACAGCTTCTGTGCAAACAGCACCTCTGCTCACACTCCCTCCGTCAGGCGCAGATAATGTCAGAGAGGGTGAGATAGAGGCAGAGACAAGCAAACAAACACCGCGCGGGATGCATATCTTATAGCATTCAGGAGTTTTAGTTAATATGTAATACATGCTCTGATTGGGTAGCTTCTAAGCCATCTGCCAATAGCGTCCCTTGTATGAAATCAACTGGGCAAACAAACTGAGGAAGCATGTACCATAAATTAAAAGACCCATTGTCCGCAGAAATCCGCGAACCAGCGAAAAATCCGTGATATATATTTAGATATGCTTACATTTAAAATCCGCGATAGAGTGAAGCCGCGAAAGTCGAAGCGCGATATAGCGAGGGATTACTGTATATACCAAATGTGTGATACTGTCTAATGTACTAATGCCACAATATATCATATACTATAAATAAGGAAACGATATTTTGATTTTCAATATTCCTGTAATGCAACTTATATGGTTGTCACTATATTCCATTACTGTTTTCCAAAGCACATGTCTTCAGAAGAGGGGTGCATGGAAGAAGTTCTAGAATTACCCCCACTCTGTCTTCTATAGGAGTGTCTCTGGCATTGAAGGGTAATGTTTATAAGACATTTGTGATGAGAATGCATTATAGGATTGAGATGTGGTTGATGAATGCAGAACAGGAAGCAAGAACTGAAATGAACAGAGATGAGAATGATCAAATGGATGTGTGGAGTGTTACAAAATGAGAGGAGGATGAATGTTGAATTAAGGGAAAGGCGGTGAGGAGTTGATAAATGTTGTGGTAAGGTAGTTTGGGTACATAGAATGAAAGGCAGAAGATGACTGAGCCTAAAGGAAGGCAAATAAAGACAACGTTGAAGATGGTGTTGAATGATATAGAAATTGGAGGTATCACTCCAAAGGACAGTGGAAGAAATAGATAGAAGGGGCAACTGGCTGACCTGGGTTAACCCAGAAAAACATTGCTAAACTGGTGATGATGATGATGATGATGATGATACACCATCGAATGGGGCCATTCTTCATGTGGAACAGTGTTTAAGATCATTTTTTTATTCAGTAAGTAATGATTCCAAGTGATCATCTTCATCTTATGTTATAAAATACCTTTACTTCTGGAATGGATGCTTTCCAGGATGTAAAAACATTTTTTAAGGGGTCTGAAGTTATTAAATGGATTAGTGATCACAGCAACAATGTTATTCATTCGCATCATCTAAACTCAAACATTTATGAGAGTCAACATTTTCTACCACCTGCAGGAGGAACACTCTTGGAGACCTGGAAAGTTTAGGAAGAAGCCTGTCTCCTTGTTTATTACATAGTTGCTGGAAGAAAGAGTAATGATGTGAGATTTGCTTCACTGACCAATTTCATGGGAAACTCCCATTGATTCGTAGCTGATTCATTTACTGTAAGTATGTTGGTCTGCAAGCTCCTATTGATAACATAGCTCCTGTTCATAACTCTTTTTCTCTGATTTTCTCTCCCTTTCGCTCTCACTGTCTCTCTAGTCTATCCTTGGGTTCAGCTCCAAAGGTCATTTATGATAGGCATGAAATTTGAGGAGGCCTGTTTTAAGTGTTACTGTTAAGGTGTGGCTAATTATTCAATGGTAGTCTATTACCAAAAAGAGAACAGACAAAGCAGTAAGACCTCAATGGTGTTTTCATCCTTTTTTGAGGCCTTGTTTCCCAATATTATTGCAGCCTTCAGTAGTCATATCATACTCCTTTAAAAAATCATGAATAGATTCACTTAGTTGTTAAAAAGTAATGCCACAATCTTTTTTTAGGAACTATGATATACTTGGAAACAATTCCACCATGCAAATCAGCAGTTCTTGTGACATATGTGTGCCCAATTGTTGTATTATTTGATTTCATATTGATGTTTCCACCTTTTAGGCCTCTGTATTTACAAACTGTATATACTCAAATAAAGAACACAACTACTATACTCATGTTTGTTTTGACTTAATACTTCTCAAAACTGATAGGCTTTTCTTCACAACAGTATACTGCTTTTCTTCATTCAAGTAAGTTTTGTCCTATTCCTCTCCAAACTCTGAGCCCCTTAGCTGGGGAAGGGAGACTCCTTTAAAGTCAAACCTCGGAGTACTTCATGAACAACAGAGTTGTATTTTAAGAACACTTCTGAGTCAGACTAAGTTCTGAGAGAACAAGAAAACTGCCTCCCAATAGTTCTCTCCAACTTCTTCAAATGATTCCAGCAGGGCTATCTGTTAAAACTACATTTCAGCAGGTGCTCAGACAGGTCTGCTGCAAAAGGTATGTTGCCAACACACGTGCTTGGGGACCATATTATCCAGAGAGGTAGTCTCCCACTGCTCCACATTATTTTTGCGACCTGTCCAGGGAATATACCATCAGCCAACTTGGTCGGGATGCTAGTTCATCCATACTGTCCTTTATAGTAGACAAAATATGTTAACAAAATGTGAAAATTAGATCCATAAGGAATCTGGTCAATATATATCCCAATCAGTTACTTTTCATAAACATAGATTCCCTTGCTATGTCATTTCATTTTTTTTAGACAACTGATTTTTTTTTTCCCTGTGTGTTTGCATATGAACATGAGGAATAATTAAAGCAGACTTTGGTTGGGTCTATTGGTGTATAAAGTACAGTATAGAAATGATATGTAATATTTTGTACCACCAACAAAGCAGATTTTATTTTAAATATGTGGAATTTTGATTCTTTTTATTGCTTTCCTGTTTTGCAACCGTTGCATGGCTTCTTATTGGATGACATGGGTGGAAAATAACAGCATCAGCAGAAATATTCTGTCTCTTATTAATTCTTCATATTTTAAATAGTCTTGCACATGCTGCTAATTAAGTTTTTAGTTATCACCTATAGTGTAAATATTCAATATACACTGTATATTTAATTATCCTGATAGGTAATTTTTAGATGATTATTTGATTACTTTTGACCTTTTTTTTGTACAATACAATAAAAAAACTTAAAAAGTAGGACTAGATACAATCAAATAATAACAGCATTGACACTATAAGAAACTCAAACGTCTGCTAAGAGAATAACAATCATATATGTCAGATGACAAATAACCACAACTTGTTTGTGGCTTATAATTTACACTAAACTAGGTCAATTGCTGAATATCCTAAAATAATCTAGATGGTTACACATTAATCTGGTTGGATATGTGGTAGTTTAATGTAAATAAATGTTTTACACAAAGGAGGCCAAAGTATTACAGTAAATGCAGTAGGGGCAGCGTCTGAAGTTTGAAAGAAATGCGGCCTCATTTGGAGTTATAATGGGCTTATTACTGCTCACACCAATACTGAGATGATCAGAAAAACTAATAAGATGTTGTGGTACATAGTATGCTAAGTGCAGTACATGTCAAATGAGAGATCACGAGGCCTCAGTTGAAATATTGTATTAATTGTGTTCTCCAAATCAAAAAAAGCAAATAGCTCCACCCATAATAAACTAAGTTAATATAAGAATTTAACCTTCACTCATGTAGAAAATAGTTAGAAATATTGCAAAAGTAAAGGGATGTATTAAGTTTCAAAATCCTCAAAAGCTATTTCATTAATTATTTTCAAACAAATTTGTGTTCTATTGTCTAGCTGGTAAAACATTCCCAGTTAACTCAAAATATGACATCATTAATGAATGGCAAAAAGAAGTAATATATTACCCTGGTTTCTAAATCAACATATTGATGTTGAATGCAGTTCAGAGCTGACACATAAAATTGTAAAATGCTTAGTCCTACCCTTACCTTTCCATAATTATTAAAGCCTGTGCTTGATAGTACTGATCACAAGGTCAAGATGCAGGTCTGATTACAATTTTTATTAGTGGAGGAGGCAGTGCCTTTAGTTACTGGGCTCCTATGGTCTGAAAAGATAGTCCTACCTAATATTAGAGAGTTCCAATTAGCCTCTGCTTTGAAATGAACTTTTCACTTGGCATGCCCTTATTAGAGCTGCTACTAAAGCTATTTATATTTATTCTAGAGATTATAGAAATTGTTTTGCTTGCGCATTACTAACATTCCTGTTAAGAAATATTTCAGATCATTATTTGATTGACTTTTGTTTGTTACATTCCCATTCTCTCCCTTTCTTCATCATTCAGCAGTGGCAGTCTTAGTGGTGGTCTCTTTGACAATGTTACACACAATGTCAGACCTTTGTAGTATTCTGCTCTAATTTTCATCATTAGCCTTTGTCATGTTGAATTGTAAAGCGTCTGTATTGGGGCTGCAGGGCTGACTGACCTAAGATTTCAGCTTGTTATATTTAGCCAGTATTCCAATTTTTCTCCCACATTCCAAGGTAACATGCAGGTTAGGTTAAATTGGCTGATTGTGGGTATAAACTGGCATACCATTCAGGTTCTTGCTCCTGTCATGGAGCAGAAAAGTCAGTTTTACAATGCAGCCCCATTAAGTCTTTACCTGTGGTGTCACACTCCCCCTCCCCCCACAATCATTTTAGCTCATCAACATTTAATGCTCCCCCACCCCACCACACCCCACCCACTGTGATGATATTTGCCTGGCAAGCTAACAAAGTGTTTGGAAAATAATTACTCAAATTTATATAATGGTACTTGCCAACTGACAAGTTTGCTTGGAAAATAAGGGTGAATCTATAGAAATTTCATGGTACTATGTGCCTAAAGCTGGAGAGTAAGAAAACGTGCAGCAGGACATTGGAATGCTATCTGAAAACTAGGAAGGAATGAGACCTGCACAAATCTAGTAAGCGTGATCTCACCCTTCCCCCAAGACCAACAGGTATAACCAAAGAGCTCCAGTTTAACAGGGAGTATGCAAAGCTGGATGTGCAGCCCCCTTCTCAATGTAACCTTACAGTTTTTCTGAATGCTTTTGTCTATGTAAGTAATGTAACCAATCAATTTTTTCTGTGACATATTTGTAGGGTACAAGAGTTCAATCTGCAGACAACAAACAAATCTTCACTCACATTTTGAACCTATTAAGAGCTGCCACATAAACTTACACATATATGTCTTTGTAATTTGGTAGGAAAATACATAAAGTCCAGAAAATAAAGTACACATAGTAGGTTCAGAATCTGTATATCCAGTGACCAGGCTGGGCACTAAACTCAAGCCCTAAGCTTACATTGTATCTCCTGCACTAGTGCACTGCACTGCACAACTATATCCTTGTCAAATGTTTTTGTAGAGGTATGGATAAGCTAGTCCTAATTTATAGTTGTATTTTTTTCAACTCTAAACTCTATTTTAAAAGAATTTATCCTAGCTAAAATTTGATTTGTGTGCAAATGAAACAGTAGTACCACTCTATTAAAGGGTTAAACTAAGAGCTACATTAAATTCAGAAAGGAAAATAATCTTTTTCGTGCTGCTTTTACTGCTGGATACAATTGGTGACTTGTTATCTAAATTATTAATCATGTATTTAATTTGTTAATCATGTTTGTAAATGAATGAGTTTATATAAATATTGGACATTAGCTGTGCAGAATGTGACAAGATCGAAAGCCATGACATGCTGCATTCTTGCAAGGAGAGATCCTCCAGTCCTAAAATATATTGACAACACTTTTTTGAATTAGGGTTGAATCGTATAATTTGGTAGCAGGGTTTCCTTTCCAATGTCGATTATATAAAATGGGCATCATTTTTTATTTCATTTTATCTTATTAAAGAACAAAGCACATAAACAAAACATCAACCATCAAAAAAGGTAAACACAATAATATGAGAGGTTCACAGTGTTCTGCCCACTTAAATTCACTTCATATGAGCCATTTTTCAGATAGCTGTATACCCGTAAAATCACTCCACTCATTACAGAACTGGCAGCAACCCCTGTTCCAGACATGAACTTCTTGTGCCAGTTAGGGTTGTTTGAAGACCAATACAGCTGCATACTAAGCAGTAAAGTTACTGATACATAATGCAATATATTGATTGACCCATCCATTCAACTTCTAAATCCACTTTATCCGGAGCAGGGTCATTGGGGAGCTGAAGCCTATCCCAGTAAACTTAGGGTGCAAGGCAGGGACAATCCATCACAGGGTGAACACACAGCACACACACACACACACTAGGGCCAATATAGCAGCCACCAATTTTCCCTTTATTCACTAAAATTTGCAAAACAAAGTACCAGACACTGGCAGGACAAAGGATGGATTTTGACCTACAATTGACACTACTAAAAATATTACAGTACTCAGACAACATTTACAAAATAGTAGAACCTATGTTGACAGGAATCCACCCTGGACATGGTACCAGCTGCAATGTATCTATCTGACCTTCCATCAATTTTCAGACCTATCCAGACTGGTTCAGGGTCATGTGCACTCAGCAGAGTCAGGAACAGATCAGAAACTATCCCTGAAAAGACACCAGCTAGCATCTCCAGTAAGGAATTTTATTTCTGACTTGTCCAATCTCAGATATTGTTCAATTCCCTCATTTTATTATTAATCTTGTTTGTTTTTGCACACATCAAATATTGTGAATATTATGCAAAATGAACTACAGAGGTGAACTATGTGTGCTTTATTTTTTCATTTTGCTACTGCTTATTTAAACTAATATTAAACATTCTTTATTTTTAGTGAAATGCAATTGTTTCTTGGAATTTAACTTTTATTTAAAACATGGACTATAGACTTTCTCTGCCTTGCATTATCCACTACTTGTGAAATTAAATACTGTGGTTCTTGAAAGGAATATATGCTGATAAAATACAGGTGTAAAGTGGAAGAAAAGGGTGGGTCATTCACTTGTTCATTTATGTATCTTAGCTGCTTAGCTTTCCCATAATTCAGTAACCTATTAAACAAAAGCATGTCCCGCCCATAGTTAGCTAACACACACACATACAAACACACACAAAATGAACTTGCTTGAGCTGAACCCTGAGGGCAAAGTACGAAAGATTTACATAACTGCAAATGGCATTCGTAAAATTTTGTTTGCTACTTGAGTTTTGTAGGCTTCAGCTTTATTCTTTGTGCGGATAAAAAACATAGCAGTGATTTCCTGATAATATAATTTTACTGAATCATACAGGTTATATAGTACAGATTTAAAGGCTGTGAAAAACACTCCTTTTCTTTCAAATTTCCTTCATGTTCTCCAAAGCCTAGTTTTCAAATTTCAGTTTACATTCTGAAGCTTAAGAGCAAAGTTGCTTCCTTGTGTAAGCGTGCTTTAACACATTTTTCCGGATATGGCTTAAACCTGCATTCTGCAAGACTTGGAGTCACTTTGCAGGCTCAGACAGGTCAGGATTCCTACTAAAGTAGTTGTGTGGGTAAGGCAGAGAGAAGCTAGTCCCAGCATGATTAATGTACAACTTGGCAGGTTGTCGTCCAGAGGCTAATTTCTGATTGCCAGCAGAAGGAAGAGTCAGCCATTTTCAAGATGAGGAGTATCATTAAGCACCACACCCAACTACTACATGCGCCAGACTACTGGGTTCCTCCCATAGGTGTGTCAGTTTTTCAGTCAGAATAGCCACAGTCTGGGATGAGACTGTGAGAAAAGAGTTTCTCTCACACTGTTCATCATAACCCAGCAGCTCCAGAACTGTGACTTGGTGCCAGCTTGTCAAATATCACATAAAAGAACTGAGACGACAAGTCATATACATCTGCAGCAAACTCCACCTACACATGATGTAAAGCTTAACAGATGACTAACCCCCTAAGGCTGTATGGCTGAAGTATTAGTTTACAGGTAAATATTTATGGTTGGTTCAAGTGGCCACATTATGGACTTGAGGTATCTATTCCAACAAGCACAACCAGGTGAGCAGGATCAGCCACTGCCACATTGTATTTCTCTTTAATATAGTAAAGCAGTCTTGTCTTAGAGATCCCCTTGACTCTTTTACAATAGTGAATAATTATAGTGATGATACTATAGTTAATGCTATAGTTGAATCTGTTGGCATTAAGGATCCTTATAAAGACTTTCCTGTTCAAGTAACACCTTGGCACTGGTCTACCTCCCAACTCTTCTCTTGATCCTGTCAGCCAATAATATACTGTTCCTTTATTCCTCCTCTGGGAGTAACTACAAAACTAAACTTCTCATACTCAACCAAATACTTTTATTTTCAATTTCCAGTTAACTTTGCACTATCTTTTCAACTACATTCATGAATTGCATGTGTTTGGGTCACTTGGGTAAACACATTTTCTAAGAGCAGAATAATATAAATATTAATAAATAAATCACATATCATTAACAGTCCTTCTCATTATCTCTCTCTCTCTCGTATTTAGTCAATCACATTCATTCCTTTCTACTTATTCGCTTTTGCTCTTATTTTTATTGCTATAATTCAATTTTATGGTCCATTTTCTCAAAAAATGCAAAGTTCTGGATTCACAACTTTGCACTTATCTGTGTGGTGTTTATACTTTGTCTTCATTTCAGGGACCAGCAAACATGTCTTTATATAAGATTATGCACAGATTTTAAATCTTAAACCAGAAATGGAAGTGCTACACAGGCAGTAATCAAATGTCCAAGCAAACTTAGGGGTGCCATATAAATATAGGAAAGTGAGTGATTTCTAATTTGGTTAAGTAATGATCAGTTTTGCCTTCACAATACCATTAATTAATTAAATTTATTTTCCTTACCTTTCTCTGTTGTAGGAGGTGGGTCTCTAGCTGTTAAACTTATATCAAGGTAACTGAAGCACACTCGTTTTAAGAAACAGAATAGCACAATTTATTAATAAATGCAAGGATTATAGAAATGTAATAACTGCATTTATATTGATATACAAGACATGATACAAGCCAGACAAACATATAATACAGAAAAGGCTGACTGTTAACTTGTTATTTAGAGTTCTAATTTATCTTGCCACAGATAAACAGTTTTACAATATGAAGTCTTTAAGGATGACGTCCGCTATTGTTTACTATAAAAGGAAACAAGAACACACATATGTGCACCCTCAGACAAACCCAGTAAATTATACAGCAAAAGCAATAAACACGACTTAACATGTATCATGAAAAACATCTTCACAGATGCCAGTCTAACATTAGACTGCTATGAAGGCAGTAAGGTGGAAGGGGCATGTCCAGGGCCCCCAGAAGTGGAAGTGATGCCACATGCCCTTGATTTGTTGGTTTCCAGATCTGCAAAGGAAAGAACAGGAGAAGCATTGTAAGGCAGCATCAACCATGGCTTCGGGTAGAATTACAAGTTGACAAGCCCTGAAATTGTCTCCCATGTACACATCTGTGACACTGGAGTTGCTGGTGTTGTTGCTTTGGGTCCAAATCTAGGATTCTTATTGTGTTGGAGTGCAATGTTTCTCTTTGCGATGTGGGCAGTTGTAATGGTGTGCTGTGCTGTTCTCAGACTCTTTCCTGTGTCCTCTGCAATTTCAAAGGAAAAATCATTACTCTTTCAGGCACAAGAGTTTTGATGCTGAAGTTCCCTTCTTGAAGTAATACTAGGATCACAATATGTGATAGAAAGCACCTCAGAGTAGTGCTGCTGCTGCTTCAAATTAAGAATAGTGAGTTAAGGCACTTTGGGCATCTAGACAGAATATTCCTTTGACCTTGGGATAGACCAGTACATGCTGAATGGATTATATATGTCATCTGGCCGCAGAATCTCTGTACTGTACCCAGGAGGTTTTGGAAGTAGTTATTGAGAATAGGGTGACCTGGTCAGCCCAGGTTAGTGCAAGCCTCCATGTTTCTATCATGTGCTATATGGTAGACAAGGATCCTATTCTCAGTCATGTTTAAATGTATTATTTGTTTGTTTTTAATCCATATATTATAATCATTTATATTAATATTGTTGTTTATTTCCATTATTTATTACATTTGTGTATATATGTCAGTTTTGATTATTAATTATTTTATAAATGTTTAGATTTGATCTCTGATGTTCCATGTGTTTTGTAGGTGGTTCTCCAAGAGACTCTGCCATTTGTCCATCATCATTCATTAAAGGTGCTTGGTGAGTTCTCCTTTTGATTATTGCTTCTTTGGATTTACTGGTTTTTGTGACCTTCTGCTGCTGTTTTAAGGATTCTTATTTTTGAATAAACCGAATAGTCTTTTGGAAATTTTTTTTGCCGCCTTTTATGTTAGTTGAGCATTTTTCTATGTTTTCTATTTATGTTAATAAATCTTCAATTATATAAAAAACAATTCTTCTCGAATTGTCTCTTCCCACGGTAGGAGATTTTATGGTTCTCCACCTGGTGAGATATAATTCAAGCTGTTGATACTCTTGGCTATTCATTTTGAATTAAAAAACTAATTTCCATTGTGAGGCCTATAGCTTCCCATTTTCCTAGGGCCAGACCTGATTTGAGGTAAGACCTGTTCTGTGGTCTAATTCTGAGGGCATCACACTTTGCTATTTTGCATTTCCAGAATGTACATAATACCATGAGTCACATCAGGATAATCAGAGTGAAAATGATGATGATAAACAATTGGGATGCACAATTTATAGACACGCATCCATGAATACTCCACATATGTGTGAAATACATATAATAGAACCTATAAACTCTGTTAATTAAATGTCAAATTATGCTTGCATCACACTCACAGCATACTACCCAAGAGTGGCAGAGAAGACCAAAACAAATGGGTTAAAAGTGCAGACAGGTGTCATACTTCCTGTGAGTCAAGTTGTAAGTCTTTTTAACTGGGAAACAATAAAGTAAAGCATTATTAAAAGTCACATTACCGAAACATGTTGAATACGTGTAGCCTATGTGGAATTTTTATATTTTTAAGTCAGAAATTTAGGGGGTGCTCCAACTGTAGCGAACCCATGGAGCTGGTGCCTATGATGATAATGACATGCAGAATTGCTCCTGGGTTGCTCAAACAAAAAGAAAATCCTCACAATAATATTTAATTAATGTATTAGCTTACTGATTTTAACAAAAGAAGTTAAACTAGGAATTCAGTTTTTTATAATAATTAATTACACAAAATAACCCAAACTAAAGAGCTTTCCAAAAAAAAGAAACAATAAAATTAATACGGTAAATAAAATAATAATACTTCCAAAAATAGAAAAACAAAAAAATTGGAAAAATAAATAAGGTGTTACAAACCACCAACTTAAGCAATTGATAAACATGGTAATTACTGTACATACAGTATAAGCTTATGGGAAAATCCAGAAAGCCAAAGCCTAAGTCCAAAAGTAATTACTCAAAAAAAAAAAAAGAAAAGCACACCAGAAGTCTTAAGTGTAGTCTGAAAGAGACAAGAAAAGAGGCAAATTACAAAACTAACATGAAAGGAATTAGCACAAATGAGTAACTCTAGGGTGGCACGGTGGCGCAGTGGGTAGCACTGCCGCCTCGCAGTTAGGAGACCCGGGTTCACTTCCCAGGTCCTCCCTGCATGGAGTTTGCATGTTCGCCCTGTGTCTGCGTGGGTTTTCTCCAGGTGCTCCGGTTTCCTCCCACAGTCCAAAGACATGCCGATTAGGTGCAATCCAAAAATTGTCCCTAGGATGTGTGTGTGTGCCCTGCCCAGGTTTGTTTCCTGCCTTGCGCCCTGTGTTGGCTGGGATTGGCTCCAGCAGACCCCCGTGACCCTGTAGTTAGGATATAGTGGGTCGGTTAATGAATGGATGGATGGACATTTCACTCAAATCCGTCAAGGTGATTTTGAGGTATTTCGTTTTTCTACCGTGTGGGGTTTTTTTAACCCTAAATATTGATTTATTTAAATGCATTTTCTTAGTGGATACCTACTTCCCTAGATGTGCCAAATTTTCAGCTTCTTGTTCATGAGTGAGTGAATGAATCAACATTGCAGTAATATATATATAATGACAATATACTGTACATATAAGTTTTGATTTCTGATTTTGGATTAGGTGACAGAGTGATCATATCTTTTGGCTTAGAACTTCCCTAGTTTTCTCCTTATTCTAAAAATTCTACCTCTTACATCCATGGTTGGGAGCATGCTCTGATCATGGCCGAACAATACATGTTTACAATCACACACCTCAGAAGTTGGCTAAGGGATTTATTAGTTACCTAGTCCTAGTCTAGAAGCATCTTGTGTACCCAGAATGTCCAAATGGCATTGCATTTGAGCTTTAGCACAATATGCATTAAGCATTTCAGAGATATCTTCAATATCTAAATAATATCTCTTTAATAGTGATGAATAGCAGCCCAGGTGAAAGTGAACCTGGGTGTGGTTTAGTTTATGCTTAGGGCATATACTCTTCTGGCAGAAATTTGTCACTGGTTAAGAAAAACATTTCTTTTAGTTATGAAGTGTAGAGTGGAGCGCATTAACACTGCTACATATCATTAAAAAAAAAAAACAGGTGGCCAATTATGGAGTCCCTGTTATAAGATGTCTAAGCAATCTCCAGACGGATGACAGCACACACCCTGGCACCTGGTATAGGTGTGCCTTAACATTGCTTATTATTAATGAAAGCAAAAAAGGAAATGAGATAAGAATTCTTATGGAAACCATGTTAACATTTTCTTTATTCTAGAAATTTATTTTCTCAGCACTTTGGTGAGTCAAAGATTATCAACAAGTCTGGACTTTTAAAGCCATGGATTCTGAAAAAGTTAAACACCATAATAATTGGTAACCTAGTCATACTGTACACTTTATTTTATTGTAAGTGCAGTGTAAATTTTGCCCGTTCTTTCTGTGCTGATGTTTTCTTTTATACGGGTGCTATAGATTCCCCATTAAAACTGTTGCATTAACACTTGTAGCAATGAAGTGCTTTGAGAAGCTGGTCAAAAATCATAAATGCTCTTCACTGCCAAACAAACTGGATTCATTACAGTTTGCATATTGCTCCAGTAGATCCAAAGAGGATGCATCACCTTCATCCTTCATACAGCACTGGTTCACCTTACAAATCTCAGGGACATTTGTTGACCTGCAGCTCAGCACTTCATTGTGCAGCTGGATTTTTCTTTTCCTGACAGGAAGCCCCCAGGTGGTTTGAGTGGGTGGCCACCCCTCATCATCCCTCACTCTTAACACAGCGCTGCACAGCACTGTATCCTGAGTCCACTACTGCACTCATTTTTCACATATGACTGTACAGCTATACATGGCTCTGACATCGTTGTTAAGTTTATTGATGACACAGCTGTGTTAGGCCTGATACCTAACAACAGTGAGCAGGCTTACCTGAATGAACTAGAGAGTCTGTCTTATTGTTGACAGGCCAACAGTCTTCTACAGAATGTTAGCAAGACAAAGGAGCTGACTGCTGACATTAGGAGGAAACAGCTGAGGGACTAAACCCCCCACTATTAACAGCACTCACGTAGAGAGGGCTGACAGTTTCTGATACTTCGGTGTCACATCACGGAGGATCTGACCTGGTCCAGTCACATCAACACTTTGATGAAGAACGCACAGCAATGCCTGTACCACCTCAGATGCCTCAGGGATTTTAGGTTGCCCTCCCAGATACTGAAGATTTTCTATACTTCCTCCATCAAAAGTATTCTGACAGAAAGTATCATCTCCTGGTTTGGTCACACAGCAGGAGTGCAAGGCTTTGAAGGAACTGGTGTGATAAGCTTACGGCATCACAAGGTGTATACTCACTAACCTCTATCTACACCAAGAAATGTCAAACCAGCTCTGGTGCTGGCCTGGCCATTCTCTGTGTGGACTTTTTACATTTTTCACTATGCCTGCATAGGTCTTCTCTTGGTTTCTCCCACTTCCAACAGTGCCTTCAGAATTTATTCAGTTCCTTTCAAGTTTACATATTGTTATGTTGCAGCCTTATGCAAAAATAGTTTAAATTCATTTTTTTCTTATCAACCAACACTAAATACCTGATAATGACAAAGAGAAAACAATATTTTAGGAATGTCTGCAAATAAAAAACTGAAATATCAAATTGACAAAAGTGTTCAGACCCATTACTCAGTACTTCATTGAAGCACCTTTGCCCATGATTACAGTCTGGAGTCTTCATGTGTATAATGTGACAAGCTTCGAATTCCTATATTGGGGAGTTTTTGGCATTCTTCTCTGCAAATCCTCTCAAGTTTTGTCAAGTTGGATGGAGAACATGATTTTAGGGATATTTCAGATCACTCAGGAGATGTTTGATTAGGTTCAAATCAGGGCTCTGGCAGTGAGAATATTCACAGATTTGGCCCTAAGCCACTCTTGTGTTGTCTTTGCTTTGTAGTTAATGTTATTGTCCTGTCGTAAGGTGAAACATCGGCCCAGTTTGAGGCTCAGAATGTTCTGTAGTAGGTTTTTACTAAGGATATCTCCCAGCCCCTGCTGCAGAAAATAAACCCTGCATCATGATGCTGCCACCACCATTCTTCTCCACTAGAATGATATTGTGTAGGTGATGAAGAGTGCCTGGTTTCCCTTATATGTGCTGCTTAAAATTGAGGCTGGATGGGTCAATTATGGTTTTATCAGAGCAGAGAATCTTATTTCTTATAGACTGAGATTCCTTTAGGTGCCTTTCTTGCAAGCTCCAAATGGACTTTCGCGTGTCATCAGGTCTCTCTGCCATAAGGTCCAGATTAGTGGTGTATTGCAGTGCTGGTTGTCCATCTGGATGTTTGTCCTATCTCGACAAGGTGAACATTAGGTTCTTGGTCATCTCTCTTACCAAGGACCTTTTTCCCATGCTCAGTTTAGCTGAGTCGCCAGTTCTAGCAAGAGTCACTATTGGTCCAAACTTATTCCATATGAGAATTATGTATGCCACTGTGGTCAAGGAAACCCCAGATCTGTGCCCTGACACGATCCTGTCTCTACATTCTGCAGGCAATTCCTTTGAACTCATGGCTTAGTTTCTGATCTAATACACAGTGTCAACTGTGGGACCTTATATAGACATATGTGTGTCTTTCCTAATCATGTCCAATCAACTGAATTAACCACTGGTGGACTCCAAACAAAGTGCAGAAACACCTAATCGATAATCAATACAATGGGATGCAACTGAGCCACGTTTCTAATGTCATACCAAATAGTCCAAGTGCTTGTGTCAGTACGATATTTCAGTTTTTTATTTTAACACATGCAAAAATTCCTAAAATCCTGTTTTCACTTTGTCATTCTGAATGTTGTTTATTGAGGGAAAAATTCATTTGAATAATTTTAGCATAAAGCTGCAACATAATAATATGTGAAAAAAGTGAAGGGATCTGAATACTTTCTGAAGGCACTGTATTTTTGACTAATCTTCTGTTTCCTCCTTTACACTTGTTTGCATCTCTGCACCTAATAACAAAAGTTGCATTAATAAGCTGAATTATTCTTTTCAAAGTACTCACTTTTGAAATAATCAAAGGTACACTTATCTTTCAATGATTGGCAGTGCAATTAAAAATGTAATCAATGTCAACATGACATTTCCAAAAATGTTATTTTTTAAATAACAAAGGTTTTAAATAATTCAAATCTTATTCTAGCAATCATAAACTTAATTTATGTTTCTTTAGCCATTTTCTTATACTCAAAGGTGATGATTTAAATCAGCATATTTTACTATTGGTCATAGAGATTTGAAATAAAAAGAAGGGTGTTGGAATGCAGTTTTACAAAAGTAGCAGTTTGCTATAAAGTGTAAGCTTTCTATAGAAATTGTGCATTGATACATCACTACTTCTTATATTTCAAGATGTTAACAATACAGGGTTTGTACATTTTGAAGAAAAAATTAATAGGGACACAATGGAGTTACTATTACTGACCTTCATCTGTTTTGTTTCTTTTCTCAGTATCGGACTGTGTCAGTTGTTACTACTGCTGCGTTACTAAGCTTCTACTCTTGCCTATATAAAGCAAGCGAAGATACAGTGAACTGTATCAGAATATGGTTGTATTTTGTGATATGTATGTCTGGTCTCCTTAGAAGTGTGTGTATTATCCATCCATCCATTATCCAACCCGCTATATCCTAACTACAGGGTCACGGGGGTCTGCTGGAGCCAGTCCCAGCCAACAAAGGGTGTAAGGCAGGAAACAAACCCCGGGCAGGGCACCACCCCACCGCAGGGCACACAAGTGTGTGTATTATTTATAAAATAATTTGTTTGTATTGTCTTTTGTTTAAATTTTCCAGTTGAATGTCACTTGTATTTGTCATCATACACCCCTGTATTAAATGTTACAATTGCTATGACGCAATGTTGCTTCCAGATGCATGTATGCAGAAAATGAAGTGTGTAACATCATAGTAACCATCTTTAGAAGAGTGAGCTGTGCATTAAAAAATGTCTGACCATGTTATAAATTAAAGTCTTTCACTAGCAAAATATCTCTTTACTCATGTATTTTGTTGAATTACTGGTTTTGATTTTTCACATCATTTTAGTGACTGACATTGGATATCCTTAAAGCAATGCAATATGCTTGTGCCTCCCACTCTACTGTACCAACTGATGCTCCCACTAATTTCTCTCAATATCTTTTCCACTAATAAATTAATTTTTGGTAAAACACTATGTTGGTTTGTTGTAATTTCAGAAAATAAAAAGCTTCATATGTTAATAACATTAATAAACATGACTGATCCAAGCATTCAAAAATTATCTTGTAAACTATTGTTTTGCATGCAAGCAAAGCCAGCTTTGGCTTTTGTTTCTTAATTAGGCACAATAGTAGGACAGTTGTGGAATTCAGACAGCTTCAGCTAAATGAACGCCATCAACAGTGATTAAAAAGCTTCTTATGTCATATCCAGAGCTCAGTTCGGGGAACCTATTGGTTTTAAAGGTTTTTAAAATCAACTGGGGCTTATTTCTGATTTAGAGTCTAGTGTAGCTTTGTATTGTGAAAGCCACAAATCGCCTTTATTATTTCTTTACTGGTAGGAAAACCATTAGAATGGGCCACTACTATCAGAATTTTGTTTCCCTTGAACACAAAGCTAAGGTGACTAAATCTAAAAATCTATAAATTATAAAACAGTTTCTCCTGACTCAAACCTGGAGTGACAATACTTTAGTATTGTAGAGAATTTGGATATTTATCTCTTGAAAAAAAGATCTGTTTCATTTTTGGACTTATATTTACATGTATTTATTTGGCCGATACCTTTATCCAAAGTGACTTACAACTTTTGAGATACAAAAAGGTGGGTGAAGTGACTCACTCAGGGTTACAGAGTGTCAGTGGTGGGAGTTGAACCCACAACTTCAAGGTTTGAAGTCCAAAGCCTTAACCACTGCAACACACTGCCTGCCCCCACTATTCAAAATTTTTGTTATGATGGCTACCAGGTGGTGTGGTATTACTAAGTGTAGTAGATAGTAGGATTTTGGGGACCTCCCAAGCTGGACTTGATGTTATTTTGGAGGAATTAAGTGGATAGGATTTGCAAGCTTTGTTGGGCTGAATGTCTTTTTCTCATTAAAATCTTTTTAATATTCTAAAGTTCTAATGGTGAAGTTATCTTGTACTCACTGTGGTTGCTTGTTTTGGGAATTAAGTATTTGGTATTTGTTTATTTTAATACAATTGTGTTAGTTGGCAACCTTGTTTGTCAAATATTTTCCTGGAAATTTGCTTAGACAAACATTTTTTCTCAATGCCAGCATGACACATTTAGCAGCCTTGTGCATAGGTTTCACACATGGTTACTGTAAGATTGTTGGTGACAAGGCCATCATTAGGGAGCAAGCATATGAGAAAAAAGAGAAAACCTCAGAGCGTTCAAAAGTGCTGTGTGATATTTTCCTCTATTTCTAACTGTACTTTTTTCTCCAAGAGGAAACCTGCTCTTCAATAACCCCAGGATTGACATCCTGCATGTGTTAAAAAATTAAATAAAAAAACTAATATTTTCATTTGTCTGATGCATTAGCTGACCATAATGAGAATATTAGGAGTACTGCCATCTGATATATAACTATAATCCCTGTGTGCTGGCAGTGCAGCACCACATGGCTAATTATATATGCAAATTAGCCATGCACCCAGCTATGATCCCAAAACAAGCCTTACGATTTTTAACTAGTGTTTAGCTGTTTGAAGAAAGATAGGATTGACCCCTGATGATTGTTTGCATTTCTTTTCCTGGTCACCTCAATTATTCAGTGGTTACTATTTTTTTCTTGGAAAACACAACATAAATGGGTACTGATGCTGCATTCATATTAGGGAGCCAATATCAATTTGGGGAAATTAAGAGAGTAGAATTAGACTTAATGGCCTCTTCTTGTCAAAATTGCTCTAATGCTCTAATCTGATTTTGTCAACTTGTGCAGTTTAAAAAAGGACCTCAGACCAGCAAATGGAAGTCTGATAACATGGATGGGATTAGGGCCAGGCTGTTCTTCATAAGGACATAAAATACGTAAGGTACAGTAGTGGCTGCCATTAGTGTACTCACACACATTGTGAAATGACATTAAACTGGGATTAAGGAACCTCAACCCCCACATCTTATCTTTTTTGTTTTTTCTACAAGAGTTTGGGATGCTTGGTCTATCCCACACATCCTACTACTACTACTGTCACCCTCAATGGGACACAGTAGTATAAAAAACTGGGTTATTAATTTGTTAAAATTATTTATTTTAGCAAGCAACATTGTTATTGTTGATATTCATTGTGCTTTTCAGGTTTACTACCAAACAATGAGACAACAACATGGAGATGATTCAAAGTCCTATTTATAACTCCAATAATTGCTTTCTAGTTTTCCCAGTTATCTTATTTGCATAATACCACCATGAAACAACACAATCGACAGAAAAGCAAGTTACCTCATTTGGGATTACAACACTGAATATAAATTCTGAATCTCACACTCACATTTAGGTACAGTTGTCGGCATGTTAAGGGCATTTAGTATCTGGCATAAAGTTGGAGTAGCTGAATAGGTTCTAGTTATACTATTCCATACTTGGTTAATGAGGCTAAAAAAGTTGTCAATTCTTTTTACTGCTGAATGAATTTAATTGTAATCTGGAGTAGTTTGTTTGTTTTGTGTTTAGTGACATCAATTTTTAGCTGTACATTAAAAACACTTTAAATCTCTTGTATAACAGTAAAAATAACACGGAAATATACTTGTGCAAAAATTTCACCTCCCTCCCTTTCTGTGGTCATAATTAGTGTTGATCAGAGAAATATTTCAAAGCATTTTTCGCAGCAAATATGCTATATTCACGGGTGATCTTTATTCCAAATATTTTCCTAGAAATTTGCCCTGTGGCTGGCTTAGGCAAACATTTTTTTCCCCAGTGCTCATGATGCTTTGCAAGGCAAGTGTGACTTCATAGAGCTATATAAGCCTTGCACAGATCCTTTTCACAAGCTTATTGTAAGATTGTTGCAGAGCTGCTTTGGGCATGCATAATGTCACCACCCATCAGTACTCCAGCCTTCCACCCTGTGTGAAAACTTGCAGTATTTTCTTTTGAGGGGTAACTTAACTGACCATAATGAGAATATTGTGAGTACTGCCAATGGACATTTAACACTGATCACAGCCCAATGGCCTTGCAGCGCCACATGGCTAATTATGCATGCAACTTGGCCACATGCCCAGTTGCCATCTCTAAACAATCCTTAAAGAGGCCCTTCCCCTCAATGAGAAAGAAAACACATGTGACCCTGTGAAATAATAAAAATAACCAAAGATTTATTATGTCTTCAAGGTGCTTTTATCTTCTTCATTGATAAAAAGTGCACAGCATCTGCATAGAGATTGGAAACAAAAAAGACATTCAGCTGTACCCAGTGCCGCAGCTTCAGTCGTGACACTGTCGAACAGCTAATCTGTGCCCCAAGATTGGAACTTCGTGAGCACAATGATATACAATATCTTATTTTTTACTTATTTTGTTTGTAGTTAACATTCCTCTTGCATCTTTTGCAGATCACATTTTTGACCACAATAATCAGACCAACATAGGTGTCAGGCATTTCTCTACCCATAAGGGACACTTAAAACACCAACTGCATTATTATAATCAACTCAAAACTAGTTCAGTTCCCCCTTCCCCATTGATTTCAATACATTTTGTGGAGTTCAGTGAAGTTTGTGAAAATTTCTGTGATTTCACCAAACTCACAGCGAAGCAAATTCTGCAGGGTTTGCTCATCACTAGTTATGATTAAGGTAAACATAATGCTTAAAATGTGTTTGATGGAACTTACATTGGCAGAGAATTCCTAAAAATGGATGTATAACTTACGCAAGTAATTGTTTTTCTTTCTTGTTCTTGTCCAAATGCTAATGGGAAAAAGCAGCTCCTATTGAACTCTGAGGTTCAATTTCATGTGTCACCTTGTGGGCTTGTGCACATCTAAAAGGAGTCTGCATGATTTTGCACGTACGGTCTCTGCCTTTTCCACCCCCTTTTCATAATTTAAGAACTGCACACAGTTCTTAATTCAAGTGAGTGAAGGTGTGTGACTGAGAAGTATGCAGTATAGCTTACTCATGCACAAGTCTGGATTTCGCCCTTAGGTTTTTAGCATTTATAATTTACATTTTCTGTCTTCCTCAAAGTGTAATAACAGAACAAGGATTGGGTAGGCATGATGCCTTTTCACTATTTTTAATGCCATAAGCACAGTGTGAAAAGTATATGACTCAAGGCGAGGCACACCTTTTCAATATTTAATTACTGGAAAGCCAACACAAAGGCAGGATCTCAACACATAGTGTAGCTCTTCACATTCTTCACAGGATAGGCTTTATAGAGCCGGTGTCTCCACCCATAATCATTAGATCTCATCAGCATGTCACAACTGGAAAAGGCTTCACTAGTGCTACCATTGGTTCCTTTTGAATATGAGTGTTTTGAAAATGTGCAGTGATTTTTGAAGAAAGTGTAACCTGAGCTGCATATTTAAATATCGAATGTGGCTTAATGGTCTTGAAATTGGAACCACAATGTTTATATCTCATGGTTAGTTTACTATGTACACTGTGTTACACCAAAATGTTAGCCTGCCAGCACTCTTATAAAATGAATACGATGCCAAAATATTTTAACCAGCTTCTTATATCAAACTTGTTATTTTAATTCTTATTGTAATTCCATATGTCCAAATAAAACAAATAATTCATTCCTGGCTGGATCAAAATTGGTCTTCAGGCAATCCACTCTCTTTAGCAAATAAGACTGATGCACACATATTAGTGAAAACATTTTTTTAAGTATTAAAGTAGGACCATATGGTCACACTTCAGAACAGGAACCTGAAATAGTTTGCTATGTTATATCTATTTGTCTCTCCTTACTATGTAATGCAAACAATTCTTTGTTAAGATTGTGATATAACAGTAAGTTACTAAAACACTCATTATATGTCCCCCTCATTCTAAAGTGTTGTCGCTGATGCAGTTTAGGACCTTGCACAGTGTTTGTTAACACACAAATGACTTTACCAACTCTCTACAAGAATCTTTAAAATAAATACATTTGAATGTATAAAAATATGAACATCTGAAAGATTCTGAAATAACAAGATATCAATTTTGATATAATAATCTACTTAACTAAGGTAACAGGTTAGTGTATGCCTTCCAGCTAACTGGAATGAATCATCGATGTGTTACGGAAAGCTTGTGCCAGTTGAGCTTTGTTTTTTAGCCCCCTGAATCTGTCCTTCAAAAATCTAGCATACACTCAAGAATTATTAACTATCCTTCATCCAGTCAGCAAGAAAGGGGTTCATGAAATAAATAGCCCAAATAATACATTTTAGCTATATAAATGGGAACGCTTAAGGATGATATTATTAATGCATGGACTTCAAAAGACATGTTTTGCAAATGATTATTGATAAACTGGAAAGTCAGTGACCAAGCAAGGAAATTAACCCAGTTACCTACAGTAATGATATTGTATAGGTTACTGGCATGCCTCCCTTTTCAGAATAATATTATCAACCATCCACCCATCATTCACTTTTCCAGCACATTTTTCTAAAGTCAAAAGTTATCAAGCAGCATCAGTTGTAAGGCAGAATCTCTGGACATGATGCTATTCCACTGGATGGTATGCTTACTTGTGCTGTGCCCATTTAGAGATGTTTACAAACCAAACATGATGTCTTTGGGAAAGAGAAAAGACATAGATTTGAGACAAAATAGTGACCATGGAAAAAAGTGATCCCAAATGTCTAAGATTACTGTATGTGCCATGGTTTGTTGCGTAGCATAGTAGTTAGTACTCCAAACTTTTTACTGTCTGTGGGAGTTTTTCATATCCATTCTGTGCCCATGTGTGTGCTTTTTTGTTATTAAAAATAGTTCCCTGACATATTTCAGATTCATGCATGTTTGGTCAAATGGTGAGCCTAAGTCTGTCTGATATTAGTGAGTGGACGTACCTTGTGATAGGGTACCATGTCATCCAGGATTCATTCCTACCTTGTACCAAAAGCTGCCAGCACTAAATAAGTGTGTAATAGAATAAGCAGGTTTATAAAATTAATAAATGGTGTTATTTGTATAGTTTAACCATCTGTATTTTAAAGTTAATAATAATTTTTCATGAAAAAGGGCTCTTTATCAGTTCATATTACTATATATATTATGTTTTCTCCTTGTACAATACATATAAATATATTAGCCATGCTACCTGTCAAAGACATTTAATAGAATAATTTAAAAATGTTTGCTCTCTCTTGCCCTACGTATACCTTCAGTGCCTTTCCTCTGAATTCATGCGTGTGTGAATGTCTACTCATTGACACTCCCTCTCGCGGGTGTGTTCCTGTAAAGCCTTTTTCTCAGACTCTAGCATTATTTTCGAGGTACCTTTCTCACATCCTGTCCACTTTTATACTTGCCATCTGTGAAGATGACTCTCTGCATGCTTCCCATGCTGTTTCTCTTCTTTGCATGTCTCACACTTGCATATCTTCTTTTGTCATGTCACCAAAGCCAAACTGACCAATCACACCAAAGCCAAACAAACCAATCAGATTGCTCAGTGGAACTGGACACAGAGACATTACTGTATTATTATAAAGTAAATGTATGGAAATTAAATATATAGTTAGTCAGGGGAATTATTACATGCTGAAACAGGCAAAAAAGAGCAAAATGTGATTTGTGTACTGGCAGTGATGTTGCTTGTTGTCATGACACTATAAAAAGGCCACTGCCTTAAGGATGTATGACATGTTTATTAACAGCTCTCCCAAAGTTAATTGGGAACCAAAGTAAGAGGAAGCGCTCGAAGGGGCTTGAAGCAACTAGTCCAATAGGTGGCAACACTGCTTCATAGAAGGACTACACAAATCTCTGCCATCCATTATGGAAGGCGAGCAGTCTGGAAACATCCAAGGTATACCTCAGAAGCACTTTAAAAGCTGTCCCCTACCAATGGAGTAGAGATGGGAAGTGATTTTGGAAAGGATTTATTGGCTGGAGACAGAGAAAGACAAAAAAAAAGTGAAGAGAGTGCTTAATTTTGGTACTGGACGGGTGAGCCACCCAGCCTGGGGAAACTGGGTCAAGACCTCTACAAGTAGACCCAGGGGGCAGTAGGGTTCTTGTTTGACTTGTTTTGCTACACTTGTTTTTTATATTTTGGCCTGGTGGGAATAATTTATAATAAGGGTTGTTATAAGTGTGCTGCATACACTACATAATAGTCAGATAAATTTGGAAACGCCATCATCAAAATGGATAATATAATGTGAATTATTAAACCTGAAATTGTCATGGTTCTTGGGATTTTCCTTATAAATCCTTATTGATCTGGGGCTTCACTTACAAAAATGTGCTTAGAAAGGGTCTAAATCTGAACATACACTTTTTCCCAAATGTTTCTGTGTGAGAGTTATGGCATTCACATACAGTATATGAATATTATAACACATTATCACAAATTCTGACACTTTTAAGTCATTATAAGCACATCTTACATTGTAAAAACTATTTGTATATTATTCACAATACAAAAAGCAAATAATTATTCTATATACAAATTAGAAACTTTCTTAAAAGCAACTTTCTCAACTTCCTGCACCTTTCATCTCTATTCCTGAGGCAACACTGGCTAGATGAAGATGAAGAATCAGACAGCATCTCCGGAGTATTTATAAACATTTCAGGGAATATAACCTTTACTAATCTTTGCGAACAATAGGTAAAAGATCTATTAGTTAAAATCTGAGAAAAGAGACTGAATTCAGCCATTTGTAAAACATATTCTACTTCACAAGCACACACCATAGTTCAACCATATATATGTAATTTAAATTTCTCCAAAATGTACCCAGGACAACATCCAAACTGTGAGCGATGCCATCAAGCATTTGCATCACTAGGCCACATGAATTAGATATGTCATTCACTGCAACCATTTTGGGTAAAAAAAAGTTTAGATATCTCTCGAGAATCATTTGTAATATCCTACACTGCAGTAGCTGCATAAAGACTGATCTGAAATCCACCTTCTATAACTCATTGGGAAAGTGATGTTCTGTATTATCTCAATTTAGAAATAATCAAATTCTCTTTACAAGGATTTGTTGAAAAAAATCAGAACTTGACAGGAACTCATTAATATAATTCTAAAGTAAACATGCCAATTAATTGATAAATGTTTTCCATTCTACTTGCTGTTATATTGTATGTAAAGAACTATTTTTCACTGGGCACTCTGTTTGCTTTGCTGTCTTTGTCGAGTGGGAGTTGAACATTGTGAGGGTTTTTATTGCTTTTGAAGCATATATTCTGTACTTGCTATGCTATTCTCATTTGTTTGATCAAGTGGTGATCTGTTATAATGTTTTCTTTCCACAAAAAAAAGATCTCTCAGAAATGGCTGCTCATCAGTTTGAGTCATAAAGTCACTGTGTTTTCAGAATCATTCTGTTTAACAAAGCAAGGAAATGCAAGTAAGACTTTGACTGCACTCTGCACATGTAATAATAAACACCCTATAAATCTATGACACTATAATCCTCTCTAATAAAAAATATTCTAAATCTTACATTCCTTAGCCTTAAAAATATTTGAACACTGCTCATTTATCCACAAATAATTTGACAATCTCCTTCAATTAACTTTGTGTTTCCCTCCCTTACAGTCAAAGTAGTTCACATAAATAGCGACGCCTTGCTTGCTCTTCCCTGGCTTAAAACTGTTTTCGGTTTCATAAATGAACTTTATATCAGATTAAGTCAACTTTGCAGCAGATTAAACATTTAACATCACCTAAGATTCAAATTCCTATCTGGCTTACAATAAAACTTCTTATAAATTGTTAAACATAGCTGAAAAATAGAAAATATAATGTATGACAGCTGAACAGCACAAAATAATGCCCAATGGAGTCCAAAATATGTGAAGCACAATGGAAAAAAAATCTTTCAATGAAGTTGTCTGACTGAATATTCACCGGCAGTTGCTGGATTCAAGTAGCATGGTGGCAGAGGTAGAGATGCTACCTCGTTCTAAGGAGACAGGGATTTGTGTGCCAGATGTTCCCAGCATGGAGTTTGCATGTTCTCCTCATGTCTGTGTGAGTTTCCTCTAATGTGCTCTGGTTTACTCCCAAAGACATGCAGTTTAGGTAAGTTGGCTTTGCTAAATTGCCCTTAGTGTGTAGGTTCATCCTGCAATGGACTGGCAGCCTGTCCTGGGTTTCTTCATGCCTGACGCCTGATGCTCACTCCATGACCCTGCCCTGGATAAATGGGTTAGGAATATTGATGGATGAACTTACTGGATTCTTTGACACGTAAAACTCTGTGGTTCTTGGTTTAGATAGTGTGGAGTTTTATTCTGGTGCTTTCTGCCACACGTCATAACGAACTAGCCGTGCCTTTAGTTACCAATCAAATTTTTAATTTTTGCACATTATAACAACACCACTATGACATAAACCCTACTGTTTTTTTATTTATTTATATGGTGTATTTAAAGGTGTATTTAAAGAGGTATGACTCTCTTAGAAGTAATACTTTTGCAAGTTAAACTCTCCAATGTTTGTGCTTAAACCTTATTGCTTTGTCCCATGCTCCTGATTTTCACTTTATCCAGTCTCCAATATTTTTCTTGATGTTGTTTACCTTTTGATGTTTTTTTTTCACTAGGTCTTCACTTGTTTTTTTACTTTGTTTTACCAAATCCATGAACTGAGATTCTGCTTGACAACAAAGTCCCTATGCCCTTTGAGCCCTACTGACTCTGCCTTTAATCAATTCCTCTAGGAGCAGTTCAGTTTCTTTTAACTGACTTACTCCTACACCCTCGGATGAAGAGAAACTCAACTCAACTCAAATTGGCTCAACTGAATTTTTATTGTCATTCATCCACATACATAGTATATGATTGAAAGAAATTTTGTTCCTTACAGTCCCCGGTGCATTTGCATCATACATTTAATATACACCTAAAGACTACCAACCCAGTACAACAATACAATGTAACAAAAAAAAGGAGTAAGGACTAAAAAGTTCAAACAATGCTCAATATCCATAGTAAAGTGCAGAGTGTAAAGTATTAGGTAGGAAGGCTGGTAACATGCACTGATACAGCGCATTGACACACCCACCACATGATGAACCACCTCAGGATCCCAAGTTAGGACCCGAGTGCAGCTGTGCAACAGATGACACCTCAGCACCAGACTAGTTTGAATTGAGTGGAACTGTGAGGTTATTTACAGTGGCTGGAGTGCCAATCTTGCCACCAACCCTAAAGTGACAGTACATAATTAGGGGAATGTTATAGGGATGTGGTACTGGCTGACATGTAGGAGTTCAGAAGTCTGACAGCTTGGGGAAAGAAGCTGTTATAGGACCTGGCTTTGCTGGTCCTAATGCTGCAGTATCTTCTACCTGATGGCAGGAGGTCAAACAGTATGTGTGACTAGTGAGAGATGTCTTTCACAATGGAGGAGGCTCTGTGCAGACAGTGTGTCTTTAAAATGTCCTGGATCAAGAAGAGGAAGACCCCTACGATCCTTTCAGCCATCCTCACTACACACTGCAGAATCTTGCACTCAAGGGCTTTGCTGTTCCCAAACCACAAAGTGATACAGTTTGTCGGACACTCTCCAAAGTTCCTCTGTAAAAGGTGGTAAGAATGGATTGTGGAAAGCCGATTTACTTCAGTCTCCACAGAAAGAAAAGCCATTGTTGTGCCTTCTTGACAATAGAGTCACAACATACATAGATTAGCATGGGGCCCCAGGGAAACTGCCCAGCGTGCCCATGCATTAAGATGGTGCTGCTGCTGGGGATGATTGTGTTGAACACTGAGCTGAAATCAAAAAACAAATCGACATACAAAAAGGAATCAAACAGTAACTCGGGGCTGATGTCTGGTGGTAGTGATGTAGCATTTCCCTCCATTCTACCATTTTATTAGAGATTATTAGTCAGAGGTATAGCTATTACAGTGCTCTTATTTGATAAATATATATATTAGTTTTTTTTAATTTTTCTTATTTATTTCTAAATACATTTAAATGTATGTAGATTTTAATTGTAATGTCTCTTTCACTGTTTTTTTCACGGTTTCACTACTTTGTACACCATTATCCACTGTCCTAAGGGAAATGAGTTTAATCGGGGCAAGAAAACATTTTTTTTCAAGAGGGTTGTAGGTTGCGTGAATCACAGGGGGATCGCTTCGGAGCCCCAAACATCACACACAACTAAAATAGGAGAAGGCTGTAACTTGAAATTTCACTGCAAACAAAATTTTAAATAAGATTATCAGCTACATTAATGACTTTTGCCGCAGAATTATCAACTACATTAATGATTCTGTCCCATCTGAGACCATGTACCTTTAGATATTTCCTAAAGACTCATATTTAGCTACTCATAAAGCACTTTGCAGTTTTACTGCTTGTCAGTATATGTCTCTATATTTTTTTAAAACACTTCACTAATAAGAGACATGTTGATACTTGCTTAACAAACAGAGGTGCTGTGCAATGTTATATGATACCTCAGGTGATTCCAGCCATATATCCTGTAAGCACTCTGTTGTTACGTGTTTATTTTATCAAATGAGCGCTTGGATTTTTTTTTTTTTTTTGCTCTTAGTAGAGGCTTTTGTGGGCAGCCATTATGGCACTGAACAGCCATGTCTGTGTGCCCATGTCTAAAGTGCATTACCTATTCAGAAACAATCAAAATTAATCTAAACCCAAACTACTACTACTACTGGATTATATCGAACCTTGCACAATTACAATTTAATGGGCTTGGCTCCAGACCTAGTTTGTCATTTCTGTGCCTTAAATGCCACTGGCAGCTTCTCCTCATGTTCTGTCATTGTTATACACTTGCTTTTGTCTCTGGTCCTATGTGGGAAAAATCTGTTATCCATCCAGCCATTATCCAACCCGTTATATTTCTATGAAAATTCCCCTGTCACCTCTGGTTCACCTTCTTTTCAATTTCTCTATTACCTAACTCTCTATACTTCAATGGAGGGTAATTGCTCTATCTACTATTGCTGGTCTCCTGCTATACATCCCCTGGCTGTGGATACGCTGGAATTCATCCTTCTTTAGTCTAGCCCTCTTGGAAATCTCAACATTGGTGATCAAGAGCTCATCCATTTCTACAATTCAGAGCTGTCTTAGTGTAGTTTATATGATTTATAAGTTTGGTGGGTGATTGTTCTGTAATGCTGTTTGCACTCTCTTTGTTAAATTTTTTTACTCCTACTGTTCTTCAGTCTTCTCCATTTGTTGCCAAAGTTTGGACTGCTTTCCCATTCATCTTTTTTCATTAACATACACCAATTCTCAAAACTAAGGGTAGGCATCGGTCAGAGTTCTGATTTTCCTGTTATTACTAAGACCAAAAAAGATTTTATGATTCTTATTCATATCTATTTTACTGTGTTAATATATATAACTTGACATGCAGAATGCATTTGTGAAGGCAGACATTTCTTCCTTTCAAGAAAATCAGTTGCTATGTAAGGTTGATATGGCATGTTCTTGACAGCCATTTTCTCACACTGAAATATAAACATGTAACTACAGCACAGGACACCATTTTTCTTTCAGGTAAAAGACAATAAATAAAACTACTGTTTGTGAAGCTGTTTTAGGCATTTCTTGCTAATTAAAATGTTCAGTACTAGGTATGTCCCTCATAATCATGGAATGAATATACTCATTACTTGGTATGTCCCTCATAAATAAGGAATATTCTGCACTTTATATTGTTAATGTTTGTATTTTATCTATAACTGTTTTGCATCAGCAGGATTGTGACTGAAGAGTATATGTTTAGTTAAAAGACAAAGAAAGTAACATTTAAATGTAGTCAAAAGTTAAGCTAAAGTCAATAGAGAAAGGACAGATACTGAATCGCCAAAAAAAATGAATATCAAGAATCATGGGAAACATAGGAAACATCAAGTTGGAGTTAATAATATTGTGAGAGTGCTCAAACAAACACCGCACTAAACATTTGATTTTTGTTTTCAAATTTTACCCACAAATTTGGACAGTACAAACACCACAGCACCAGTTTAAATATCATTGATGATGGCACCCAGCATGACTTTCAAGATCGCACCCCTTAGAGTTGGTGTGTTATGAAAACAATGGCAGAGATCAGAAATAAGAAAGTGTATGATTTTCACAATATAATGTGGCAGATGGCTGGGGGTGGTCCGGAGGAGGGCTTGCGTTTCCTCCAGACTACGAGGGGGCGACTGCCCTGGTTACACTGGGGACCACGGGTGCAGGGCTTGGAAGCTCAACCCTGCGGGGACCCGTGGTCACCACCAGGGGGCGCCCCGGTGCCTGGAGAGCCCTGGACCTCAGCACTTCCGCCACACAGGGGAATGTCCACAGAGGAGTGTTGGGAAGCACCTGGAGCCCATCCGGGCTTGTATAAAAGGGGCCGCCTCCTTTCATTCGATGACTGGAGTCGGGCGAGGAGTGGACGAAGTCTTGCTGGAGAAGAGTGGAGGCTGCCTGAAGAAGGCAGGCACTGGAAGGAGAGGCCTGGACTTTGGGGTTTGGTGCAGAGGCACTGGGTTGTGCACTAGCCTCCACACAGTTGCAAAAACACTTTCTTTCACAATCCCTCTCCTCTCACCACCGCACTGCCCACCTCCAGATGAGTGTTGCCTTCCTTCCTCTCAACTCCAACTCGCCTGGGTAAGGGTGTGTGGTCCCTTTTATTAAGGACCCAGGAGTACTTCCAGTGCTTGGGCCACTGCCCGATGGAAATACTTCTGGGTCATAAGAAAGTCCATTACAGCAGGGAGCTTGTCTCCCTGCAGCACCCTCTTGCGGCACCCAGTGACCCCAGCAGGGCTGCTCTGCCAGACTACATCTCTCAGCATACCACTAGGCACAGATATCTGGGGCCAATGCAATCTAGCATGCTGGGGGAGTAAAAAGCCCCCAGCGACATCTTCCCATTCTAATGAGCTGTCTGTCCATCTCTTCTGGTCCTTTCTTCCAGGTCTGATCCCCTTCTCCTCCCCTGATGGGATGCCTATCTGCCTGATAGGAGCCTCCCATCTGGGTAAGGAACCATTCCCTTTTCTGGCCAGAATGCCCATCCAGCCCATGTGGCATCTACAAGTTGTATTAGATGTGAAGGATGTCACTACCCACCTCTACATAGAACATACAGTATTATTATTCTCTATATGACATTCAAACTCTTTGCAAAAATGATCAAAATTCCAACAAAACTGTATAAAAATATGATAAGAAGTTTAACAAATTGGTCTCTGCAGTCGTTCACTGACGGTGGAAGAGTGCTATTACTTGTATCAATTTTCTGGTTTCTGGATTTTTTTTGCTTCTGCTTTTGGATTCCATTTAAGATTTGTTTGCTGTGGGTTGCCTTTATATTCAAACCTAGTTGTCTTATATTTGAATTTTTGCTGTTTTTACGTAACCAATAAACATTTCTTTTTTATGAGGAGTTTTGTATTGGACTTGCCTGAGGTGAGGCTACATCTTGGGCAGGTTGGTGAAGGTACTGGCCTGCTTTGTGGAACTTTGTGGCTAACCACCTTTCACTATGTTAGTCTCACCTCTCCATAACAAAGTGTACAATGACAGGAAATTCAACTGAATACAGCATGACCTCTAGCATAAAGAACTAAGGCTACCAAATCCATCCATTCATCCATGTTTAGATATACTTAATGCAATTTCAAAATCGAAAAGATCAACACGACAAAGAAAGGTAACTTTTTAAAAAGCATAACTGACTCACACAAGATTAAAGGTGGGGGGATTGGCCCTGATAGACTGGTTAGTAATGGTTGAACATGCACATCCCTCTGAACACATGATTTTACAGTGTGTTGCCACACTCACCTGGATTGGGACCTAAGTGCAGCCATGCAACTGATGACACCTTAGCACCACACCGGAACAGGGTGAGGTTTTTTACTGTGGCTGGAGTGCCAATCCTGCCACCAACCCCTAAGTTTTCCCTGCAAGTTGGAGGACGTGTTTACTGATTAACGTCATACCGAGAACAATGAAACTGTAGGTTAAGGGCCTTGCTCAAGGGACCAGCAGAGTAGAGTCACTTCTGGCGTTTACAGGATTCAAACAAACCACCTTCCGATTGCCCGCACAGATCCCTAGCCTCAGAGCCACCACTCGGAATACATGAGTGCCTGACAATTAAAATAACTATGCCACTCAGTACAGGAGGGGGAATGCAATGGGTATGAGCAACTGCACATAAAAGTGGAGCAGGGGCAAAGGCAAGGTATAACCCTGAAATGTACAGTATAAAATAGAATGAAAGGCACAGAAAAGAAAAGCAATTCAGTTGGTATGAATTTGAAAAAATGATTTGTCCACCAAAATTCAAGACAAGTACAGCTCTATTTGGATTTTTAATTTTTAAAGTTCCAGGGTCCATGTTTAACTTTCCTTGGTCCCAAAGTGACCTTCCAGTCACTAGGTATGGTAATGGATCACAAAAGTGTGATGTATAGGACACATACTTCTGAGAGGTGTTTTTTTAGTTTGAGGGTCTACATAATATCGGCATGTCTTCTTTATCATATCACAACTGTTAAAAAAAACAGGTTGACATTTATGAACAACTTGAATTTGGAGGCAACTTAAATATATTTATGCAACTTCTGTTGATTTTTCTAGTCACTGAGATGTGAAGGAAGATAAGGTGTACAGTCTATCTTCCTGTCTGAGATGTTCTTGTAAAATCTTCCTATCTTGTGTTTTGTTAAGAATGTGGGTGTCTGCATGTATGAGGAGGGCAAATGGGGACTATGATGTAACTAAAATACAAGAAGGAATGTGAGGGAGTGAGCAGCAGAATCCAGACAGGGTGATAAGCTTAATGAGCAAGTACACAGTAAGGGCTGCAATTATAACGGTTTCATTTCTTTATCAAGATTTGACCCCACATTTCATTCTCTCTAGAAAAAGCATGTTGGTTAAAATACACTGAATTAAATTTATGAGTAAGGAATCATGAGCTTAGCTAAAAATGCACTGATAATGACTAATGTTCTCATATTTATCAACCCAGACTGAGTAAGCTTTCATTTCATTGCTTTCTCTCTGAACTGCCGACCTTGTACTCTGACCTCCTTGTTATAAAAGACACTTGGCTGTTACCACGGTTACACTGATATGAAAAGTAACAGATCCAAACAATTAAAACAACACATTATCTCAGCCCCACCGCCTGTAGGAGAACAGAAGAATAAAACCAAAAAAAACTTTACTTTCATTTTGATTAAAAGAGAATCATTTATGAATAAAAGTCAGTTCATTTTGTAACATACAGGTATCATCCCTTTTACTCTGAGTAAAAGTGGCCTTATTGGAGACCTTTCTAGGCTACAGGGAGTCTTTAAGGCAGGGGTATCAAATTCCACTCCTGGATGCCACTGCTGTTGTTTGTTTTTCATTTCCATTTGTATCCTCTGACTTTGCCTTCTAAATGAAATCCCTTCTAATTTAGGGTTCTTGATATTTTCTTTTTCCAATCTTAGTTAGAAATTAGATTCAGCTGCTTTACATATGTAGTGTCTGATGAAGCTCATTGTAATAATACCAAATTTGGAGTCCTTAAATAAAATTTTGCCTCATTGTTTTCCTTTTAAGCAAATCAGAGGTATACATTGAAAAAAATTTGATTACTTCATTTGATTTTTACATATTTTTGGGTGCCGGATTAAAAAATGAAAATCATTTTTTCACAAAACACATTTTTAGCTTTCAGTTATAGGATTTTTTTTTTTGTTTTCACAGTTCCACTCCTAGCCAAACTGACACCCTAAGTGGAATCTTTTTAGGCCGAAGCCACTCTGCCCCTCCCTCTAACTGAATCCACTACATTAGTATTTCTTATAACAGGTTTAATTTAAACAACAAATAAGCAATAAATAAAGAAGCACACAATGCAAACTTAACTATGACTTTATAACATCAAATAAAAAACCTTTTTTAAAATAATCAAAAATTGAAAATGAATGATTAGGGGTTTCTTTAATCCCTTTGTCTCATATCACAACAGCACATGTCTTCATTTTCTGAAGGCAAAGTTATCTATTGGGTCATCACACGACAGCTTCTGTGCATGGTGTGAGGTGATGCCATTATTAACAAAGGCTGCTTATACATTGCTGTGCCACGGATGACCTCAAGTATGTCTTTATGAGCTTAAGTTTTGAAAAAGTGGTAACTGAAATGGTTGCTGCCATTCAAATGCCATCATTGATATTTGATTGTAATAATATACAAATTGACCTGCTTCCATTATAAATGAAGGCCTTCTTCTTCCTTTCAACTTTTCCCACTTCTATGTGGGATCAATGTTTCATATGTTTCAGCGTGATTTTTATGGCCGGATGCCCTTTCCTGATGCCAATCCTCCCCATTTATCTGAGCTTGGGACTAGGCTCACAATGACAGCCTAATTAATAACAAGAATAAGAATAATAATGGTATTAATGTGCTGTTACTCTTCGTTAGTTGATACAGCCAACAGTATCACTTGTGACATGATACAACAACCTCAAAAACAATTTTAATACTACTACCACAATCTACTACTACTAATATTAATAAAGGTAATAATAAAAAATACAACTACTACTACTAATAATAATAATACATTGAAAATATTTCTACTAATAATACTACTAATAACAGTAATAAAAAAATGTACTACTACTGAACATGCTTAATAAACTTATTTAATGCTGTAAACGCAGGGGCAAAATGAAGCTGAATATTTATATATTTAAGAAATGAACATGTGAATGTATCACCTACACTTATGTATTTATCTAAACTTCATTTTGTCCTTCTAATGTTATTAATAAGGCATTAACTAAATCAGTAATGTTAGCTGCCAGTACCAATGAAGTTAATCTGAGCTAATTACTCTTTTTGCATATCAGAGTTGCTTGCTTTCTAATCCAAAGGAAGAGATCCTCTGTGTTGGTGAAATTTACAAAGATGTCCTCAATGTAACAACACTCAGTTCAATTTATACATTATACTGATGTTGGCAGTCTTTTAACAATTTCTAAACGTCCTGAGGTCTATTTGGCAATATTAAACAATCCTCATCCATGTGTCAGCTAGGTACTCTAGCATGAGATAATCTATTAAACACTCAATATCAAAACTATTGCACATAATGCTCAATTACTCCAGTAAAACACTAGCTTTAGTATATCAGCAGTTAATATAATGTTAGCTACTGGAAGATGGATACATTTAGATTTCTAAACACAACTGCAAATGTAACATGACATGCTTGTTCGTACTTTCATTTTTTTTTTCTTTTCTGTACTCCTGACAGGCGTTGACTTAAAGTCATCTCTCTGCTCATTTATGGAAAATGATCACAACAGGTGACTGTCAACAATGTTAATTTGAATATTCATGAAACAGCAATAACCTGAAGCTGTGAACCTCCTAAGTTCCTTTTTATTTAGGAGGTTGTCGCTTTACATTAAACTTCAGTTATGTTAAGCAATATACTCAGTTACACTATGGTTAAGATTAAGGCTGCGGAAGGAGTTATCTGACTCAAGTGAAGTAAACCAAGTGACAAAAATATGCTATCCAATTGGCTGTCCAGTGTAGATCCTCATTCACAGAGGTCTATGAACCCCCAGTGGACCCCCCAACATCCGTCCTTCAATTATAGGCCCCACGCACAGTGCGTGATCTGTGTATAGGAAGGGGCAGCTCGGTGCGCTATAATTAATTAAATATCAGTATTTTAATGATAATTTGTTTTAGTTTTTTTTTCTAATATTAAAATTTAGTGCCTCGGTACCCAGGTCACCAATTCGGACCCAGAACAGATTCTCAGCATTCTGAGCCTGTGGATCCTGAGAACAATAAAGTGCTCATAATTGGCGATTCCATAGTGCATAATGTTAGAATTTAGAATGCCTCCCAGGGGTAAAGATTTCTGACACAGAGGCTCAATTTGATCATGTTGCCGACAAAGAAGTATCTACCTTATTGCTGCATGTTGGCTCTAACAATATTTATTTTCATTAATCGGAGGTATTAAAGGGGAACTTCATCTCTCTCCATGCACCAAAGCTAAAAGAAAATGTCAGAATTTAAATGTGTCTGGCCCCTTACCATGATTATATAGCGGGGATGTGATTTATATCAGATTGTGTTCCTTTCACTGCTGGCTAGAAACCTGGTGTGCAAATAAAAGCATAGCCTTTGTGAACAATTGGGATGATTTTTGGGAAAGGCCTGCATTTTTCAAGAAAGATGGTCTTCATCCTAACTGGAGCGGATCTTTTGTGTTATCCCAAAATATGGCAGCATAACTGCCTGGCTGACTGATTAGAGCACCATCCAGACCACAGTCATTTCATCCCTGTTGTGGGGCATCCTATAAATTTAGTCATGATGCAAGCCTTAAATTACTTGATAACCAAAAAAGTAAAGTGTATAATTAGACCAAGAGATAAAACCAAACCCTCCACCAGGGACGTCTGTAATAGAAACTTAGTTCAAATTAAAGTAAAAAATATAGCAACAGTTAATATATCACCAGTTCAGAAAGAACAATACAGTTTTAAATGCTGCTTATTAAACATTTGCTCTCTTGGAAGTAAAGCTCTTTTGGTAAATGATCGTATATTAAATACAAAATCTGATCTGTATCTTTTCACTGAAACCTGGCTTCGTAAATCTGACACTGTTCACCTAGCTGAGGCTTCACCAGATGGATACACATTCCTTTATAAATCTAGATATATTGGTCCAGGAGGAGACCTTTAAATAATTAATTGTAACAAAATGCAAATCACTTCTAAAACTTTTGGCAACTTGACATCCTTTAAGGCACTCATTTTAAATATTAAAACAGATTCCAACACAGCTGTAGATAGATAGCCTGTCAGTGGAGCAGGACAGTGACAGCAGTCTGTCGCTGAAGCTGCTCCTCTTTCTGAAGAATCTAATATACAGACCACCAGGGCCATATTCATTGTTAATGACTGAATTTGGCAACATTTTATCTGATTTGGCACACATTATGATCACATAGCTACTTTTTCAAACAACTCTACAGCTCTGATCAGTGGCAAAGTTGTTTGAAAAAGTAGCTGCGAATATGCACCTGACTATATACTCGTAAAACAAGGGTCAATTACTCAGTTCAAAATATTAGTTGGAGCTGCTTTGGGCATTCCATGTCAAAGTACCTAAACTAATACAGCCGTTGCAGCTTACCATATATCAAACTGGCTCATTCGCTTTGTGATCGTCTTCTCCGATACACCATATAGATCTGCAATCTGTTGTACTTTTAAACCGCATAACAGAAGGTGTTCTATTGACTCAGCTGGAATGTCAAAGGATGGCCGTCCAGAGCAGGGAACTGTGTCACCTGAACTGGAGTGTATTAGAGTCCGTTCCACCTGTTCTTCGATAATTTCAAAAATAGTTTTATCTATATCGGAGTCTTAAACCAACATTGTAATTTCTTCCGATAAATCTTCAGTTCTCTCTCTGAAATACGTAATATCTTCGGCAGAATCCATTTCATCGGCAGTGGTAAGCATTTTTCTAATTAATTCTTGTGCTATCGATTCACCAATCAGTAAGTAGAGGGCGTGTTAGAGCCCACCCTCTCAACTTTGACGAGTGAAAGTGACAGTTTTATTTCAAGTCGTATTTCATGACGGTTTGCAGGAATGTTACGGACAAAATGAAATAAATAAATAAGCAACAAAAAACATATTTCGTGACACATTTATTTATTTATGCTCTCATTTCGTGACATATTTATTTATTTAAGCTCTCATTTCATGACACATTTATTTATTTATGCTCACATTTCACAGTACTTTTATTTATTTACGCATTTATATATTTATTTAATTTTGTCCCAAATATTCCTCCATACCAGTTAATCCAAAATGCTGCTGCAAGAATTATTACAAGAAGAAGAAAATGTGAACACATAATTCCAGTTCTTAAATTCTTACACTGGCTCCCGGTTAAGTTTAGGGCAAATTTCAAAATCCTACTTTTAACATATAAAGCCTTAAATGGCCAAGGTCTGGCTTACTTATCAGAACGTTACTTACAAACCAGAATGCATATTAGGATCTCAAGATGCCATTCTGCTTATGATTCCAAGGATTAAGAAAATAACATTGGGAGGTTGAGCTTTTAGTTACAGGGCCCCTAAACTGTGGAATGGTCTGCCTGCTACTATAAGAGATGCCCCTTCGGTCTCAGTTCACTACTTCAGTTTAGCATACCCAGACTAGAGCTGCTTATTAACTGTGCAGACTGCATTTCTGCTGATAGCCATTAGCACTAAAACATGAGTAATATAATAGTTATAATTTGTTACAACCCCTCACCTATTCTGATTCTCTTTTCAGTACTCAAATGTGGCACCTGGTTCCACTGTCCTACTGCCAAGTTGTTTGCTTGCCTAAGGAAAAGTAATTTCTGATGGAGGAACACTGGAATCATCGGGTAAAAGAGTCCTTTCAACAGATTGGCTGGTCTAGCACTGACCCAGCTGGGGAATGGTCAATATGGGAAGGCCAGGACTCTGAAGAAATCTGAATCCTATTATGTGATATCATCTACTGCTGAATTTTACTCTGTACTTGTAATATTGCCATTGTACTATTCTATTGTGTAGATGATTATTTGTGTTCTGTGTATTGTATTATATTTATCCTCTTTTTTTGATACCCACTTTACGCCCAGCCTACCTGGAAAGGGGTCTTTCTTTGAATAGCCTTTCCCAAAGTTTCTTTCTTTTTTCCCTTTAAGGGTTAAAGCCCATTGCGGCACTCCTTATGTGATTTTGGGCTGTACAAAAATAATTTGTATTGTACGGTATTGTAAAATAGTTACAGTATTTATTTTGTTAACAGTCATTAACTACAATAAGCACTGTTACTTTATATGCTGTGACCTGAAAGTTCTGTATATGTTACTGGATCAGCACTCAGGGCATACAAAATTCCTATATTTTCTCTGTGTGTGGGACAGAAGGAATAGACAGATAACAAAAGCTACAGCTTGGTGCCAAATACTTCATCAGACTTAGCTTGGTGGATTCAGATAATGTGCTTCTGGCACTGCTTCATTTTAAGGTTGGTTTAAAAAAGCAATTTGTCAAAGCCCTATCAAAAGAAGCAACCTGTATTATTTTTTTTTTACAGGAAGGTTCTGAGTTTGTCTGAGGCTAAATCAAAAGAGAGCACTTTTGTCAGACCCGATATTAGAAAATTGAATTCTGAGGCAGAATTTGACGATGCAAGTAACAACTGGGAACAAGATGTTTGGGTTTCATTCAAAGAAGTAATTTCTGAGTTTTAAGTTAAGTTTAAGTTAACAATAAAGATCCAGATTATAAAGAAATTGTTAAAATGGATTGCAACACAAGTCTCAAAGAGAAGTTTTGGTTTTGCATCTGGAATTTTTCTCTGAAAATCTTTGGTAAGTGAAGTGCTGGATGAAAGATTTCCATCAGGATATTAAGAACATGGAAAGAAGATACCAGGGACATTGGGACGACAGTATGATGGTGAACTTCTGAATCGATAAATAGTAACTTTCTCAAACTAAATAAGGAGAAAACAGAAATCTTTGTGATTGGCAATCATGGATATAGTGTATTAGAAATAAACTTGATTCCTTAGGTATAAAAGTCAAGAAGGAGGTAAAAAATGTAGGGGTAATTATCGATTCTGAATGTTTGAATTACATATTAACCAGGGGCCTCATGCATAACACCGTGCATAGAACTCACACTATAACATGACGTAAGCACAAAAGCCGAAATGTGCTTATGCACAGAAAAATCCAGATGCATAAATCTGTGCATTTGCCAACTTCCGCGTTCTTCCACTACATAAATCCAGGTCAGCGTGAAAAGTAACGCGCATGCACGCGCCTGCTGTTCAGCCCCAACCCCTCCCAGAATTACGCCTCTTTGAATATGCAAATCAATATAAATAGCCCTTAAGCTCAGTGTTCTGTGAAAAGACAATGGGAAAAGCAAGTGGGAAAACGGAAGAATTTCAGCGAATACCAAGTGGAGGCAAGGAAAAACGTACAATTTATTGGTTTAAACAGTGGTATAAACAACAAAAGGAAGCTGATCGACTGACATAGCGTGTCGGAGAAACTTGAAAGCTCAAGTTCACAAAGTCACACAGTGCCCTAAATAAAAAAGAAGTTGTCAGATATCAAAGTCGCTGTCAAAAGGCGAGTCGTAGCCCACCATCTGAGTGTCATATGAAAGCTTATTAGGGTACAGAGAAAAAAAAAGGCACACAGTAGGGAAAAAGCACGAAATATCAACTTCAATCTCGAAATTTCCACTTTAATCACAAAGTTTATTTTGTAATTAAAGTAGAACATCATAAACTTCATCTTAAAATCGTTTAATTAACCAGTTTCTCAAATCACATCATAATTAAAGTAGCACGTTAAATGCTTTGTTTTGTATGTGTTCTTCTATGTGCTCTATGTGTGTGAATCACTACGTGCTTCTTAAACCGGCTTTCTCTTCCTCCGACAGGACACAGAATCCATTACATTCGTGATATTACAGCTCTCTGAATAACTAAAATACTGAGATGTATACGTGATATCATTTTCATGATGATAGGAGTTGAAGCACGTTATTAAATACGGGAACACGGTGGCGCAGTGATTGTGCGCGACCATCGATGAAATAATTTATTGTAGCAGTACTCAGGGGTGGCTCTAGGCTCGTGGCGGCCCTGGGCAGAGAAAAAATCGGTGGCCCCATCGCCCACCAATGTCAATATGGTATCTTATGCACGGTGGATGGCCACGTCTGTTGCGGACACTGCATAGCTGCCTCGTGCTCATGGTACAAGCGTTTATCTTTTGCCGAAATTTGCCACTGCATTTTTAGCTGTGTCGTTATTTTCTATTTCTGTTTTATATTCAACTAGCAAAATACCCGCACTTCGCAGCGGCGAAGTACTGCCTTAAAATTTTTATTAAGAAGAAAATTAAACCTTTTTAAACTGAGGGAAAATATACCAATAATTATTTGTTAAGGATCTCTTTGTATGCCACGTTGTCAGTTCGGCCCTCCAGTTGTAATATGACCAAGCTGTAGCTGTGCGCTGAGCTTACTCTTGAGCATGCAACGTACAGTTCGCCATGTGAACAGTAATCTTGTTTCAGATCTCACAGCTTGGATTGCTGCTGTCATAATCGGTTTGAATTTCATGGTTTGTTTCAATTACGACAGTATTTGTAGGACTTGTGTTGAAGAGACATTCGGCATCTGTCAAGCGTTGTAAGTATACAACCAGTTTCATTGATAACTTCACATCCAGCTTTTGAGAGTTTAAACATTTCTAAACATCAAAGTGTCCACTACTGAAATCGTCACCTGTGAATCTAAGATGTTTAAGAGGCATTGGCGGTTGTCCAAAGGTGTAAAATATTTGGCCATTTTGGTACACTTAACCATTTCACTCTTCTAGTGCTCCTGTGTAGTATAATTATCTCCTGTACCGTCATCAGTCCACACCTTGAACCTGTCCCAGTCACTCAATACATAAGACACAATGTTCCTCCGGATATCAAGAGTGATCCTGATATGGCCGTGCAATATGTAACAAAGAGAATGGAAAAGGCAGGTGCCATCTCCGGGCATGGAAACCACTTGGTAAGTGACAGTTCTTTGATCAATGGTGATCACCTCGATAGACATGTTAATGGGGGTACGGTTGGAATGATAAAGGAAATGGGTACCTGAACAATGTAAAGTAAGTCTAAAATACCTACACAATAACTATAATCGTAATAAATGAACAATAAAACAGCGGAGAAGCCGTGGATTAAATAAAAAGGCTGTAGTTATCAGCAGGGAGACGTGAATACCGTGGCGAAGCAAGGAAGGGAATGTAGAGGCTGGACCGACAGATGGCCTTATATAGGCAGGCAGCCAACAATGTGGGAGGCGTTGGGATGGGGGAACCAACGCCGCCTCACACGGTGACCGAGCTGCAGGCTATGGACGTATATATGTACGTAAGCAGGATTCAGTTAGCGTTGGGAACCCGCGTACCAAATTTCTTGAAGATGGGCCCATAAGTAACAAAGACCGTTGAAAAGTTCAATATGACAGCCGACAGTGGCATCATATCACCGAAATAAGTACCAAATTTCAGCCTTCTACCTACACGGGAAGTTGGAGAATTAGTGACGTTGGAAAGTTCAATATGGCGGCTGACAGTGGCGTCACACCACCAAAATAAGTACGTACATTGGTTTCGGTTAGCGCAGGGAAGCCGCCTACCAAATTTTGTGAAGATGGGGCCATGAATAAGAAAGTTCAACATGGCGGACATTGTTGACTGTTATGACCGTTACGCGTAGAATTTCGAAATGAAACCTGCTTAACTTTTGTAAGTAAGCTGTAAGGAATGACCCTGCCAAATTTCAGCCTTCTACCTACACGGGAAGTTGGAGAATTAGTGATGTTTGGAAAGTTCAATATGGCGGCCGACAGTGGCGTCATACCATCGAAATAAGTACATACATCGGTTTCGGTTAGCGCAGGGAAGCCGCCTACCAAATTTCGTGAAGATGGTGCCATAAATAAGAAAGTTCAACATGGCGGACGTTGTCGACCGTTATCGACCGTTATGACCGTTACGTGTAGAATTTCGAAATAAAACCTGCTTAACTTGTAAGTGAGCTGTAAGGAATAAGCCTGCCAAATTTCAGCCTTCTACCTACACGGGAAGTTGGAGAATTAGTGATGAGTGAGTGAGTGAGTCAGTCAGTCAGTCAGTCAGTCAGTGAGGGCTTTGCCTTTTATTAGTATAGCTGTATATTGGCGTGGCGGCCCCTGGGATTTGGCGGCCCTGTGCAGGTGCACAGTTTGCACATGCCTAAGGCCGCCCCTGCAGTACTGTCTCTTTCAAACGTACTAACCTCCAATTCCTGTCCTTACTTTTCTTTCTCCAAGTAACCGATCGCCACACAATCAGCTCTATAATGGACGTTAAGCCATCTGTAAGCTTATAACGCCGATTCTTCAAAACTTTTAAGGAACATTGAAATATCTTCGTAGTACATGTTTAATTATTCTATCCTTCACGCCAGTCCCAGTGAAGCATAAAGTGCGAGGCAGGAACAGTTCGTGAGCGGAGCGCCAGATCCTTGCTAGTGTAGCAACACCGTGACCCTTAGTTATTAACAATATAGATTATTTAAATTAAGTTAAAGTTTTATCTCTATAATATAATAAACATATTTTGCTGCATTTCATCTTAAAAATGATATCGTCATCATATGTAAATACGCACTTTATAAAGTGACTCAGCTTGTGCAATATTATAACTGTAGTGCAAGTTTACAGTGAGGTAATTGTACTTATAAGTACAAACAGTTCTACAAGGTGCACTTGATGGACTGATTGAGTGCGTTTAGAGCTCTTGGGATGAAACTCTTTCTGAACCGCGAGGTCCGTACAGGAAAGGTTTGAAGCGTTTGCCGTGTGAGAAGCAGTTCAAATAGGAAGCATGGCTGAGGCAGTGTGTGCTTGATGCTGTATATTGATAACTAGCAAAATACCCGCGCTTCGCAGCGGCGAAGTAGTGCCTTAAAATTTTTATTAAGAAGAAAATTTAACCTTTTTAAACTGAGGGAAAATATGCCAATAATTATTTGTTAAGGATCTCTTTGTATACCACGTTGTCAGTTCGGCCCTCCGGTTGTAACATGACCAAGCTGTGCGCTGAGCTTACTCTTGAGCATGTAACTTACAGTTGGCCATGTGAACAGTAATCTTGTCTCAAATCTCACAGCTTGGATTGCTGCTGTCATAATCGGTTTGAGTTTCATGGTTTGTTTCAATTACGATAGTATTTGCAGGATTTGTTGTGTTGAAGTGACATTCGGCATCTGTCAAGCGTTGTAAGCACACAACCGGTTTCATCAATAAAATCACATCCAGCTTTTGAGAGTTTAAACACTCATAAACATCAAAGTGTCCACTACTGAAATCGTCACCTGTGAATCTAAGATGTTTAAGAGGCATTGGTGGTTGTCGAAAGGTGTAAAATATTTGGCCATTTCGGTACACTTGAAAGCGACAACCGAACAATTCAGCGGCAGCCATCAACTCACATGCAGAACCATAGGTGAAGGGCTTAAGCATTTCACTCTTATAGTGCTCCTGTGTAGTATAATTATCTCCTGTACCATCATCAGTCCACACCTTGAACCTGTCCCAGTCATTCAATACATAAGACACAATGTTCCTCCGGATATCAAGAGTGAGCCTGATATGGCCGTGCAATATGTAACAAAGAGAATGGAAAAGGCAGGTGCCATCTCCGGGCATGAAAACCACTCGGTAAGTGACAGTTTTTTGATCGATAGTGATCACCTCGATAGACATGGTAATGGGGGTTGGAATGATAAATGAAATGGGTACCTGAGCAATGTAAAGTAAGTCTAAAATACCTAAACAATAACTATAATTGTAATAAACAAACAATAAAACAGCAGAGAAGCCGTGGATTAAACAAAAAGGCTGTAGTTATCAGTAGGGAGACGTGAAGGAAGGGAATGTAGAGACTGGATCGATGGACGGCCTTATATAGGCAGGCAGCCAACAACGTGGGAGGCGTTGGGATGGGGGACCCAACGCCACCTCACAAAGTGACTGAGCTGCAGGCTATGGACGTATATATGTACGTAAGTAGGATTCAGTTAGCGCTGGGAACCCATGTACCAAATTTCTTGAAGATGGGCCCATAAGTAACAAAGACTGTTGAAAAGTTCAATATGGTGGCCGACAGTGGCATCATACCACCGAAATAAGTACATACATTGGTTTCGGTTAGCTCAGGGAAGCCACCTACCAAATTTCATGAAGATGGGGCCGTAAATAAGAAAGTTCAACATGGCGGACGTTGTTGGCCGTTATGACCATTACGCGTAGAATTTCTAAATGAAACCTGCTAAACTTTTGTAAGTAAGCTGTAAGGAATGAGCCTGCCAAATTTCAGCCTTCTACCTGCACGGGAACTTTGAGAATTAGTGACGTTGGAAAGTTCAATATGGCGGCCAACAGTGGTGTCATACCAATGAAATAAGTACGTACATCGGTTTCCGTTAGAAATTTAATATGGCGTCCGACAGTGGCATCATACCACCGAAATAAGTACCAAATTTCAGCCTTCTACCTACACGGGAAGTTGGAGAATTAGTGACGTTGGAAAGTTCAATATGGCGGCTGACAGTGGCGTCATACCACCAAAATAAGTATGTACATTGGTTTCGGTTAGCGCAGGGAAGCCGCCTACCAAATTTCGTGGAGATGGGGCCATGAATAAGAAAGTTCAATATGGCGGACGTCGTTGACCGTTATGACCATTACGCGTAGAATTTCGAAATGAAACCTGCTTAACTTTTGTAAGTAAGCTGTAAGGAATGGGCCTTCCAAATTTCAGCCTTCTACCTACACGGGAAGTTGCAGATTTTGTGACGTTTGGAAAATTCAATATGGCGGCCGACAGTGGCATCATACCACCGAACTAAGTACGTACATCGGTTTTGGTTAGCGCAGGGAAGCCACCTACCAAATTTCGTGAAGACGGGGTCATTCTTCTACCTACACGGGAAGTTGGAAAATTGGTGACGTTGGAAAGTTCAATATGGCGGCCGACAGTGGCGTCATACCATCGAAATAAGTACGTACATCGGTTTCGGTTAGCACAGGGAAGCCGCCTACCAAATTTCGTGAAGATGGGGCCATAAATAAGAAAGTTCAACATGGCGGACGTTGTTGAACTTTATTGACCGTTGTGACCGTTACGTGTAAAATTTCGAAATGAAACCTGCTTAACTTTTGTAAGTAAGCTGTAAGGAATGAGCCTGCCAAATTTCAGCCTTCTACCTACACGGGAAGTTGGAAAATTAGTGATGAGTCAGTCAGTCAGTCAGTCAGTCAGTCAGTCAGTCAGTGAGTGAGTGAGTGAGTGAGTGAGGGCTTTGCCTTTTATTAGTATAGATTCTCTTTCCAATCAGCTGCTCCGAGTGGTGCAGTGAGAGTAATATGGAAAAAGATGATCTGCTGTGGCAACCTCTAATGGGAGCAGCTGAAAGAAGAAGAATAGGGTGCAGTGAGAGTAACAACGTTAAAACAGTTATGGTATTTGGAATAGTTTGACCATTCCGTGGACCATTATATTGTTACTGGTTAATTACAATCAGATGCATTAAACTAATAAACAATATGCAGTTAATTTCAGTGTATTTATAAAGCCGCGTCAGGGATGTGGATCTGAAAAAGAAAGATAAACCACACAGGAACAGTAGCACTGCTTTGACGTTGGGTGCTGCCAGTCTGCAAAACCGAGCGGAGAACTTGCGTACGACAGGGTATGAGGTACCGTGAAAATGTGTGTGGCTTTACGCCAAATTTAGGTTTTATACATCTCGATTTGAACGTGGAAACGTTCTTATGCAACATTTCTCTGCGTACGCACCGTTTATACGTGATCCCCGTGATCACTAGGTCTGCATTTTTTCACTTAAGGAATATAGCAAAAGTTAGACCTCTTATAAATTTACAAGATGCGGAAAAATTACTTCATGCTTTTGTTTTTAGTTGACTAGATTCTGTAATGCACTCCAAATAGGACTTCCTAAGAAAGACATCAATCGGTTGCAATTAGTGTAGAATGCAGCAGGCAGAATCATAACTAGAAAAATAAAATTTGAGCATATCTCACCAGATTTAGCATCATTACACTGTTTACTTCTGTCATTCAGAATTGGTTTTAAAATACTACTAATGGTTTGTAAAGCCTTAAACAAAATTGCTTTGTCCTATAGTTTTGAAATGCTTATCCCCCTACACTCTCAAGTTGTAGCCTTAGATGTTTGAATGGTGGTCTGCTTATAATTCTAAGATCCATTATCAAGAAGTGGTTAAAGTGCCTTTTGCTGTTATGCACCCAAAATCTGGAATACTTTACCAATAGAAAGGCTATTAGTGTGGATCATTTTAAAATACTGCTAAAAAACATTATTTTAATATGGCTTTTCATAGCTACATTTTAGGTCATTTGTCTGTGCTTCTGGGTATCTGGTCACAGTGCCATGTAAAAGTATTTTTTGTGTATACTGATTTAGACAATCAGCAGAGCAGAAAAATATGAGGTTTGGGGGGTGAAAAGAACGTCCTTGTTCCATCAAGTGTGTGTAGCTACATTAAACAGACACACAATATAAAATCTCAAGATCCATTTGAGACAAAGATGTTTGCTGAAAAGTTAAATATAAACCAATTTGGACCAAACAAACCTTTTCTGATAAAGCAGTAATGAGGTGACCATGGTAAGCATATATAAGGACATTTTATGTATATGAGGACAATCCTTGTAAGCCAGTTTAAAGAGTGTTGGTAGTCCATATGTGGTAAGGAATAGAGCAGAGCTGCTGCAGTCTTTCACACACAATGTCTAAATGTTCATGTGCTGCAAAAAACTGCCTTTGCACTTGTTGGTGGTCAGAACTAATAGATGGCATGGCCTTTTGTTTGCAGAGTGCACATCCATGTATGACATGATTCATCTACTTCAGAGATGCATATTCTAAGTGACATCACTCTCCATAGCTGATTTGTTATATATTCCTTAGTGCCAGAGTAAGATTTCAGTCAACACTGAGCACTAATGGGACACCCAGACTACCATTTTTCACACTGCTTGAAATCCTGCAATTTTGAGATATAATAATGAAAGTCATCAGCTACTGTACACATTAGGATGACTGAGTTTACCACCCCCATGGTGAGGAAGCCACAGGGTGCCAATGTTGTGGAAGTGTGTTAGTTAGCAGGCCTCTTTAATATTGCATGAAAATTGGGGACAATCCATTGAAACTGGAAACTGTATAAATACTAATGCAAAACCAAATACATTGTTGTTGCAATACTAACAGATCTTGCTTCATTTATGAATCTGTGAATTTCCCCTTAGGATTAATAAAGTATCTATCTATCTATCTATCTATCTATCTATCTATCTATCTATCTAT
>JANRMT010062818.1:25902283-25918089 GCA_026402145.1 Polypterus bichir lapradei
CTATCTATCTATCTATCTATCTATCTATCTATCTATCTATCTATCTACATAACTTTCTTTATGAGCATTATACTTTGTCTTTCTATTCTTTTGGTGTTTGCAGCTCTGAGGTACCCATTTCCGTAGTCTTTTATATGATTTCTTTTCTTTTGCAGCGTAGTATTTAACAGTATTATTGTTCTGTGCTTTTTCATGTTTTTTTCTAATCTTTCATTGAGTACTTATCTTGCTAAATTTTCCTTATACTGTATAATAACCAATACTTTTTTTTATATTCTAAAAACTTCCTGTATATGTTAAATATTAAAGCCCCAATCAAATAATTTGACTGCCTTATATATATACTTTTTAAAATGTTAACTTTTCAAGTAATATAACATAGGTACAGCTAAGACCAACCCCAAATAACTCATATGAAGTTTCTAATTATCTTAGAAATTACAGCACTGCTTCAGTAGTACAGTTATAATATCAGCATGTATCTCTTGGATATATAATATTTTCCTTTAATTAAAAAGGGAACCATAAAGGAATGCCTGGGATTCTATTTGAGTTATTGATTATAACCAGCTTTCAGGATATTTTAGCAGAAATTAGCAACCAGCAGAATCATGAGTTAACCCACTAGTGGGCAAAACCGGAACCTATTAAGCTGGAGATATATTTCAGTTCAAGGAGAGGTGGTCCCAGTGTCTGGGGTGGAAAGTGGCCCCACTGTAAGAAGACAAGGCCTGTACTATGGGATATATTATATTTTAGTCCTGTCTTACAAAACGTAAAGGGTACAACTTTTGATTTACATGTACACCCCACAGTACTTACTTTTAGTATGTGTCATCCACTCATTGCTCATATCTCAAACATACAAATCAAACAGAGCAATGTGGCCAAGGCTGGCACCTTCAGGCTTTAATTCATTAGCTGGGTCCAAAGAGACGCCTATATCCTTCAGCTCTCTTATGGTTACCCTTGAAGGAGCTGCGCAATTCTGACAGAACGAGCACAGCTCGTACCTGAACAAACATAAAAGACGTACTCCAACAAGGCCAAATTGCTTACTTTGAAAGAGCTAAACAAATAAAGAATCACTAGAACAAGCACACTGTGGCAGATGATATCAATAGACAAGGCTAGTTTCAGTGAGAAACTTTAATAGTCACTAATGTTTATTTGCAAAAAAATCAGGCATTAAATACTAGAAGTAAAAAGTGGAAAAAATATACATCCTGAATGATTCAAATCAGTGTCTGTAACCACAAGCTTTACATCAGTATAACCAGGAGAGATAACCATATACTGTAATTTACAGCATCCATTCTTCTTAATCCAACAAAGGTGTTCCTTAAAATGATGCACCACAATGGGTCAGGTTTGGTCTGCTTGGATTTTCATTTCTTTCCTGGCACTGTACTTTCACCCTTTGACAGCAAGTCATTTTCAGTGTATCTTCTGGTATATAGTTCTGAAACATGAACACTATCCAGTGACCTGAGACGAAGACTGGACTCTTTTGGTACTGTGTCACTCTGAAAAATCCTTGGGTTCCGTTGGTTTGACTTTGTGTCAAATGAGCGGTTGCTCATGGAGTCCCGAATGAGGCACATTACCTGCACTGTAAGGGACGGTCAGTTACGGCACTACTGCCATGAGGCGCATCTCCCCGAGGGTGATCCAGCTCATAAGATCCTCATTGTTGGGGACCCGAGTGGTTGGACCAGGCCAAGGTGTCGCCCACGTAACCGAGGGTGGGACTGGACCGCGTGTCTGCCCGGGGGGGTTGCCAACCGGGATCCCGAGTTTTTTCTTGGTGTAATGGGTGCGGCAATGCACTGTACCAGTGCATGCTCCCCAACTAGACTTGACTTTATGACATACAAGTTAAACAACAAAGTCCCCCAAAGCCCGCATTTCATATTTTCTTGCAGGCATATACCTACTGGTTAGCTTACCTGAGCATTCTTCCTTCTAACTTTTGGTTTGTATTTGCATATTTCCCACAATTCTTTGTACAAACATGTTTATTTTGTTCCCAGAATTCAACACTGTGTTCAAATACATTTCTTATCCCTGTCGATTTGTTTAGCCAATGGTTCCAAAGAAGAATAGATCTAGCGGATGCCTTTTCTGACAGGTTCTTAAACTTGGACCACAAAGTCTTCTAAACATTTTACCTTCCTCAATGAGCCCTTTAAACACTTGTCTTCATTCCGCTTCTTTCTATGCATCTGCTTTGCCCTCCCCTGGTAGCATGATGCCATTGCCTTCCTTTTGGCTAAATATTATATGCTAAACAACTTGGTTAAATTAAAGCAATTTTCTTTAGTCTTGATCATATGGTTAATTTACTTAAAAGATACATCTAATGAAATAAAATAAAACAATCAAATTAAACATTACAAGTTTAATTTAATAAACTTAAAAAAGAAATTAAACCCCATTGCAAATGTGTTCAGTTGGGGCCATTCAGAGTACATGAGTTGAATGGAGTGTAGCACTTGATGACTATTTGGGAATCAGAAAAACTAATTTTTAAAGGACTCAGTGTGTATGAAGGTGGGGTTAGAAAATAGGCCTGACAGCCTCTGCTATATATGGATGTAGCTACAGTATGAGCCTCTCATATGTGGCTGCAAACTAGAATGGGATTACTGGGTACTTCCACAACATTCCAGGTCAGGACAAAAATTTTGCAGGAAAAAGAGGAATGCAGCCTATGACCCGGTGAGAGAGCATTGGATATGAAAAGGGAGATTATGTACATGTTATAATTAATTGATGAGTGGGCTTCAAATGTTTCTTACCCCATAATGTTCTAGCAGTGGGATGAATTTCAACATGCGTTAAATCAAGATCTTGTATGATCACTAAAGTTGATTCCCATCTATTTGAAGAACCACCAGCAAGAGACTTCTGTGGGTCTGTGAAAGTTACGTCATATTGAATCCAAATGGAAACTTGCAACAAAGAACAATGTATTGTCTTTATTAACTTATTTAATAGCTCCACATGGAAAAGGAATACATCAGGTAAGCTGATTTGTTCTTTCTATTAAATAAAATGGTATTTTTAAATACATTCTTGTTTATCATGACACCAGAGAATGGTGATGTGTTAAATGTTGGTTTGTGATGCAAATATGAATTTCACTGTCCTCTTTACATGTGACAATCGTACAACAATTACTTCTACTACTACTGCTACTACTTGGCTGGGTTATTTAACACTGAAAACCTAAGCACCTTGTCTAGAAGTAAAAATCCAGCCTGCCAGCCATTTTCTATCAAATAATTAGAACACAGACTCAGCCTGTTCAAATAAAGGGCATTGTCCTCTTTACCTCCAGGTAAACACTGAATGAAAGGCCACCTTTCGAGAAGAATGAATAGGATTATTGTAGTTCGGAGTATAATAATCACAATCCAAGTTATAATAGGTCAGTTAATAATTGAGCCAGTGTGGCTGAGTTGGAGAAAGAGTTGATGGTGAGCAAGTGGATTATCCACCTGTTAAGGAAATGTATCCAAAGAGAAAATAGCAAATGACTAGGAGGTGAGAGTTGCAAGAAAGAGAAAGCAGATACAATAATCTAAGAACAATCTAAATGTTAACAGAAACTGATAGAAATGGTCATCCAAGTCAGAAACACAAACCACGGTTGAAGGCTTACGATTAAGTACAAGAAGGTTCTTACATTAATGTTTCTAATTATCCCTAACTAACACCAACACAGCATTTAAGAATCAACACTTTAAGCATTGATGCTAGAGACTGTACACTGACATTTAAAATAAATGAGATGTGATGACATCTGTCATGACTGAACCTACAAACAACATGGCTGCAGCCATATGAAACAAGCACAAAATGTTAGTGCCCACAATAAACAACCATACAATATGGTATCACGCTGACGTCATAATCAGAATGAGGAAAATGAGTGCAATCAATCCAAAAATGAATGAAGCTGAATTACAGAAGACCAAAAGCCACAATCATAACAACTCCCATGGCAGACAAGTACTTGGAATCCTGCTTTCCATGACCAAAGAGAGACAGATGGAAATAGATTGTTTTAAAGCCTTGTTAATAAAGGTCTTATTTATGATATGTGGTGCTGTTTAACATCCTGGGTGTGGATAAAAATGAGATAGAACTATAAATGTTAATGCACGTGTTTCCTGACAAAGCCAGAAGACTTTGAGTGAATGTGGACATTTAAAACATTTACTCCAGATGCCAGGAGTAAAATTGCCAAGTCTCCAATCAGCCTCATATATCCATTGACTTTTCTGTTTTGAAGTGTCTCCAACCATCCACAAATGCTAGGCCAGAACAATATCTGTAAAATCAATCAATTATAGCTAACTTCAAAAGAATGCAGGAGGAAATGCAAGTTGTATGGCGGACCTTATTTTGAGAAAGGATCATGCTTGCATTTTTTCTAGATAATAATATCCTCTCCTGAATTGTTCACACTTCTCTCAGAGGTCCAAAGTTGCACACAGAGTGTTGTAGAAAAGGTGTGGTTGTTCCCTAAAATTCTAACACTTTCCTTCAAACATCATAAGCATTTAACACAGATGACAGAGCCTGAGAATCTGAAGACTCCGGCCTTTCAACCCGTCCTGACAAGCGATGCATTTCACTTACTCACCAGAACACTGAGTAATAGGTGTGGTCTTTGAAAACAGACACCACATTCACAGAGTGATATTGTGTGGCTCGGAGGGTCACAGCTGGCATGAGGAAGTTCATAATCAAATCTTAGTTTGTGCAGATAAGCAGTCGCACAGTTAGCTGCCTGAGAGCAGGACAAATTACTGTCCTTTGACGAAGACAGATTTTTATTCTGCAGACTGAAATTCCTTTAGGAGATGAGACTTTTTTGGTTGAATTGATAGAAGCAGGCTAGTCTTATATTTAGGCACAAAATCTGTGTACTTATAACACTCAGAGGAGAAGTTGTTTTTGGAGTTTTGTTTTGTGCTTGTGCTATTTATATTCTGTGCTCTGCAAATAACAAGCTACATACTGCTCTGCTATTGAACATAAGTGGATGGCATATTAAAATTCATCTGTGAGGTGTCTTATGAGGTTTAGGGTCAGTGAAGATCTTGGTGTTATGATCTTAGAGACAGCTTGGTGTAACAGATTTCGAAAACAGACAAGGGTAAAAAAAGCTGAGAGCTAAAAGTGCCCAAAAAGAAAAGAAACATTCACCACGAATTGAAGTCACCATATGCTGCAAAGAAAAGGCCTTAATACTAAAGTCTTCTTGCAAGAATCATAGGTTTCCTTTTATACTAAGAAGAAGAAGAAAGGTGGGGAGATTTGAAAATGAGATCCAATACAGGGATATCAAGCACTTGGTGTTGCCATCTTTTATAAAGAAGACAATAATGACAGAATACATCATGTAGCAATAGTAGTAGTATTATCATGTTAATAGAGTACAGTGGCATTCTTACATGCATGTCCAACCAACACACAACATTTCATCACTCTCCAGCACTGAGATAATGAAGAATGTATAAGAATACTTAAATTAAGTGATATTATCTTAAAAAATCCAGGTGACTGGGGTTGACTGCTGGCCCTTTCACTGACAGAGAAGCAAATCTAGGAGGGCAGCCATTTCTGAGATGTTTGACTGCCACATCTGGCAGTAAAAATCAAGGCACAATCATGTAGCTATAGGAACAGCAATAGTAAACAAAATGGCTGCAGCCTTGCAAAGTCACAAAATGGCCGTGACCACCCAAATTTCAGGATCACAAAATTGAATCATCTGTTATCATTATGGCACAAAATCAATGATAAAGGGGCCATAAACCTTAAAACTAAAAAAGCCCTAAGCGTCTTAATTCAAAAGGCTCAAAAAAGGCGAAACCCAAAAAGGAATAAGGGAATGGCCAAAAACCCCGGCCCAAAGATTAAAACTATTAATTATTTGTTTAAATTTATTACATTGAATAGAGAAAATAATCCAACAGAAAACAGATACAAATGATACATAATTTACAAAAGAAAACTGTATTTAAAAAAAACAAAACAACCTAAATCTAAATTATTGAACTGACAATGCAAATAGTAATGCAAAGAAACAAAAAAATGATTTAAAGACAACAACACTAACACACAGAAAGAAAAGAAATAGCTTGAAAGTTCACAAAAGGGAACAAAACAACAAAGGCAAGGGATAGCCAGCTAATGCCTTGGAAAGGAGCCAAGGTAGTGAAGTGGGATATATAGGGCTCTTTAGATTACGCCTATAGGCACAAATGGCAGATTTGTGGGGAAAAGGCAGGGGCAAAATTACAAACAATAAAATAAAAGTAAGCAATGGACAAATAATAAAAAAGGGAAATTTACAAAATGTGTAAAAAAGAAAGCAAAAACAGAATCCTATCATAATTAGAATAACAGTAAAAAAAAAAAGTACAAGTGTGTAAATAGTCTAAAATTGAGAACTAGAGCAGCGATTCCCAACATTTGTGGTGTTACAGATCAGTTTTTCATATGCCTAGTGGCATTCATGAATTTAGCATGATGATCTGAGCGGGGAGTGGTCCTTCTTGGTAAATCTCCATAGATGAATCAAACACAATCGTCAATCCTTTTTCTTTTTGGTGAATTGGGTGCAATTGTCAGACCAGGGCTCGGAGTGGTCGTGATCCACCTGCGATACTGCTGCTATAAATCAAGTGCAATCATTGGATTGGTGAATGGGGTTTGGCTGCGATCCACCTGTAATTTTGCCATGTCCCACCACAGGTTGGGAAATGTTGAATTAGAGGGTCAAAAAACAAGATTACACATAACTTATACCAAAAAAACAGAATTTCAGGCTGGAAGACCAATGAAGTACAACACTTGGCTTTTATTGTGTTCATCTGCATAGTCTGGTGCCCAGTTGTGAGCCTTTGGACTGTTATGAATCAATGTTTTTGACTCAAGGTTTAATTAGGATATTATTTCATCTATTTGTAATATTGTTATATTTTATTCTTTTGTTGTTGACTTAATCATGGTGCCATTTAGTTTTTCCATTTCTCACACTGCCTATTTTGTTTTTTGGCAACAATGCCATTGCTGGTGATGTGATTGAGGGCAACGCTATTTGAGACGTCATCAATCCTGTGACTATTTAAGGAGCTGTGACAGCATCACTAATATCTAAAATTCTGGATAAAACTAATTGAAATATTTTCTTGGTTTTCCTCTAAGTTATTTAGGGAAAGACTACACAGGTAATTTAACACTTGTTTTTTCATCTTTGAGTTTTGTTTTGTAGTTTGTGCTCAGTTTTGGCTACTCCTTGTTTTGCTGAATTGGTGCTTCATTTTCTGGTCATTTTTTCCTTTTTTTAAAATTCCTTTAGGAGGACCATCTGCCGTGTTCAGTAATGGGACCAGTAGATGGTGGCCCAAATAATGGAAACACATGTCTGAAATAAGCTATTTCTAGCTGACTTAACTCACTTATTCTAATACAGGATCAAAATGTCAGAGCCTAACCTGTCAGCATCAAGTCTTACAGAGCCAGGCAAGTAATACACACATATAAAGACAACCACTAGTGAATTTGAGTTAAAAGTTGATGGGAACAATTTAGTAATTCAGTGAGTACTACCCTTCTAAATCAATATAATGTGTCATGAAGGTAGTTGACCCAATAGAGGCAATCATTTTGAACTGCAAAGAGCAGTGGTGTGCTTGCTTAGTCTGACAGAGATTAAACTTCTGATTCTAACAAAACTGTCTACTGTCAACAAAATCTCCTCAAAAAATCCCAATTAAGCATATAAATGTGTGAGGCACATTACCTACGTTATGAGGGAGCATCAGTTACGGAACAACCGCCATGTGGCGCGATTCCCTCAGGATAATACATAATACCTGGCTGCAGCAGATAAATGGTTATTTCCAGGTCAGTGGGACTGGACCACTGCCTGAAGGGGTTGCCAACCAGGATCCTGAGCTGTTTTGTTGTGTGGTGGGTGTGGTGACGCACTGTACCAGTGCATGCTGCCCAACCTGACCTGACATTGGATTTGTTAAAAATAAACAAAACCCATTGTATGGGAAAAACCATTCTGTAAAATCATATAATATTTTTGCATTCAAATACATCTATTGGACTAGTAGTAAAAGTAAACAATACATTGTCCAAGGTGTTGTGTCTGCTCACTGTTGCTCACAGATATGACGATAGTGCCAGAGACAATGCAAGGTTAAAAAACTGGCAGATACATTCATGAGATTATGAATTGCAAAATATGTATTTAAAGTAAATGGTGTGTTACATGCCATCAAAAGGAGATGAAAATGACTCCCATTAAGAAGTTCGATAAAGAAGATTGCACACCTAAATGAATAGCTAAAGTAGGTTAACATGACCGTCTAATTGGAAACACAAAAGTGTCATGCCAGAATATAGCTGCAGCGTTTTAACATGTATATACAGACCACAATGCTTTTCTTAACTCTATTTGTTGTTGTTATTCCATATAGTGATGCAATAGTTAAAATGACAGGAAGCTATCTTAATAGACAGAAATACTTCTCAAACTCATGAGGCCAAGTAGCTGCAGTGTTCTACATCTGTGTTTATTTGTCTGCTCTGTTGCCTCACTCATTACAATATTTAAATTAATAATTAAGCTTTAGTTATCTTCTGCTACTAAGCACCTGAATTGATAACAGTAGTTTTAGCTTTTTATTTTCTCTCAGTGTAAAATCATTTGACATTATCAGTTTTGTTAAGGTTCGTTCCATGTTCTAATAAATCCCATTTTCTATCTTTAGCTTGACTCCCCCTCGTATAAGTATCATCCTTAACAAACTTATCCCTGTTAAGGACAAAGTCCATAATCCATAGTGTGAGATAGGTGTCCATCTGTAACTTCTGTAATTTACTAAAAAGAATATCAGGCTTCAAGCATTTAAAGATTCAAGTAAAGTCAGTAAACATTATTTTCACAAAAGAGTATCGTTTCTCCAAATGTGCTTAACAGATATGAAGAACAGTCATGACCACCTTCTCTACTGAACAGTTCTGTCTGTATACAAACTGCAATGGATCTAAAAATGAGCCAAACTTTAAAGTAAGGCAAGCAAGAACCAGCTGCCCCAGATATTTTTCCAAGATGTAAGTCCCATTGAATGATAAACATTGAGCTCTTCCAAAGCTTTGGTACTCTTTACTCTTTAAGGGAACAACTAAAAAAGCTGACCCCAGATTCCAGAGAGCTCTCCACAGCATTCTTTAAGAACCTATCCCTTAGTTGATGATCAATCTAACCTTCATGTCTGTGAGACATGGGAGGAGAATACAGTACGTGCCAGAGAAAAACTCATAGACATAGACAACTTGTGACCAGGCAAGTTTTTGAACCTAGAACTGTAGAGCAACTCTAACTACTGCTGCATTACTCCTTTCTCATACACTATAAAGCGAAAAGAGCACTGGTCTAATTTGCAATGAAACTAACATCAAATAATCCATTTGAGTAAGAAAAGACTCCAAAGCCTGAAGGGCAATACTATTTTTTAGTTACTAACAATTGTGGGAGATGGCCGGCTGTTCATCCCGGCCAATACCCCCAGGCCGCCAAATGGAGCCCTCCCTGTAGCATGGAAGTGCCCCAAAGACCCAGCAGGGAATCCTGGACAATGGAGCTTCTATTCCCAACCCTGCTGGATACCATGGGGCCCACCAGAGGACGCTGCAGGGAGGCTCAAGGACTTGCATGTGCACTATAACCCGGAAGTACGTCTTAGTCACAGCGAAAGAAGAAATGACGTGCTTCCGGGATGAAGAAGGAGAGTTTTATCCGACCTGGAAGTGCTAAGAAGTCACGTGGACAGGGTTTCAGGAGTACTTCCGGGTCATAGGCTATAAAAGACTATGAGAAACCCCAGACAAGTCAGCTGAGCTGGGTGGAAGGGTGGCAACACGTCTGGGAGAGGAGGATTGTGTATTGATTATTGATTTGATTGTGTTTATGAATATAGTGGAGTGGAGAGTGCTTGGTGCTTGGTAATAAAACAATAATAATTGGACTTTTACCTGGTGTTTGGCGTGGTACCTGAGGGTTCAAGGGAGTGATTGCGCCTCCTACTGTTACACATGTTATATGTGGCAATGATTATAATCTGGAAATTTCATCAGAAATCTGTCGTTATGGGTTAATGCGTGACGGGATATCCTGAAACTATTGTTGCAAGGACAAACGATTCCTAAAAAGCAACAGATATAACCAGCTGTTATAAGTGATGGCACTCCATCCCGAGATGCTGTTCTGACAGTATATATTTTTAAGACTGTGGTCAAGCGTGTGTATTTTTCAGTGATGTCTCCAGATGTGGTCAACACAGTGGTCAACAACCAGAAGAGAAAAGCAATACTTGTTGCAGAAGATGTTCCAGTCTAAGTTCATGCCAGTCTATCTGGTCATTTTCATTCCTGGTCCAAACAAGGTTGGCAATGGGAGACATCCATCCATTATCCAACCCGCTATTTCCTAACTACAGGGTCATGGGGGTCTGCTGGAGCCAATCCCAGGGCGCAAGGCAGGAAACAAACCCCAGGCAGGTCACCTGCCCACCGCAGGGCACGCACGGGACAATTTAGGATCGCCAATGCACCTAACCTGCATGTCTTTGGACTGTGGAAGGTTACTGGAGCACCCAGAGGAAACCCATGCAGAGAACATGCAAACTTCACACAGGTAGGGCTCGGGAAGTGAACCTGGGTCCCCTAACTGCGAGGCAGCAGCACTACCCACTGCGCCACCCACAATGACAAACAGAGAACAGGAAATATCAGTGGCATGGAATGTACAGAATTCTGCTTCAGTGAGCTATCAGCCTTTGGTCTGAGATGTTTGCTTGCAATGCGTGAAGAATGTCACATTGCTCTAGATAGTGAATACGACAAGGTAGATGCTGTGACAGCCTGTCATGAGATCTACTGCTCTTTCCTCTGAATGTGTACATTTTCTGGGAACAATCCTTACCAGTCTTATCATTGTCTCACATTTCTACAATCAACATGCTGTTATAATGCTGAACCAAAATGTAAAATTTCCTGCTCTTCATAATACAGTAATAATCAGAATTCAGCTTCTTCAGAGAAGACTCCTTGAATATAAGCCCCAGTAACACTTCACAATTCACTACTTAAAAGGCTCTGACAAAAGCCTAAAAGGAAACATAAAAGATTAGTAACAGAACCCGCTATTCTGTGTACTGTCAGATACCTACCACCCTTACCCCACAACCACTGTGTCAACAGTACAAGAACAATTTAAGAACATATATGGTCTAAGCGCAAATATTAAAAATAATTGCAGTAACAATAATATTAATTACACATTTGAAAGAACCAAGGACAGTTCAAATTAAAGTGTCTTTTCCCGAGTGTGTGATGATGTTATTACCCCATGTCGGCTTCTTTCACTATTTTTGTAGGCATGTAATGGATATACACCATCTAGCTACTAATATTAAGAGAAAGGTTTGTCTCACTACAAACACCATTAACCTGAGTAAGCAGACATGTGGCAGTGGGGCCTCCAGCTCAATTTCTTGTTCTTTGGTAATAAGTTCACCTTTATCCTGTTTCCCAAACCACTATAATAAGGAGAGTACTTGTTTATGTTTAATAATCTAAACTAGCTGAAGCCCGTCGTAGCATACGGCAGTGTAAGAATAGGAACAGAAAACAGTGAGAAAGGAATTCAGTATAACAAAAGCTTAGGAAACCACCGTCGCACTATAACGAAAATAGCAAGGAGCGAAACCAATGCCAATGGTCGAGAGAGTACCTTCCTGTAGCAGGCTACGGAAAACATAGACATATATAGATAGACGCCGCATTCACTGTGTTGCCCAGTCGACACGATAAGTCAGCGCATCTGCCATATTGCGAGTGGTAAAAGTGCCATTTAAACTAATACAGGTAGACGTGGAAACCGGGTTTTCTGATGAAAAAACAATAACGTTTTAAACAGTATCGTTTACATACAACAGATTTTGGCGAATCGTTTATATGCAATTATTTATATCCATTTATACACTAAATGCGTGCGTATTCCATGGTCTTAGAGTTGGTGGGCGGGGCTCTGTGAGTTGGCAGGTGTGGCTCTCTGTTTTGCGTGCGCTCTCTGTCTTGCTGGCCCTTAGTTAGAGTTGGCGGGCGGAGCTCTGTGAGTTGGCGATCGTGGCTCTCTGTCTTGCGTGCGGTGTAAAGTCAACGTGGCTCAGAGGTGCATGTGGAATTTTGCACAGACGAAAGTGACTGAGGCTGTGTTTGGTGAGTTGTTGTGTGCCTCGAGAGCGATGCTGGACTCAGGAGGGCGATTACAGTTGGTGTGCGTGGTGATCACCTCGATAGACATGTTTATGGGGGTATGGTTGGAACGATAAAGGAAATAAAGGAAATCAATGTAAACTAAGTCTAAAATACCTATACAATAACTATAATCGTAATAAACGAACAATAAAACAGCGGAGAAGCCGTGGATTAAATAAAAAGGCTGCGGTTATCAGCAGGGAGACGTGAATACCGTGGCGAAGCAAGGAAGGGAATGAAGAGACCGGAGTGATGGACGGCCTTATATAGGCAGACAGCCAACAACGTGGGAGGCGTGGGGATTGGGGTCCCAATGCCACCTCACACGGCAACCGAGCTGCAAGCTATGGACATATATATGTACGTAAGTAGGATTCAGTTAGCGTTGGGAACCCGTGTACCAAATTTCTTGAAGATGGACCCATAGGTAACAAAGACTGTTGGAAAGTTCAATATGGCGGCCGACAGTAGTGTCATACCACCGAAATAAGTACGTACATTGGTTTCGGTTAGCGCAGGGAAGCTGCCTACCAAATGTCGTGAAGATGGGGCCATAAATAAGAAAGTTTAACATGGCGGACGTTGTCGACCATTATCACCGTTATGCGTAGAATTTCGAAATGAAACCTGCTTAACTTTTGTAAGTAACCTGTAAGGAGTGAGCCTGCCAAATTTCTGCCTTCTACCTACACGGGAAGTTGGAGAATTAGTGATGAGTGAGTCAGTGAGTCAGTGAGGGCAACAAAGACCTTTGGAAAGTTCAATATGGCGGCCGACAGTGGCGTCATACCACCGAAATAAGTACATGCATCGGTTTCGGTTAGCGCAGGGAAGCCGCCTACCAAATTTCGTGAAGATGGGGCCATAAATAAGAAAGTTTAACATGGAAGACATTGTTGACCGTTATGACCGTTACACGTAGAATTTCGAAATGAAACCTGCTTAACTTTTGTAAGTAACCTGTAAGGAATGAGCCTGCCAAATTTCTGCCTTCTACCTACACGGGAAGTTGGAGAATTAGTGATGAGTGAGTGAGTGAGTGAGTGAGTGAGTCAGTCAGTCAGTGAGGGCTTTGCCTTTTATTAGTATAGATGAATAAAAAAATGTCTTGTCACCTTGTCACAAATTGACCTTGAAGATACAAAACACCAGCTAACTTCCTGCACTTAGGTGGGTTATTTACATTAGACTTTCTGTTATCAGAAAGCAACTGTGATGGTCATCTTGATACAAGATTTACATTACCTTAACCGTGCACCCCTAACACAAACACACGCATATGAAAAAAGCACCCCAATAACATACAGGCAAACACAAAATGTTGTTAGTGATGACATCACAGGCAAAGCAGTGAACAATAACTGGAAGATGACTTAAACCCTAACATGATGAGTTCAAACATATGGTAAGTGATAACAGCTTGTTTTTAAATATGAGAAAAAAGAAACAAATTTATCTTATTGAGCACATGTTTGGCAAGACCCTGGTAAATTTTAGCTGGGAGGGTCAGAATATTAGTTTTGTTGAGTCAAAGCATAAGTAAGGTGTTAGCATTGATACAAATATGTCCTTTGGCACTTGTGTTGCTAAGTCATTACCCATACAACCTAGGCAATAACATTTGTCATTTGTTTTTCTTAAACAAAAGTGAGTCAGTACAATACCAGCTGTTACTGACACTTTCCAATTCTCTTTATCCTCATGGTAGTCTGCTGAGACACTTATTGTCTCACTCTCTGAGTCAGAATAGTTGACAACCTCATTCATCAACATGAGATGTCCAGGTGCCCATTACCAAGAATGGACTAGGGAAAGTGAGAACACAATAGTTAATGGTGCTAAAAGTGTGTTTTAATAAAATGGTCAAGCAGTGTCCAAAAATAAAGTAAGTGTGCCGCAATCCATTCTTCAATAAATAACAGATCATAAAAGCAGTAGTTCCCATAATGAAAATGAGGAAGCTAAAATTAATAAATGGGAAAATTCAATAAATGGATAAAACCCAGAATAAGAACAATTACAGAATTGTCTTCCTTTGTTCTCAGTTTCTAGAGCTCCACTCTTTTCTTCATATCTCCTCTGGTCACCCTAAGGTCTGCTTAGCAGGGCTGAGAGACCAGTGAACACCGTCCATAACCTGACTGTTGTCCCAACCACCCAAGTAACCACTAGGGCAATCCAAGACCTGCTCCATCTTTCTGCTATCTTCTGTCAGTCCAGCAGGAGTCCTGATCATTCCAGTTGCACAACTCAGAATGGCAGATCCTCCTCCTGGGGCATCCTGACAGCTCTGCCTCTCTCTCTCTTATACTGGCCCATCTGTCCTTTTCTGTTTTTCTCATTTCTCTCTCTTTCTCAATATTCATCCCCTGATTTTCTTTCTTGTTATAATCTTTTCCGTTCACTCCTTTTCTATCCTACTCAGACTTTTTTTTTAAAACCCTGAGGGTGTAGGTACCTCCCTAACAAACCAAAGAGCACTAATGCGCTGACTACACTCATGCATTGTGAACAAGCAATCAACCAATTGCCCCAATAAGCACTTTGCGGCCCAACAGCTTTTCTTCCACACACCTACACATGTTAAGTTCTTTAAAAATCCTGCACCTGCACCTGTCAGCATGGGTTCAGAAGAGGGAAGCCATGTTTTACCAACATTCTGGGATTCTATGAGGAGCAAAAAAAGGATATGATCAAAGTTGACCATATGATATTATTTATATTGACTTTCAGAAAACATTTGATAAGGTGCCACGTGAGAGGGTGAGCATCAAAGTAAAAGAAGTGGGAGCTGAGGGTTATAAGAATGGACACTGTATAGCGCCCTACCCGACAAAAATTGGACACGGGAGGCACGTGTAAAATAAACAAAAACTGTTTTATTTTCTTCCCCTGTGAGCACACATCTTCCTCGTGTCCCACAGGCAATACACAGTCCCAAATTAAGCACACCAGTACAGCAAGCACTCTTCTTCTCCTTGGCACCATCACTCCTCCCACGCAACCTTGTCCTCCTCCACCCGACTCTGGCGGCTGAGTGGTGGTTGCTGGCTCCTTTTATAGTTCACCCAGAAGTGCTCCAGGTGCTTGATCACCTAGCTCCGGCTGCACTTCCGGGTGTGATGCATATGCTGCCCACATGGGCTCAGGAGTCCCAAACACAGCACCCCAACAGGGCTGCACCCACCTCCATTTCCCAGGGAGCCCTGTGGGAAACCGAGGCACTGCTCCACCCCAGGGGGGTGGCCATCTAGTGTCCAGGGGGAGGTATTGCAGTGTCCAGGGCTGCTCCCCCTGCCACAGGGTGTAGTTTGTAGATGGGTGCAAACCTGGCTTAGACAAAAGAAGCACAGAGTTATGGTATGAGGAATCCTATCGGAACTGTGGTGTTCCAAAAGATAAATAGATAGATAGATAGATAGATAGATAGATAGATAGATAGATAGATA
>JANRMT010062818.1:25918099-25976044 GCA_026402145.1 Polypterus bichir lapradei
ATAGATAGATAGATAGATAGATAGATAGATAGATAGATAGATAGATAGATAGATAGATAGATAGATAGATAGATAGATACTTTATTAAAGAGTCATTAGTACTGCCACTGCTATTTTCAATGTATATAAATGATTTGGACAGGAATATACGTAACAAGCTGGTTAAGTTTGCAGATGATACCAAGATAGGTAGTTTGGCAGTGTGGAAGCTAAAGACGCTGTTGCCTTGTTGAACCCACCAGACAAACGTCCAGGACACACGTTTAAAAGCACTAAGAATAATATTTAATAATTCTTTTGAATAAAGTGCACAAAGCACCGTACACTCCACAATTCTCCAATAAACAATAACAATAATCACACAAATAAACAATCCTCCTCTTCCAGCAGCTCCTTTCCTCTACCACCTAACTCCGGCTCAATCTGCTGGGTTTCCCATAGTCCTTTTAAAGTCCATGACCCAAAAGTATTCCTTCTTCGGGTCAAATGCCTTCTTCAAGTATCCTGGAAGTACTGTGGGTTTCCATCCTCGTGACTCCAAAGTACTTCCGGGTTAGCGTCACAGTAATAGTCCCCAGGCTCTTGATGAGCTCCCCCTGGCGGCACCCACGGCATCCAGCAGGGCTGAAGAAACGGACTCCATGTCCCATGCTGCCCTGGGGGAATCCGGGGAATCATTTCCATCCAGGGGAGCTGCCATCTAGTGTCCCGGGAAATGTGGTGCCCTGAAAAGGCTGCATTTCTCTGTTAAGGGACGTCCCGGCCGGGCTGAAACGCCAGCCATCCATCACAGCAGATAATCTAGAATCAGTTGAATCATTACTGAGGGACCTGGGCAGTGAACAACAAACAGGCTTGGGCAGATTTGCAGCAGATGATACTTAATTTAAGTATTACACATTTAAAGTAAAAATGTTAGGTGTTCATACATAATGGAAGGTCTGAAAATCAAAAATACACCTTATAGGAAGGATTCAGGAGTCACAGTAGACTTGATGTTATCAACTTCCCGACAGTGTTTAGAAGCCATTAAGAAGGTTAACAGAATGTTAGGTTATATAACACGATTTGTAGAGTAAAAGCCGATGGAGGTTATGCTCAAGCTTTATAATGTACTGGTGAGGCCTCATCTGGAGTACTTTGTGCAGTTTTGGTCTTCAGGCTACAAAAAGGGCATAACTGTGCTGGAAAAAGTTCAGAGAAGAACGATTAGTCTGATTGCAGGGCTGTAGGCAATGAATTATGAGTAAAGATTAAAAAAGAGTCTTTAAGCAAAAGAAGATTAAGAGGAGAAATGACTGAAGTGTTTAAAATTATGAAAGGAATCAGTACAGTGGAGTGAAATTGTTATTTTAAAATGAGTTCATCAAGAGCATGGGGACACAGTTGGAAATTTGTCAAGGGTATATTTTCCACAAACGTTAGGAAGTTTATCTTTACACAGAGAACCACAGACACATGAAATATGTTACTAAGTTGTGTGGTAACCAGTAGGACTTTAGAGACTTTCAAAAGTAGACTTGATGTTATTTTATTAAGAATTAAGTGGATAGAAATGGCAAGCTTTATTGGGCTGAATGACCTGATCTGGTGTAGATTGTTCTAATGTTTTAATGCTCTGGTCCACTATCACGCCATGGGTGCCACATACACTTCACCAGAAAACAGCTACAGTGCAAAATCCATCAAATCCCACTAGAGTTTTGGAGTCGTCCATAATACTGTAGGATGCTTGAAAGAGAAAGAGTATCTAGGTAATCCAAACTATGAGACAAAGATCTATGGATCCCCCCTACAACATTTTCTCTTACAGCACTCCCAGTTTAGGTTTTTTTGTGCTCCTCATTCCTGTTGTCAACATATCATCATCAGCAACGTTCATTACATTTTCACAAAGTTCATCCACCTCTGTATTACTGCTTATTTAACTTGATTTGTGTGAATATTTAATGTTTATGTACTTTGTGTTGCTATATTATATTTCTTAGTTTGTCCAAGTACTCTCCCCCCCCCCCCCACAGTGACACAGTGGTTAGCCCTGCTGCCTCACAGTATCCAGAAAAATGGTTTTGAAGTCAGTCCCAGTTTCTTTTTCTTCCTATGTGACATTCTTTATCAATCTCAGTTGAACCAGCCACCTGAATTTTACTTAACTTCAATTTGTTATAAGGGCATCCGGTGTAAAATTTTGCCAAATCCATATGCGGACAGATGATCCGCTGTGGCAACCCCTAAGGGGAGCGGCTGAAAGAAGAAGAAGAAGTTGTTATTTTTTTATCAGTTTTTCAGCAATGCCATCTCTGCACTATCCATCCATCCATTATCCAACCTGCTATATCCTAACTAAAGGGTCACAGGAGCCAATCCCAGCTAACACAGGGCGCAAGGCAGGAAACAAACCGCGGGCAGGGTGCCAGCCCACCGCATGGTGCACACACACACTAGGAACAATTTAGAATCGCCAATGGTAAGCGAACCTGGGTCTCCTAACTAACTGCGAGGCAGCAGCTCTACCCACTGCACCACCGTGCCGCCCTATCTCTATCACTATTTTAATTTTATTTTTCTATCGTTGTGGCAATATTATTTATAACAACAGCAACTTATTGCTTCTTCATGTATGGCAGTGGTGTTATATGTAATGTCATCTTGTTGCCATCATTTTGAATTAGATTCCTTTACTTTTTTCCACAATTTTTTCTAGTGCAGAAAAAGCTAAAAGGTTTAAAGTATTACTTTTTACTTGTTACTGGATTCTGTTTCCACTGTGACAGTAAATTTCTTTAATCTTTTGTGGTTATCAAATTCAGATTTCTTTGATTTCTCTCCCATACATCATCCCCGTCCCCAGTTTATTGCCCCTCTGACTGAATGACACGTGGTATACTGCATATATAATGCTGTGTCCATTTTTTCTATGAACCAGGACACAGAATATTTATTCCTCCAAATGTATAGCAGAGATTTTTCCAACTCTCTTCTTCATATTTGTAGAGCGTCCTAATGAACTTGGTCTTCCTGTTATATTGTCTTCTGTGTGTCATCCATCATTATTTCACTCCCTTACTGACATACTCAAACTGTAATAGCAAGAGCAAGCAAATTGGATTTTTCCATTGACATAAGTAGCGGTTTTGCACTGGAATACACAAAATATAACAATGTGCTCCTTGCAATTGTCTGTTTCATATGCAGTAGAAAACATAAAGGCAATCACAAGTAACATTCTCATTCCCTGGTGTTAATTAATATCAAAACACTCTCCAATCCACTGATATATAAATGCTAGAAGATGTTGTCCCCAACATTCAAATAGAGTCCATGTATACAAAGTTTTATTGGCATCAAAATAGTAGGACACACATATGATGTTGGATGGCCCATAAAATGGAAAAACACTTTTTGCTCCACAACCATGATACTTCCATCCATCCATTATCCAACCCGCTATATCCTAACTACAGGGTAACGGAGGTCTGCCAATCCCAGCTAACACAGGGCACAAGGCAGGAAACAAACCCCAGGCAGGGCGCCAGCCCACCGCAGACCATGATACCTTTGGCTATAAAATTTTGACCAACCTTGTATTTGCAGCTCACAAACAGCATTATGTTTGTGACACTATCTTGTGGACTGTAAGGGTGCTTACTAACTGACCCTTTACTCAAATAAAGACTCAGTCAAAAGTGTAAAAAACACCAAAAGAAATTTATTATTGCAAGGTTAACACACCAGTGGACATAAAAGTCTTACTCAAGGTTACAAATAACAATGATCCAATGTCCGACAGGGCCTACTGACTGTATGCATTTCTTTCTGTTACGTGTGGTGATTTGTCCATTTACCCAGAACACTCCTCCATTGCTTGTCCTTCTTCACACTCTGGCATTTCTTCCTCCTGCCAGATGACCCCTTCTTGTTATGTCTGCTAAAGAAAAGGACAGATTTTTATAGTAATGGATGTGACCAGGAGAAGAAATGTCAAAGAATAAAGGCTAAAATGTGATGGTTGAGAATCTCTTATCTTAAGTTGAAGCCTGAAAAAGGACCTAAAGCACTGTAGGATAAAGTGCGTATTGCCCATTCAGCTAGGCTTTAGTGCACATCAGGCCTGTTCAGAAAGCAGGTTTAACAATGATGCAGGCATCCAGCATAAAACCCCCACTTGCATTCCAAACTAAGTGACTGAACTCCAGCTGTACCAGGATCTGCTTGGACACCATCTGATAAAAAAGGAATAAATCAGAGTTGCAATGACATCTCCCCAGAGGCCCCTCTATAGTGGTCTTGAGCCAGAAGTCCCAAAATGGACTCAAGTACATAAAAAGGACAAAAACATATGATTGAAGGGATGACAATTAAGATGGACAGAAGAACCCACCTATTAAAAGACACTGATTTTGTAACTGGAAGTGACTTTAATCCAATCAGGAGAAGTTTTAAACTTCCTTTAAAACCACATGCACCCTATTTCTCAAAATGAGAAGAAGAAGTAGAGACAAGAGAGTGACACATTGAGAAAGGTTCAGGGATTCTCTCTGGAAAGGGGAACTTTCCAAAATTACTTTCAAAATCTTCTCTCAAACTAAAAGCTATAAACCACTATACTCTGGAAAGCGAAATTCAATAAGCTCTGATTTTTGTGGACCAGAAGCTGATACTCTGTGTGTCAAGCCAAAGCCGTGTGCCAATAGACTGACGAAGCTGAAAAGCCAAGACTTCAAGAAGGGAATTTCAGCATCTAAACTCTTGGACAGCATGAGACATGCCTTATCCCTGTGAAGTTGCAAAAGAAAGCAGAAGTCAAGCTGAAGAAGCAGCAGCATAGCTCTGACAATGACCATGCAGCAAAGAGAGAGTGTGCACTCCAATGCATGAAGAATCTATCACTTGTACCAGGAACAACAACAAAGCAACAGCTCCACACAACATCACACATCATCCATAAAGACCTGGGGTCTCAGGTATAAACGGTGCATATGCACAAAAATGTTCCGTAAGCCCGTTTCCACGCTTAAATCGCGATGTATAAAACCTAAACTTGGCGTAAAGCCCCACACATTTTCACGCTAGCTCAAACCCTGGTATACACAAGTTCTCTGCTCAGTTTTGCAAACTGGCGACACCCAGCGTCAAAGCAGTGCTTATGTTCCAGTGTGGTTTCCCTTTCTTTTTTAGATCCACATCCCTGACGTAGCTTTATAAATACACTGAAATTATCAGCATATTGTTTATTAGTTTAATGCATCTGATTGTAATTAGCCTGTAACAATATAATGGTCCACGGAATGGCCAAACTATTCCAAATACAATAGCTGCTTTAGCGTTGTTACTCTCACTGCACCATCTTCTTCTTCTTTCAGTTGCTCCCATTAGGGGTTGCCACAGCAGATCATCTTTTTCCATATCACTCTCACTGCACCACTCAGAGTATTTATATCACTTTATCTGAGTGTGAATCACAGCTGTACAGCAGCTGATCGGAAAGAGAATTATCGGCATACAGCATCAAGCACACACTGCCTCAGCCATGCTGTCTATTGAACTGCTCTCATATGGCAAACGCTTCACAGCCTTTCCTGTACGGACCTCGCAGTTCAGAAACAGTTTCATCCCAAGAACTATAAACGCACTCAATCAGTCCATTAAGTGCTCCTTGTAGAACGCTTTGTACTTATAAGTACAATTACCTCACGATACAGTTATAATATTGCACAACCGAAGGCACTTTATGGACCACGTATTTATATATGATGACAATATCATTTTTAAGATGAAATGCAGCAAAATATGTTTATTATATTATACAGATAAAATGTTAACTTCATTTAAATAATCTCTATTTTTAATAATTAAACGTGTGAGGACACAGCGTCACAGCACTAGCAAGGAGCTGGTGCCCCATTCAGGGATTGTTCCTGCCTCACGCTGTATTGCTGCTGGGGCTGGTGCGACACTGGAAGGACAGATGGATGGAATAATTAAACATGCACTACAAAGATATTTCAATATTCCTTAAAGTTTTGAAGAATCAGAGTTCTAAGCTTACAGATGGCTTAACGTCAATTACTGAGCTGATTGTGTGGCGATTGGGTACTTGGAGAAAGAAAAGGAAGGGCAGGAATTGGGGGTTAGTACGTTTGAAAGAGACTGTACTGCTGCAATAAATTATTTCATCGAAGGTCACGCACGGTGCAGCAAGCATCTTGCACGAGGTAGGAACAATCTCTGGATGGAGCGCCAACTCGTCACTATCACTGCGCCATTTTGTTCCCATGTTTAATACATGCTTTAATTGATATGATATGAATACTGAAATGATATCAAGTATACATCTCAATATTTTAATCATTCAGAGAGCTGTAATATTATGAATGAAATGGATTCTGTGTCTAGTCAGAGGAAGAAAAAGCCTATTTAAGAAGCACGTAGTGATTCACACACATAGAGCACATAGAAGATGAAATAAAAAACAAAGCATTTAACGTGCTACTTTAGTTACGATGGTATTTGTGAAACTAGTAAATTAAACTATTTTAAGATGAAGTTTATGATGTTCTGCTTTAATGACAAAATAAACTACGTGATTAAAGTGGAAATTTCGAGATTAAAGTTGACATTTCAAGCTTTTTCCCCACTGTGTCCCTATTTTTTTTTCTTTTCTCTATACCCTAATAAGCTTTCATATGAAACTCAAATGACTGGCCTTTTCACGGCGACTTTGATATCTGACAACTTCTTTTTTATTTCAAGCACAGTGCGACTTTGTGAACTCGAGCTTTCGAGTTTCTCCAGCACTCTATGTCACTCGATCAACTTCCTTTTGTTGTTTATATCACTACTTAAACCAACAAATAGTATGTTTTTCCTTGCTTCCACTTGGTATTCACTGAAATTCTTCTATTTCCCCCCATGCTTTTGCCATTGTCCTTATACAGAAAGCTGAGCTTAAGGCCTATTTATATTGATTTGCATATTTAAAGAGGCGTCATTCTGGTAGGAGACGGGGTGGGGTAGCAGGTGCGTGCACGTGCGTTACTTTTTTTAGCGGAAGAATGTGGAAGCTGGCGTATGCACAGATTTATGCATCTGGATTTTTTTTGTGTGTACAAACATTTCCGCTTTTGTCCTTACGCCGTGTTTTAGTGTGAATTCGACGTTATGCATGAGGCCCCTGGTATTGAAAATATGTTTATCTGGGCCAAGATAAAGCAGGACTATAAATTTTAGTAAACGGCCAGCCTCTTCTGTGTTATATGTTTGTCTGTCTTGTCTGTCTGTGTCCAGTCTCATATGTCAACATACATATGCAATTATCATATTTCTATAATCGTTATGTTTATCAATAAATTGTATTACTGTGTTTCTTAAAATGAGTGTGCCTCAGTTACCTTGATGTAAGGCAGGAGACCCGTCTCCTACAGCAGAGAAAGATAAATAAAGTAGGAGCCTGTCAAAATTATTTGATTAATTACCGGTATTGCCGAAAACATAACTGATAATTAATTAAGTTAAAATTTCTTATTCATTCATTATTATCACATTCAATAAATTGAGTTTTGCACAAATTGTTTGCACACTACTACTCATAACCACCTAGATTAATAAGACTTGCTTAACTCTGGGGAGGATGTGGGGGACTGGCATACAACAAAACAAATAGTGACCAAGACGGAAGTTGAACCATTGTCCAAGGACTGTTGTATGCTAGCATGCAGCCCCAAAAACTTTTAAGTTAGACATATGTACAGTATTATATCGGCTGCTTTGTGGAGAGGTTTAAGACTGCTGTCTCACAGATTTAGGGACCTACACTCAGGTTAAAAGTAAGTACACTGCATGGCTATTGCTGACTTTTTTAGCATATTTGAAAAGGAAAACAGTACATTGGAACATTAGAATATTTGAACAACCTAGACATGAACAGGGCATTCAGTCCAATAAAGCTCGTCAGTCCTATCCACTTAATTCTTCTAAAATAATATCAAGTCTAGTCTTGAAAGTCCCTAAAGTCCTACTGTATACCACACTACAGGTACTTGGTAGCTTATTCCAAGTTTCTGTTGTTTTCTGCGTAAAGAAAAACTTCCTCATATTTGTATGAAATGTACCCTTAATAAGTTTCCAAGTGTGTCCCTGTGTTCTTGGTGAACTCATTTTAACATAATTTTAAACACTTCAATTATGTCTCCTCTTAATCTTCTTTTGCTTAAATTGAAAAGGCTCAGCTTTTTTAATCCTTCTTTATAATTCTTCCCTTGTAGCCCTGAAATCAGCCCAGTTGCTATTCTCTGGACTTTTTCTAGTGCTGCTATGTCCTTTTTGTAGTCTGGAAACCAAAACTGTGAACAGAACTCCAAACGGGGCCTCATCAATGTGTTATAAAGCTCAAGCATAACCTGCTTGAACTTGTACTGCTCACATTGTACTATATAACCTAACATCCTGTTAGCCTTCTTAATGGCTTCTGAACACTGGCAGTTGATAGCCTCTTTTTCAACTCTTTATTAACCCACTACAGAATTTGCTTTTTTTTGTTTCCTACTAATTCCAAATTTAGGGATGTATCTGTCCTGCATTACATGCAAAATATTTTTAAATGTGTTCCATTGCTCCTCAACTGTGTACACACTTAAAAACTTACTCCAGTCCATCTTCCTTAGACTTTGTCTCATCTACTCAAAATTTGCCCTACCAATGTTAAATATAACAGTTTTAGTCTTTGTATCCGCACTCTTCCAAAACACTGAGAACTGTATTATATTATGGTCACTTGACCCTGGTGGTTCAATCAGCTCTACACCCTCAAAGTACTAAACCTAGACATGCTTCCCCGCACATTGGTTTTCATAACATACTGTGTTAAATAGCAATCACTGATTACTTCTAAAAGCTCTTGCTCTTGAGCTCCACTATTTGAAACGTGATCCCATTTAATATTTGGGTGGTTAAAGTTCCCCGTGAGTATAACATCCCCTAGTAAACTTGCCTTTTTAATATTACTAAAAAGATGTGCATTGAAATTACTGTTTACATTGGGTGGTCTATAACACATTCCTAAAATAAGGCCTCTTTCCCTAATGCTTTCTAGATGAAGTCAGATGTCCTCACTAAGATGGGTCTCATCGTCGAAGTGAAGAGGACTTGTATTTAAATTCTCTTTGACATAAAGAGCAACCTCATGTCCTTTTGTGTTCTGTCTATCCTTCCTAAAATGTGTATCCCTCCATGTTATGCTGTTCTTTTTTATTTAGCGAGCTTTCTGTTATTGCTTGTGACAGATTAGGGCTTTCTCGCACCCTTGTACCCTCGGACCACATGTCAGACACCAGATAAAAGTCCAAATAATTATTTATTATAATAATAAAGTGCACAAAGCACGCTCCTCTCCACAATTCTCCAATAAACCAATAACAATAATTAATAAACCAATCCTCCACTCCCAGACACTTAGCCACCCTGCCTCCCAACTCAGCTCGTCGTCTGGGAGCTCCCACAGTCCTTTTATACTTCCTGACCCGGAAGTGTTCCTAGCCAACAGTCCACAAGTCCTTATTCCTTCCGGGTCAGGGTAAATAGTACTTTTTTTCAACCCGGAAGCCCGTCGCTCTTCTTATGACGAACTTCCGGGTCATAGGGCATGAAGAACTCTTCGGTCCTCCCTGCAGCCCCCTCTCGTGGCCCCCATGGCATCCAGCAGGGCGGTGCATAAAAACTCCATTGTCCATGATGCCCTGCTGGTCTTCTGGGGACCTCCATGCTGAAAGGAGGGCTCCACCTGGCGGCTTGGGGGTATTGGTCAGGATAAACGGCCGGCAATCCCTCACATGCTATAATATCATAATTATGCTCTGCTACATACAACTCCAACTCACTTGTTTTATTTATGATACTTTTAGCATTAAGGCAAGATTTTTTAATGTGTTACTCGTTTAACCTTTGCATTTAAATGTTGGGTTATACTTTATATTACTATGCATTTTATTTTTACATTATTGTTTGTTCCTTCATGTACAGTTGTAAACCCAGCCTGTCCTAAACTCCTTGACCCTCCTCGATACCCTAGTTTAAAAAATCCTCAACTTTCCTTCTCATATACTACCTCAATACATTGGTGCCCACCTGGTTCAAATGTAACAGGGTATGTAATAGGGTATGCAGCTTTCCACATAAAAGAATCTGAGAAATGACAACACCTTTGATCAAGTAGGGAAATGCAGCCAAACCATCTAAACTCGCATGCATAATAAATGATATCACCAAGCTGTTTTTATAATCTGTGTTGATGTGATAAATATATTTAACCTCAAAAGAGATGAATATGATATCTAGACTATGTTTTAGCTCTCTTTTAAGAGCACCAATGCTGCATATTTGTTTTTTGTCAGTTTAAAGCCACGCTTCAGGTCCGTTATGCCCTCTGTAGTGGAAGCCATTAATCAACTGGAGAGGCACTACGTCCAGTTTTCGTATGGTGTGGGTATAAATACATAAAAAAACAACATATTTTTCCCAACATTAAAGGCAGCTTGCAGCAGTTTCTGTTTTCCTAATGTAATCAGAGCATTTTACTGCACTCAACATTGCAATAAGGGCATCTAGTAAGAAAAAAGCTGCTTTTGTTAAACATAAATAGTGACATTCGATTAACATACAAGTCATCTATGACTCCAAGATGAGACTGACAAACGTTGTGGCACAGTGGCCGTGCTTAACCCATATTTTATTTATTTTGAGGAAAAATAGTTTTGGCAGACGTTATGGTACTGTACGTGGTACCTGGCTAATTTTTTTTATATGGCCTGTTCTATTTATTATAACAACAATCATGTCATTACGTGTGCCAGGTAATAGCGGATACCCGCTCAGACGCTGGACCCTTAATGCCTTTCCTGACTCCTACAATGCAGAGGAGAGCCGCTATAATGCCGCACATAATCTTGCACACTCAGTTACAGAGCACAGCCAAGTACTCTTAAATACAGGTGATGAGGTCTTGATGCGTCTGCTGGGAGGCGGATTTACCAGCCAATGAAGTTCTGTACCATATGCATATGTGCATATATATATGGTTGATTAGCATAGTTCACATATGGTTGTTTTAAGGTGGCAATCAGGTGGGACTCGCGGCTCATTCACATACACACATTTACAAGATGAATGTGATTTGTAAGCGTTCTCCCTGTGTCTGCGTGGGTTTTCTCCGTGTACTCCGGTTTCCTCTCACAGTCCAAAGACATGCAGGTTAGGTGCATTGGCGGTTCTAAATTGTCCCTAGTGTGTGCTTGGTGTGTGGGTGTGTGTGTGTGCGCACCCTGAGGTGGGCTGGCACCTTGCCCGGGGTTTGTTTCCTGCCTTGCGCACTGTATTGGCTGGGACTGGCTCCACCAGACCCTCGTGACCCTGTAGTTAGGATATAGCGGGTTGGATAATGGATGGATGGATGTGATTTGTAAGGTAAATTGTACAGAAATGTGTGTATACAAGCTTTTATAAATCTGATATTTTTTGGCATATTCATTTTCCTGTTCTTTTAGTGTACTCATATTTTTGAGCTTGAATCCATACAACATTTTATGAATAAGACTTCTGGTCTTTGCCTAGACCTACAATGGCATACTATAGTGCTCTAATCCTCTTTTTGGGCAGCAAAGTGTTTTTCATGGCACATCTCGCATGCAGGTCAAATTTGTAAAGTCTCTTTCTGACTGTAGATGTATGCCCTTCGACAACAACTGTCGACAACTGAGTTACCTGCAGATTCTGCAATAAAATATTGGGGTTGTTGGAGAGTTCTTTTAGTATCAAATGGTCAGTTGTTGGGCTGAATTTGCATGACCAGCCAGTCACAAATTGGCAGTCATTTGATATCCACACCACTTGTAGATGATTTTCCTTACAGTGGAATGATTGACTTGAAATAATTTGGCGATTTTTTCAGTTCTCTTGTCAGACTCATAGGCATCCACAGCCTTCTTTTTGAAGGCCTTGGAGTGCTTTTTGTAATCTTTAAATGATGACACCACACATATCAAAAGCCAAGAGAACACCAGAACTTAGAAATGTATGGTTTAAATAAGACAGGGTCCTCCTGCGTACTCCCTAAGGAGCTTTTAATTATCGGCACCTAGTATGGAACACCTGATCCTAATTTTATGGATCGGAAGTAGTGATAAGTTATAGGGGTCTACTTACTTTTTCCACATGATAAATCTGTATTTTTGTGAATGCAGATTATGAGAATACTTGCACCCTGTCAATTTTATGTGACATTTCTTTATGTATATCACCTTTATCTGTAGGTAATGTTTGCATGAAAATCCAATGTTTGCGTGTTCCAATATATTGAAAAAAAGTCAACAGATTCCACGGGGTGTACTAACCTTATCACTATAGTTTGGATTCCTGGCTCATTCACTTTTTTGCGTTTGTCTGGTTCCTTTGCACAATCCAAACAGTATTTGTTAGGTTAATTGACAACTCAGAATTAGTCGGATATGTGTGAGTGAGCCTCCCTGTATAATACTCCATAATTCTTCAGGATCCTGTAATGGAATAAGGAGGGCCAGAAAGGAGTAGATAGGAGAACAAAATCCTTCAAATAAATATATAATTAAGTTTGAACAGTATTCCTACAGGCAGTTTTGTTGTGAGGCAAACCTTTACAACTCCTAGCTTGTTGTAGCTGGCTTCTCGCTCTTTTTTCTGTGTCACTCAAGCCCCATGGTAATAATGGCCAAGGGAGTTCCCAAGGCCTCAAGGTAAAAAGCTGGTTTAACTTGCACTTTAGAGTATATGTGAATAATCCTCTGTGCCACAAAGACGTGCTTTCATGAATAATGCCTAAAGATTATATACTGTGTAGGGAAAAAAGTATGAAGCTACAGCTTCTGCTTTGCTGCAGACTAGTTGGTATTTTTTGCATTACTGTTTTTCTGGTATTCGTTAATCAAGCCTAATAAGTTGTTGTTTCATTGACACCCACTTTTAAATGTACTTCAGGACTCTGTATCTGTTTGTGCTTTTTTCCCTACACCTAACTTGGGCTGGGAACTCAGCGACAGCAAGACCTGGGCAAGGGCAGTTAAGTATTTTGTTGTGATATTTTAGTGGTCAGCAGCCAAGTTAATACTTGTCTGTTTTCTGTTAACATTTTGGTTCATTTTTGGCTGGAGTGGTGTATATTTAACTTCATGTCAACATGGCTGGATTGCCAGTTAAATTACTACACAGGTAGTGCAAATGTTAAGAATCAGACACTGAATCTGCTGTCAGCGTCACTAACCACTACTCAGCTGTGCCATCTCTCTCAATTTTTCTTACTGAAATAGTGTAGTAAAGTTTATTTTTGAGGATAAAGCTAACCCATCATCTTTCAACAGCCATAATGAATAAGCTACTGCATCATTCAAGAAGGAACAATACATCCATCCATACTATATCCTAACTACAGGGTCACGGGGGTCTGCTGGAGCCAATCCCATCCAACACAGGGCACAAGGCAGGAAACAAACCCCAGGCAGGGCGCCAGCCCACCGCAGGGAACAATACATATATGGCCAATATGATCTAAAGGTTTAATTCAAAAGTTTAAAAGCCGAAGGTCAGAATCCTGGTCTTACGGTGCAATAGAGAGAGACCAGTATATCTAGTTTTATACTTTCTCATGGAAAACAAAATCCTTGCTCAGACTGCAACTCTGGCTCAGTGGTGAGGTTTGCAAGAGCTGATGAATCTTAAAGCTATGTTGCCTGGAGTCTTGTACTTTCTGGCAGTGTTACCTATGGCAAACAGGTTTAGGATGAGGCTCCAGATAAGCAGCAATCCAAAAAGTAAGTCCTCAAGAAGAAATTACACAGGAAATGATCTACACCTATGATAAAAAAGAGGCTGCAGAAAGACGGTTATTTTCAGTTATTGTGGCTCCTCCATACCACTAGACCAAAGTTTCTAAATGAATTAAATGGTGTCACTACTCTTCCTCACATTAACAGACTTTAAATGCTGACACCCCATCCACAACATGACAAAGGTGATGGGACTTTAAATCCCTAGCCAAAGATCTTAGTATATGCAGCCATCATTAGAAGGTCATTTGATCCTAGGACTAACACCGGAGTGCAGTATAGCAACCACATCTCTTGTGTACTCTTAAATTCCCTGTAAGACAAGTCATACCCATGAAGTATTTTATGTTGGCAGTATAAACAAAGCTATACATCATCTTTCATTGACCCGAGGAAAGTCTTATTGGGAAAGCCTTTAGAAGCATCCTGCCCTGAAGAAATGTATTGCAGATAAAATGTCCTTGCAATGTGATAGAAACAGAGAAATTCTGTTTGGTATTGCCTTTGCTAACTCCATAAGGGAAGGTTAAGTATTTTGTTGTGATACTTTAGTGGTCAGCAGCCAAGGTAATACATGTGCTGTCTCTTTTATTTGCTAGATGGAAAACCATGTTCAATGGAATCACCTTTTTCTCCAGAAGCTCCAGAACCAAACTGGTGAAGTTTAGTATTTTGAATGTCTGTTCACTTACAGTATAAATCTAAAAGACGACTGAGAAAAGAGAATGATATTTATTCCATCAGCCTTATTTCTTTAGCTAGTGCTGTAGTTATGTTGTCCCTACATATCATCCTGAAAAGCAGCAGGTTTTAGAATGTTATGTGAAACATCATCACTGATTGTTCTGAATAAAGTACTGTCATCATTCTCAAGAAACCTGCAAGTGATGACTTAGACATTGTAACCCTTGGTGAGATGCATCTCTTCAATGAAGGACAACTAGCAGACGATGAAATTACATCTGCTTTTGGAGTTGTATCTTTCTTTGGAAATACTACTGGTCAAAAACCAGCACATCTGTGCAGTTAGCTTTACTATCAAGAACAAGACAATCAACCAGCTTACATGTCTTTCCACAGTCATCAATGAGCATTTTATATCTTCCACCTCCGGCAGAATAACAGTCAGTCAAGTAACATTATCATTATGCACCACACCTTTTTTTTCTGATGAGAACAACAAGGAACAGTTTAATTCCATTCTGGATGTGGCACTGATCACTGTCCACAAGGAAGACAAGCTGATCCTGCATGGTAGTGTGCCATTGATGGTAATTATAGAAAGTCCAACTTCATTAGAATTCTGCTTTTGAGTGAAATGCATTGAACATAATCTTGCCGTCACCATCAATTTGATCCACCCGATTAAGAAATATAAGAAAGACTACGTAGGTGGTATCTCCTGGACTATATAATCATCCACTTCTGCTGCCTGAAATCTGTCCAAATCTCACACTTCTTGCTTGAAATATCACCACCAAGTTGGTGCAATCATACATGTTCAGGTTGTCATCATACTTTGTTGGTGTCTATAGACAAGGAGAATACTCCAAGCTCTCACAAAGAAGTTCAAACCTCAGGAAAACCTACTTCTTTGCTTGACTTAAGGCCTGATGTCTATTGATATTACAGTAGATAGCTATTGCTGGTGCCATTATTATGCATACCTTGTGGCAACATCAGGACTGTTTAGATAAGAACAATACAGAAATCCATACCCCCCCCCACCCCAATTTGAAAGCCTTTCTGCAAAATTACATCACATTCCAAAATTAAAATGAAGCACATTAGAGCCTTAAAGCTGAGATTTATAGGAAGCTCTGTAACATTAAGAACAAAAGGTGGAAGGAAAACACTATTAAAATGCAAGTTTTTGTTGCTCACTATAATATAAAGGGTTTGTCCAGATGAGGAAGATTCTACACTCACCTAAAGGATTATTAGGAACACCTGTTTAATTTCTCATTAATGCAATTATCTAATCAACCAATCACATGGCAGTTGCTTCAATGCATTTAGGGGTGTGGTCCTGGTCAAGACAATCTCCTGAACTCCAAACTGAATGTCAGAATGGGAAAGAAAGGTGATTTAAGCAATTTTGAGTATTTCACAATCTGCTCAGTTACTGGGATTTTCACGCACAACCATTTCTAGGGTTTACAAAGAATGGTGTGAAAAGGGAAAAACATCCAGTATGCAGCAGTCCTGTGGGCGAAAATGCCTTGCTGATGCTAGAGGTCAGAGGAGAATGGGCCGACTGATTCAAGCTGATAGAAGAGCAACTTTGACTGAAATAACCACTCGTTACAACCGAGGTATGCAGCAAAGCATTTGTGAAGCCACAACACGCACAACCTTGAGGCGGATGGGCTACAACAGCAGAAGACCCCACCGGGTACCACTCATCTCCACTACAAATAGGAAAAAGAGGCTACAATTTGCACGAGCTCACCAAAATTGGACAGTTGAAGACTGGAAAAATGTTGCCTGGTCTGATGAGTCTCGATTTCTGTTGAGACATTCAAATGGTAGAGTCAGAATTTGGCGTAAACAGAATGAGAACATGGATCCATCATGCCTTGTTACCACTGTGCAGGCTGGTGGTGTAATGGTGTGGGGGATGTTTTCTTGGCACACTTTAGGCCCCTTAGTGCTAATTGGGCATCGTTTAAATGCCACGGGCTACCTGAGCATTGTTTCTGACCATGTCCATCCCTTCATGACCACCATGTACCCATCCTCTGATGGCTACTTCCAGCAGGATAATGCACCATGTCACAAAGCTTGAATCATTTCAAATTGGTTTGTTGAACATGACAATGAGTTCACTGTACTAAAATGGCCCCCACAGTCACCAGATCTCAACCCAATAGAGCATCTTTGGGATGTGGTGGAACGGGAGCTTCGTGCCCTGGATGTGCATCCCACAAATCTCCATCAATTGCAAGATGCTATCCTATCAATATGGGCCAACATTTCTAAAGAATGCTTTCAGCACCTTGTTGAATCAATGCCACGTAGAATTAAGGCAGTTCTGAAGGCGAAAGGGGGTCAAACACCGTATTAGTATGGTGTTCCTAATAATCCTTTAGGTGAGTGTATATGAACTAAGTTCTAATGGTGCCACTGTTTTACAATCTCAAGATGACCCTCACAAGGATACTTGCTAAAAGATGTTCTTTAAATGACTCCTGAACTGTGAATCTGTAGTGACAAATGACACGACTGAAGTGGTTCCTCAGAATCTTAGAAAACAGGCAAAGAATCAAACCTAGAATAATCCCTCTACCCATCAACAAATGAAGGATAGGAGGATGAGCAGCCAGGATGATATCTAGAAACAACAGAAACATGCCACCAGATCTTCAAAACGTTAACACTTTTGCTGTCTTCAAGAAGAGCAAAAAACCAGAGTGTAGAAACTACTGCGTCATCACCTTGTTATTCTCCAAATCACAGAGAAAATCCTCCCTGGCTCCTCATATGGTTTTAGGCCATCTTAAAACAATGTACACATGATATGTGATGCTTGTAATGGAAGGTATATTTTTTAGAAAGTGTTGGGATCTCAACCAGGAAAACCTCATTTGATTGCTGTTCCTATTGTTACAAATTGTGCATATCCCTTGTTGCAGTGTGCTTGAGAACTCATTGGTCTCAGAAATTATGATGTCTTCTTGTCATGTTGTCTTCTAAATGTGGCCACCTAAGAGGAGATATCAGTGGTGGATATTAACTGATGTCATTTGTCTTTCAGCAGCATCTTCTCCATTCTGATGGCGGAAGTGGAAGTTATGTTAGTGGCTGTGCAATAGCCCCTTTTCTTAACCTGTGTACTCTTAAAGCTCCTGTAAAAAGTAACTAATCAGCATATTCAACAAGCAAAGAATGTCAGGAATAGAAGCAAAAGCTTTACATAGCCTTACATTGACTCAAAGAAGGTTAAATCCTCATGAAACCTCCACAAGTAGCACATCTTGATCAAATTTATTACAAACCTGACCCAGGTGTAAGACCAAATAACCTTTGCTTGTAGTGCAACAAAAATAGATCCCTTTACTCTCTGAGTAGAAGTGAAACAGTGTTAGATGACCACACCGAAATGTATCACCATTTAAATAAATGTTATTCTGCTTTTTACCTCTAACTGCTCTCCTTTGGGATACTAAAACCTCTCATTATGTTAATAAAAACATTACTAAGACAAAAAGATGAAGTCAAATGCATTGTGTTTTCCCCTACTCTGTGGAAGAACTTCATAATACACTGAAATTCTTTGCTGGGGCCTACAAGAGTCTCAAAGTGTCCTTCAATAATGTGAAAAATTAAGATATTTAACTAATCTGTCCCTAATCCTTTGACAATCTCTGAAGAAACTCTGGATCATATTAATCACTTTCCATAGTGGTTCAAATTCATTTCTGAGGTTAGTTTTTGGTTTCTTATAGGTAAAAATATTTAGGGTCTTTGTCTGATGATGTTTTGATTTTCACGGACGCCACCATTTTCTGGTGTGGTGGCCACAATGTTGTCATGGAAAATTGACAGTGAGTGTAGATATTGAAATAATTTATGTGCATGTTTCTTTATGAACTGTTTTTGAAGTTCTCTTGGTTAAAGATCTTATCACTCGACATTATTGACTGTGAATTTTGTGTCTTGGCTACATTACTCAGTGAAATTGATTCTCTAGTTACAAACTTTGGCTTGTAAATTTTGACTTTGATTTCATCTTTTGGTCCCTATTTCCTTCTTTTATGATTTAGAAGTCATGCAACTTCCTGTCAGCCAGCAATGGATATTGTTTATTCTACCTTTCTCCTCTCACTTACAAAAATTGATTTTAGAAATTTTGCAAGTTTTATTGAAAAGCACTCCTCAGAGAAAGTATTAAAACTGGATAGGGCTCTAATTTTTCCATGCAGAAATTCTTTTATAGTTATCAAGCTAAGATTGTAGTAGTAGGGTGTTGTAATGTGTTAGCCATTATGAATGTAGTGAAAAGTCAAGCAAAATGAAACCTTTTATTAAAAAAGATTACAATATGCAAGCTTTCGAGGCAACTCAGGCCCCTTCTTCAGGCAAGATGTAATCAGATTGTTCATTTTCTTAAGCCAGTATGTTAACAGTTCCAATTACAGTTAGGTCCATAAATATTTGGACAGAGACAACTTTTTTCTAATTTTGGTTCTGTACATTACCACAATGAATTTTAAATGAAACAACTCAGATGCAGTTGAAGTGCAGACTTTCAGCTTTAATTCAGTGGGTTGAACAAAAAATTTGTTTAAAAATGTGAGGCAACTAAAGCATTTTTTGAACACAATCCCTTCATTTCAGGGGCTCAAAAGTAATTGGACAATTGAATCAAAGGATATTTCATGGGCAGGTGTGGGCAAGTCCGTTATGTCATTATCAATTAAGCAGATAAAAGGCCTGGAGTTGATTTGAAGTGTGGTGCTTGCATGTGGAAGATTTTGCTGTGAACAGACAACATGCGGTCAAAGGAGCTCTCCATGCAGGTGAAAGAAGCCATCCTTAAGCTGCGAAAACAGAAAAAAACCCATCCGAGAAATTGCTACAATATTATGAGTAGCAAAATCTACAGTTTGGTACATCCCTGAGAAAGAAAGCAAGCACTGGTGAACTCTGCAACGCAAAAAGACCTGGACGTCCACTGAAGACAACAGTGGTTGATGATCGCAGAATCATTTCCATGGTGAAGAGAAACGCCTTCACAACAGCCAACCAAGTGAACAACACTCTCCAGGGGTAGGCTTATCGATATCCAAGTCTACCATAAAGAGAAGACTGCATGAAAGTAAATACAGAGGGTGCACTGCAAGGTGCAAGCCACTCATAAGCCTCAAGAATAGAAAGGCTAGACTGGACTTTGCTAAAGAACATCTAAAAAAGCCAGCACAGTTCTGGTAAAACATTCTTTGGACAGATGAAACCTCTATCAGAATGATGACAAGAAAAAAGTATGGAGAAGGCGTAGAACAGCTCATTATCCAAAGCATACCACATCATCTGTAAAACACGGTGGAGGCAGTGTGATGGCTTGGGCGTGCATGGCTGCCAATGGCACTGGGACACTAGTGTTTATTGATGATGTGACACAGGACAGAAGCAGCAGAATGAATTCTAAGATATTCAGAGACATACTGTCTTCTCAAATCCAGCTAAATGCAGTCAAATTGATTGGGCGGCGTTTCATGATACAGATGGACAATGACCCAAAACATACAGCCAAAGCAACCCAGGAGTTTACTAAAGCAAAGAAGTGGAAAATTCTTGAATGGCCAAGTCAGTCACCTGATCTTAACCCAACTGAGCATGCATTTCACTTGTTGAAGACTAAACTTCGGACAGAAAGGCCCACAAACAAACAGCAACTGAAAGCCGCTGCAGTAAAGGCCTGGCAGAGCATTAAAAAGGAGGAAACCCACTCGGGTCCCCAACAATGTGGATCTTATGAGGCGATTTCCAGAGGATGGATGGGCATCCTGCCCAGGAATGAAGAGGATTCCTTACCTGGCTGGGGTGCCATAACAGAAGGATTGAATAGATCGGGGCAATACCCAGCCAGGACACTTTACTATTCCTGTCCTGATGCCCAAAGACTGCAGAAACCAGAAGGAGAGCAGTTCATGTCACACCATTCTTGGTGGTAGTGTCCCTCATATAGAGTCCCAGTCTGGACACCTGTAGGGCTGCATGGGAGTTGGAGTCCGGAAGTGCAGCCCTGTAGGGATCCCTGGGGGACAAGAGAGGGAGCTGCCGGGGGAGGACCTCCCTGCCTTATGTATAACCCAGAAGTACTTCCAACAGGCCAAGTCACATCGCTGGAAGTCCACCCGAGTACCCTTTTAAAGGAGCCCACTGCATAGCTCTGGGAATCAGAGTCAGGAAGCAGTGGGCAAAACATAGCAGAGTTGGAGAAGGAGGAAGTATTGTTCATTATTGTTCTTGTTCGATAAATTAATCATTTATTGTGTAATTGTGGCTTGTTATTGGGAGAGGATTGGGGAATGTGCTTGGGAGAAGAATAAAAATCCTTTATTTTATTCTGTTTACATGTGGTGTATTGCTGGATCTGTGGTTTGGGGGTCCCTGGCGCCTCCGTGTGGTCACACCTTTTATGAACTTCTATCAGAGGGTGAAAATGAAAAATTTCTATTACAATTGATAATATTTAGACTTTAATATATACAGTAAATGAAATTACGCATTTTAAAATTTTAAATATAAGATGCAACTATTCTTGTTTATTAACAACTTCTACCTCATGAACTAAATCATTACATTTAATATGAACACCCCAAATTAAGGTGGCTTACTCTTATTTAGTCTTTTTATTATTGGCTTTAACTTTTAGCAAACATTTTAATTAAAGCTGTTTGATGTGTGACCATATCGTGCCCAGCTCTCAGCAAGGTTAGAACAGGTAAGAGTTGGCACTGGCAAGAACAAAAAATGTCCTGACTCCATTTGTCCAAGATTCCATTTATCACAATCTTACAAGGACATGAGAAACTGTTCACTAATCATGTACTCTTGTACTTAATTGTATATAAGGAAGTGTAATCAACAGCTGTAATTTAGCCCCTGCCTTCGCTGTACTGCATGACTCCACGCATGTTAATAAAGACTGTTCCTATCCTGAGAATGGTTTCATGACTTTATCTTTGTATCTTTGATACTGTACATGCCAATGGTAATTTCAGAACATTGACCTGGTATACCTTCAAAAGACATACGATAGCCTCCACTTGGCATTGGTAAATTCAAAAAGTGGACTAAGCATATGAGCTTTAATATTTTTTGAAATATTATTTTCTAAGGAGATAAAAAATAAGTGACCATGCGCCCTTTAACCCTTATTAGATATTTCAGATTTTATATAAAATACATAAGCCTTGGAAGAAGGGGAGCTGAGAGTTCGGCTGGACACTTTTGGTTAGAGAAGGTTTTGGAATGACCTGTCCCAGCTGCCTTTTGGCCAGTTCTGCTAATAAGGCGGTTCAGAAGCCCACATCCAAATATCTTCTCTCAACCACGGCTATGTCATGCAATGGTCTGACAGCAAGGACACCTGTTTCGTTTGATTCAGTGATCAGTTACTTTGCATTTTTCACAAATTTGATTTTTTGTCAATATCTTCAGGGGGTCGTGCAGAGTTATGTGCCTGATCTTTTCTGTCACACTAGTAAGGCAAACAAGCCTTACAGCAGATATTTCCTTGCAAACCTTAACACTTTTTCTGTCGTTTTCTTCAATGATTCACAGCTATATCTACAGCAGTCATAAGTGTTTACATTTAACCAAAACATATTTGTACATTCTGCGGTGGGCTGGTGCCCTGCCCAGGGTTTGTTTCCTGCCTTTCACCCTGTGTTGGCTGGGGTTGGCTCCAGCAGACCCCCGTGACCCTGTAGTTAGAATATAGCGGGTTGGATAATGGATGGATGGATATTTGTACATTTCAGCACGGTGGCACAGTGGTAGCGCTGCTCCCTCGCAGTTAAGAGGCCCAGGTTCGCTTCCCGGGTCCTCCCTGCGTGGAGTTTGCATGTTTTCCACGTGTCTGCGTGGGTTTCCTCTGGGTGTTCCAGTTTCCTCCCACAGTCCAAAGACATGCAGGTTAGGTGCATTGGCGATTCTAAATTGTCCCTAGTGTGTGTGTGTCTGTGTGTCTGTGTGTGCGCGCCCTGCAGTGGGCTGGCATCCTGCCTGGGGTTTGTTTCCTGCCTTATGTCCTGTGTTGGCTGGGATTGGCTCCAGCAGACCCCCATGACCCTGTAGTTAGGATATAGCGGGTTGGATAATGGATGAATGGATGGACATTTGTACATTTTGTTTTAAGCAACAGTTATTTGAATTTATGACCTCGCCAATGAGAAATGGCCATCTTTTCTTATATTATGAGCATTGTAATGTTTTAATCCAGCTTAATGTTCAAGTTGTATTTGCGTTACATACACATTGATTTCTTTTTCCCATCATAAGCAACAAATAAAAATGAGCAGCACAGTATTCAGTGCTACTGACTCACAATTTCAGGGTTCTATGCCATGAATTCAAGTTCCAACCTGGTTGCAGTGTGTGGAGTTTGAATGCAGAATATTCTCTGGGTGTGCCAGTTTCCCACATCTCAAAGACAGGCAGGTTAGGAGAAGTGTCAGCTCTAAACGGACCCGTTGTGACTGAGTTGTGGGTGTGTGAGGGAAGTTTGTCTGTGGCTGAGTGTCCTGGTCAGGGGAGATTCCTGCCTTCCACGCATTGCTCTGGCCTCCCAGAACCCGAGCAGAATGGGAAATTGTATTCGTACAACACTGAATATAGGAAAACACAAAATGTGTATGTGTAATTTTAAAAGAGGGGCATTTGATATTTACAGATAACAATCATCTTCTCCTGAAACAGAACACTTTGATAGTTTAATCTTTTTTCAAGGTTTATGGTCTGAACTTTGATGCTTTGAGGCTACAGTAGCTTGCTTTAGGCTTTTAAATTATAATTAAAGATTAACAGACTTAACTTATTTTTAATATATTTCTGTTTTAACACTATAACTGTGATTTGCCTCAATAAGACCCAAATGTGTGGCCTTGGACTTGCTCACATAGCACTGACTGAAACTTCAGTAAACGACAGTTTGAGGCTGCAGGTCTTTTTTCAACAAATATGTTTTGTGCCAGATTGTGATCTCATTAATGCGATGAACATTAAGTTGGGTGGGAAATAGCTTCAGGGAAAGGAGTCTGTAGATAATGCAATGAAAGCACAGGAACTCTTTTATGTAAAAAAAGAAAACTAACATTATTTTGTACAGAACGTGAGTAAATCTTGAAGTGTGGAGCTGTCTTAGCCTTCTATGTGGCTGTCTAAAAAGATTTAAGGACATTTCTCAGGTACCAGCTGTTACTGCTGGATACTTTACCTCGGAGATCAAGAAGCGACGTGTATTTTGATCAACATTCCACAGGGGCCTGTAAATGCAAAACGTTTCCATTCTGAAGCAGGCAAGACCTATTGGGTATCTGTGATTTTCGTCTGTGGGACACTGGGTGGAGCCACAGAAGTGAAAAGCAGGTTTGTAGGGTCCTTAATATCACATTTATAGAGTTCAGACTGTTTGACTTCAGACCATTATGCTTCCTGCCTGGTCGTACAAAAAGAACCAGAATTGGGTTCACAAGGAGCTAAGGAAGTATAATGAGGATAAATGAGGAATTGTCAAAGATTATGTAAGGGATTGATGCATTGGGTGTGGGTAACTATCATACAGTGACATCCCTTATATATTATGATAATCCTAATGGACTGTGTAAAACCATTTTCTCTCCACATGCCTACCAAACCCTAGGTTTCTGTTTTATATGAGACAACTAAAAAAGAAAAACACCGCAGATTTGTTTAAAAATGTATTCCTATCAATAGATTGTTGTCCAGTTTTCTTTCCCCAGGTTGTCCATTTTCTTCTTACCTAACCTAACAGATTATCCTGTTTTGCTGACATTTTCTACTCCACTGGATTTAACTACTTCATTAGTTACTGTTTTATGATGTGAGTGCAATGGAGGATGGATTGGCATTCTGTTGGGGATGGAGGGAGAATTTTTTCTCAACCGGGAGGCCTTATTGAAGGAAAACATAGATGGAGGCATAACCTGGCTAGGACGCCTTATGATCCTCAACCTGATAGAAAACAATAATGATTGGACTGAGCGAATGTGGATGCTGGTAGCACATGGTAGTGTTCCTCTGGGAAGGTGGCATAGGAATTGGAGTTTGGAAGCTCTGCTCTGTCAGATACCTTGGGTGCCGCCAAGGAGAGAACTGCCTTTGTTTCCACATGACCTGGAAGTGCTCTGGACAACCAATGCTGGAAAAGCAGACCCAGGTCCGGTTTAAAAGAAGTTTACAGCCTCACCTCAGAGAGTCTAAGTTGGGAGGCAGCTGGCAAAACTCTCCTGAAGGAGTGGAACAACAACAACAACATTTATTTATATAGCACATTTTCATATAAACAATGTAGCTCAAAGTGCTTTACATGATGAAGAAAGAGAAAAAAAGACAAAATAAATAAGAATTAAAATAAGGAAACACTAATTAACACAGAATAAAAGTAAGGTCCGATGGCCAGGGAGGACAGAAAAAAAAAAACTCCAGACGGCTGGAGAAAAAAATTAAATCTGCAGGGGTTCCAGGCCACGAGACCACCCAGCCCCCTCTAGGCATTCTACCTAACATGAATGATCAGTCCTCATTGTATTCAGGGTTCTCATGGAAGAATTTGATGACGGTCATGTGGACTTCTGACCTTTAATCCATCAATGTAAGGACATCATGGTGCTTTGATTAGGTGGTGGAAAACTGGAAAAAGAACAGAAGAGAAAGAGCATTTACTATGTGTATTATTGTTGGCTGTGTGTCACTTGAGGGGGTGTCAGAGACAATAAAAATCCTTTTATTTTAACTTGGAGTTGTTGTGGGTGACACTATGTATGAGGTTCGGGGCCCAGGGTTACAATTACAATAAAATTATAATAAAAGTCCCAAGCCTCCATCAACTAATTTTTTATTTTGTCGATCCTACTGTAAATCTTCCTGAAATTCTGTCCTATCATAAACTGCATACAAAAGCACTATGGCAATATAAAGACATTCATCAAGGAGTTAGCTTTGCCATGAGTCTGGCAAAATCACAGAAATGTTCAGGACTGCACTGAGCTCTGTGTAATGTATTAAAATCAATGGGGATGAGGAACTGAACTAGTTTTTAGTGGATTATAAAGGTGCACTGGTGCTTTAAGTGTCCCAGAAGGCTAGGAAAGCATCTCACAACTTTACTGGACTGATAATTGTGAGAAAAATTGTGATCTGTGCTATGAGAAAGCAATGCTAACAACAAAAGATGCAAACAGAATGATAACTACAAATAAATACAACAAATGGTCACAAACTAACAAGAAGTGAACACAATATAGATTATTGCACTCACAGAGTTCCAGTCTTGGGGCACACATTGGTCATGCCATAAAGTGGTAGTGTGGGACTGGCTCATTTCATTGTTTGAAGTCGCGGCTCTGGGCACAGCTGGATCATCTTTTGCGTTTCTGGTCTATCTGTGCAGATACTTTGCACTTTTTTCTTCCATGAAGAAGACAGAAACCCCCTTTTAACACTAGAATTCCTGAAGCCTACGAAAAAACTTGTAATCCCGGCCCACCTTAAATCCCTTCGCACCTCTCTATTCAGCGTGTTTTGTTTTGTAAATGTGTCGATAAGCACAAGCAGCAAGCAGCCTGCTATCTTATCCTCCCACCATCGCAGAAAGGGCTAGTGTAGTTTGTCGACACGACTGCTTTGGTAGTACAGCTGTAAGAACTACTGACTCATAATCAAAAGGCCATGGGTTTGAGCCTTGCCGCTTCCCAAAATAAAAGTTTTGAGTAGTGTGCTTCTCTTATTGTTACTATTATACAATAAAAACATACATTTGATTTGAGTTTGTAACAGCCGGTGTAAATGTATGGTACTTGTAAAGGTTAATGTGATTTTTTTTATTCAGTTTTATTCTTTCAGTCACGTCCACGCTTACACTGGTGTTTTCAAATAAAGACGTGCTATAACAGAGGTGAACTCAAATGAGGATGAGAGTTCTACATCGGAGAAAGAGAGCAGAAGCCCTACCCGCAAGAAACATCCACTCATATATAAGAACAACGCAGCTGCACCAGGCGTAAAGGGAAAGATGGCACCGTTTGGATGCAGCAAGAGGTCCGGCATCATCCTGCCAGTCAGTTTACCCCACACCTGTCCCTCAAAGAAAAAGCAGGGCTTATAGAGCTCCACAAGGTGTTGTGCAAAGTCCAGTTTTTGATTATGTTTTGTGATGGTCTTTATATAAAAACATTTATATGTAATTTAAATAAAAGCCAGATCGAATGTTATTTATCTTGATTTATTTACGCATCTTCCTACAGCGTAAAGTCACAAGTAGACTGTAGAGCTTCTGTGTTTTGATCGCCACAGGTCTGCTCACAAACTACATGTGTACTGAAGTGACTTTAGCTACAGGTGGAAGTTCCATGCAACTGTTGTTACGGTTCTGCCTTTGTCTGGAAACAGTTTCATAAACTTTATGCCCCGTGGGGTGACTGGGATCTCTTCCTGAATAAAATCAAACACAGTTGCGTAGGGTGCGACAGGAGAAGTGCATAACAGTGTATGATATGGTCAGCAAGCTTTGAGAAAAGCATAGGTGGGGTAAGAGATCACACATTGAAGTGGAAGTGGGATGTAACTACACATCTTCTTAATGATTGTTAGACAATAGCAATGTTTGTTCATTCATTTATTAACACAGTAATTTTCTAAACCTACGTACTCATAACCAATCCAGGACTCAAAGAGAACTAAGTCCATTGACTAACTTTAACAGTCAAAAAACAAATATTAAATTAAATGCAAGTTCCGTTAAATATGAAATCTTCACTTTAAAATGTACAATAGGTCCACCTGAGTTCATTTTTTCATTATTTTGGAATATGTTTTAATTTTTATTTTGGTTTTTCTACTATTTTGATCTGACCAACAGTCCCGTAATTTTCATCATGGTCACTGTTGACATAACCTCAGTCACTGTCATTTTTATGAATGTGCTTGGTACATTGGCAGTAATGTGACATTTATGCTCCCTTTCTTTTCTCATAATGGTTGGCTCTACTATAGTCTAAGAAATTGTTAGCTTTTCTGATCTTTAGAAGCCGATCACAATTCTAGGTTAGTGGCATCTCCCTCTGTTAGTGTTAGCTGTTTTGATTCTTTTCAACATTTACACTCAATATCTTTCATATGATGAAAGATGGTGTGATGATGAATGCTGTTAGTGCATATGCACCGCAAGTTGGGTGTGCAATGGGTGAGAAAGAAGATTTTTGGAGTGAGTTGGATGAAGTGATGAACAGTGTACCCAAGGGACAGAAAGTGGTGATTGGAGCGGATTTCAATGGGCATGTTGGTGAAGGGAACAGTGGAGACGAGGAGGTGATGGGTAGGTAAGGTATGGTGTCAAGGAGAGGAATGAAGAAGATAAGAGGATAGTGGATTTTGCCAAAAGGATGGACAGGGCTGTGGTGAATACATATTTTAAGAAGAAGGAGGAACATAGGGTTACGTACAAGAGTGGAGGAAGATGCACACAGGCAGAGTGTAGTTAAGTAGCATAGTATAGTGGTCTGTAGGATAACGTTGGAAATCAAGAAGAGGAAGAGAGTGAGGGCAGAGCCAAGGATCAAATGGTGGAAGCTGAAAAAGGAAGACTGCAAGGTTGAGTTTAGGAAGGATGTGAGACAGGCACTGGGTGGCAGTGAAGAGTTACCAGAAAGCAGGGAAACTACAGCAGATGTAGTATGGGTGACAGCAAGAAGGGTGCTTGGTGTGAGATCTGGAAAGGGGAAGGAAGAAAAGGAAACCTGGTGGTGGAATGAGGAAATATAGGAGAGTATACAGAATAAGAGGATGGAAGAAGAAGTGGGATAGTCAGAAAGATGCAGAAAATAAACAAGAGTACAAGGAGATAAGGTGCAAGGTGAAGAGAGAGGTGGCAAAGGCTAAAGAAAAGGCGTATGATGAGTTGTATGAGAGGTTGGACACTAAGGAGGGAGAAAAGGACCTGTACCAATTGGCTAGACAGAGGGACCGAGCTGGGAAAGATGTGCAGCAGGTTAGGGTAATAAAGGATAAAGACGGAAATGTATTTACAAGCAAGAAGAGTGTGTTGAGTAGATGGAAAGAGTACTTTGAGAGGCTTATGAATGAAGAGTACGAAAGAGAGAAGAGGTTGGATGATGTGGAGATAGTGAATCAGGAAGTGCAACGGATTAGCAAGGAGGAAGTAAGGACAGCTTTGAAGAGGATGAAGAATGGAAAGGCCGTTGGTCCAGATGACATACTTGTGGAAGCATGGAGGTGTTTAGGAGAGATGGTAATGGAGTTTTTAACCAGATTGTTTAATGGAATCTTGGAAAGTGAGAGGATGCCTGAGGAGTGGAGACGAAGTGTACTGGTGCCGATATTTAAGAATAAGGGGCATGTGCAGGACTGCAGTAATTACAGGGGAATAAAATTGATGAGCCACAGCATGAAGTTATGGAAAAGAGTAGTGGAAGCTAGGTTAAGAAGTGAGGTGATGATTAGTGAGCAGCAGTATGGTTTCATGCCAAGAAAGAGCACCACAGATGCAATGTTTCCTCTGAGGATGTTGATGGAGACGTTTAGAGAAGGCCAGAAGTAGTTGCACTGCGTCTTTGTGGACCTGGAGAAAGCATATGACAGGGTGCCTCGAGGGGAGCTGTCGTATTGTATGAAGAAGTCGGGAGTGGCAGAGAAGTACATAAGAGTTGTACAGGATATGTACAAGGGAAGTGTGACAATGGTGAGGTCTGTGGTAGGAGTGAGAGATGCATTCAAGGTGGAGGTGGGATTACATCAGGGATCGGCTCTGAGCCCTTTCTTATTTGCAATGGTGATGGACAGGTTGACAGACGAGATTAGACAGGTGTCCCCATATACTTTGATGTTTGCTGATGACATTGTGATCTGTAGCGATAGTAGGGAGCAGGTTGAGGAGAACCTGGAGAGGTGTAGATATGCCCTAGAGAGGAGAGGAATGAAGGTCAGTAGGAACAAGAAAGAATACATGTATGTGAATGAGAGGAAGGTCAGTGGAATGGTGAGGATGCAGGGAGTAGAGTTGGCGAAGGTGGATGAGTTTAAATACTTGGGCTCAACAGTACAGAGTAATGGGGATTGTGGAAGAGAGGTGAAAAAGAGAGTGCAGGCAGGGTGGAATGGGTGGAGAAGACTAATTTGTGACAAACGGATATCAGCAAGAGTGAAAGGGAAGGTCTACAGGACGGTAGTGAGACCAGCTATGTTATATGGGTTGGCAAAATTGCGTTGGTTTGGACATGTGCAGAGGAGAGATGCTGGGTATACTAGGAGAAGGATGCTAAGGATAGAGCTGCCAGGGAAGAGGAAAAGAGAAAGGCCTAAGCGAAGGTTTATGGATGTGGTGAGAGAGGACATTCAAGTGATGGGTGTAACAGAACAAGATGCAGAGGACAGAAAGAGATGGAAGAAGATGATCCACTGCGGCAACCCCTAATGGGAGTAGCCGAAAGAAGAAGAAGACACTCAATATCTTTCAAGCAATAATCATATTTTGATTTTTTTTTCTACTTTGGGCATGTTTTTGTCTTGGTTTCTTAGCATTTTGCAGCATTGTTATTTGTGTATTCTGTAGGAACTAGCTACAATGTGATGTAGGCACTCACTTCAGACTACACAGTCTGACAGAGCAGTGAAGTCAGTCCTTGCGGGATGCTGAATCAAATTTAGTGGCATGTGTTTTCTCCTGTCTCCTGCTAGCATGTAAAGGATTGTCTACACCCTTAGCAAAGTTTTAAAAATTAAGTGGAAAAGGTGGGGATTTTTTACTTGTTTTCAACCTTGTCATTAGTAAAAGTGAGACCTGATCTCTCAGCATAGTTGTGTGGTATTTCTTTACTCTGTGAAGATGATATCATGAAAGATTAAACACTATATAAGCCTGAAGATTCAAGAAAGGAATAAGGTCTGTCAGGTCAGGTCGGGGAGCATGAACTGGTACAGCGTGTTGATGCACCCACCACACAAATGAAACAGCTTGCAATCCTGGTTAGCAGACACACAATCCAGTCCCACCCTCCGGAAAAGACCATCCATCTGCTTCAGCCAAGTGTTACATTGGTGTCCCCTTGGCCTGGTCCAGACGCTCTGCAAGCCCTCGGGGAATCACGCCACATGGCCTTAGTGCCATAACTGACGCTCCCTCACAATGCAGGTAATGTGCCTCATGTGCAACTTTTCGTTCGACACAAAGTCAAACAAGGGGTATCCAAGGATTCTCCGAAGAGACACAATACTAAAGGAGTCCAGTCTTTGTCTCAGGTCTCCTATTTTTCCTTTTCAAACATCTGGAAGATAATCTTTTACTCCATCCATCCACCCATTATCCAACCCGCTATATCCTAACTACAGGGTCACAGGGGTCTGATGGAGCCAATCCCAGCCAACACAGGGCGCAAGGCAGGAAACAAACCCCGGGCAGGGCACCAGCCCACCGCAGGGCACGCACACCAAGCACAATTCAGGATCACCAATGCACCTAACCTGCATGTTTTTGGACTGTGGGAGGCAACCGGAGTACCCGGAGGAAACCCACGCAGACACAGGGAGAACATGCAAACTCCACACAGGGAGAACCTGGGAAGCGAACATGGGTCTCCTAACTGCGAGTCAGCAGCATTACCCACTGCGCCACCATGCCACCCTAATCTTTTATTCATATAATAAATAAGCAAATGTAACTTTGCTAAAGTCCAAGATGTGATCTTAAGACTGTAGACAGATCAGAAACAGACAAGATGAAATGGGTTGGAGATCCAGGTGAAAGAGCCTAATGGCAATGAAAGAAAAAAAAACAAACAAGAGAGTAGAAAAATAAATCTGTGATTTTCTTCTTTAAAATTCATGTACTGGGCTAAATGGCGTGCCAGTTTCAGTCGCTGGTCAATGGTGACCACTTGTTGAGGTATCTTCAGTATTATGAATCCTTTAGACGGAAAGAAGAGGGGCTGGCAGGGTGTCGGAAATGGGTTCTGGAGGACTCGTCTCGGCCGTCATCCTCATGTCTGTATAAAAGTCGGACAAACCAGTAAGTTGTGGTGCTACCTTCCAAATCCTTCCCTGGTGTTACCTTTAGATTAATCCATTTAATGCTTGTCTTGTATGTGTCAATACTTTTTAAACAGGTTTCACTCTTTCTCTTCAACCCAAATAAACCCATTTCACACATGTACTCCAGCCCAGTCTATCAATCCATGAGGTGCTTAAGAACCTTTTCTGGTCCAAAGAGAATGTAGGTATTAATGTAGGTTAACTTGAGGTGATATTGAAATAAAGAAGCCAACAAATGCAAAATTCTGTTTGGGTTTCTGTGCAGAGCTGAGAGGAGGCTTTACTAAATCAGATGTTAAATAGTTTGGAGTATCAACAGTGACCCACTTGTAATAATAAGCCCATAAGCTTAAAAGGTAAACTTATTGTTTAAGGTTGTGAATACAAAAGGAAAAAAAAATACAAAGATGGTATGAAACATTTTTTCTTCTGACAAAGTGAGCCTGTGAATAAAAAAGCATTTCAATATGCTCCCGTGTTCTCAGCTTTACTGAGTAGAGCCACCTGACTAGCTCAGGCAGGCTAAAGATATCATGCAGTCCACACCTTTACAAGAACAGCCAATGATTTGGTTTCTTCCAGAGACAAAGCCATTTTTGTTGACTTCTTATCTTATGTGAGTAATGTTTTTCCATGTCAGCATGTCAGGCAGTTTTGTCTGAAATGGAAATCTGGGCTGGTTTCCCAACAGTTATCAAGAACTAATACTCTTAGTTGTCTAGGTCTGATATAAGTGAAATCATGAGTCATTAAATACTAAGCTTTTTGAAAACTGTCTTTCGTGTACTCAGAAGATGACTTTTGTTTTTCTCAGACAGACATTCTCATACTGTACAGCAATATGCATTACCTGGATGATTGTGCTTTGAGGACTGATGTTATTGATGGCTCTGAGTGATTTAAATTCATTTGATCTTCACTCAGGGCCACTATATCACACCCTGTGCTAATTGTTTCTTTGCACTTCTTCTGAATCTGAACACGGTCATTAACCTCAGACTTGAATCACTTCATATCTCAAGTTCCTCAAGCAATAATTGAACATCTAAAAAACACACTGAAAAAAGTGCATGAGTGTGTGGGTTAGTGCTGGATTCACAAATTTTTACTTTAAAATATTTTTTTTAGTTACATTCATATCTGGAATCCATTTAAACCTACAAGCAAATCTCTTTTTTCAACTAAAATAATTTAATTGATCTGATCTTAGCTAATTAGCCATTTGTACATATTTTGAATGTGGTCTTGGGTGTTATAATTTGTATTTTTCCCTCATGGAAAATTATGGGTGCATTATTTCTGTGCTTTGAAATACTATCCATCCATCCATTATCCAACCTGCTATATCCTAACTATAGGGTCACAGGGGTCTGCTGGAGCCAATCCCAGCCAACACAGGGTGCAAGGCAGGAAACAAACACTGGGCAGGGCGCCAGCCCACCGCAGGGCACACACACACACCAAGCACACTCTAGGGACAATTTAGAATCGTCAATCCACCTAACCTGCATGTCTTTGGACTGTGGGAGGAAACCGGAGAACATACAAACTCTGCGCAGGAAGAACTCGGGAAGCGAACCCGGGTCTCCGAACTGTGAGGCAGCAGCACTACCCACTGCACCACTGTGCCACCCTTGAAATACTATGTGGTTGATATTTTTTATAGTTCTATCAATGATGCCATTAAAGTGTCATTTTGACTTCACATTTTAGCTGTGTTTTCATTTTTGTTAGCAACAGCGCTCATTGTTGGTCATGTGTTCTGAAGATGGTGTTGCATGTCACATTGTGATTGTAAATATTGTAGTGACCAGAAAAAGTTCAGGGCTGCTGTTTTAACTGCTCTAATGTTCAAGGTGACTTTGACATGTGGTGAGTTATCTTGGTTGTCATGCACAGTAAAAGCACTGGTTTGTGGTTGATTGCTCACAGGCTTGGTGTATGGACGCAGGCTAAAAATGCTCCGTACTCTGAGCTAGAGCAACAACCTGTTAAGCAGCATCTATTTCATTAAATTTAATCCATGTGTATTGCTGAATACTTCTGGATAATGTTTCATTAGTAATTAAAGGCTTCCTGATGGAAATCTTTGTCTTGGACCGTTTTTTTTACCCACGCTGCACGGCCAAGCACAACAATATTAAGATGGGATAATGCGAGTGACCAAACTTTTGGATTAATCAAGCCTAAACACTTCGTGACTCTTGAATAGCTATTTAGGGAAACCATATTCATGTTGAGTATTGGACATTGGCAATCATGCTTTTGACTTTTTGGCATAGACACAAATTCATTTTCCAACTATTCTTTTGCCTATCCACTCACAGTTTTATCTCCTGGCAGGCTGACTTGATAGTTGAATTTCCGGTGTGAATCACAACAGGAAGGCTATCACTTCAGCATGGAACCAAACCTGATCAGATATGAGTCCTGTCCAGAAAGTATTGTAGTAATTAAAGTACTAAAAAACAAGAAGTTAAAATAAGCAATAAATGCAATATGTAGGGGATGATCATTATGGCTGTGTACTAGATTCAATTAGATTAGATTAGATTAGATTAGATTAGATTAGATTAGATTAGATAAACTTTATTAATACCAAGAGGACATTTACTAGTATGGTTACATAAAAATGGATTGATTATTTAGCAATAAGTAGATTAAAAACAGATCATGAACAAATGACAAATCATTTAAGTACTGTATATACTCATGTATAAGTTGGGTCTTGAAGTCCGAAAAATCGATCATAAAATCAGAACCCGATTTATACACCCATTCAAAAATGCGACACTTAATTATTTTTTTTCACATCTTCTTGGCCTCCTCCAATCGTGCATCAGTTTCTCAAACACATCTAATTTTGTAGCAGCAGTGCAATTACCAATTTCTTTCGCCACTTCAACGACTTTTAATTTAAAACCAGCTTCATATTTTTTTATGATTAAACGACCCATTGTAGATAAGGGATGCTCTTACGATAAAGGTGTATGAAGGTGTGAGATACAAAAAACACAAAACAGTGCAAACGTCACTTTGCAATAGTTCAGGTATTACTGCGTGATCACGTAGGCACAATACAGGGGGTCCTCAGGTTATGACACAGTTCCGTTCCTACAACGGTGATGTAACCCGAATTTTAGTGTAAGTCAAAACACGCCCTAGCCTAAGTCACTTAACTATCGTAACACATTTGCAAAATCATAACCTAGAACATAAAAACACAACTAAGCCACAGAAAAAGGAAAAGGACATAAATATACTGTACTGTACACTGTACTGTAGTAACCGAAAAAAATGAGTGTAAAAAAAATCCTTACATTTATTCCTTCTCACGTCTCAATTTTTTAAGGTTTTTATGGTAGTGAGCGTTGTAAACTCGAAACGTATGTCGAGACGTTGTAACCCGAGGACCCCCTGTACATAGAAAAAAAAAGGCAGTGTGCTCCATGGTAACTCTCTCAAGTGGGTGTGAGTTTTCCATATTCGACTTATATGACCAACATTATAAAATACAAGAAATTATACAGTAAAATCAAGCCCCAACTTATCCGGATATGGTGTGTAAAGGATAAATTTGGTAATTTTCAGGTTAAAGATACTTCTTCACATTCTTCACAAACATGATATATATGCATATGCCATGTGAAATTGTGTTCTAAAATTGAAGACTTTCTATAAATTTTAAAAAATATTCTGCTCATTCTAGCACTTTACATTGTAGTCTATGGTACACAGAGAAAAAGCTTAAAAACTGTACCGTACATCCATTTTTCAAGTCAAGGCAGCTGTTAACTATTGATCTGTACCTTCCACGTTTCTGACATGGACAACAAAACGGATCTGAAAATACTAATTTTATCTCCTATTCCTGATCTTATTTTTCTCATGGTAAAGACAGGTTTTTTATTCGCTTGTACAAATTCTCAAGTAAATATGGGAAGTACATTAAAACAAAACCAACCACATGGCATAAAAAGTTTACTGTGAATTGGTCTTTTGTGAGGAAACCACTCCTCAGTGGTGTGAAAGGTTGTTGCGTAGGAAGCCTAACTGCTGAGCTATCGAGCACAGCTAGTCTTCTTTAAAAATGGCTGAATTGCATAATGTTGTTGTTTGTGTGTTCAGAAATGACATGTATAAACTATTTTACAAAGTGTGTGTAATTGCAAGATGAGGATCAATACTCGACAACTGACTTGCCTTGAAAAATGGATGTAAATGGTAAGTTTTTAAGCTTCTGTGTCCCATAAATTGCAATGTAAAGTGCCAGTGTGTGCAAGATCATTTTTTAAATTTATAAAAAGTGAATGACTTTAGACCACAATTTCATGAGGAATATACATATATAGCATGTTTGGGAGGAAAGAACTTTGACTTGAAAAATACCAAACTGCTTCTTTAATTAAGTAAAGGGCACCTCCAGATTTGTGGAATAAAGACTGCTTTTTTGGTTAGGTTAGCTGGAGGGTATATTGGTCAATCCAAATAAGTGTAGGTACCCCGTAGCGGTGTGGTGCCCTACACAGAACTGATTTTTGTGTTGAGCCTAGCGCTGCTGAAAAACAGTCTGATTCTATTCAAATGCAAATTGGAATAAGCAGGCTTAAGAAATGGTAATTATTGGTAATTCTAGTACAAGAGTTGAATAGAAGTTAACACAATCAAAATAGTTCACAATTGTCTAATGTCAGAAAGGTCCCATGTCATTGATGCGTTTTTAATTGAAAATATTCCTTCCACATCGACCTAACTTATGAGAGATCACCTCAGTTTTCATAATGAGGTTGAGAACATAAATCCCACAGAAGTTCATTGATAATGGTGGAGCGGGTTTCGTAGCATTTTTTTGGCTATTATTATAGTTACTGGATTTTGCCACTTATTTTTGGTTACTGTTGACTGGATTGAGGATTTACACCTGGTTGCCTTGGATTAACATTTAGGAAAACCCTTTTATGCCTTTTCCTCATCTTTGCCTGTTATTCCTTCATTTTTGATTATTTAAAAAAATGAAATATAAAGAACTTAATTTTTTTTCACTTCAGGACAGAGGTTACCTTGTTTATTTTAAAATACTTTTTTCATGTGCCCATAGTAATTAAATATTTCTTCTTAATATTGTTCTGCTAATTAATTATTTTTAGCTATATATTGTACTTGTATATTCTGTTATGTTCCTTGTGCTTTATGGGTAGAACCCTAAGAGGTGGGGTCACCCTGATCCAACTGCTAACAAGCCACCCTCCCTCAGCCTTTATAATCTGAAGTGGGAAGCAGGTCCTTCAGTGATTCTTTGACATTTCAAGTTGTATCGGAGTACAGTAACTATTATTATTTCTTGGTATGTGTGTTATTTTTTTGTGCTACTGTTTTGTGGATTCTGCTCTTGTATTGTGTATTGGGATTTGATCACCTTGGATTGCTTTTAAGGCAACTACTTGTTGTATTATATCTCCCTTTTCCCAGTGTTTCTGTTTTTGTTAATAACTCCTTCTTTTATAAAGATTCCTTGTTTTGGATTACCTCAACAAGCTAGAGTTTTATGGTTTTCTGTCCCTTGTAAGACATGTTGATATATTTTGGTAGAGTTGTAAAAAGTACTCAGAAAGGATACTTGAGTAAAAGTCAAAGTACTCTGTCAAAGATTTATTTTCACTGAAGTAAGAAGTATTTTAGTTAAAAAAAATACTTAATTAAAAGGAAAAAGTATCTGCTTTCAAAAGTACTCAAGATCTAAAAGTAAAAGTACATTTTATAATAATGAGAAAGTGCAAGGCTTTGTCAAAAGAACACAACACTTTTATTTTATTTTTAAACAACACTAACACAATATTTTTGCTACAGAGTCATAAATAATGCAAGTCATGCAATCATGCTTTTGATCAGTACATAACTGCAGTCAGTGACATGGTAGTGACGTGAAGCGTGGTACTAGTGTGCTTATGACTTACATTCTGCCTCTCCTATTGGGACGCCCAGCAGCAGTAAATGAGGCATCTCTACTCCAGAGTGAAGACTAACTGGATAAAATCCAAAAATAAGAATAAGAAAAATTCAATGAACAACTCACAACCTTATCACTTGAATAGATGCACAATATAAAAATATAAACACAGACTGGATTTATTATACTTCACTAAAGTATAGATGGATTTTAGAAGGGCAATTTTTACATTACATGGTAAGACAACAATTTCAGAATTGTAGTTTATCTTTAACCAGAATTCTCTTAAGAAAGCTGTTGTTTCCGTTGCTCAATTTATTATCCAATTTTATCTTCGAATCACTAATGTAAACTATAGAATTAACTGAAATTAAACTCAAGGCATATTATTAATTCTCCAGCATTACGAGATGTATACCAGGTTGTCTAATAATATATATTCATAATTTTAGTGCACTTCTATAGAAAATGTAAATTATCCAGAACTAGGTGGCTCCACCCCCCTGCTCGTTTTGCTTGCCCACCTCCGGGTTTGTTTTACCAGATATATAATTTAAAGAGATTGTTATTTTCATGGGAATTATTACATATGCATTATTTTCACTTTTGCTGTAAAACGTTGTAGCGGGGCCACATAGATAGTGTTAAATGTCAGTTCTGAGTGCGTCTCGTTTCATTGTCCCATTTGCTGTTTGTATGTGTATCAGTTAATGCCGTCCCCGTAAAGGAGGACGGATGATGGAAGGAGACCACAGCCGCAAACCTGGAAAACACCTGTTCTTAATTAATCAATCACAGCCGTCACAGACTATTTAAGTAATCGGGAGAAAGAGAAGAAAGAAGGAAGGAGAAAGAAGACCATTTTGTTTCAACCACTTTTCAACTTGCTTGCTGTTTTTTCACATCGCGCCTTTTCACCAGTTTGCTTTTCATTTTGCCGGACTGTTTTTCAACCTCCATCTACTGAGACCCCGGGGTCGATTCACTATCCACCATACGCCGAGGAATCACGGTGAGGCTGCTCCAATCGCCGGGAAAATCAAACAACGCATTTACCGCTAGTTCAGTCATCCGTTTCAGGACAGTTTTACAATCGGACTCAAGTTCACAATCATTCAGTTTATCAGTCATTTTGTTATTCATGTTGTGTGTTATATGTTACAGGGGCAAGGGAGGGTTTATGTTGTATTTATATTTGGTGCTGTCTTGTTGTTGCTGGGGTGGAGGGATATTTCTATTTATATCTGTTTTCTGTTTTTTGCATGTCTTGTTTTATTTAATACATTTAATCCGTTTAATTTTACATCCTGTTTTTGTGTACTTATATTTACACCGTCGATTGTGGGGAAAGGTTTAATTGGTTAGAACTACGGCTTGATAGTTTAGATTATTTCTCAGTAAATTATCCAGGCCACAGGTCTTGGAGGTGTAGCTGCCGGCTGGGTAAAGGGGTCGGCCGTTACAACGTTTGTAAAAACAATACTTGCCCTTTATTTCTGGCCCCGGGAATGGTTAAATCTTTCTCGCCGGACATATAACACTGCTCATGTTGTGAATAGGGGTGGGTTTAAAAGCCTGTACAAGAGCTGTCCTTTTGCCACTTCGTGTCTCTGCCGCTCGTGTTGTGAAGGGGGGGCTGAACGAAAACGCCAAGGAATTGCAGTCGGATCATCTGCTGGCTTGTTGCTTCTGGCGAGCTGCGTTTTCTGCTTGTCGCGCTTTGCACCAATCTTTTCAAAGCCTTTACAGCAGCTGTCCTTTTGCCACTTTGCGTCCCTGCCGCTCGGGTTGCAAAAGGGAGATTTTGGTTGAACGCACGCTAAGGAGAAGAGGTTGAATCATCTGCTGGCTTCCTGCTGCTGCTGGCAAGCTGCATTTTCTGTTTGTCTCTTGTCGTTGTTTTAAGAGCTGGGAGCACATGATGTCTGTGAACTTGTTTTTAAATGTTGTCTTACTGTCTTGTCTCGTGTGACGTTAAAGTGTCGCTCGCGGGATGTCAAATTGTCTTCGCGTGACGTTAAAGTGTCTCTCATGGGATGTCAAATTGTCTTCCAAGAAGATCACATCTTGTCTCCCTAGTCTCCCTTCCAGGATTTTTTTTTTAAATTAGAGAGATAACATTTTACCACTATGAAATAAATAGCATTAACACACAGAAAAAAGGTTTGGGGCCGCCATCTGTATACTTGAAGCCTGGCTGCAAAAGGCAAAATAAGTTGCACAGATGTGTACAGAGTTGAGTCCAAAACAGAACTGAAGTTACAGAGGAAGCTGTATTGTATTTAAGGCAGGCAGGTGGAAGTGATGTCACTGAGGCCTGGAACCAGAGGTGACATCCTTGGGGCAGAAACCAGAAGTGACATAATTGAGCCTAAATCAGGCAGAATTTCCTGTGTTTGGTCTACAGAGATAAAACAGGAAGGTTTAATGCACCCCACCACCCCCTGGCCTGGTGTGGAATTACCTTCTTTTGGTCCGTTTAGCTGCTTCCCATGCGCATGTGTGTGACACCACACATACAAGCAATAAACCAACTTGCATTAACATTACATCTAACATAATAAAATGTCAATTACAAACATGAGAGTCAAAGTTCTACAGAAGAATGCCCCGGGTATGAGTTAACTCTGCTAAATTTAAATGAATTACATACAGATATAATAAAAAGGTCACACACTTTGCAAGACAGAATAACAGAAGTGCAGTAATTATATAATAATTTACCAAATCAAAATATATTGCTACTCACAGTTCAATGTGCACACAAAACTAGATTGTTAATTTAATAAGCCACCTATATTTTCCTTAGTCATTGTGGCTCAAGCCGATTCTGGCTGGTATGGTAGTGTTCTATTGGCTTTCCCCAAGCTCAAATTCCATCAGGTAGCAACAAAAATACTTATCTCTGCTTAAAAGAAAGCTGAAACCCCCTTTTTATTAGCACTCACATAAAAACGGACAGCAAGACCTTGGAGTCACTCACTTCACCCCTCGCTGGCCATGAATCTGACTTCTCCAGGTAACCAGAGACTTTTAGGGCTGGGTTGTCACTAGTGTTTCAGTAATTGGACTTGTAAAAATCCACCACAATATCTTGTATAAGCGAATATATAGTTTGTGCAACATAAGAGTTGTGGTTGAAAGATATTGTATAACTTGTGCTCATAACATCTTGTTTACAAAAGATTAAAAAGACATTGCTTTTTGGGACTTTGGGGGCTCCATATAAGACAGCTGAAGAAGAGAAAAAAAACTTACTTCAATATGCTTCTTTAAACTTGAAGGCAATTTCTTGAAAACAGAGATTTCTTTAGGTGATGTTTTAAAAAATGACCGTGCACATTCAGTTTTCATGTCTCAACAGTGAGCCGGAAGTAAGGGGAACAACTTTCCAAATGAGCAGAGGAAAGCACACTATTGTGCTTTTATTATGGATTGATACTGTATATGTTTATGGCTGTGACAGATAGGGGGCAGTATCGCTCCCTTGAACCCATGTCCAAGACTCTAGACACCAGATAAAAGTCCAATAGTTGACTTTATTACTACACAACAGTGCACAAAGCACCCTCTCCTCCACTATACTCATACAATACACAATACAATAACAATAAACAATCCTCCACTCCCAAACGCGTTGCCCTGCTAACACCCAGCTCAGCTCACCGTCTGGGAGCTGTCACAGTCCTTTTATAGTCCCTGACCCAGAAGTGTTCCAATCCCCAGTCCATGTGATTCCTTATTACTTCCGGGTCAGATAAAAAGTCCTTTTCTTCATCCTGGAAGTATGTCACTTCTGCCGTCGCTTTGCCTATGACGCACTTCCGGGTTATAGGGCACATATGACTCTCTAAGCCTCCCTGCAGTGTCCACTGTTGGCCCCAGGGGTATCCAGCAGGTTTGTAGGGGAAAACTCCATAGTCCACAATTCCCTGCTGGTATCCGGGGCACCTCCATGCTGCAGGGAGAGCTCCATCTGGCGGCCTGGGGGTATTGACCGGGATGAAAAGCCGGCCATGGACCACAATGGCATTCTATTGACTGTGTTTGAGCAACACTTAACTATAACCTTAGTTGACAACACACTCTATAAGTCTCTTATATGAGTATACAATAAGTAAAAAGTAATGTTATTTGACCTAAAAATGTAGTGGTGTAAAAGTTAAAGTAGCCCTAAATGAAATTTAATCGTTTAAAGCACAAATAGCTGACAAAGTACTTATACTTTGTTATTTTACAGCTCTGTATTTTGGGCTTGAAGTGTATTTTTTGAACTTTTAATACCAGTTCCCCATTTTGGGACTGTGTAGGCCAAAGCCTGCAGGTAGCAGTAGCAAGGCTGGCTGATATGGGCAGACCCCTGAAGGTCCTGGCCTGCTTTATGGTCTCTTGGAGCCCTTACACCACATTTTGAAATGTGTGACATTCCATATCATGACAGTTATGCCTCTAGACAAAAATATAAGAATAAAACAAGACAATGATTTAGAAAAGAGGCAGAAACCAAAGCCAAATGAAAAAAAAAACAGAAAAAACTAATAGGTGCTTAGTAAGTCCAAAACAATCCAAAAATAAAAGAGAGATGAAAAACTGAAGTCAGCACTAATTCCATAGCCTTGGCACTGAGGCTGTCATGAGCTTATATGGGTCTGCAGTATGAATAGGCCTGCCTCCCTAGGCTCAGCATAAAGAGGACAAAATAAAAGAGAAATTAATACATAATTTGCATTATACAACAAAACAACAATACTTCAATTATAATACAAAAAAATGAAAAACAAAACATATTTAATAACCTAAATTACAACAAAACACATTAAGGAAATAAATGAATAACAGAAACTTGTGTCATGGAAAGCTCCAGCTACACCATAACACCTTTATTTGCTGGTCTGTGAATACCAGAATGCAGTCTTTCAAGTTGAGTTTCCTTCTGCTCATAAATCTACTGTTTTTACCTATTCTTTGTCTGAAAACATACATCTGAACACAAATCATTGCAACAGTTATATGAACTGTCATACGTCACACTTACAAATGGATAAACAAAAGTAATACCTCCAGTAGAATGTAGTCTCTCATGCTTTGGTTTCCTTTTTCTCACACATTTCAAAGACATGCATGTTAATTCAAAGGCAATTCTAAATGTGTTTGTTAGGACAGAGAGAGGGTATGTATGAGTGTGCTCTGAATATTATTTCCAGGGTTGATGATTGGCTTCTACCCTTTACTGCCAGGTTAATTTCCAGCAGTCTGAAAGCCTGAAATTGAACAAATAAATCCAGGAAATGGATGGACTGGTCCAATCAAGAACATTCATAAGCCAACCTGGTGTAGCAATGACACCATGAGTTGGATGGTCCCATGTAAATGGAAAGAATGTCAGAGTACAGTACTGTCACAATTTCATTTCATGGTAGGATCATACAGTATTTCATGGATCGCGGGCAGTTTTAGTCTACATCATAGTTAAAGTGTGCTTTTGGGTTAAAACACTTTATTTTAGTATCTGTAGAAGAAAATGTTATCTCAGATTTTCACTTAATCATTCATTGGTTCTCTACCAGGAAGGAGAATATAGTGAGCCCCCAAACCCTCAAACACACCAACACCAACACAAGGTTTAAGCAAATAAATTATATTTTTACAATATCCTGACAAACTTCTTCCTATCAGTCATAGAATCACCAAAGTACCCTTCTCTTCTCAACTTCTTTTTGTTCTTCTCCTTCCACTCATCCAGGTGATCTTTGTCTCTCCACCTCCCAACTCCCTGAGATGGGTTGGAGCCTTCTTATGCCAGTACTTCTGGTGTTACCGCATTAGACGTTGGAAGCACTTCTGGGTTAAAGTAGAGATGGTCTGTCCCTGCAGCTCCCCCTGGCAGCACCCATGAAGCCCAGCAGGGCTGCCTGATGGTACTGCAGTTCCCAGCCTGCTCTGTGGGTACCCATGCAGGCAATGTAGCCCATGGGAGACTGCCATCTATGCGAGTGGTCTCGCCCTGTCCTTCTGTTAAACTGATCCCCCAGCTGGGTAAGAAACCTTGAGCCATCCTGGCCAGAACGCCTTCCCATGCCCAGTATCTGAGACAATATATTGAGAGTTTTATTTATTCGTGCATTTTAAAATGTATTATTATCTTTCCACCATGGTATGCCAGTAATATGAACCACCCTCGATGCTGATAGAAATTGTCCTTTTATTTTACTCTCGGTCGCTGAACTCTGAAATTCATGTAACCTTTCTTTCACAATCTAAAAACTTACTATGAAAATGACTGGCCACTTTATTAATGTAGCATGAGTGTAGGTATGTGCCTTGTTTTCATTGCTATCAAGACAGCCTTGGATTTCCCTTTGACCAAGTTCAGAAAATGAATAAATGCATGGCACATACTGTGTATGTTTTTTTTCTAATACTGATAGCCATATGAATACAGGATAAATCTAGATAGGCAAAACAAAAGCAAAAGTTCATCTGGTTGCTTGACAGCTAATATCATATTGCTACTTTCCATGATTTAACTTTTGGCTTTGCTTCTGAAACATGATACTTCAATGAGCTATCAGAAAGACTTCATCGCAATTATGAAGATGACCTAATGCTCAAAAACATCCTACTTTAGATCCAGTATTGACTTGATTTACTTTTTCAGTTTTATTGGTACTACAATATTTGCTTTTAGCCCAGAAGAAATACTACGTGACTGCTAGTGTATTTAACAGTGGAACTTGAAATGTATCAGCTATTTGCCAAATTTATACTCCGCTTCTCAGAAAAGGTACATAAAATGTGCTAAAAGAAAAAAAAGATTATTTATCCAAACAAAGAAATGAATTTGTCTGTGCAAAAAGATTACCATGTATAAGGATAACAGCGTAACATTTAAAGACGGTGGCATACTGCACATATTCATTCTGAACAGCAGACATTGATTATGCTAAGCTTCCATTAGTTCCAATAAACGTCCTCAAAGTCGGGACATTTAATGCCCATTTTATTTAGTGTGAGAGGTGCAGTGTGTACATCATTTCACTGAAATATGTAAATATTCAGATATGCCACAAAACTCAATGTCACTGCAGCACCAGTGCCAGGGCCAAGATCGTGGGTGTTGGGATTAGGTAAGGGTCCGCTTCATCACATTTAGCTGTTATTAAGCCCATCTTCTATTTTTACAGAAGCCAATGACTTACTTATAACTGCAGATTCTGGGATGGCCGCTATTCTAGTTCTTCTTGACTTGAGCACAGCGTTTAATACAGTTAACCATAACATTTTACTGTCCCAACTTTCAGCTATTGGTATCTCTGGTGCTGCTCTTTCTTGGCTCACATCATACCTCAGTGATCACCAGTATTGCGTGTTCATTAGGGAGTCCAAATCTGCCACTACTTCATTCACACAAGGTATCCCTCAAGGGTCAGTTCTCGGTCCAATACTCTTTAATATCTATATGCTCCCATTAGGTGAGACTATTCGTCGGTATGGTCTAAGCTTCCACTGCTATGCCGATGACACACAATTTTATGTAAGCGTGGATGGAACTGCAACATCTTCACCTGTTGCACTGACTGACTGCATTCGGGAAATCAATTATTGGATGACAGATAATTTTTTACAACTCAATCCTGATAAAACAGAAATCTTATTAGTTGGTACCAAATCTGTCCTCTCTACCCTTTGTGGGCTAAAAATTGACATTGATGGGATCCTGGTTCAACTCTCAGCATCAGTCCGTAATTTGGGTGTCATCTTTGATCAGCTTCTTACTTTTCAATCACACATCAGCTCAATAGTACAGACAGCCTTTTTTCATCTTCGCAACATTGCTCATCTGCATTCTTTCCTCAGTGTGAAAGATACTGAGTCACTCATTCATGCTTTCATCACTACCCGTCTGGACTATTGCAATGCTTTGTTTTATGGCCTCCCAACTAAATATATCAATAGATTGCAATATGTTCAGAATTCTGCTGCTCGTTTACTTACACACACTAAAAAATCTGCTCACATCACTCCTGTCCTCTATGAGTTACATTGGTTACCAGTTTCTTTAAGAATCAAATATAAAATTATCCTTCTCACCTTTAAAGCCCTTTATGTTTTAGCCCCTCATTATCTGTCTGAGCTGCTGCTTCCTTACACTCCTGCCCGCGCATTACGATCATCGGATGCTAAGTTACTCACTGTACATGAATACAGGTTAATAACTATGGGTGGCAAAGCTTTCAGAGTGATAGCCCCTAAAATTTGGAATTCTCTCCCTCTCAACCTTTGTGAGGAAAAAATCTATTATTAATTTCAAACTTCTGTTAAAAACGCATCTTTTCAATGAGTATTATTCTTTTTCGTGTATGTAATTTCTACTGTCTTGTTAATATATGTATTGAATTGTAAAGTGTCCTTGAGTGTATGAAAGGCGCTACATAAATAAAAATTATTATTATTATTATTATTACACTCCTAGCCTCAACACTGCTAATAAACAGGATTTCCAACTCCCAGGCACAAAGTACTGCATGATTAAAAAGAAAAACATTATTTGTAGCTGTGCACAGTTTTAAATATCATCTCCAAAACTCACCAATTAATCGCAGTGATTGTCATGAATCTGTGTTAAGGCTTCTTTAGATTGTCTTTGTCATTTTTTCAAATTTTTGAATGGTTGGTCTGTTGATGCCATTTAGTAGTTGTTGGATGGTTGCCTACATTTTGTGGACATCGTTGCATATTGTTTATTACTGCTTTACAGCATGAAGTATGGGAAGTAGTGGAAGCTAGGTTAATAAATGAGGTGAGGATTAGTGAGCAACAGTATTGTTTCATGCCAAGAAAGAGCATCACAGATGCGATGTCTGCTCTGAGGATGTTGATGGAGAAGTTTAGAGAAGGCCAGAAGGAGTTGCATTGCGTCTTTGTGGACCTGGAGAAAGCAAATGACAGGGTATCTCGAGAGGAGTTGTGGTATTGTATGAAGAAGTCAGGAGTGGCAGAGAAGTACGTAAGAGTTGTACTGGATATGTACGAGGGAAGAGTGACAATGGTGAGGTCTGCGGTAGCAGTGACGGATGCATTCAAGGTAAGGTGGGATTACATCAGGGATCGGCTCTGAGCCCTTTCTTATTTGCAATGGTAATGGACAGGTTGACAGACGAGATTAGACAGGAGTTCCCGTGGACTATGATGTTTGCTGATGACATTGTGATGTGTAGCAATAAGAGGGAACATGTTGAGGAGACCAGGGAGAGGTGGAGATATGCTCTAGAGAGGAGAGGAATGAAGGTCAGTAGGAACAAGACAGAATACATGTATGTGAATGAGAGGGAGGTCAGTGGAATGGTGAGGATGCTTGGAGTAGAGTTGGTGAAGGTGGATGAGTTTACATACTTGGGATCAACAGTACAGAGTAATGAGGATTGTGGAAGAGAGGTGAAAAAGAGAGTGCAGGCAGGGGGGAATGGGTGGAGAAGAGTGTCAGGAGTGATTTGTGACAGACAGGTATCAGCAAGAGTGAAAGGGAATGTCTACAGGTCGGTAGTGAGACCAGCTATGTTATAAGGGTTGGAGACGATGGCAGTGACCAGAAAGCAGGAGACAGAGCTGGAGGTGGCAGACTTAAAGATGCTAAGATTTGCATTGGGCGTGACGAGGATGGATAGGATTAGAAATGAGTACATTAGAGGGTCAGCTCAAATTGGATGGTTGGGAGACAAAGTCAGAGAGGCGAGATTACGTTGGTTTGGACATGTGCAGAGGAGAGATGCTGAGTATATTGGGAGAAGGATGCTAAGGATAGAGCTGCCAGGGAAGAGGAAAAGAGGAAGGCTTAAGCAAAAGTTTATGGATGTGGTGAGAGAGGACATTCAAGTGATGGGTGTAACAGAACAAGATGCAGAGGACAGAAAGATATGGAAGAAGATGATCTGCTGTAGCAACCCCTAACGGGATCAGCTGAAAGAAGAAGATGCCTGCTACCAATCACATCACACAGATGTCGCGTGGCATGTTGTGTCATCAGGTCCACCATATTTAAGATAGTGGCGTGCAGTTGTTGACATATTAGTTTTGGATATTTTTTTAAAAATAAACAAAATCCTTTGCAAATTTGTTGTAATTAGGAAAAGGAATTATTGGTGAATGTTAGGACTTCTTAAAAAACATTTTTATTTTGACTGTTATTTCTGCCCAAATTTTTGTTTTTGGTATTTTGCTTTCTTTGATTTTGCTACTTGGCAAACACCTCACTTGTCTCCTGTCAGCATCGACTCCTTGATTTAATATCTAGCTTATGCCCTGGTCAACCATGAAAATCACCATTTTGTTGCATGTACATTTTTGTTCTTTCGGACTATGTGTCTCTGACACTGTGTAGTATCTGTAGGCATAATACGTTTGGGAGCAAGGCAAGAGAGAAGCCAAAAAAGGGTCAATACCAGAAGATCAAAAAGTCCGAACATCAAAGACAAAATGAGAGACAAAAAAATCAAAAGCAAAAAAGTTTGACAGAACTATTAGAAAAGGAATTTGATCTGCAACTCCGAAGAGGAAGTGAAATCCAGCGGGACCTTTTAATCTGTCATGTTATGCCACGACCTCATAGGGACACGCCCCTAACAACGGGCACCTTCCAAAATAGTGGTAAACATGAAAACCAAAATGTGGATGAAACAGTCCAAAAAATTATTCAACCATCAAAACAAAGGAGAATCATCGCAAACAGAGATGAATCGATACAGAAAAATCAAAAACTCCAGAAGGAACTTTATGCTAATATAGTTAGCATATTAAAACCATGCGAGTCACTGTGACATACAGACACATACACATCATTGCAATATCAATGTTTTTAGTATCAGGGGACCCTAAAATGTTGAGATCCAATGAAAACCGGAGCTTGAAATTTTTGACAATTCTAAAGCATTCGCTCCTCCCCATAGATGATAGGTAATTTTGGTGCAAAGCAAAAATTATTCAAAGTTCAGTCAATTTATATTTTCATTGCCATTTTTTCTCATTTGTTGGACTCCATTGTCATTGTGTTACTGCTGAGAATTGTATCATATGACGTCATTTTCCAGTTGGTATTTAAGATGGTGACAAGCTGTAACTCAGTGGTTCTCAAACTGGGGGGCGCGAAGTAACAAAAAGGGGGGTGCGAAGATGTGAAAAAAAGAAAACAAGAATCAAAAATATGAAAAATACATCTATTGAAACCACAACAAATTAACTTAAACTACATTCTGATACTAGAAAAATAAATATAGAGTTAGATAAATGTCGATAAAAGTTAAGTAGGTATAATAAAATATGCATCTATGATATATCATTAATTAAAAAAGAACAAATTGGTATTAGTGGGCTCCTTTCAAAAAAACGTTAGGGGGACACGATTAAAACTGTTATGAAAACTCGGGTCGCAAATACTTAAAGGTTGAGAAACGCTGCTGTAAGTAGTGTCCAAGATTTTGAATTAAAAACAAAAAAACTTTCATAGTGGTTAGGTAGCTTAAAACGATTCTGTAGGGATTTCGATTTTCATTTTTGATCCCCTGGTTCTGATCTTTGCACTTTTCCCTACAATTATGATTTTCTCTGTTTAATCTCCAAGTCTGTTTATTTTATTGTTTAACTGACTTTTTCCATTGTGGAAGAACAATGACAGGATATAAAGACAAGCACAAACATATTAAATTACCTTATAAAAGCAGCACAAAAGAAAATGAGGTAGGATGAGGTTAAGATTGTGATCACATCACGTCATGCATATCATCATCTCCCAGTGCTGGAGGTACTCTCCATTCACCCATTTAGCTTCAAGCACGATGTTGTAAAATCCAATGAATTTTGAAAGTACTTATTCACATTGAAATCCAATGATGCCTAGACTTTTAAAACATTTGAGTGAAAAGTAAAAAAAAAAAGAAAGAAAGTGCAGGCAAGCAGTTGATCAGGGTTGGGACAGACTGCTGGTATCTGCTGCCACCCACCCATGTCGTACTCTTGAGCATAGCTCCAAATGAGAGGTTCAACTACAAAACTAAAAATGACTGCTCACATTAGCCTCTTTTAAGATGTGGCATTAAATGTTGAGGTTTTATACACATTTTGTTAACAAAAAAGTTAATTTAGACTTGCTCTGTATTCATCCATGTACAAGGCAGGAAACTATCCTGGACTGGTTACTAAATACATTTGCTTATTTGGGTAATGTCTTCATCCAACGTGACTTACAACATTCAAGGTACAATTGCCTACATTCCTTTTGTATTTCCAACTAGCGCACAGGCATTAGAAGTGACTTGCCCATGGTCACACCGCATCAGGAGTGGGATTTGAACCCACAACTCCAGTGTTTGAGGTCTAAAGCCTTAACCACGATGCCACACCACAGTCAGAGATAGAGCTGGTGCATGTCTTTAGGATAAGGATGGAGACCAGAGAATCCAGAGGGAAAACCCACGTAAACAGTGGAGAAAACTTTGTGAACTCCACAGTGACAATGACGAGGCTGGAGTGCACACTGACAAATCTGGGGCAGCAAGATAGCAGTACTAAGCCATGCACCAACCCCTGCTTTCTGTTTCAAGAGATAGCGTTAGTCCTTATTTTTACAATTTAATATTTGTGGTACTTACATGCAGTTCTGCTATGATGCATTAACAGTGAAATGGTGGCTGACTTGTATATAGTATATATAAAGACTGTAATATTTCTCATCGGTGCCTGTGTTAAATTTTGTAGTCATTATATTAAAAAAAAAACATTGGGTATAGTGTTGCAGTGAATTCTTTGCATAGTTCTCACACTCACACTTGCACAAAAGAATGAAAACATTCTGCTTTTAAAGATACTAAAAAAACTTGATTGTAATATTTTTCTTGCAAGCTTTATGCCTTATCTTGTGTATATGAACAGTATGCAAAGCGCTATTTAAATAATAAAAGATGGTCATATTCATTGTAATGATTTGCACTCTGCTATTTTTTTTTAATAAAGTTTGGTGATTGATACAGTAGCATCTTATTCTGAATGGCACCAAACTTAGATTGTCTAGTTTCCGGGTTCTTTTTTTTTCCAGTACCCGAGCCTTCTTTGTTAATAAAGCAGTTTATTTGTAATAATTCAGACCAACTTATCTGTTCTGACTCTATTAGGCATCTACGGCTGAATGATATCTACTGTTTGTCAATGAAATGTCTGTTGTTTTGTGCATTATGTTTCAGGCAGGATTATCAGCCTGACTTAACTTTATTCTTTGTGTTGTTTTTTTAATATTATTTTGCATGCTACGCTTATGGTCTTCTAGTATATTTTATTAAAAAAAATGATTTTATGTATTCAAAACTTTTATATTTCAGCCAGGGTTCCTCCCCTGGCTGGGGTTCAAATCTTTGTTTTATGTCTATTCTTTTCTTTATGTTGATATTGTGAATTATGTTAGAAGTTTGATAATACTTATGTATTTTATTAGTCTGGAGTATTGTTTGGTTTCTTTGTGTATAAGCTGTCTTTGTCATGTACTTTGTTTTCTTGGTAGGTGGTGCCCACCAAGAGGTGGGGGTCACCTGCCAATCACCACTAGGAACCGCCCTCTGCCCTATAAATTCAGATGGTCTCAAACAGCTCCTGGCGGTTCATTTCAAATGTGCTTGGCAGTTTTGTGAGAGTTTCTTTGTATAGTTCTGGATGTTTGTGATTCTTTGCATTTTTGTTTTTGACCATTCTTTTGATTTTTGTATCGGGACTTTCTTACTTTGTATTGCCTTTTGTGTTGTAGGCAACTTCTTTCTGCCTTTTGTGCTCCTTTAAAGCTTCACTCTTGTAAAAGAGCAAGTTTTGTGAAGAATAAATCTTTATTTTATTTATAAAAACTGTCTTTGCCCTTATTACTAGCTGAGGTTTGATGGTCCCCTCTAGTGGACATTTTTGGAAGTGTTTTTTTTTGATATTATGTGGTTTGGGTCCCCTAGTTCTTAACTATAATTTTGTATATATGTATTTTTATTTATATTTTAATTTATTGCCTGCTGTCAGGGTATTGAATGCTTTCTCCAGATGTATTCTTTAAGTACATTTTGAAAAATATGCACAATATACATTTATTTATTATTTATTTATGAAGGACTTGGGTGTATGGCATGGTGGTGCAGTGGGTAGCACTGCCGCCTCACAATTAGGAGACCTGGGTTTGCGTCCCGATTCCTCCCTGCGTGGAGTTTGCATGTTCTCACTGTGTCTGCGTGGGTTTCCTCCCACAGTCCAAAGACATGCAGGTTAGGTGCACTGGCGATTCTAAATTGTCCCTAGTGTGTGCTTGGAGTGTGTGTGTGTGCCCTGCGGTGGGCTGGCGCCCTGCCCGGGGTTTGTTTCCTGCCTTGTGCCCTGTGTTGGCCTGGATTGGCTCCAGCAGACACCCATGACCCTGTATTTAGGATATAGCGGGTTGGACAATGGAATGGACTAGGGTGTTGTACTGTGTTAGCCAATATGGATGAGGTGAGAAATTAAGTAAAATGACACCTTTTATTGGCTAACTAAAAAGATTACAATATGCAAGCTTTCGAGGCAACCCACTTCTTCAGGCAAGAAAGCTTGCATATTGTGATCTTTTTAGTTAGCCAATAAAATTTGTCATTTTGTTTAACTTCTCACGTTATTTATTTATGATTAATTAATGAATTGATTGCCCGTATTATTTGTCCTGCCAGTCTGTATCTTTGTTCTTTATGTTACTGCTACTCTATGCATCTGAATTTCCCCATGGGATAAATAAAATTTATCTAAGATAATCTAATTTAGTTATTGGCCCTGTCCCCTTTATGTGGAGTCTCAGGGGGCAGGGCCACCATGAGGTAGGAGCTGAAGAACTGTCTGACAGGCAGAGGGGCAGGTTCTCCAGAACAGCATTATCATTTGTATTGTGATTTGGATTACTTGGTTTCTTGGCTTGTGGACTGTATTTTGTTGGTTCTGGCATCTTGTACAAATTGCCCTATTTATGAGGTAAGGCCTCTTTCTAACTCTTTTTGAGTTTGGGGCCTATAGGCAGGGAAGTCTATGGCTACTTTCTGTTATCTAGCAACACATGTTATATTCATTTTTCTGTCATCTTGAATTTAAATTTGTGCAATTTTACAAACTTTCACTTAAGTTTTGTTAGAAGCTGAAAAAGTGTCTCTCTGTACTTCTAGAAAGGAATCTTTTGTGTTCGTATAGTTTTGTTTTCTGATGATGATGTTTTTTGTTTTGTTTTTGCTCAGTAATTTTACTTATCTGCTTGTGACTCAACCACACTTGTGTGACCACAATTTCATTAAATTTTAGATAAGCCTTAAATTTTACTTTGAAAAAAGCTAGTACTAAAGCCCTAAAAATACCCCAGGATATTTGGGGGTTGCTGCTGACTGAAATCATATTGTGGTAGTGCAGAATATACAAATTACAAATGGACAATATGATCAGTTAGGATATGCATAACATCTTACGCATGCATAGACAGTTGGCAAATGAAAAACACTCTGGCATCATGCAGAAATGACACCTTTTGTGCCATGCAGTCTATGCACTTAGATGGTGTCTGTTAAAGATCACTGGCACTTCACTGTGACCATTTTCTACTGCATGCCAAATCGCTTTAAAGTGCTTGTCATTATCCCATTAACCCCTACACAGTCCTGCTGACTACTGGGGTTTGAAGTCCTCATGGCAGCAGTGTCACAGATTCGTCCCAATAAAGGGCTAGTTTATTGAACAATAATTATTAGGAATCTCCATTACACTCTTCATCATCACTGAGGTGATTCTTTATTCAGACAAGCACTAATGCCAGCATGGAGTTCTGATTTATTTTTTCTCTATGGAAGTCTCATCCCCCTTTCTTGAACACTTCTGATTTATGTTTATTTAGATCCTTATGTTTATATTCCCATTTCGTACCTTCTTTGCCTGTATTAAATTATTATTTTCTATATATTTATTCCAGTTATGTATTATTAGTTAATTCCTTGCATTGTTGAGTGGAACCCCAAGAGGTGTGCTGCCCTAAGTAATTCAGGCTGTTATGTCAATGCCCAGGATGTCACTGCTGAAAGACTACACTCATTCTTTATACTATGGAAATTGAGAAACTGACAGCAGATCCATAAGTGGTTCATTGAAGTTCATTGGGTCTGTATAAAAGTTGATTTTTTCATTTCTGGATTTGTGATGGGTTGTGATTTGGGACTTGTTTGGGGCTGTCTTTCAAGTCTCTCTATTATAATAAAAAAATCTTGGGAAGAGAGACGAGATGTGAGTTTCTCAGAGAGACACTTTCACGTACCGCAAGACAAGACTTTGTGCCAGAGATTTAACAACGGCTAGGGCCAGAAATAAAAGACAAAGAGTAGATGACAAAGTAGAACATCGTAAAGAATTCAAAAACATTGGTGCGATACACATACAGAGCAGGTTAGAGAAATGGAAGTAGGAAAATTTGAAAGTCTCAAAAAAATGATAGTAAAGATTGCATTAGCAAAAACAAACGGAAATTATTACTCTGTGAAATAACGGAACAGTGAAAAGAGATCAAATATATTGTTTGGATTTAAACTTGGAGACTTGTAAAACATCAAATTCGTGTTGCCATCAGTGAAAAGTAGTGTTTGTTCCCAATGAAGAGGCGTATCCGAGAGAATTAAAAGGTTTTTTGACTGGTGAAAGTGAAATCCCGTGAGAGAAAATTTCAAGTCCTGCGAGACAAAACTTTATGTAAAGAGATTTGGAAAAGTCCTGCCCACATCTAAAACATTTACAACCACACACACAGTTTAATCATTTCTCATTTGCGTGAATGCTATTGTCAGACACAGTTCGTGTAAAGAGAAAGAAACGATATTTACTCACGGGCAGTTACACATTATGTTGTCACGATGTAATTCCATACACAGAATCAAAATTTAATGTGATATTAACGAAAAGGTAAAAACGAAAAGAGATCGAATATATGGACATACAGTAGGTGATATTATAGAAGTATTTAGATATTGTTTGGCTTTAAACTTTAAGTCAGAGACTTGTACATTGTTCAATTCGTGTTGCCATCAGGGAAAAGTAGTGTTTCTTCCCAATGAAGAAGGCTATCCACAAGAATTAAAAGTTTTGTTGTTTGGTGAAAGTGAAATACACATAGACGAGTGGCAGAGACGCAAAGTTGCTGGCACGTAGCGCAGGCAGGGGGGTTGGCAAGTGAAGTGAGCAGAGGGCAAAGACCCCTAGTAGTTACAGTATATAAATAAATCTTTGGCTTTGGTCTTGTCCATCCTAGTCAGAGTTTTTTTTTTTTTTTTGGTTCAATTCCCCAGAAGGACATTTATTTGCACTTTTGTTAAGGTTTTGGAAAATTAAAGATTTTTTGAACTTTTAAAGCCAAAATCCCTTTTAGGCCCGAGGAGGCCACATTCATTGAAGGAAACTCCACTGTAATTATGTTATTAGACTTAAGTGCAGCATTTGACACCATTGACCATTCTATTTTACTGCACAGGCTAGAAAATGATGTTGGTCTTACAGGCCACGTGCTCGCTTGGTTCAGTTCTTATTTATCAAATCGATTCCAATATGTACAGAAATGTGCTGACAGTACTCCATCATTATACACAGAAGTTCAATATGGTGTCCCACAGGGCTCAGTACTGGGACCTTTACTGTTTTCACTTTACATGCTTCCACTGGGATCTCTCATTAGGAAACATAATGTTAATTTTCACTCGTATGCAGATGACACCCAGTTATACCTTTCATTTAAATCAAATGAAGTTTCTCCGATGTTGTCTTTAATTAGTTGTGTTAGTGAATTAAAGGAATGGATGAATGAGAACTACTTGTCTTTAAATACAGATAAAACAGAGATGTTAATTGTTGGAGGGAATGACGCTGATCACAGCAATATTTTGTCGACATTTAACTCAGTTGGAATCCCAATTAATTTTACTGAATCAGCCCGCAATCTAGGAGTTATCTTTGATTCTAGCATGTCATTTAAAGCACATATTACAAAGTTGTCCAAAACATGTTTCTTCCATCTTAAAAATGTTAGGAAATTAAGGCGCTTTCTAAATAAACAGGATTGTGAGAAATTAATTCATGCATTTATCTCTAGTAGGATTGACTACTGTAATGCGGTGTTCACTGGCTGTTCAAACTGTTCTTTATACAGCCTCCAGTTAATCCAAAATGCGGCTGCAAGAATTATTACAAAAACAAGAAAATATGAACACATAACTCCAGTTCTTAAATCCTTACACTGGCTCCCGGTTAAGTTTAGGGCAGATTTCAAAATCCTCCTTTTAACATATAAAGCATTAAATGGCCAAGGTCCGGCTTACTTGTCTGAACTTATCATGACTTACAAACCTGAGCGCACATTAAGATCTCAAGATGCCGGTCTGCTTATGATTCCAAGGATTAATAAAATAACAGTGGGAGGTCGAGCTTTTAGTTACAGGGCCCCTAAACTGTGGAATGGTCTTCCTGCTTCTATAAGAGATGCCCCTTTGGTCCCAGCCTTTAAATCCCGGCTGAAGACTTACTACTTCAGTTTAGCATATCCTGACTAGAGCTGCTGATTAACTGTACATACTGCATCTCTGTTGTTAGTCATTAGCACTAAAACATAAGTAACATGATAAGTATAATTGAATACTAACCCTCACCTATTCTGTTTCTGTTCTCGGTACTCAAATGTGGCAATTGGTGCCACGGCCCACCTGCCAAGTTGTTTGCCTGCCTATGGTAAAGTCATCCCTGGTGGGGGATCACAGGAATCATGGGAAAGAGGGGCCCTTTCATCGGATTGGCTGGCCGACCAACGTTTCAGCCGTGGAATGGCCAAATGGGGAGGCAGCTTGACGGATGAGGTCTCCAGCACTCTAAAAATATCAAAATCTTATTATATGATATCATCTACTGTTAAATTCTGCTCTGTACTTCTAAAATTTTTATTATTATGCTTTATTAAGGATTTGTTCTGTTCTGTGTATTGTATTGTATTGTATTGAACCCCTTCTTTTGACACCCACTGCACGCCCAACCTACCTGGAAAGGGGTCTCTCTTTGAACTGCCTTTCCCGAGGTTTCTTCCATTTTTCCCTACAAGGTTTTTTTGGGAGTTTTTCCTTGTCATCTTAGAGAGTCAAGGCTGGGGGGTTGTCAAGAGGCAGGGCCTGTTAAAGCCCATTGTGGCACTTCCTGTGTGATTTTGGGCTATACAAAAATAAACTGTATTGTATTGTATTGTATTCAGCCAGTAGAGTATTAGGGCAGATTAAGAACTCACACCATTTTTGTTGTTAATAATGTGCTTGATTCATGACTTTATAAGGCTCATTGTTCCAACTCCTTTTGAGTCTAAAGCTTTTGGGCCACTACTTCTGTGGTGGTGGTGAAAAACATGCGTGTCTTTACATAATTCAGCTTGGCTAATATGTCAATGCCTAGGATGTAATATGAACCCATGTTCCTAGAATTGTGGGGAAGGAGAAAATTCCTGTGCCATTGTATTTAGCATGGCAGCTGAACAAAGTAGAACTTCTAATCATCTCTTTCACTGAATGCACAGACTTGACAAGCACATTGTTTGTCCGTCCCCCTCTACAAATCTTTATTTTCTACTGACAAATCAAACACATTAAGCAACCTCCATGAGACCATATACTAGAGGGTGCAATGATTCCCAGCTCTCTTTGCAGTTTTTCACCAGGTGTAACAATCTGTCCATAGAAACTTTTGATAGGATATCATCAACTAGATGAGTAATACAAAGCTCACTTGCTGTTTGTGGGGGGTTTGCATGTTCTTCTTGTGTCATCTGCGTTTTTCCTGTAGGTACAACATTTTTTTCTGGCACATTCCAAAGACATTCATGCTGCAGGGTGACTCACCCGGTTTTCTGTGTGTCTTGCAATGGGCTGTCACTCCATCCAGGACTGGTCACAGCCTTGCATGCAATGTAGTGGAGACAGAGTCCAGTACCCTGTGACCCTCTGATTCTGAGGATGTTATGTCATGAGGTCTTTGGTTTAACTTGTATTCACTGGACGGTCAAGGAGGAAGCAGTACAGAATAACATAGTAAGTTGACGGTGGGTTAAATCTTTGTTAAACACATTTGTTTGGATTAGTATATGTGGGTTGCAAATTTAACATTTTGGAATGTAAGGAGTGAATTTTCACTTTCTGTTTTTGATTTAAACTTCAGTTTTTTATTACAAATATTCTTTATCCTTTTGGTTTTGATGTTTTCGCACTACCATTTTACGAGGTGCGGCAGAAAAGTAATGAGACTGGCAACACTGCAAGCGATCTGGCAACGCTG
>JANRMT010062818.1:25991044-26007222 GCA_026402145.1 Polypterus bichir lapradei
TGTGTGTTTTGGACATGTTTCCATAATGTTTTGGACAAAGAGACACTTTTCCTTGATTTAACCTCTGCTCCACAGTTTAAAATTACAATTCAGATCTAATTAAAGTGCACATTGCAGACTTTAATTTAAGGCTATTTTCATACATTTCAGTCATACCATGTAGACATGACATCTCTTTGTCTGTGATTCATAGACATCACCAGGTGCCAAGTACCTCCTCTGCCAAGCCTCTAATGCAGTCATCTTCAGCTCCTGCTTGTTTTGGGGTCTCTTGTCCCTTTGTTTTCTCTTTAGCATATGGAAGGCATGCTCAATTAGATTTAATTGGGTGACTGGCAGGGCCATTCAAATATTTTCAATGTTTTAGCTTTGAAAAACTTGTTTTGGCTTAGCAGTATATTTGGAATTATATTTTATTGTAGGATGAAGCACCATCCAATGAGTTTGGAGGCATTTACTGGAACTTGAGCAGATGTTTCTATACACCTCAGAATTCATTGTACGACCTACTGTCAGCAGTTCCCTCATCAATAAGTGTGCCAGTACCAGTGGAAGCCATAAATGCCTAAGCCATAATAACCACCATGTTTAACAGATGAGGTGGTATGCTTTGGCAGTACCTTTTCATCCCCACACTTTGCCATCACTCAGATATGGGTTACTCTTTGTCTTATCAGTCCACAAGACCTTTTTCCAGAATTCTGCACAAACTGTAATCTGGTCAACCTGTTTTTGTAGCTAATTAGTGGTCTGCATCCTGCAGTGTGTCCTCTGTATTTCTGCTCATGAAGTCTTTTGTGGATAGTAATATCTAACACACACAAACACACACATCTTCCTCCTGAAAACTGTTGCTAATCTGTGAGGCATTAGAGGATTCTTCTGTCATTAGTTGTGGGGGTCTTCCTTGGCCTACCAGTGCGTTTGCAATGGCTAAGCTCACCAGTGCGTTCTTTCTTCTTAATGATATTCCAGAGAGTTGATTTAGGGAATCCTAAGGTTTTACCAATGTCTCTAATGGTTTTATTCTTGTTTTACAGCCTGAGGATGTTTATTTTTTACTTTCATTAGCAAAGCACTTGTCCTCATGTTGAACAATGGCAAGTACAGACACCAAAGTTAGTCTGTTGGTAGAAGCTAGCCTAAGTATCTTATGCCCACACTAATGAAGCAATTAAACATGCACCTGAGTAATCACAAACACCTGTGATGCCATGAAGCGGGGGGGTGGTCATGTATTAAAAAAAAGTCTGTTGTCATCTACATGGTATGACCAAAATGGAGGCAAATACTTTTAGGTCTGCAATATGCACTTTAATAACATCTGAATTGCTTGATTTGTAATTTTAGACTTGTTTGAAAGTTTGATGGTGAAACTGGTAAATAGGATCCTTAATAAGATTAATCAAAGTAAATACATTTAATATATGAATAAATAATTCACCATGATATTTTAAAGGATTTTTAATCAAATGCAAAACATTACTTGCAAATAAATTCAACATTATGATAATATTTTGAGCTTTCAATTTGCGTATTGTCTCGCACGGCCAGACATGATTCTTGAATGGGAATACTTTGAATATTTGTAAGCAAAATTCACTTATGGTTGTCTGCAGAAGTACATATTATTTATCTGGTTTGGCGAGACAAACTTGTTTATTCCAATATGCAAATGAAGAAAACTGTGTTTTCAAATAAATATATTATGAGGATTCTACTCCAAAACTAAGAAAATGTTAACTTCATGACATGATACTGTAGTAGTAGCAGTATAATCATTATTCATTTTATTCAGACAAACTTAGAAAGACAAGGTTAAGTCTGTAACATTTACTCTCTAAAAAATTAAATTATTGCTCACTTTGTATTATGCTGTTTGAAAAAGATAAAACCAAAATCTGCAGTGATAAAAATGGTTAAAATTTACTCCAGATATCACATTTATAGATAACCTTTTGATTTTACAGCTAGGTTAAACTATTAATGATTTTGAAGGTCCATTCATTTATGTGTGTTTATAATAAAATTATTATGGAATCATTTGTACTACTATAAACAAAAAAAAAAATCAGTCCACTGTCTTACAAATCTAAGCTTCAATATGAGCAATTAAAAGGAGTAAATACTCACAGAAATCAAACAAGCAGAAACTATTAAATGTTGTTTTAATGGAAAATAGTTTGGAAAGTACCAAATTATTGCAATTCTTGTAAAAATTGTACTTATTGTAACACTGTTGATGCATCACTGTAAATATTGTGTAATGGGATGCTTTCCATCGGCAGTGCATACCAATAGATGTTTGATCCAAGTCACAGGTTATTTGCCCTTTTTCATTTTTGCAACCTTCTCTTTTCGTTTCTTGACATGTTTTGGGACTTTATTTTTCCTTTTTTCCCTTTGAGCTTCTTTGACTATTTTCTTTCTCTCCTGCAAAATAGGATTGAATGTGAAAAAAAACACTGTTTAATGATTAGCAGTGGTTAAGTGTTTAGCATCTTCTCTACTTTACACAACATCCTTTAAGGTGGATTCAAAACATACAGTAAACAAAACTGAGGAACAGAATTTGAAAAACAGAAGAGCTAAACACAAAGCAGCATACACTTATCCTGTTGTGTTTTTAATACGCCTGAAAGTTGCACAGAGAAAAGTTTCCACAGCATGACTACCGTATACTATCAGTTTTAAAGATCAACTGCTGATTAAAAAAATGCTTCAATTTACTAATATGGAAGTAACTGAAATCCCTAACATACAACTTTGAGCTTGTCAATTTTTCTTCCTGGCTCGAATGGAGAATAACTCTCTTATTCTAGAATGTGTCCAAATTTTAAACATGACATAACAATACTAATGATTTGTTTATTTGCATCTCTGAAGATGGCGGCGCCCATGCAGGCTGCGGCTTACAGAGCTCCCGAGTCTACGATGTTTAGTGTTAATCTTTGTTCGTCTTTGTCAACTAGTATAAGAAAAGTAGATTTAAGTGATAGTAGTACGCAGACATACATTTACGAGCGGCAAATCCTGCTCTATTTTCTCTCAAAGTTCTTCCAGAATGTGAACTTTGCTACTAGAGGGGGAAGCTGTCTGGAAAATGTTTACACGAGTGCTCCCGACGCCCACAAGGCCCTACCATATCCCCACCTTGGCTACTCAGACCATATCAGCATGTTTATGGTTCCTGCATACAAGTCCCTAATGAAGCACACTAAACCAGCCCGCAAGAACATCAGAGTGTGGCAGGGTGGTGCTGTTTCAGCTCTCCAAGACTGCTTCGAATTGACAGACTGAGACATTTTCAGGGAGGCTGCTATGGATGGTGACTCCATCAATCTGGAGGAGTACACAGACTCTGTGACTGGCTACATCTCCAAATGCATAGAGGATGTTACTGTTACCAAGGATGTTACCACAAGAGCCAACCAAAAGCCCTGGATGACAAGAGAAGTGCACAAGCTGCTCAAGATCAGAAATGCAGCCTTCAGATCTGGAGACGAGGCCACTCTCAGGGTGACCAGAGCCAACCTGTCTCGCACTATAAGGAGAGCTAAGTGGGCATACGCGCAGAGGATTAACAAACAATTCAGCAGCACCAGAGACACACGTCATATGTGGCAGGGCGTTCACACAATTACAAATTACAAGCCCAACCCACACAGCAGTGATGGTGATGCCTCCCTACCAGATAAGCTGAACAACTTCTTTGCACAGTTTGAGGCACAGAACAAAGAGTCTGCAAGAAAATCAACACCTCCCTCCACTAACCAGGTACCCTGTCTCTCCATAACTGATATGAAGAGGACTCATAAAGAGTCAATCCACGCAAGGCTGCAGGACCTGACAACATACATGGTCATGTGCTCAGAGAATGTGCCAGTCAACTGGCTGGTGCCCTCACAGACATCTGCAACACATCTGAGCCAGTTGTCAGTCCCAGCATGCTTCAAGTCGACCACCATCATACCAGTGCCGAAGATGTCATCAGTGACATGCTTGAATGACTACCGACCAAGTGCACTCACGCCAATCATAATGAAGTTCTTCAAAAGGTTAGACATGTCACACATAAAGACTAATCTTCTTGCCTAACTTGACCCTCTTCAGTTTGTATACCGCTCAAACAGGTCAACTGAGGATGCCATATGCTCTGCCCTTCACCTTTCCCTGACACATCTGGATAAAAAAAGACACATATGTCAGGATGCTATTCATAGAATTTAGCTCTGCCTTCAACACAATCAACCCTCAAAAGCTGGTTGTAAAACTGAGCAAGTTGGGCCTGAACACCACCTTCTGCAATTGGATCCTGGACTTCTTGACAGAGAGGACCCAGTCAGTTCAGGTGGGCTGCAACACTTCCAGCAACATCACACTCAGCACTGGAGCGCCAGAGGGCTGCGTGTTTAGTCCACTGCTGTTCACCCTGCTGACTCACGACTGCACAGCCACGCACAACACCAACCACATCATCAAGTTTGTGGATGATATGACGGTGCTGGGACTGATAAGCAGGGATGATTAAACAGCATACAGTGATGAGGTGGAATGGCTGTCTGCATGGTGTGCAGACAACAATCTCTCTCTATGTTGACAAGACAAAAGAGAAAATTGTGGACTTGTGGATCTTGCCCACATCCAACTCAGCATCAACGGTTTAGATGTGGAGACTGTTAGGAGTACCAAGTTCCTCGGTGTGCACATAACTGAGGAACCTACTTGGACACATAACACCTCCTCACTAATCAAGAAAGCCCAGCAGAGACTACACTTCCTGAGGCAGCTGAAACGAACAAGTCTTCCCCCTTCCATCCTCACCATGATCTACAGAGGCACCATTGACAGTGTTCTGACCAGCTGCATCACTGTCTGGTATGGCAACTGCAACCTATTTGACTGCAAGCGCCTGCAAAGGATAGTGAAGACAGCAGAGAACATTATTGAGGTGCCTCTCCCTTCACTACAGGACATATTTTACAAATGCAGTGTCCGCAAGGCCTGCAGCATTGTGCAAGACCCCTTATACCCCTTACATAGACTTTTCACACTCCTGCCATCCAAGAGAAGATACTGCAGCATCAAAGCCAAATCAACCAGGCTGCAGGAGAGTTTTTACCCCCAAGCTGTCAGACTCCATAACACCATGCTGCCCCCGGGATCTTCCACACTGCTTCAACCACCTCTAAAAACATAACTTTTATACATGGAAGCCACTTTCCTGCAAAGACTAGTGTGCATGTAGTAAAAGAACTGAAAATCTCATACTGACCTTTAAGTATTTTGACACTCTTGATATCCTTCTGTTGTGAAACATTCTGACCTGTGCATGTCTTAAACAACTATTATCATACACTGATAATTTCTGTATTATCTATATCTATTATTTACTTATTATATTACATATCTATTGACTATATTTATGTATCTAGATTACAAATTCCTTACATTGCACAATGTTCATATTGCTAACTACACGTCAATATTGCTGCTACTTCATCTTGTTTTGGCACAATGTCTTCTTTGTGCTTTAATTTTAAATTTTAATTCTATTTTTAAATCTATTATTTACACGTCATGTTGTTACACTGTGGACCCTTAGCTTCGCAATTTCGACTATCTGTATACTTGTATATGGTTGCGATGACAATAAAGTTCACTCTGATCGTTGACTTTGAGATGCTCTTTTTTAAGCAAGGCTTTTGGATGTCACAGACATTGTAAATGCTAGGCTATATCTAAGTCAAGACAGCAGCTTCCTGGGAATCCTAATAAATGGTCTTAACTGTGAAATTGCCAAGTCATGTTTTTCAAGCATACATGTCTTTCTGCATACATGTTTGCAACTCAGCATTTTTCAAATATATTTTTAATATGCCTTGAGTTTGCCTGTAAAGAATAATACAGTTGTGTAATTTTTTTCCACCATTTTAAGGACAAATGTCTTTAAATTTGGTTTAGTGAAAAAAACTGAGTTGGGAAAGCCATTCTCTTGCCTACAGTCTTGATTGTCATGTAAAGCCCCAGATTCAGACATATCCTCACAGGCAATTTAAAGTTGCCAATGTATCTAACCCACATGAATTTGGGACTAGGTAAGAAACTCACTTTATTGGAGTTAATGGGGCAAATGCACTAATCAATATGTAATCATAGCTGCCCACATTTTATAAAGTTATCATTTATAATTCATTCCTACAAATGTTTCTTACAAGTGCAACGGTTTGTCCACCTTACAATATAGTACCTTGTAGTAGTGGAAAATCCCACCAGCCTCCTCAACAAGCCCTTACCACAATCCCCTACCACCCCCTCCCCCTAAGCCTCAAGTCTGTCCATCCATCACAGGTACAAGACCAACTTTATGGTGTCTTATTACCTTCACTCCAAACAGGGTCATCTTTTTCACCTTCGATCGTGCTTTCCCCATGTGCCTCAACCCTGTCCGTTTTCTATCATTTCCCCATGTGTTTCAACCCTCTCCATTTTCTATAATTTTTTAATATATGCATTTTATGATGTCAATACAACACACTAACAATATGTAGACAGGGCAAATAAGCAGAGAATCCTATACTAATGTCAGCTGGTTAGGTCTAACTGTATTATGTTTAAATCTACTTTACCTGGGCAAGTACTGACAGCTTAGTAAGAGGATTTACAAAAAAGCAGATATGTTTTTTTCAATCAAATCCTTCAAAGGGTATTTAGTTTTTCTATTGTGGGGGAGGCTTTATCCCTAAATATTAATATATCCTCCACCCTGGGCTGTCAATATGATGTGGTGTTGGGGACTGTGCACCTTAATGATACTCAGAGCTAGTTCATCTGAAGATTCATGCTCTTGGTAGGGTACGCTCTTGGTAGGGTACTCCTTAGCAAACAGGTTTGGACTGAAAGACAGACAAAGAATGGTCCACAATGACTCCTGTTTGGAATAGGGTTACCGGGACCTCTTCTGGAGCCAGTATTCACCAGTGAGTGTGGTGATGTGGAGCCATCTTGTAGGCTTACCATGTGCAAACCAAATGGTGAAGGTCAGTTGTAATGTCATTTTAGTGGTGGGCACCAGTAGGAAAGACCTAGATGGACTGAACCCTAGCAATGTAAACTGGCTTTTGGAACTTGGAAGATTATGTCTCTAGCGGTGAAGGAGACTGGGCTGGTGTGGGAGATGGAAAAGATATAGTTTGTTTCACCTTCGAACATAGCATAGGTTCTGGAAACAAACTTTTTCACTTGTGGCTGTTTCTCTCCTACTCTGATGTTCCCATGTGTGCATACACACAAGTACCTGGTTGAGAGCTATGCAATTGGGAGTTTTCTCCAATGGACAAGAGGGTTACCTCAATGTGGCTATGAGCCACAGAGAGGAAAACTCTGACTGATGTTTGTGTGTATGCACCAAACTGTTGTTCTAGGTATTCAGCCTTTTTAAAGAAGGTGGGTGAAGTGCTTGAAAGGATGCCACCCCATGTCTCTGTAGTCTTACTGCTTGATTTTAATGCTCATGTTAGGAATGACTAATATACCTGAAGGTGCATGACTGGGAGGAACAACCTGCCGGATATGAACTAGAATGGTGAGTTGTTATTGGGTTTCAGTGCTTGTCATGGCTTTTCCATAACAAACAACACATTCAAACACAAGGAGACTCATAATTGTACCTGGTACCAGACACTTTGGGTTGAAGGTCAATGATGGACTTTATAGTTGTGTCATTCAAGCCAAGACCATATGGTTCTGGACATTCAGGTGAAGAGCGAGACATAACTGTCAACTGATCACCACTTGGTGGTTAGTTGTATTTGAAGTGAGGAGTGTAGGCCAGATAGGGAAACAAAGGTGGGGGAAATCCATGACACTGAAGAAGGTGGCTTTCAAGGAAATGCTCCCTTTGGAATCTCCTGACTTGTTTCAGAGGTACCGACAGGCTAACAGGACTGCTGGAAAAGTGATTGAGGAAGCAAAGGTCCTCGGGCATGGGAGGAGTTTGGAGTGGCCAAGGAAAAAGAATATCAGAGGATCTTGCTTAGACAGTTAAGCAGGGATGGGAAAGAGCTGACATCTTCAAAGGAAATTTTAAGGGGAAATCCGGGATGCTTATATACTGGAAGGACCAGAGGAGCAGATGTGCAAAGGACACTGCCTCCCCTAGAGCGTTAGATGGCAGCCCATCCAGGTTGCAGCAGTGCCTAGGATTCCCGCAGGGCTTCATGGGAGTTGGGAGTTTGGTACAGCCCTGTTGGGTTCTGTGGGGGCTGCCAGGGGGAACTTCAGAGCCCTACTTTGGGTTTCCACCACACCTGTAAGTACTTCCAGATAATACTGATGGGCCACCTGAAGTGCTCCCAGGTGCAGCACTGAAAAGAATCGCCTCACTTCATTTGGGGAGGCACAGTCACGAGTAACAGCACAAGGCTTACTGGAGGAGGAGTGGAGTTGAAAGGAGAGAGAAAGAGAAGACAGAGAGAGGAGACAAAGTTTTTTGACTGTGCTTGTGTTTTATACCATGCTGTGCAGGTGGGAGACTTGGGAAACATTTCCCACATCCAAAATAGATGTGTGTTGTGCTGGACTTGTACCTGTTGGGTTGGGTGTTTGGGGAGCTGGTGCACCACCTGGTGGCCACTGGGAGGACTGCCACTTGCAATGACAAGAGGTACAACCCAGATTGTGATGCACTGAGACCATGACTGCCGCTGCCATCACTACCACGCAAAGACAGCCTGGCAGCCAGCCTACTGCACATTGCTAGTGAACTGGCGGCCACAGCACGCAGCAACAGACAGTTTATGTTGATTTCTGTGTGAAACCATTGCTTTTTGTGCTTAACAGAATGCTGCTTTTTGGAGAAAATATTCAGCCCTTAAAGAGTTTAACTAACTTGGAAATAGTGTTTTTGTTGATGAGGGAGTCAGTCAGTTTTCCATATATATGTACATATACACACATATGAGATAGACTAAGGAATTATCTTCATTAAAATACCTTTTTGTCTATATTTTCATGCAATTCTTGATCTCTGGCATTTGGCTCTTTTGCACATTCCTCAGTATCTGACTGCAAACTTCCTTCATCTTCAGACTCGGAGCTTTCAGAGCCACTTATTCTTTCTTCCAGGATTGCAGGCACCTAAACAGAGAAAGAATCGACTTAAAATATTAGACTACATAGGAAATCAACAAAATAATGGAAGATCCCAGAAAGTATTAATTCAGGTGGAAAACAAAACTGTATTTTTTATGATTTAATGCATTAGGTACTTCGAGTAAATCAAACTTAGCAATTTATGACGTCTATAGACTGTAGTTTTAAATGGATCTTGATCAGCATTTAAAGTGATCAAAATAACAATTTCGAAACAGCACTTTTAACCTTACTCATAAAAACAATCTAATAAGCACCTGAATAATTAGAAACTGATTTTGGATATATATGTATTCTAATGCAAATTTAATAATGTCTCCCATAAAATTTCTTCCACCACCAAATGGAGTTTAAAAATATTTTTATATTACATATTACTACTCTTCAACTAAGAAAATACTTCTAGAAAAAAAAAAAAAAAAATCATCTGTCTTTGCAAAGATTAACAATCAGCAAAAAACAGAAAAAGAAAGTATTAAAAAGGACCATTTCTCTAGTACATAAAATGATGTTCACATTACCTACAAGGTCAAATATTTCCTGGAGAGGTTAAAAGCTAGTACCAAACAGGCACTGTGATTAATTACATTACCCTTTGCACTCCAGACAAATCTTTCTTAAGCCCTGTCACGGTCTGGTACAGAATCTGCAAAGTAACATATACAACATGTTAGTAATGGATTTAAAATCAGCAGCAGCATTCATTGAAAATGGATCACAAATCAATAGAAAGTCATTGCTCATTGAGCTGAAAATGGTGTTGAAATGTATACATTTTGGAAAAAGATAACCAAGTTTTAATGCACTTTTAAAGAAATATTTTAAAATTGATGTTTTTTGATGATTTTTTAAAACAGATCACACATGCATGCATGTAGACTGGGTATTTATTCCCTGGGAGTCGCAGAAGCAGATTATGCCTTACACTTTTTGCAAATACTTATCTTGTAGATTCTACAAAAGATAAATACACATGAAGTTACAAATATGGAAAATTTGTATCTTCAAATTGTACTCTTAATGCACTAGAAAATCAGGCACATGTTGCTAGGAACTAATTCGAAAACAAATCCAGGAAATAATCTAAAGAATGACACATGTTTATCATTTGCATAAAAATGTTTAAACATTTTTAAGCAATTTGTTTTGCTAAAAATTATGTAAATAAACAGCTGGTATAGATACCTAAAATGTCACCAAGTATTAACCTCATTGGCGTTAACCCAGAGCATGACTTGGGCTCAGAATTCTATATAATAGATTATTCCCAAGTCAGACTTGGGGTGATGCCTAAGTATCCACTTTACAGTGTTAAGTTAGAATAACTCCTAGGACAGTGTTCTTCTGTTCTCTTAAGGTCAACATTATGCTGTGTTTTGCCACTCTAAGGTAACTTGCTCACAAATACTCATTCATGAGTTGTGGGCGCAGGGAATGTTAATCAAAACACAATGGCATGTAAACAAGAATCTGTAAGGCCAATCTGAAACTGAAAAATTAGTTGAATCAAGTGATAGTAATGACTAGGGCTGGGTATCAGAACTGATGTCTCAATTCAATTCGATTCTGATTCTCAATGCCCCAATTTGATTTGATATCAATTTTAACTTGACTGAATTAACATGCACTGATACATTTGAAGTGGTGGATTTTTTTTTTTTTAGAAATTACTTAACATTGCATAGAGAACATTAATATAAATGTGACAAATTACAAAAACAATTTATTTTAGGGGTGTCTATATAGTGACTTTCTAACATGTGCATAACCATGAAATGACATTTAAGAAGAAATAATTGATTAGTAATGAACCTTTAACATCCGTATTCGGAAGATGCGGAATAAAATATCATTGCTCTTTAAAAAAAAAAAAAAACTTTTTCACAGCACTGCACTCATTCAAACCACAACTTAAGCAACATACAGTATGTATCACTACATTAGAGTCCACACATATTACTGGGGCTCCTTGTTTTAAAGCAATGTAATGGAATCAACTTTATAAATAGTAATAAATAAATGTAAAATAATCAAATATTGCTTCTTAAATAATACATGCTATTCAATAAACTATTCCTGTGCTATGAATCACCATGCAGACACCCTTCAACTAAACTGTTTGCCAAATTTATTCCCCTATTGGACATTTAAAATAATCTTGAATTAGCTGAAATTAAAGATACAGCCGGGAGACTTGTGTCTTTCTATAATTCTACAAGTTACACATATCTTCAGTGGCTCACTTATAGCAGTCAAGTTAATCAGTCTAGAAAATGTGTCCTGACAATCCTCTGACAAAAAGGAAGCTTCTTGAAACAAGGATATACAGGTGATGTTTGTTGACAGCGGCACTGAATGAATAGAACATAAAATAAAAAGAATCGGCCACAGTGAATGTTAATGTCACTGTTTTAGAAGTACTTCAAGTCAATTTCTTTGGGCACACAATCACTTTGTATCACAGGCTGCTCTGAAAATTCCAACAACTGCCTTCTTGCTTTGCCAGGTGAAGCACGTAGTAAGATCACTTATCTTTAGCAAATCTTATCTTTACAGATAAAAAATGCTGTTGAATCGGTTTTTGTTTTTTTTTTTTTTGCAAAGAGGTGCTTTAAACGGAGGCTTGCAGCTAAACAGTCTCCAATGCAGTTTGTTTAGGCTCTACTCGATTGGATGTCAACTGAGACAAGTTTCTGAGTCATACGGGATAAGTGAATTCTCAAATTTACTGTGTTTCAACAATAATTAACTTCTAAGCTGCACAGCTTACATATGGCTTTGCTCTTACCCATTTGTTCTTTACCAATGCACTTTTAGTTAAAAGGGACACATCATTTTATGTGAAGAAGTAAAGTGCTTTTTCCATTGAAAGTCTTAACAGGTGCATTACAGTAATTGAACAGAATAGATGTTCACAAGATTGATCTTGCGACTTTAAGAATAAATATAGAATTGTTTAAATGAAAAATAATGATTATTCAGAAAAATCAATATTTTTACCCAGGCCTATTGATTATCAGATGCTGACATGGGTAATCAAACTGATGCATACAGCACTGTATGACTGAATCACAGAGAAATGCCCAAAATGACTGTAATCAAGTGAAAGGGGAAGACACGAGTCTCCTAAGCACTGTTTAAAATACAACAACTGTCAATTGTGTCACTAAGCCTTGTGCTGTTGTAGCCTAAAATAACACATGGGGCACATTAAACTTGCAGTCCAAGCACTGACATTCTTCCGTCTCATGCTTAAGCAACAGAAAAAAATATCATAATATAGTGTACAAAGAAACATGATTCTACTATGTCTCAAAACATATCAAACAAAGGATGCGTACTAAATCTATATCAGTACAGCAGTGGACACTAGACATACCTTTCCTTCTGTTTTAATGTTGTCATTTATGTATTTACATGTTTCTATTACATGTAAATTTTTTTTTACTGTTGAAAAAAATTCAGCGTTTTTGAATTGTTTTTCTGTTGGTAAACATAATGCTAAGGAGGTTAAAGTGAAGTCTTTGCCACTCTTAAAATGCTTCTTTAATTACTATTAATCAAACTGTTATAACACACCTTCCTAATCCTAATGGTATGTCTTTGGTTGGTTAGTTGGTTGGGAGCATGCGCTCATAGTGTGTTGCCGCACCCACAACACAAAGAAACACCTGGATTGGGATCCAAGTGCAGCGTCAGCATCACACTGGAACAGTGTGAGGTTTTTTGTCAATACTGCCATCAATCCCAAGTTTTCCCTGTATGTCTTTATATGTATTTTATTATGCAATACTGATACAACAGAATCTAACTATTTAGTGAAAAACTTTACATATGTATTGATGCGTACATCTTTTCATTGCTACTAAGTGATTAAGATTTTCTAAAAGTTCAAACAAAAACAACATTTACACAACTTAATACATGGACTAGATTTCAGTTCAGACTGTGGCCACCAGGGTGCAGCAATCCATACTGAAATTAAAAAAAAAAAAAGGTTAAACTTTGTTACTCAAGCTTGAAAATGAGCAAGACAAACTGATTCTATTCTGTTTCAGATTTTCAAAAATAACAGTCAAGCCATTGTTAGATTTTAGACAATTGAAAACTAATGCAACTATTAATAAATGATTAAACATATAAATTCAATACCTCTTTAACAATGGCTTTATCAATAAAATATGAATGAAACCTTCAGTGTGACACAGATCATGATAAAAGAATTGACAGAAAATATTTATTCAAGTAAAAAGGGTGAAAGTATAGACATGTAAGCATCATGTTTCTGATAAACATGGCAATCTTAAAGGAATACTCCACACAGAAAATATGGTTTTTACATGTTACCCTATTATATCATAAACATTTTTCTCTCCATTCTGCATAAAAACGTGAAATTAAAACTTTTTCTTGGTCATCACTACAAAGTATGTGGGGTATGTAACATATAAAAAATATATATATAATTTTTGGTTGAAGAATTTCTATAAGGTAAGACAAAATCCCACCCATCAGACTTTATTTGCAACCATTATTTTCATAACTACTCGCATTAAAATTGGTGAGGCCTACAGAATGTTTTAAATATTTCAGCAGAAATGCAGAGGAAAACAAAACTTACATTGTCATCTAGTGCATTCAAGGTTGCATCCTCTTCTTTTGCTTTCATCAGAAGGTCAAAGTCTCTTTCATAGTTACTCACTTCATTTAGTGTTCTTGGAATGTAAGCCTTTTTAAAAACCTATATAAATTCCAGAAACAATATATAAAACACGAGAAAATGCATAATCAAAATAGTACCACATTAGATTTTTAGCTTACTGTTGTGACATTGCATGGCAACACTGCATTAGGTGACATATATATATACCACCTTCTTTTTGACACCCAGTGCACGTCCAACCTATCTGGAAATGGGTCTCTCTTTGAACTGCCTTTCTCGAGGTTTCTTCCATTTTTTCCCCACTGGGGTTTTTTTGGGAGTTGTTCCTTGTCTTCTTACAGAGTCAAGGCTGGGGGGCTGTCAAGGGGCAGGGCCTGTTAAAGCCCATTGTGGCACTCCTTGTGTGATTTTGGGCTATACAAAAATAAACTGTATTGTATTGTATTGTATATTCTAAATCGATACCATATGAATGAGTGTTGGTGTGTGTGTATATACATTTGCCCTGCAGTGGACTAGTGCCCCTGTCCAGGGTGCTTACTACCTTTACCCCAACAATGCTGGGGAAAATTCAGGCCTCTGTAACCCTGAATATGATAAGCAAGTTAGAAAACGTAACTACGCCTCTGCAGAAAGAGACAGAAATAATAATTTCCAAAATGTCCCCTTATATTTGTAAGTCATTTAAAGTGTTAACATTTTAATCAAAATGAAGCATTAATAAAACATTTTTTGATTTTTCTAACATACTGTGCAACATGAGCTGAAGAATGTGAGAAATTAATATAGTTAAAAATAAACCAGATTAGTAAATATCTATCAAAATAAGGTAGAAAAAAAAAAAAAAGGCTTGAACTCATGATCCTTATAATTGGTAGGACTCCATTTTAAACACATTTAGATACTTATACATATTGCTTATGTTCATTAGGGAATTCAACATACAATGTACTACTCAATAAAGAAAATTTAAAGTGACAAATGTTTTAAGGAATTGATTAGGCACTAGTTATTAATGATTTTTAAAATAGCAAATACAATCCCAGCTGGTGAGAGACGTGTACTGTTTAAGGGTGTTATTTCAAGTTACCCATTGGCTTCTTTAATAAGAGTAACATGTTAACGTCACATGGTATTTAAACATCATGCCCATCAGGTGCATGTGAACTTGGCATCTTGCAAACATCTAGGAGCTTATTTTTCAGACTAGGAAAGTTGTATTTCACGAAATAAATTTTTTAAATGCACTGACTCCACCCCTGGTTCAAAGATTTCAATCTAACTGATCATCTATGGGATGAAACTGAAGGTGCTATTTGGAGTAAAATCTATCATCAGTTATTATACAATTGTTATAGGAGTCAACAAAGGCTACACTAAAACAATTTATGGAAGTTCTGAAAGCAAATAGGTGAACACTTTGATATGAAGTGGGTGCATTTAATAAAGTAAAAACAAAGTCTAAATATCTTATACAACAAAACTTTACAAATTCAAACTAAACTATTGGCACACCTGCTGGGGCCTCTCAGGGAAAAAAAAACATTCATTTTACTAGGAAAGCTTGTGCTCATACTTTGAATTAATATACAGTGGCTTGCAAAAGTATTCGGCCCCCTTGAACTTTTCCACATTTTGTCACATTACAGCCACAAACATGAATCAATTTCATTGGAATTGCACGTGAAAGACCAATACAAAGTGGTGTACACTTGAGAAATGGAACTAAAATCATACATGATTCCAAACATTTTTTACAAATAAATAACTGCAAAGTGGGGTGTGCGTAATTATTCAGCCCCCTTTGGTCTGAGTGCAGTCAGTTGCCCATAGACATTGCCTGACGAGTGCTAATGACTAAATAGAGTGCACCGGTGTGTAATCTAATGTCAGTACAAATACAGCTGCTCTTTGATGGTCTCAGAGGTTGTCTAAGAGAATATAGGGAGCAACAACACCATGAAGTCCAAAGAACACACCAGACAGGTCAGGGATAAAGTTATTGAGAAGTTTAAAGCAGGCTTAGGCTACAAAAAGATTTCCAAAGCCTTGAACATCCCACGGAGCACTGTTCAAGCGATCATTCAGAAATGGAAGGAGTATGGCACAACTGTAAACCTACCAAGACAAGGCCGTCCACCTAAACTCACTGGCCGAACAAGGAGAGCGCTGATCAGAAATGCAGCCAAGAGGCCCATGGTGACTCTGGACGAGCTGCAGAGATCTACAGCTCAGGTGGGGGAATCTGTCCATAGGACAACTATTAGTCGTGCACTGCACAAAGTTGGCCTTTATGGAAGAGTGGCAAGAACTGGCACTGCACATCACTCTGAACACACCATCCCCACTGTCAAATATGGTG
>JANRMT010062818.1:26012222-26023414 GCA_026402145.1 Polypterus bichir lapradei
CTGTATATTTACTCTAACATCAGTATCTAAGCAAGTCTAATTTAGCTAACTGCTTGTATTCTGGCCTTCATTTTCTATTAATAAATTTGATTCTCTTCAGACTTCATGTGGGAAAATGAAACATGCAAAATTGAACTCTTTCTACACTTCTCACCTTTTCTAGGTAATCATCAATGTTCTCATTTGTAATTGAAGGGTCTGTTACAAACTCAAAGAGCTCACGTACAGTCATCACAGCAACTTGCCACTTCAAGAAAAAATCTGTACAAAAACAACAAAAGCAGATTTAATCCATTTGACACTTGTAGTTTATTTATGGTCTTCTAACCTATGGTTTTATCACAATATTCTTTACAGTCTTACTGTTTACGGAAAACTGTAAACTAGTAATCTTTTAGGGGCATTCACATGTAACACATGAAGTACAGTACCTATTGCGATAATCTTGTCTGCCTGTCCGTACAAAACAAATCAGGGCCCTCCGTAAACCAATTTTGTTGAAATGTGGTAAACTGATTCTTCAAGGGAAATTGTCAAGACAGTTTCATTTTCATGAAATACCTTGAACAAATTAAAATTAATAATCTCCCATTGAAAAGCACTGGTGAATTTGTGAACTTGTCTACCTTAAAATGGAGAAATGTTCTCTGTGACTTCAATTACAAGTTACTGTTTCAATTTTACCTTAACAGCAGTTATACCAGCTTCTAAATTCTATATACTTTTTCTTTTTCACCCCCCACTAATAGTGGTGGCAATCAGATCCTCAATACAAGTTAATGAAACATCAGAAGAATGCATCCATGGTAGAAAGATATTGTCACTGGTTTTTTGATTCTTCACGGGACAGCAATTAATTATCGGCAAATCCAGCTTGGAGTGTTGGGAAATCTCTGCATCAGCAAGTTGTTACTTCTTTGAGAAGTCTTTCCAGCATTTTAAGCGCAGAAAAGAATCATACCCTTCATACCCCCGACACATTAAATCATGACAGGTAAGTTAACTGATCTTCCTAACTGTAAAAGTATAAAATGGAAGCAAAGGAAGAAAAGGTTTATGTAGATATGAATGAAATACCCTGTGCAGAGAGCAAATAAACATTTACTCAGTTTTTACCTTACCCTAAACCAACTTTACAGCTGCATTATCTCCAAACTCTAAAGATTCACCCTTTCATTGCCATTATATTTTACTAGGGTGACCAACAACATTTATTTAATTATTTATTAATTAATATAGCACATTTTCATACAAACAATCTAGCTCAAATTTCTTTAACAGAAAGTTACAAGAAAAGAAAAAACAAAAAATATTAGGTAAGAATATTAATGAAATAGAACAGAAAAAATAAATCTGCAAGAGTTCCTAGCTTTAAACTTTAATATTGTGGCCAAAAACCTATTTTATTCGTCTCTAGGTTAAACTTTTGAGTTTCATGTTAAAAAACTGTTTCAGTCTCGTTTTTTTTAAAAATATCATTTACAGATTACTGCTATGTCAGACCCATACTGATTTTCGGGGACACTGAGAAATTAATTTGTGTTTTATTTCTTCACGTCTTGATTATTGTAACTTCTTGTTCTCAGCCCTTAGCAAAATCAGTTGTCTAGGCTGCAACTGGTACAAAATGCTGCTGCAAGACTCCTCAAAAGGTCTAAATCCTCTGCGCATATCACCCCTATTTTAGCCTAACTACATTGGCTGCCAGTTTGTTAAAGGACCCAGTTCAAGGCCCTATTTTTAACTTATAAAGCTCTGAATAGTCTGGCACCTATATACGTTAAAAGATATGTTGAACTTTTATCATACAGATAGATCTCTTAAATCATCAGATCAGTACTTGTTATTCTATCCACTATATTACAAACAAAAAGGGATAGAGCCTTCTCTGTTATGGCCCCCAGACTCTGGAACAGCCTTCCCCTTAAAATTAGAACATCTAATTCGGTAACTACATTTAAATCTCATTTAAAAACTTATCATAGACAAGCATTTCTTTCTTGTTAGTTTATTTTTTATATCTTTTTATCATGTGTTTTATTTATCTGTTTTTATGATGGTTTGCTATTTTCATTCCCTTTTTGGTTATTTAATTTTATATGAAATATTGTAATGTATTTGTGTTCTGATGTTAGAAAGCACTTTGGGCACTTTGCTTGAAAAGTGCTCTATAAATTAAGTAATAATAAATAAAGTAATAATAATAATAATTCCCCTTACCCATTTTCTTCAATGCATTAAACGTATAAAAGCGTGGTCAATACTCTGAGGGGGAAAGCTTGATTAAAAACTTGTGTTAAATTTCAACAGTAGTGCGAGGAGGACCAAGATGCAGACAAATACAGAGAGTACATTTATTTGTTACCAGATCAAGCATTGTGTGGAATTATATGGGTTAATTTGTGAAAGTGTTACTTTTATTTTCCTCTCATGCCCTGATATCTCATCTTCATCAGAGAGGGAAGGCAGGCATTAAACAAATGGTGATGGATTTTATGGATGAGTCTACATGCTGCATGCTGTGTCTAGTTTGAGACACTGAAAATCATGTCACCCTTTAACTTACCATCAGAGTGCCACATTTTCCTGATATCCATAATGGTGATTCATTGTAATAAAAGCTTCCCTTACACTTATGCTATTCCCTAACATTTGATATAACTGAATAGTTTTGCATGTCTCATTTCATAAAATTACGATAAACAAACAAGTTAAAGCAAAGAAGAAATTCATTACAAAAGGTTTTTTTTTTTTTTTTCCAATTTTGGTTATGTTAATTAGCAATTGTAAATTGTCACTCTGCATTTATATGGGAGTGTGGATGTGTGTGTGTGATACGAGCATGGCCCTTGTAATGAACTATAGTCCTGTCAAGGGCCTTTTTCAGCCTTTTGCTCAATCGAGCAGAATTAGTCTTTGGCCCCTGTAACCTTGAAATGGACTGAGAAGGCCGTAAGACCCTACCTATTCTTCTTCTTCTTTCGACTGCTCCCGTTGGGGGTCGCCACAGCGGATCATCTTCTATATCTTTCTGTCCTCTGCATCTTGTTCTGTTACACCCATCACCTGCATGTCCTCTCTCACCACATCCATAAAACATCTCTTAGGCCTTCCTCTTTTTCTCTTGCCTGGCAACTCTATCAGCATCCTTCTCCCAATATACTCAGCATTACTCCTCTGCACATGTCCAAATCAACGCAATCTCTCCTCACTGACTGTCTCCCAACCGTCCAACTTGAGCTGACCCTCTAATGTACTAATTTCTAATCCTATCCATCCTTGTCACACCCAATAGAAATCATAGCATCTTTAACTCTGCTACCTGAAGCTCTGTCTCCTGCTTTCTGGTCAGTGACACCGTATCCAACCCATATAACATAGCTGGTCTCACTACTGTCCTGTAGACCTTCCCTTTCACTCTTGCTGATACCTGTCTGTCACAAATCACTCCTGACACTCTTCTCCACCCATTCCAACCTTCCTGCAACTCTCTTTTTCACCCCTCTTCCACAATCCCCATTACTCTGTACTGTTGATTCCAAGTATTTAAACTCATCCACCTTCACCAGCTCTATTCTTTGCATTCTCACCATTCCACTGACCTCCCTCTAATTTACACACATGAATTCTATCTTGTTCCTACTCACCTTCATTCCTCTCCTCTCTAGAGCATATCTCCAGCTCTTCAGGGTCTCCTCAACCTGCTCCCTACTATCGCTACAGATCACAATGTCATCAGCAAACATCATAGTCCATGGGGACTCCTGTCTAATCTTGTCTGTCAACCTGTCCATCACCACTGCAAATAAGAAAGGGCTCAGAGCCGATCCCTGATGTGATCTCACCTCCACCTTGAATGCATCCGTCACTCCTACCGCAGACCCCACCACAGTCACACTTCCCTCGTACATATCCTGTACAATTCTTACATACTTCTCTGTCACTCCCAATTTCCTCATACAATACAACAACTTCTCTTGAGGCACTCTGTCATATGCTTTCTCCAGGTCCACAAAGACACAATGCATCTTCTTCTGGCCTTCTCTATACCTCTCCATCAACACCCTCAGAGCAAACATCACATCTGTGGTGCTCTTTCTTGGCATGAAACCATACTGCTGCTCACTAATCATCACCTCACTTCTTAACCTAGCTTCCACTACTCTTTCCCATAACTTCATGCTGTGGCTCATCAATTTTATCCCTCTGTAGTTACTACAGTCCTGTACATCCTCCTTATTATTAAATATCGGCACCAGTACACTTCTTCTCCACTCCTGAGGCATCCTCTCACTTTCCAAGAATCCATTAAACAATCTGGTTAAAAACGCCACTGCCATCTCTCCTAAACACCTCCATGCTTCCACAGGTATGTCATCCGGACCAACGGCTTTTACATTCTTCATCCTCTTCATAGCTGTCCTTATTTCCTCCTTGGTAATCCGTTGCACTTCCTGATTCACTATCTCCACATCATCCACCTTTGCTCTCTCTCGTTCTCTTCATTCATAAGCCTCTCAAAGTACATTTTCCATCTGCTCAACACACTCTCCTCGCTTGTGAGTACTTTTCCATCTTTATCCTTTATTACCCTAACCTGCTGCACATATTTCACAGCTTGGTCCCTCTGTCTAGCCAATCGGTCCAGGTCCTTTTCTCCCTCCTTAGTGTCCAACCTCTCATGCAACTCATCATACACCTTTTCTTTAGCCTTCGCCACCTCTCTCTTCACCTTGCGCCTTATCTCCTTGTACTCTTGTCTACTTTCTGCATCTCTCTGACTATCCCACTTCTTCTTCGCCATCCTCTTCCTCTGTATACTCTCCTGTACTTCCCCATTCCACCACCAGGTTTCCTTTTCCTCCTTCCCCTGTCCAGATGTCACACCAAGCAACCTTCTTGCTGTCACCCTTACTACATCTGCTGTAGTTTCCCAACTGTCTGGTAATTCTTCAATACCACCCAGTGCCTGTCTCACCTTCTCCCTAAAGTCAACCTTGCAGCCTTCCTTTTTTTTTTTTTAAATTCCACCATTTGATCCTTGGTTCTGCCCTCACTCTCTTCCTCTTCTTGATCTCTAACGTCATCCTACAGACCACCATCCTATGCTGCTTAACTACATTTTCCCCTGCCACCACTTTGCATTCTTCAATCTCCTTCAGATTGACTCTTCTGCATAGGATGTAATTTACCTGTGTGCATCTTCCTCCACTCTTGTATGTCACCCTATGTTCCTCCCTCTTCTGAAAATACGTATTCATCACAGCCATGTCCATCATTTTGGCTAAATCCACTATTCTCTGACCTTATTCATTCCTCTCCTTGACACCATACCTACCCATCACCTCCTCGTCTCCTCTGTTCCCTTCACCAACATGTCCATTGAAATCGGCTCCAATCACCACTTTCTGTCCCTTGGGTACACTGTTCATTACTTCATCCAACTCACTCCAAAAATCTTCTCTCTCATCTATTGCACTCCCAACTATGCACGAACATTCATCATCACACCTCCAATTTTCAGCTTCATAACCATGTTTTCACCTCCAAAACACTCTTGACATACTGTTCCTTCAGAATAATCCCTACTCCATTTCTCCTCCTATCCACACCATGATAGAACAATTTGAATCCACCTCCGATCCACTTGGCCTTACTCCACTTCCATTTAGTCTCTTGCACGCACAATATATTAACTTTCCTTCTCTCCATCATATAGGCTAACTCTCTCCTCTTACCAGTCATACTGCCAACATTCAAAGTTCCTACCCTCAGTTCCACTCTCTCATGTCCTCCTGCCTCCGGACACATCTTCCCTCTTCTTCTTCTTCCGCCAAAAGTAGCCCAATTTAAGCAAGCACCCTGTTTACTAACAGTGCTGGTGGTGGTTGTTGTTAACATGGGGCTAGACCGATCTGGTATGGAAATTTGTATTGTTGTCCGCATATTGATTTGGCAAAATTTTACACTGGATGCTCTTCCTGACGTAACCCTGCCCATTTATCCAGGCTTGGGACCGGCACGAAGAAGCACACTGGTTTGTGGATCCCCTGTGACTGGGTTCCCCAAGACCCTACCTATTAAACTCAGTCAATTGACAGCTACAATCTCACTTTATAGGAGTCGCATGATAAATCTGTAACAAATTTCACACAATCATTAGAACTGGATTTTGGATTGATTCCATCTCACAAGATAGGTCAAGATAGTCTAATAACGATTTCTCTTTTGATGGTCTATACATGGAACTGTTTATCCTCCAAGCCTTCTGTACAGTAGCTAGATCAATGGTGTATGAGGACTGATTTTGGGGGCAGGTGAACTAGACAATCATATTTTGAACTGTTCTGGAAGGGACTTTTTCTTTTCCTCCATGTAGGAGGCACATTTGTCACTGTTAAATGAGATGATGGGCTTGTTAAAAAATATGAAATACATTTGAAGAAAATTACATTACATTTTAAACAGACAAATATACCTGTGTTTTGGTGAACTTTGTCTACATGCTCAGCATTGTGAAAGCTTAAAAACCTACTGCTTCAGATAAGTGGATGTATATAGTTATTATGATAAGGCTATATAGGACAATCAAAGCAGAGGTGCTGTTTATATTTCTGCAATATGTTGCCAATATGTTGTAACTATGGGTTTTAAGCGTCTGAGCTGAAATGCTAATGGTCACCACTGACATGTACTGTATAATCAATGGAGACATTAGTGACAAAATGTAAAAAAAAAAAATGTAAAAAAAAAAAAAAAAATTATCCAAGAACATTTAAAAAGGTACACAAACTTGTTAATACAAATAATTAATTCCACTGAAGAAACGATCATTGAACCTGTAAAAAAAACATTATGTACATAAAATGCAGACATAATCAATAGGTTTAATTTGAGTGACTTTAACAATAATATATTTACATCTGCACAGTGCAAAAGAATGTTTCCAGCATGTTGGAAATCAGTGATTTCTCAAACACATATACAGTTGTACACACTACACAGGCTGACTGTGTTTTATAATGTTCTTATTTATGGAGTTTTAAATACATAGTAGGACAACAACTCCAATTAAAATTAATGTTTACATACCATTAATGTTAGCACAGTCCTTCCTTAGAAATTCTAAAGCATGTGGGTGGTCATGTTCAACAGACTGAGACACATCAATAATGTAAGCATCACCATTATGATATCTTTAAAAACATAACAGAAACAAATCAATGTTAATTTTATGTAACACTTGTCCACAAAGAGCACACAACACTTCATAATGCTGTTTTAGAAAGCAACACAAAAATACTTGACAAACTGCAATGCAAAAAAATAAAATACAGAATAAATCACATAGAAATAATCACATACTAAGAGAAACTTAAACCAGACAAACAAGAAGTACAAAACAGATATTAAATGAAGCATCAGTATGGCAAATACAAAAAAAGTCAGTTAGAAATAAAATGTGAAAATAAAATAGATATGTAAACTGCACAAGACATAAAAATAGTATTTGTGAGAGATGTGAACATTAATAATGAGGGAAGGTTTGACAAAGATAGTGTTCCACAGAACATGAGATACAGAGCTAAGGAAATGTTGTCAAAGCACAGCAAATTGGGGCTTTGGCATACAAAGAAAAGTCAACATCATAACATCCCTAGGTCCTGTCAGGTTGAAACAAAGTATACAGTGATATCAGGTAGTTTGGAGTGTTATCATTGAGAGTATAGCAAGATGCCAGTGTAGTCAATTCAGTAAAGGAGTAATGAATTCAGTGGATTAATATAAATTATTTCTGAATTGACATCTGGTTACATCTTGCCTGAAGAAGGGGCCGGAGTTGCCTCGAAAGCTTGATTATTGTAATCTTCTTTAGCTAGCCAATAAAAAGTGTCATTTTGCTTCACTTCTCATTTCTGAATTGGCAGTATTTTCATACTGATCTATTAATACTTAATGCAAGTAGACAACTGAAAAGAGAACTACAATGATCAAGCCAAACAAAAGAACAACAGAATGCCAAAAAAGTATGTATCAGAAGAGTCAAAGCTGTGGTAGTATTCCATTGGGAACAGAACTGAATTTTAACAGTAGCTGAGATGTGACACTAACAGAAATAAATTATGTTTAGTACAAGACTCCAAGACTGTGAACAAAAAATGGGCTCAGTTTGCAAATTATGAGAATGACCGAGAAGGAATCAGGTTTCTTGAGTTAACATGGTTCAGCTTTGTCTGTTTTCAAAATTAGGAAGCTACCAACACAAGATGCACAAAATTGTGGCCAACTAACTTTTTTGGTGTTAACTGCATCTTGAAAAACACTTATTTGATGGTCTGTTTAATCAAGAGGAAAGGAGCAGCAAAAGATTATGTTGTTGGGGCATTCACTTTACAAAATATGATAGTAAAATGCATTGTACATCTGATTTGAATTTTAAATGTGAATAGGGTCAAAAGCAATCAAATAAATCTGTTGTACTTGAGGGACATATATCATAATTAGTTAACATTGATATTTTCAAAACCCTTTTAATAGGGTCTCTTTTTAATTATCATAGCAAAATCTCAAACAAAAAAAACAAAACAAAAACTGATTCTCAAAAGGGTTAAATATGCAAATATCCTGATAATACAACGTTTGTGGGGGAAACATAAGGGCTAAATAAAAAGGCCCTTTTCAAATTACACTCTACATATTTGGTTGAGTACTCCAAAAATGTCTCAAAAATATGCGGCAGAAGAATTTTTAATTTTTGACATTTGTTTTAAGCCAAGGGCTGTATTTTTTTGCCCCATTCTCATATGAAAAAGGCCAAACGTCAGAAGAGGTGAAGTAGGGATGGTTCTAGTGATGTTTCTCTAATTTGTTGCAATGTGCTTACTGCAGAGGCATCAGTCCAAGAAACATTACTTGTAGCCATGATTGCAAAGTAAGGGTTAAAATCTTTAGTATGACAACTCAAAAACTAAAGGACTAAACACAAACTGGCAATACTGCTAGTTTACAGTTCTAGATCTTGTCTCTCCTACCACAATGCAGTAACGGCACACACAGTGCATGCAGCAGTCACCCTCAAAATGTGTTGGTCACCTCTCCTACCTTTACAAAATATGAAAAGATTCCAAACATTACTTACAACATGTTAAATTCACTGAGATCAGCATGGACCAACTTTGCATCCTGATACATTCTTCTCATATACTGAATGATTTGAAGATACAGCTCTCGTGCTTTAGATTCAGTTAACTGTGCATTCTTCATTAATGGAGCAGGCCTGGAAGAAATAGAGTTTCAGAAGTCACCAAATAAGTCATTGAAATTTTAAGGTAAGATTACTGAGTTGTACATTTTCACTTGTCACAACACATGAAATAATAAACTACCATTTATTCTGATACTTAATACAGTATCAAGTTTTAGCAAGCTTTTTCTATTGAGGATAAAAAGTATAGAATAATTGATTAGGATGTTAGAATTGTTACATCTACTATCAACCTTACTTCAGTAAATGCAAAAGCCGGGTGCCTTTGAATGGTTTTAATTTTTAGGGGCATTATAATTAAAGAATAATTATGATTAAAATATGAAATAGTTCCAATTATTCTTTTATTTACTGCATAGTTTAAGATTAGTTCCTCAATAGGATAAATAAATGTATAAAAAAATAACATTGCAGCTGACCAAAACTGAAAGACAACCTGAGTAAATTGTTGAACAAGCAAGCATTGCTGTTGTTTACAAATCCAATTATATTATAATGTAAAAGTATTAATAAAACTACAATTAAGTTATATTAAAATAATTATACATTTCTTATAGTTGGTAATTTAGTCAAGAAAACAAAACAAAAGCTGTAATTAATTGTTTTAAAATGGTAAATACATCAGAAGCTGATGAACAAATAAGCCATTAACTACAGTGGCATGAAAAAAATTGGACACCCTTGCTTAAAATGTCTGTTACTGTAAATAGTTAAGTGAGAAGATGATGATTACCAAAAGACATAAAGTTAAAGATGACACATTTCCTTTTCAGCTTTTTATGCAGGATTAGTGTATTATTTTTGTTTTGTACAAATGTAAAATGAAAAAAGGGAATGAGCACCATGCAAAAGCTTGGGTACCCCATGATATTTGTGGTCTCAAATCACTTTTACCAAGGTCTCAGACCTTAATTAGCTCATTATTGCTATCACTTGTTCACAGTCATAATTAAAAAACACCAGGTGATGCAAAGTTGTCTCAGATCTTCTCCCAACAATCAGCAGCCATGGACTTCTCTAAGCTGCTGCCTAGCAATCTTTAAGAAAATGTGGAAGAATGTTGGCTGACGAAGAGACGAGTTTGCCATTCTTAATTAAGGCTTTCCTAACTTTAAAACATCACATCATCACATAATCAAAGACTGATGAACAAATTATTTGGAAAATGTTTCTACACCAAGTCACATTTTAACTAAACTCAAGCTATGTTACAAAAAGCTCTTGTAAAAGAAAATAAAATTATAGGCTACTCAAAATGACATAGTTTCTCCTTCTAGCCTCCCATGACAGAATACAGATCAGTTAAGACTTGCCGAAGCAAATATGTTCACAAAGTGTTATTTCCCCAATGAGCTGTACAGACTACCCCATATGTCTCTGCCTAGTATACAACTCCTAACTCCAAAAGAAAAGACATGAGGGGGAAAAAAAGAAAAGGACAAAAAAATACCAAGTTTGCTTTCAACCATATCAAGCAATCACCCTTGAGTTTCCTTATATTGGAAATTGGCATATTTATGACGTTTATTATGACATTGTGCACATATCATAACTGTACATAAAAATCTATATATATAATTCACTAAGGGGACGCAAGACACACGCAAGACAGAGAGCCACGGCTGCCAACTCACATAGCCCCGCCCGCCAACTGTAAGACCATGGGATACCATGGAATACGCACGACAGGGCCAGGCCCACCAACTCACAGAGCCCCGCCCGCCAACTCTAAGACCATGGGATACGCTCGACAGAGCCCTGCCCGGCAACTCTAACCCTCCTCCCAAGTCATGGGATACGCATGACAGAGCCCCGCCCACCAACTGTAACCCTCCTTACGCGTCCACCGTCACTCTTGAGGCATGTGCACTGCCTGCTCATGTGCCCGCATGCAACAACTCACCAAATACAGCCTCAGTCGCTTTCG
>JANRMT010062818.1:26048414-26072101 GCA_026402145.1 Polypterus bichir lapradei
TTTTTTTTTAACACTGTCTTCCTTTAGCGGGACATTCACTTTTTCCACCGTGTGCTTTGTTTCTGCAGTAGCTGTACTTATTACATACTTATCTTGTATTTATCAGACGCTTCATATTTTTTTGCTGCCTTTTCAATTGTGTAATTCGGTTTTTGTTCAGCGCTCTTCGGAACTCTTGCTTTTTGTCTGTGCACTGCGTCAGTTCACGTGAGCCGCTCGGTGTTCTTGCATCGAAGTTTCCCAGCTGTGCTGTTGCTATGTCGTGCTATGTCCATGGCTGTATCTAATGCTACCGAAGTCCCGGTACTTAAAACTTTCTCTCGCAGTTTCGCTGAGTTTGTGCCAAACACCACCCTGACTATCTCATCTTCCTCTGCATAAGCACAGTCCTTCACCCGTGAATATTTACCCGTGGCAGTTTGCTATTGGATTGCCGCTGACGGACGGCCTTATATGGGCAGGCACTAAATTACAAACGCCAGCGGCAGCCTGTCTATGAACTTAATTTAAAGTGTAGGTTTACACTGTGCTTTGTTTCCGAAGTAGCAGAACTCATGAATATGGTTGTATATATCACTCGCTCGCTTCTTATTGTTTCGCTGCCTTCTCAATTATATAATGCATATTTTCTTCAGCGCTCTTCCTGGTTTTCTACGTATTGCGTGATTACGTGGGAGGCGTGATGATGTCAAACTCCGCCCCCACGGCTTTCAAGCTCATCTCCATTACAGTAAATGGAGAAAAACAGCTTCCAGTTATGACCATTACGCGTAGAATTTCGAAATGAAACCTGCCCAACTTTTGTAAGGAAGCTGTAAGGAATAAGCCTGCCAAATTTCAGCCTTCTACCTACACGGGAAGTTGGAGAATTAGTGATGAGTCAGTCAGTCAGTCAGTCAGTCAGTCAGTGAGTGAGTGAGGGCTTTGCCGTTTATTAGTATAGATATACACATATACACATATATATACATATACACATATATATACACATATATATACATATATATATACACATATATATACACATATATATACATATACATATATATATATATATATATATATATATACACACACATATATATACATATACATATATATATATATATATATATTATACACACACACATACATACAATAATAATACATTTTATTTATATAATGCCTTTCCCATGCTCAAGGCACGTCACAGAGTTTAAGAAAGAACGGCAGGGTATACAGTATATAGCATTGTACTAAACCAGATAAATAAAGAAGAGTAAGATAGTAAATTCAGAGAAAAAGCCTAACAGACAACATAATTGATGGTCTACCACACACACAGGTTACATGAGCATGTTGACATAGAGGTAAACTGAAAGAAGGGTAATAAATTCAGGTAGAGCTAAAAGCCTTCCTGAACAGATGAGTTTTGAGTTGTTTTTTAAAAGAATTCATGGAGTCAGTTGATCTAATTAGTTTTGGTAGGTTATTCCAGAGTCTGGGCCCTGTCACCCATGGTGTGTAGATTAGTGTGGGGCACAAGAAGATTGCCAGAATCAGAGGACCATAGTGGGCAGACAGGAAGTGCTGTCAGAAGAGGAGCTGAATCGGCATGCAGCACTTCCGCCACACCTGGAAGTGCTGCCGGATGCTAATCAAGAAGCACCTGGAGCACTTCCGGGTGCTGTATATAAGAGGCCACTGCACTCCACTCGGGGCTAGAGTCGGGAGGGAGAAGACAGGAGCCTGAGGAGGAGGATGACAAGGTGGCCGAAGAGTTAAGGAGAAAAGAGAGAAAGAAAGAGACTGAGTTGGCTGGTTAAGGCATTGTGGTACTGTGTTGTTGTGCTAGAAATAAAGCATGTGCAACATTCGGTGTCTGTCTGTGGCCGGGCAGGTTTCCCACAATATATATATGCAAAAAACATATATACATATATACAGTACATACATACATATATACACACATACATATACATACATACATACTGTGAGAGCTCGTCCGAACACCATCAGACTAACACCAGTACCTTATAAAACACAACTTTTAATAAACTCAAAAGTCCCACACAGCACACAGTGCTCCCGCACCAAATACCCTTACACTCGGGCTCCTCCAATGTCTGTGGGACTCCCTTCTTCCTCCTGTCGCTGGAGCTTCGTCCACCTCCAGCTCCTGACTCTAGCTCCCCAACTGTAGGAAGGTGGCCCCCTTTATAGCCACCCGGACGTGCTCCAGGTGCTCACCGACGTTCTTCCGGCGGCACTTCCTGGTGTGGCGGAAGTGCCGCATGAACACCCGGAAGCACTTCGGGCATCCCTGGAAGGTCCTTCCTCCACCATCCCAGGCGGTGGCCACGAGCCCCAATGGTCTTGAGCCTCCCTGCTCTGTCCCCGTGGTCCCCTCATTATTCAGGGCGGTTGCCCCCTCGCGGCCTGGGGGATGTATAGACCACCTCCCGGTCCTTCCAGGCGTCCTGGCTGGATCTATCCCCCGGCCACAATACATATATAAACAAAAGATTTATTTTTGGTGTTCTTCAGCCATGGGGCATGTCTTCCCCATGTCCCCAAAACACACACCAAAAGAAAACACCCAAAAAAACCACACTCTTCTTTCTCCACTCCTCCCAGGCAGCTTTTTCCTCCTCCTCCTGACTCTGGTGAGCCTTGAGTAGTGGCTGCAGGCTCTTCTTATAGTCCACACGGAGTGCTTCAGTGCTTCTGGTGATAATTAATTCAGGCTGCACTTCTGGGTGTGGCTGCATTCCAGCCCACACAGGCTCGTTAAGCCGTGCAGCTCCCCCTGGCAATGGCCACAGAGCCCAACAGAGATGAGCTTCAGTGTTCCATGATTGTGGCCCAATGTAACCCGGTGGGGCAGCCACCAAGCATTCCGGGGGACGTAGTTTGCACCTCATGGCTGCTCCACCGGATCCAGTGTCAAAGGGGCATCCCAGCCGGGCATGGGTCCCAGACATCCGCCACAATATAAGAAGACGTAAATGTAAATATGTTTTATTCTTTTCACCATGGAAACCCATTTTGAAACTTACAGTATATCTGATTCAACTTTTGTTAGACCTACACACATCGCTTTTCTGAAAACCTATGTCACAAATGTTCATTCTCATGCATATGTGTGCATGCACATTTATATGCATTTACATTTCTTATAAAACATGTATTTTGTGGTTTTACTGTTCTTAAATGTATTTTTTATTAATATTATACATTGTAGGTATGACACCTATTGACTGTGACTTGAAAAATCAACCAATCAGTCATTAGACTGGTTGACAACTAATAGCATAGACCAGTAATTAGTCCAGGTTTCTTAAGAATGTTGAGTGTGATAAGACTACTACCAATAAACAAGCTTCTTCCAGTTTAAGAATTATTGTTGGCAATAAGATCTCAACATTCTGGAATCACACTTTGCAAACTACAAATTTTTAATGATATAAAGAACAATATTTCCTTCACAATCCTCTTCTGTCACCCAACATATATTCAAAATGTGAAAATTAACCACAAAGATTTTTCTTAAATACACAATGTGTGCTAATCACCTATTTCAAAGTGAAAAAAAATCATAGACCCAAACCCCCTACTACCATGACAAGCTAATGAAAATGCACCATGTTTCCACATTTGCTTCTTTCAAAATGTCAGTGAAAACATGTAAACACAGCTCATGGTCTTATAAAACTGAATGGCAAACTATAAAAATGTACCTCTTTGCCAGTGCTAATGCAACCACTGATTTCTGATATCACCCCTCTGCTCAGCATTTTGAAAAGAATCATCCGAGTCCTTGGATCCAAAACCTAATGGGGGTGGGGAAGAAATATTTTAGAGTCCTTGTACAATAAAAATTTAAAAAAAAGAGATAAGAAAAAAAATAAGAGTGTAGTCTTGAAATTAATGGGTTCCCTAAAAAAAATGTTTTTTTAACAAAATATAAAACTTTCTACCAAGCCCATTTTAGCAATTAAATGTCATACCAGCAAAATACCCTAAATTGCCTATACTACTTAAAACAATATTTTTGAATGTAATCTATTTTCAAAGTTATATACATGTTGACAAATGATATAATTACCTACCCATCAGTTTTTACACATCAATTTCTGAACTCAATACAGCTGCATCAAAGCCTATCCTGTCAACATCAGGCAAAAGCACCAACTCACCAGGCAAATTCAACAATAAATCCATACACACTCACTTATACTGTATATACCCGATTTTCAGTCATTAAGCAAACTGAAAACAAATGGGAAATAAGAAGTAACCACGGTTCTCAAGAGAAGCCCCAGAAGATGTAAGACAGTAACTTAAGAACCAACTGAATACAAGTGAGCTAATCACCATGTCAAGATACTACACACATGAAGTTACCTAGTTGAATTTCAATGCCCCAGAATTGCAAAACTACGCAAAATATTTTTAAAATGTAACTATATAATGTTATTGTTTAACTGTAACAATTACTGTAAATGTTCAAATTCCAATATAAATTTTTCAGAAACAGCAAACACATAAGCAAAGTGAAACAATTAAATACCTGCTCCACAGTAGCTCTGTCAGATTTATCCTTAACTCTATACCTAAAAGCAACAAAAGTATTTCAGTTCAGGTTAAAATGTTGGAAATATCTTACATAACTTCAGGAATGTGCTAACATTACAAAACAAATTAATTATGACTTGGATAACTGTTGTATAAAGTTCCAAGAAAGTCAAAAGCACAGTATATTAAAATAGTTGAAGATAACAAAAATAAACAAACATAGTAAAGCTCCAATTGAAGAGTGTTGTTTTTAAAATTCACCATATCAAATCTTACCATTGACATTTGCGAAGAGAAAATAGCTTAAGATCTCTTTGGTTCCAAAAATCGCAAATGTATATACTCATCCCAGTTCTGACATACTAGCAAATGCACTAATATTTAACATTTAGATTCAAGCTACAACCAATTCATCAATTTTGGTTGTGAACCAAATCTTGTAGGAGTCAAGTAGGAAAATACAATCACAATCATGCTTGACAAATAGTGAACACTTGAAGGTGATAAATATTTTACATATTATAGATATACTGTATTATATGAGCTTGAACTCTGAATGAATATATAGAATAATTATCCTAAAGAACAAATTCCCTACATAAAAAGAATGTGACCTCTTAGATTACTAGATGTGATTTTTGACATTGCATATATATTATTTCAAAAATTCACTGGTAATTTCATTTTACACTCATCTGAAAAAGTGAGATACATTTGCCAGTGAAGAACTGGCTTGATCTGACAATATGGCCCTATCCAGAGCTACTTAAGGCCATGACAAAAACAGTGAGGGAGAAAGTTAATTTAAGAAAATATTCACTGTAAGGAAAGGGATTTGAACCCAAATTCTCAGTTTTTCCCTGTTTGAAAGGCCCGAGTGATATTACACTATTAACAACCTGTATGGCACTGTTTTCTCGGTTGATAGATCACACTGTAAATTCATGCCACTTGCTCTGACCCTTAGTTTTCCAACCCAGGGAAGGCCAAAATTAGGTATCAAAATCCTGATTTATGGTTAGAAGTACTTGTGTGGCAAATTTCAAGTCTGTGGCTTGAAAAATAAAGCTGTGTACAATAGTATTGGACGGTACAAAAATTTTGACTTTGGTATCAGTACTGAAATCGTACTGAAGCAAATAACAGATTAGTCCCCATAACCATGTAACAAATCTCCCAACTCAACCTGGTCGCACAATCACGAATCTACCCAGTAAGCCACAGAAACGTGTTTTTGCACCGGTTAAGCCACATAATCATATGCTTCCCTACTATACTACAAGCTATGATTAGTAACCTAGTATACAATCAAGCAGATATTTGTTGCATAGGTTCTGCAAATTCTAACTTCAAAATCAATACTGAGGGAAAAAAAATGGAAAAAACAAAACCCTAACAGAACAAGAATTCAATCTCCAACAGAGGAAAAATAAAGGAGAGCCAACAGCAGGGACATAAAGGAACACAAAAATAATATTTTTCTCCCCTATATCAATGCTTATTCTAAATTTTTTTCAATTAAATCTTACCGTATTTTAAAAGTTTTAGACAGATCCTCCAAGCGAAAATTTCATTTTTTTCAGTTTCAAATATGATAGAACGTCAGCTGCCCACTGACACTGGTAAAGAGGTGGGTTGGGATTCTTCCAGGAAAAGTATAAGTAAGTGTGAGTAAAAGTGTACAGCTAGTAGTGTGATATACGCTATTTCAATTTGATGTGATCGACTTTAAGCCCATGGCTTTGTGCCACAGAATTAAAAGCTCTCTATGATGTCAAAAATAGAGTTTTTTTTTACATATTGCTACAATAAAAAAGTACATTAAGTAGTAGCAGGCAAATCACTCTGCACATAATTCACACTTGGGTGAACTTTTTTAATTTTACTACACAATCATGTAGTGACTCATCACAAACATTTGTGACCTTTAGTTTAAGAAACGCTGCTCTAGTGTGTCAAAAGGGACAGGGGAAAGTGTATCTTGCTTGCAAAGTATACAGTGCCTCAGACAGCAGATGAACAAAGAGCTAAGCAAAAGGACTTCCCAAAATTCGGGTACTGTACCATTTTAAAAATTAGGTTTTTCAAAATTGTATACTATGCACATAGAACAGAAATTGTGCTCAATATAAAAAGAGATGACAGTGTGATTTTTTAGAAAACAAAAAAACTGATATTTATTTCTGCAAAAGTAAATGTACCTTTCTTAATCAGTAACCTGTGTCACCTCCTTAAGAAACAATAGCTTCACAGAGTTTTCTCCTATAACCTCTCAAAATTCATCTTGTTGGATGGATATTTTCCCACTATTCTTCACAAGCCTCCACATCTCTAAGACATTTTAAAGGATGGCTTAAATAAACAACCATCTTCTGGTTCTGCACCAGCAGTCAGGACTTCAAGATAATTGTCAATCAGAGGTATGTCAGTTTCACCCAAATCTTCATAGCATTCACAATTACACTTGAAAAAACACTACAGTTTTCAAAAATTCTTTGCTTGATTCTTAAAAGTAATGACTTATTACCATTTCTCATAACTAAATTGAGCTGTTCCTTTCATAATATAGCCTAATAGCATAGTAGCACTACCTGAAATAATAGTCCCTACCTTGTCACATCAGCACTAAATGGCTCCAATGCTTTAATGATTTAAAAAATTTCACAAAGTCCAAAAGTTCTTCTAAAGAGGTACACACAGTAATTACAATAATATAATGATTCTGGATTAACAGTTTGCCATTCTTAATTTCACAAACATCCTAAATGAAAACTACTTGTTGGGAGCCATTTAAAAAAAAAATAATTTTCTTTTCATATATACCTATTTTTTTCAGTGCTACGAGGGGTGTTCAATTATAAACAGGAACTTTCATGCTCTGTTCTTATAAATAGTGCAAGGTAGACCTGACTCATTGGACAAACATACGCATATATGACTTGTCGTTAGTAATGCTAGCTGCTCTTTGGAGCAGGAGGTACACAGTAGCGTTGCGCAGCGCATTATTATTCAATTGTTGACAAATGAACGAGTCATTCCATCTCAGATTTATTCAAGACTTAAAAAACAGTTTGTGGATGAGTGTCTCTCTCTCTCAGTCTAGAGTGTATGATTGGGGCAAGTCATTCAGAGAGGGACTATCATCTCTTCAGTCCACTTTTTAGGAGGGAAGAAATACAAGCCGAATGAAGAGGTTATTGATGCTGTGCAAGATTGGGTCAACATGCACTCAAGACTCCTACTCTTCGGGGATTAAGAAGCTTCCTGAGCACTGGAACGTGTATTGCAGTGGCAGGAGACTATATAGAAAAATAGTGTGTAAGTAGTTTCATTGTATTCAATAAATAAAGCACAGCTCATAAATTCCTGTTTATATCTGAACGCCCCTCATATTAGGTACAGTAAATGTTACCTGGCCCTGATGATTTACTTGTTTTAAGACTTTTAGTATGTAGCAATACATCTCCCACTGAAATCTCTATATCATTCCCCTGTAACTTCTGAGAGGTTTTTGACTTCACAGTTGTACAGTAATCCCTCCTCCATGCATTTCAGACCCCCCCGCGATAGGTGAAAATCCGCGAAGTAGAAACCATATGTTTGTATGGTTATTTTTATATATTTTAAGCCCTTATAAACTCTCCCGCACTGTTAACATTATTAGAGCCCTCTAGACATGAAATAACACCCTTTAGTCAAAAGTTTAAACTGTGCTCCATGACAAGACAGAGATGACAGTTCTTTCTCACAATTAAAAGAATGCAAATATATCTTTTCTTCAAATGAGTCTCTGCATCAGGAGCAGAGAATTTAAGAGAGAGAGCGCGCGCTCGCAAAGAAAAGCAAACAATCAAAAAATCAATACGTGTGCTTTTAAGTAAAGCGGCATTTTTCAGAGGAGCGTCAGTATCTTCTAAGCAAACAGCCTCTGTTGAAACAGCCCCTCTGCTCAAATCTCATCGGCAGAGAACGTCAGAGAGAGAGCGCGAGATTAAAGCAAACAATCAAAAAATCAATACGTGTGCTTTTAAATATGCCGAGCACCGCAATAAAGCGGCATTTTTTAGAGGAGCGTCAGTATCTTTTAAGCAAACCGCTTCTGTGCAAACAGCACCTCTGCTCACACTCCCTCCGTCAGGCGCAGAGAATGTCAGAGAGGGTGAGATAGAGGCAGAGACAAGCAAACAAACACCGCGCGGGATGCATATCTTATAGCATTGAGGAGTTTTAGTTAATATGTAATACATGCTCTGATTGGGTAGCTTCTAAGCCATCTGCCAATAGTGTCCCTTGTATGAAATCAACTGGGCAAACAAACTGAGGAAGCATGTACCATAAATTAAAAGACCCATTGTCCGCAGAAATCCGCGAACCAGCGAAAAATCCGTGATATATATTTAGATATGCTTACATTTAAAATCCGCGATAGAGTGAAGCCGTGAAAGTCGAAGCGCGATATAGCGAGGGATTACTGTATATGCAATTTGCTTGTCTCATACTTTTTTCCCCCCTTAAGGCAGGCATTATACTACAGAACTATTCCAGCGATTTTCAGTCATAGCCTTAATTTAGATGATCTTAGGGAGTCATGGACAGTCACAACACACTACTGTGACCACCAATGTTAAGGGACAGGCTTCTGTATGTGCACAAATTGACAACTAATGAGTGAAAGTGTAGTGCAAACAATGTGGCTACAACAAAGGAAGAAAGTTGGGAGTTTTGGACAAGCAAACAGAAAGAAAGCTAGTCTCTCCAATGTCTCATGTTTGTCACACTATGACAGAGTGGAAAAAGAAGAAAGATATGTTTGCAGACACCAACGCTGTCAGGCAGCACATTAATTAACTGTCAAAATGTTAAGACCTCATGATACTTTGAAAATTGAAGCTGTGTTGAGAAGTCATCATGGAGTTATGTAATCGGTCAAACCCTGTTATTTTCTAGTTATGTAATCTAACATCCTCTATCAACTGCATTTAAATTCTGTTATTTTCAAGTACTCATAAGCTCTGCCAGTACTGCTGGAGTTATCTAACATGTACGTATTATAAATCATTACTCTCTTCTACATAAAATGTATTTTGCAATTGAATTCAAAAGCATACTGTAACAGAGTTCAAACATTAGTGCCCAGTATAGACATTTTTTTTTTACGATTTACCAAATGAATCAATGAAAGAGGACTATATAACCAGGTAAAGACATTTTCCAGTGTCTGTTCTAATATTGGAAATCAAGAACGTATTACTTAGTTTTATGCGGAAAAATTAACCCAGTACGTTTTATTTTGCATGTTAAATAGATTAAAATTGCTCTTTAATACGTATGTTAGTACAACTAGGTCACACACTTAAGTAAAAGTCTGATTTTGACAGCAAAACGTTTCTAGTAAGATAATCAAATTTTCGTGCTTTTCTGATTTGTTTCTCTACTTGCTAGCATTGAGAGTGGAGTTGCTAAACTCATAGTCATAGCAACAGTTCATAAAATAAGAAATTCAGTCTATAAGCCCAGTAGCCAGATTTATCCAAAAATACACAAGAATGTATTAAATGTAACAAACAAGCAGAAACCATTCCGTCAATCAAACTTGTTGTACAGTGTAATCAAACTTGTTGTACAGTGTCACATGTGCGACTAGGGATTACCTTCTTGACTCTGAGGTAAACGATACCAGTCTGTGATATGGGGACGCTGTCGCTAACATTGTCTTCTTTTTCACCCACAGTTCTCAGAGGCAGCCCAAGAAAGAAGTACTGCCTCTGCAGGCTCAACCCCTTCCAGTTGGGACACAATAAAAATGGGCGGTCCACAGAGGTTAGCGGTTAATTCCAGAACCAGCAGGCAATGGAGATGGACCTAACTAATATTTATTATGATTATTTACTTTGAGACTCAATATACCAAATTCTTCTACCTATTGTGTTTTCTTTTTGTTGTTTTGGCAAGATGCCTAAAATTAAATGAGGTAACCTGGCTGGTTCCACAACTATTTTCCTGGCTCCATGTATTTTGTCCATTTGTCGCAATAGGTAATAACTAAGATGTTCCAATATATCATCCAGGTACTTCTTAAAGGTTGTCAAGGTTTCTGGTTAAACTAAATGACTCAGTATTTTGTTCCAGATTCCCAAAATTCTTTTCATAAAGAAGTGTTTCTTGACTTCAGTCCTAAATGTACGTCACCTTAATTTCTACTGGTGTCCTTGAGCACACAATTATCCTTTTATTCAAAAGAATTCTGTTGCTGTATTATAGATACCTCTGGATTAGGTCCCCATGCAGCCTCCTCTGCTCAAGATTAAACAGGTTTTCTCTGAGTTTGTCTGAGTACAGCATGTCCCTAAATCTTGGAATGTACTTGGCTGCTCCCCTGTGTGCACCATCAAGTGTCCTGGTGACCACAACTGACTCTCCAAATGCAATCTCATAACTGTATTAAATAGTTTGAGCATAACCTTATATTCAATAGGTTTTACAACATAACTTGACATTTTATTTGCCTTTTTAAACACTTTTGTGCATTGCTTAGGCACTAGTGCTAACATAAATCCTAAATCCTTTTTAGAGGTCATTTCCTCTAGGACAGTATCTCCTATTCTGTATTTATAACTGAAGTCCCTTTTGCCCATTTGAACAGCACTTTGCATTATTCTACATTAAGCTGCATTTTTGTTTGCCCAGTTCTGAAAATTGTACAAGCCCTTTTGCTCCCTCCTCAGTGTCTGCCATTTCTTTAATTTTAGTATAATCTACAAATGTTACAGGTTCACTAACTATACTAGAATCTAAGTCATTAATTTAAATGAGAAAAAAATAATGGTCCAAGGATAAACCCCTGAAGAATTCCACTGATAACCCTATTTCATGTGGAACATTTACCTCTCAATTCTACCCTCTGTCTCCTGTTGGTTAATCAACTTGAGATCCAGGTTTGTAAGTTCCTTCTGACGCTAAAGGATTCTAGTTTTAAAATCAACCTTTGGTTTGGGACTTTGAAACACTTTTTGGAAGTCATATGCTTTGCTTTTGTCAACTATTCCAGCAATGTGCTCAAAAACATTTAATAGATTGTTCTGGTATGATCTTTCTTTCATAAATCAGTGCTAGCTTTTATTTAGTGTATTATTTTCCATAGACTTCATGCATTTAAAGTACTATTCTAGTTTATTTCTTATTAAGGTCTGTGTTTAGAAATATTAATTTATTGGTTTTAGAGAAACACAATAAGCCCATTTCTTATATAAAGAAGATTTCAGCTTAAAATACACACTCTTCGTTTTTACACCTCGCACAGTTGCCTTATGAAATTATTTCTTTGTATAGAAATTATTTTGAACAAGTGTTATCAGTTTATATTTTTTACTATTTGCTTGAATTGTTCTGATATATTGATTATGAAATTAGGTTCAGTATTTGACTATGCATCATCTTATGATAACTATTACATTTAAAACCGGTCTCTATTCAGACATTAGTACTCCTGTCTTAAAACAGAGCAACATTCTGTGCAATCTGTTACTGATTTTAACTTTCCCCTTTTACACAGCTGATAGTTGCTCTTGATGACAAAACAGATGCTCAACATAGGTGACTGAAACAGCAATAGAATTGTGTGTGTGTGTCCAGAAACTCAATATCACAGATGATTGCGTGTAGGTGAAAAAACAGATTTTGGTTTTCCATCGGGTCCTTCATTCAGAAATTTTAGTTTAAATACTATGAACTACAATTAGCCATAGACACTCCACAACCAATATCAAGTAATGGTACATTTGCTGATGCAATTTCTACTTCACTCACATTGGATTCTGCCATTCTTGAAAATTATTTCAGTCACTACAAGCCTATTTAGGCCCTGTGTTTAATTGTGGGATATTGTAAAATGCTATTAAAAACATGTATTTTAAGTATTCTGCTAATTGACGTAAATACATTTTGTTATCACTTATTTTTTTAATATAACTCACTGTTGCAAAAATATTTAAAATCAACAAAAATGGTATCTGTCTTTCATCAAGTACATCAATAAAAATAAAAAAACACCTAATTTCAAAACAGTTAACTAAGTCCTAAACACGTCTAAATATTATTCCATGTGTATACTTTCTAACTTGTTAAAAATTCCAAGACTTGCTGTTTTATGGAGTCCTTACTTAGATTATTCTTTTAAAAACATTTTTCAATTTTTGCTTTTTGTAGCATAGAAATCTTCTATTTTTGGGTCATTTTCAATATTAGGAGTTTTTATTTTCGATGAATATCTTTATTATCCAATTTGTTGACAACCTTCTTACTTCTTTGGACATATTCATAAATTACAACTTCCACAACTTAATAACCATTTTCTTGTTTTCAGCATGCACTGTTTTATCACAAAGATGGAAAGGTAAATAACTTTAATCAATCACTAATCTAATTAAAGATAGAGGCTGACCTCTGATTATAAGATTGGCAGGAGTAAAGAACCAAAACCAGCAGCTTTAATAATGCCCTAGGATCAGAACCGAGCAACACCTTCCTGCATTTCTTTCTGCAGAAGCTCCAAGGTCAGTCAAAAAAGGACAAAAATGGATAGGACTACTATAACCTTATCTTTGTACCAATTCACAATGTTCTATTAATTAATGGCTGCAAACATAGCTTTTATAAGGTTATTGTTAAGCAGTTTTCTGAAGAAATCAATTCAAACAACTTTTTATTATAATAACTATCAATGGAATTTCTGTACAAAAATGGATCATGTGAGTAGTCCCCAAAGACGTGAACACAATCAATTTATTAACTTTGATTTGATACTACTTAACTTTGAATCAAGGCTTAGTCACAAGAGTCATAATTTTCAATAACTAAGTATAATACTTCTGGACTTTTTTATATGGACAGGTTTAATAGCTTTGTTTTAAACCTTTCAAATTTAATATATTAATAGTACATAATGGAACAAAGTATAACTGTGTTTGAAATATTTTTGCGTACATTTTAATACATCACGACTCAAGAAAAAAAAATGTTTTAACTCTCAAAGTGACTTCTGTTCTCGCTGAGGTTGATGACCTTCCACTTAGTAGTGTCCACTAATGCTGACATACACAAACAGTAATTTTTTTCTCTCTATCCAAAGCATATTTATTCTTTGTATTATTTTTTTGATGCATTCACTAAAGGTTGAAACAGGAACCACACAGACACCTGGATCCAGAACACTAAAGAAGCTGTTGTATATTTACACTATCAACTGTAAACCATATATATTTGTACAATTTACGTTTTTGGGACACTGAAGAGTTTATTGTTCTTCATGCGGTTTTTAATATTTTGGTTTTTTTTTCTTTCTGCGATGTTTTATGCTGCTTATTTTTCCCACTTTATTTGATGCTTTCCAATATACTTTTTTGTGTTACAGGTTGAAGCCCCTATAAAGGGTGATCAAAAAGTTTTAAGTACTGTATGAGGTGTGGCAGAAAAGTAATGAGACTGGCAACACTGCAAGCGATCTGGCAACGCTGCGCTGTTGTCCTTGATAGAGCAAGTGTATCAGTACCCTCCCATAGCTCAGTGCGAGTTTCAACTCCTTCCATTAACTACGTGACTTTTGTGACTGCTATTAGCGAAGTTGTGTTTTTGGTTGTGCGTCACACAAAATGGAACAGCGGAATTTGGAGCAACGTTGTGCCATTAAATTTTGTGTTAAGCTTGTAGAATTGACAAGTGTGACGTTTGAAAAGTTAAAACAGGCCTATGGGGAACATTCTTTATCCCGAGCTCAAGCTTTTCAGGGAGGCCTTCAACTTCGAAAACCAATGAAAACATCGAACGTGTTTACACTCTTGTGAGATCAGACCGTCGTTTAACATTAAGAATGTTGAGTGAACAATTAAATTTGAACAGATTTACCGTTCGTCACATTTTGACTGAACATTTGCACATGCGAAAGGTCTGTGCCAAAATGGTGCTGAAAAACCTCACAATTGAGCAGAAGGACAATTGAAAAAACGCATTCCTGTGGTTCCCCAGCCCCCTTATTCACCTGACCTCAGTCCGTGTGACTTTTTCCTTTTTCCTAAACTGAAAAATGTCCTCAAAGGACGTCATTTTGGGACTTTAGAAAACATCCAAAAGAGTGTAACGGACATGCTGAAGACTTCCAGCGCTGCTACCAACAGTGGGAACAACGTCTCCATCGGTGTGTAGCTACCCAAGGGAACTACTTTGAAGAGGATAACATTGATGTTTGAAAAAAATAAAAACTTTGGTAAATAAAAAATCAGTCTCATTACTTTTCTGCCACACCTCGTATAGTGCTAATTTTTTAAGATTAGCTTCAGAGTGTTGAAATATATTAACTTTACATTTCTAACATTTATGGTATGCAGTGTATTTTCCTTTTTTTAGAGCCAAGTTAACATGAATACAAAACACCACAAACTAAGGATTATTGAATTTTTCATTGAATTATTGAATTCATCATTGAATTTTTAATGATACAGAACAGTACTTATTCAGAGATTCATTCTCACCTAATCAAAGTGCACCAGAACCTCTCCCCTTCATATGTCAAGTCAGGAGATGGGATGCAGAATTCCATTATGACAGAACATCTCTTTAAAGTGACACAAGGTCTGGGCAGCATCAACATTGACCAAAAGAGAGAGTTTTGCTGCCATGGAAGAAACTATAATGGAGATTCAATGAGCATGAGATGGCAGGCATTATCGGTGTTAGTTAGGGTTTAGCTAAATCAATTCTCTATGCAAAAAGATATCTTCTATATGAAAAATATGTAATAAAATTACAAGCACAGGGTTTGGTCAGTGTTTCTGTATTCTGCATACATTCCTGACTCATCCTTTTTGACTGTTCACTTCCAAAATTATATCCCTTCCTAAAAGGTTAGGTACACCTTATATTTATGAACAGAACAGCTAGCACTTTTTGCCATTGTGATAGTCAAAATTATAGACTTAATTTTGATTTTTTGGGTATTTGAACCCTCAGATAGGATGTTATCTCTTCCAGGGCCAGTCCTTGCCTTTTTGCTCTCTGCTGCCAAAATGCACTCTGACTTTTTGATGATATAACTGATTTGTGGAGGTCAAGTAAATGGATGGGTGGGTGGATGATTAAAGCATTCTGAGCCATGCAACTTATTGAAGAAAAAAAAAAAAAACATTATACGTAACAGATAAAATATTATTTGGTCTATAGTGAATCCTTGAAATATACACTAAAAAGGGACACTCTCCACATAAAAATATATTGCACATATCATGAACATATGACTTGAAACAATTTTCTAAAACCCACTATGCCAACACAGAAAGGGTGTGCATTAGAGGCGAGTCTTTTCTAGCAGCACTGACTAAAGGTTTAATTTGGTTAGCTCTGCTGCCTCATTTCACTGGATTCAAATCTTGACTTGCACATGCATACTATATGTACAATTTGCACTTTCCCTCTGTGGGCTTTCTTCAGTTTCTCCTCTCTTTCAAAAGATGCCATTAACATGACTGGCAACTTTAAACAGATCCCTTGTGATATGTCATATGTCCAAAGATCGGCTTGCTTTTCATCCAGGGCTGAATTCTTGCTGTCCCTCACATTGAATTATTATGCGAACTAATAAAATAAATGTTTGAGTAATGACACTACAAGATGCCTCATCAAGACCATGACTTCGATCTGAACACTTCCCTAATGAGGTGCTTAGGAGGGAAGTGACAATGAAACGAAAGGTCCTAACCCTTGCATAATTAAAAAAAAATACATTTTACCTTGTCAGTACAAGAAAAAAGTAATTTGTACAAGATAATATATTCCATGGAGGACAGAGGAAGCCAATTTACACCTCCCTTGAAAACAAGTAAATAAACCAAAATTTCACATATGATGACTGCATTTCCCATCATCCATGCCATGCGGGTATAGCAATGGTAACAAAAAGGAAGTAGTATTTCAATGATATTTCAATAAAGTAATGGGCAGCATTTATGTTATTAATCCACATTCCACATACCCCCTGCAATCACTCACACCACTAATTGATTCTGTTAAAAAAAGGCTGAAAATAAAAATGATGAATGATACCTGATAAACGACAAATGAATACTGATGAATGGTACATGATGATTGAAAGAGGAGTACTGAGGAGTGATGCATGATGAGCAATAAATGACTCCTGAAACATGATATGGAGTAATACTGATGTTTGGCAACTGAGGAAGTGAAAAATGACAATGTCCTAAAATGGACATTAGACACGATTCATTGCACAAAAAATTGCCAATTGTCTAAAGATAAATCTAAGCGCTCAATCTCTATTCAGCAAAGAACGGTGATGGGGAGCTTTGGGGTGGAGAGGGATGTTAACATGGAATACTGTCTTTCCCACTTTACACTGTAGATATTTGGGCTGCAGGTTAAGCAATCATTTATTGGTAATCTATGAAAAATTAGATATTTAATGATTTCATAACTACAGGAAAAAAACACACAAAAACAAAGTCAGTATCATAAAATATAAAATCAACTCACGTTCCAGAATCCTTTTGTCTCTGCATTTCAGTTACTTTGTTTATAATAGAGTCAGCAAAATTTAGCTTATCTATAAAAGAAAAAAAAATGCATTTTTGTATCTATTCAGATTTGAAATATGGAGTCCAATGTATTATGATTCTTCATGTAACATACACAAATTTGCTAAGCTATACTGCATTGCATATACAGATGTATATAAAGTTTTTTTAACCAAGTCTGAAGCACCTTATTATTAAAATATGAAAAACAGAAGATCCAGTGATGTCATTTAACACTCAACACAACAAACCTGGTTAAGTTTATATAACAAAAAATCAAAACAAAGTATTCAAAAGCATACCTTCCTCCATCCACTTATTTCTAAATTTCCTTAATCAAGTTGTAAGACATTTCAATACTGACTGCACAATATACTTAAAAATAGCCAAATATAAAAACAGCAGCATTGACAAGTAGAGGTGAAAGTATCTTTTAATCTTTTCCACTGATAATCAGAAAATGTTTATAGGAACAACTTTGAAATGTCCATGAAACACTAGCACTTGATAAAACCATTAATGATTTACCTATACAAAGAGGCACAGCAGCAGAGTGGATAGCGCTTTTGCCTCACATTTGCAGGAGCATGAATTTAAATCCCAGTCTGGGCACTTTGTGCCACTGTCTAACCTAACATTGAACCTCTGTTAATTTAACAAATTTTTTTCAAATAAATTAACAGAAATTTGAATTTTAAAATACAAATAACATTTTTAAACTAATTGAATCCAATTCACTATCAAGAGGGGCCAGTCACAGGGGATGCACAAACCAGTGTGTTTCTTTGTGCCGGTCCCAAGCCTGGATAAATGGGGAGGGTTACGTCAGGAAGGGCATCCGGTGTAAAATTTTGCCAAATCAATATGTGGACAATACAAATTTCCATACCAGATCAGTCGAGCCCCGGGTTAACAACGACCGCTACCAGTACTGTTTGCCAACAGGGTGCTGGCGGAACTTGGGCTACTGTTGGCTGAAGCAGAAGAAGAAGAAGAGGGGGGAGACGTGTCTAGAGGCAGGAGGAAAGTAAAGAGAGTGGAACTGAGGGTAGGAACTTTGAATGTTGGCAGTATGACTGGTAAGTAGAGAGAGTTAGCAGATATGATGGAGAGAAGGAAGGTTGATATATTGTGCGTGCAAGAGATTAAATAGAAGGGGAGTAAGGCCAGGTGGATTGGAGGTGGATTCAAATTGTTCTATCATGGTGTGGATGGGAGGAGAAATGGGGTAGGAGTTATTTAAAGATGGCGGCGACTGGTGTGGATGGCCGTCTGATTGTCTCGCTAATCTATGTTTTATCTTTGTTTTTTGGTATTAGTTTATCCCAACGGCCACTGTCCTACGATCGTGATTTTTTACTTAACATATTTTCTTGCTTGCTTTCCTCTGAATTTTCATATCCTGTTGGGATATTACGTGATCCTCCACCTTTGTTTTATTCATCTGCTGACTTCTTCACCTGAACGCCGGTGTTCACCTGTATCAGTGAGCGGATAGCCTCTCGGAGACGCAAATGCACCCTCCGCCAACATGGAAAAAGAGCCGGTACTGCTGTTAAACAACGCCGACTCAAGTCCCAGATCTTGGTTTCCCGATGCCTGCGAGTTGCCTACAACCCATCTTCTCCTGCACAGGACTCCATCCCTGGTTCATAGGCGCTGGACACCGGATTTAATTTCTCCATTTCAAGGCGGCATCACTTTTCCTCGTGTGCTCTCGGGGAGTAAACGCTGCTAATCTTCACACACTCACCCGTGCTCATCCCGCAGTGAGCTCTTCTACTTCTAGGCTGCTCTCTTGAACGTGAGATCAGTGTCTAATAAAACTTTTATTCTCCAAGACTTTATTATCTCAAATAATCTGGATTTCTTTTTCATCACCGAGACCTGGATTGTAAATGATGACTCTTCAAGTTTTACGGACTTGGTACCATCAGGTTATTCATTTTTAAACTCTCCTCGTCTGACTCGTTGTGGTGGGGGCATTGCCAATGTTTTTAAAAGTATGTTTTTTTGTTGGAGCCTTACAAAGGGTCCATTTAGTAGCTTCGAACTGCAATTTTTCGAAGTGTTGTTTGCTGTGGTTTATAGACCTCTTGTAATTAATGATATATTCATTTCTGAATTCTCTGATCTCCTGGCTGATATCACCCTCTCCCATGACAACGTATTTATTGTTGGTGATTTTAACATTCACGTTTGTTGTCAATTGAAACCTTTGGTTAATGACTTTTTATCACTATTGGAATCATTTGATTTTATCTAGCATATTAATATGCCAACTAACTCTCTCGGTCACACCCTTGATCTCATTCTTACACGTGATATTTTAGTTAATGATATTCATTTATGCAATGTTTCTTTTACTGATCACTTTTCTATAATGATGGATTTGAATATTACTGTACATGTCCCTACTACTAATAGTGCTTCACACTGCTCTCGCTTTTTAAATTCTTCTATTATATCCGATTTTAAAACCATATTCTCTAGTCTTGATGTGCATGTCCAATATGATGGTATCGATGATTCTGTCTTAGAATACTTCTTGTAAAACAGTATTAGACTCAATTGCTCCGCTCAAGATACACTGTAATAAGAGAAGACCCACTCCCTGGCCAAACGAAACTACGGGATTGCTGTGCTGCACCTGTCAAACTGCGGAACGGCGTTGAAAAAAAGATGGTCTGATTGTTTCTAAACAGATTTTTAGGACTTCTCTATTCAACTTCCAGGTTGCAGTTAAGAAAGCTAAACATGATTTCTTCGCTAATTTAGTTTCCTGTCATTCTAAGAATCCTAAGGTCTTATTTAATTCAATTAATGTGGCCATTCTCTGATGGGATTAAATAGCACTGTTCTTTCATGTGAGCAATTCCTTTCATTCTTTGTCAGTAAAACTGATAAAATTCGTTATGGTATTGTTCCAACTGACTATGAACTTCCTACTGTTAATCATGGTATTGTATTCGAATGTTTTGATCCTGTCTCACTTTCAAAACTAAAAAGAACTATTGACACCCTTAAACCAGTTCCCAGTCCTCTTGATATAGTACCACCACACCTCTCAGTGGAAGCCTTTGATGTTTTGGGTCCATCTTTACTAGCCATTATCAATGATTCTATTAGTGCGGGGGTTGTGCCCTCATTTTTTAAACATGCTGCAGTGCATCCTGCTCTAAAAAAGGCAGAATTAGTCCCTGGAGTTTTGGCCAATTTTTGCCCGATTTCTCAATTGCCATTTCTGGCTAAAATATTAGAAAGAATTATTTATAATCAATTGGTTGATCACCTTAACTCCAATAATTTACTTAAGATCTACCAATCTGGCTTTAAGCGTTATCAAGGTGTTGAGACGGCTGTCCTGAAAGTATTTAATGACATCTCTATTATTACTGACTCAGGTGGTGCTACAGTCATTGTCCTCCTTGACCTGTCCGCAGCGTTTGACACTATTGACCATAAGATATTGCTGTTGCAGCTTGAACATCTTGTTGGGCTTAAAGGGGCTGCTCTTAACTGGTTCAGGTCATATCTAACTGGTAGACACTTTTCAGTGACTCTAAATTCCTCTTTTTCATCTACTGCTCCTCTTAAATGTGGTGTTCCTCAGGGATCCATTTTGGGTCCTATCTTATTCTCTATGTACCTTCACCTTATTGGAGCTAGTTTTAGGAAATTTAACATTTCTTTTCACTGCTATGCTGATGATACACACGTTTATATTCCCATCTGCAATGAATCAACTTCTGAACTAAAACCCTGGATGGCTAATAATTTTCTTGATCTGAATCAAAATAAAACGGAAGTGCTTATAGCGGGTCCATCAGCTAAAGCCCAAATTGATCTGAAACTTCTCGGTTCTTTCTCTGTTTTTTGCAAACCTCAAGTCCGCAATCTAGGTGTTATCTTCGACGGTAACCTCTCTTTTGAGAAACAAGTTAATTCTGTAGTCAAGAGTTGCTTTTTCCAGCTTCGTCTATTAGGTAAGATCAAGCCTTTTTTATCTCCTAGGGATCTTGGAAAAGCTACTCATGCTTTTATCTTTTCTCGCCTTGACTACTGCAACTCACTGTATTCTGGGATTAGCAAATCCCTGATACACAGGTTACGGTTGGTCCAGAATGCTGCCACTCGCTTTCTGGTTGGGGCAAGAAAGTATGACTCTGTTTCTCCAATATTAGCTTCTTTACACTGGCTGCCTGTCAGTTTTCAAATTGATTTTAAAATCTTGTTGCTAGTTTTTAAATCTTTACATGGGCTTCCTCCTGCCTATTTATCTGAATTGTGTGTTTTACACCAGCCATCTAGAGTGCTTATATCTTCTGGCCAGTTGTCTCTTGTTGTCCCTCGTACCAAGTAAAACTAAAGGGGACAAAGCTTTTGCAGCTGCTGCTCTTAGCCTGTGGAACTCTTTACCTCATTACATAAAGGAGTCGTCTACAATTGAACTGTTCAAAACAAGATTAAAGACTCATTTCTATTCACTTGCATTCTGTGACCTTCAGTAATACTGATGGTTTCCTCATTGTGATTATATAACATTACTTCTATTTATTTTATTTATGTTCATTTATTTTATTTCTATTTATGTTATTCATGTTAATTGTATGTTTTTCTTTAATTCTATTATTGTAAAGCAATATGCCACAGCATTTCTATTTTGTTTTAAATGTGCTATATAAATAAAGTTGACATTGACATTATTCTGAAGACTGCAAGGTTGAGTTTAGGGAGGAGGTGAGACAGGCACTGGGTGGCAGTGAAGAGTTACCAGACAGCTGGGAAACTACAGAAGATGTAGTAAGGGTGACAGTAAGAAGGGTGCTTGGAGTGACATCTGGAAAGAGGAAGGAGGAAAAGGAAACCTGGTGGTGGAATGAGGAAATACAGGAGAGTATACAGAGGAAGAAGATGGCAAAGAAGAAGTGGGATAGTCAGAGAGATGCAGAAAGTAGACAAGAGTACAAGGAGATAAGGCGCAAGGTGAAGAGAGAGGTGGCAAAGGCTAAAGAAAAGGCGTATGATAAGTTGTATGAGAGGTTGGACACTAAGGAGGGAGAAAAGTACCTGTACCGATTGGCTAGACAGAGGGACCGAGCTGGGAAAGATGTGCAGCAGGTTAGGGTGATAAAGGATAAAGATGGAAATATACTCACAAGCAAGAAGAGCATGTTGAGCAGATGGAAAGAGTACTTTGAGAGGCTGATGAATGAAGAGAACAAGAAAGAGAATAGGTTGGATGATGTGGAGATAGTGAATCAGGAAGTGCAACGAATTAGCAAGGTGAAAATAAGGACAGCTTTGAAGAGGATGAAAAATGGAAAGGCCGTTGGTCCAGATGACATACCTATGGAAGCATGGAGGTGTTTAGGAGAGATGGCAGTGGAGTTTTTAACCAGATTATTTAATGGAATCTTGGAAAGTGAGAGGATGCCTGAGGAGTGGAGATGAAGTGTACTGGTGACAATATTTAAGAATAAGGGGGATGTGCAGGACTGCAGTAACTACAGAGGAATAAAATTGATAAGCCATAGCATGAAGTTAAGGGAAAGAGTAATGGACGCTAGGTTAAGAAGTGAGGTGATGATTAGTGACCCGCAGTATGGTTTCATGCCAAGAAAGAGCAGTTTAGAGAAGGCCAGAAGAAGTTGCATTGCGTCTTTGTGGACCTAGAGAAAGCATATGACAGGGTGCCTCGAGAGGAGCTGTGGTATTGTATGAGGAAGTCGGAAGTGGCAGGGAAGTGCGTAAGAGTTGTACAGGATATGTACGAGGGAAGTGTGACAGTGGTGAGGTCTGCGGTAGGAGTGACTGATGCATTCAAGTTGGAGGTGGGATTACATCAGGGATCGGCTCTGAGCCCTTTCTTATTTGTTAATGGTGATGGACAGGTTGACAGACAAGATTAGACAGAAGTCCCCGTGGAATATGATGTTTGCTGATGACATTGTGATCTGTAGTGATAGTAGGGAGCAGGTTGAGGAGACCCTGGAGAGGTGGAGATATGCTCTAGAATGCCTTTTTAATTGCCATTATACACATGTGCAATGAGATTACAAACAGCTCCTTCAGTGCAGACATATATGTAGAACACAAGTAAATAAACAAATGGTGCAAATGTTGCAGAAAAGTTCTGTGACGCTATATACATATGGAAAGAATAACTACTGCACTATTGGATTATTGCACATTATTTAAATACTGGAAAGAATAAATAACTATTGCACTATTGGGTTACTGCACATTATTTAAATACTAGCAGAATACCCGCGCTTCGCAGCGGAGAAGTAGTGTGTTAAGGAAGTTATGAAAAAGAAAAGGAAATATTTTAAAAATAACGTAACATGATTGTTAATGTAATTGTTTTGTCATTGATATGAGTGTTGTTGTCATCTCTCTCTCTTTTTATATATATATATATATATATATATATATACACATACACACACACACACACATATACATATAAATATATATACATATATACACATACACACATATATACACATATACATATCTACATATATACTGTACATACACACATATATA
>JANRMT010062818.1:26102499-26130353 GCA_026402145.1 Polypterus bichir lapradei
TTGCTATATATATATATATATATATATATATATATATATAGATATAGATATATATATATATAGATAGGACAACAACACTCATATCAATGACAAAACAATTACATTAACAATCAAGTTACGTTATTTTTTAAATTTTTCCTTTTCTTTTTCATAACTTCTTTAACACAGTACTTCTCCGCTGCGAAGCGCGGGTATTCTGCTAGTTTTTAATAAATTTGCAAAAACCTCAAGTAAACTTTTTTCACATTGTCATTATGGGGTGTTGTGTGTAGAATTCTGAGGAAAAAAATGAATTTAATCCATTTTGGAATAAGGCTGTAACATAACAAAATATATATATATATACTTAAAAAAATGGAGGGCAACCAAATGAAGGGGATAGGAGAGGGATCATTAGGTACTCCATGTGTTCCAGATGTCCCACTGAAATGGCTTAATTTTTATCAAAATTGATGTTATAACCAGATAAGGCACTTAATAAAGCAAGTGCACTGATTAACCTGGGAAATTATACATTTATTTCTTGTTGTTTTCCATGTAAGTCTACATCAGAGATATTAGTGTAATTTAGAATTACCCTCAGTTCGTGCCTTGACTGCCTAAGTAAACAGAATTGGAGATAAAGGACAGCCCTGCCTAATGCTTCTCTGAATTGTGGCACCACAGTTCAGTGTTAAGAATTGCAACCTATATGTTATTAAATAAGATGATTATTCATCAAATAAAGCTATCTGTGAAATCAAATCTGCACAAAGCACAAAAAAAAGATAAAGGCCATTTAATGCAATTAAATGTTTTCTCATCTTTCAAAGAAACCACAGAGCCATTCATTGCATGTGTCTGAAAATTCTGAATAACTTTTATAAGTTGTTGAATATCATTCGGTGAACTATTTATGGACATAACAAAGCCAGTCTGGTCCTCATTAAAAATCAAAGCCAACAGTCCATCCACGCATATGAGAAGTATTTTCAAAAGACACTTAAGCTTTACAATTTGATAGACCAATCACCCTGTACAGGCACATTTCCTGGACATTTTCTTTTTTCTCAGTGACAATGGTAATTAGTTATTTTTAAAATGAGTCATTAGAAGATTGTGATACTCTTTATAAAACTCACACTTGAACCCTTCTGATCCTGGCGTTTTTCAAGATTGTAACCATTTAATAGCTTCAAGAACGTCAGCTTTGGAAATCCTAGCATTTAAATTATTTTTTCAAAAATTGATATGTCTGAGAGGCCAATTTTAGTGAAAGAAAAGATTGCCATCATTTCGGAGGCATCTGTAGGAACTTCAAATTTATGCAAATTTGCAAAAATATTTAAAAATACCATTGTCAAAATGCACTTGTTTCACAAGGCTTTCCAGATTCTCCATCTGAGCTTGAAGTTTTTGCGAAATAAGTTTCATTAGCTTTTCATAAATCAGTTCAGTACTAGGGTGTTTACCCGTGTTAGCCTTAATGAATGTAGTGAGAAGTCAAGCAAAATGACACATTTTATTGGCTAACTAAAAAGATTACAATATGCAAGCTTTCAACGCAACTGAGGCCACTTCTCCAGGCAAGAGGATTACACTTAAGAAATCACTTCACTTAAGAGATCACTTCAGAAATATTGTTAGTGATCTCATGACTTGCCCGACAAGGTGCAGGGTCAAGAATGGCACCACTGCTATTATTTCTAAAAGTTGTTAATTCTATTGCAGGCTGACTGAGGGAAACATGAAGAGTTCAGATTTTAAACACTGTGTAATACTTCTTTGTAGCATACTGCTGGAATTTCACTCTAAACAACTCTCAGGTTCATTTCAGTGCAATTCACAGAAAAGAAGAAAAATTCATTGAACATAACTGGTATGTATTTCTGAAAAATGGGTTTTCAGAGATGGCTGGGGTGGCGACCTGGCCGGGACACCCAGAAGGCTTACGCCTTCCCCAGACCATGTGGGGGCGACCACCCTGGTACCTTTGGGGTCCACAGATAGAGAGCTTTGAAGTTCCACCCTGTAGGGGCCCGTGATCACCGCCAGGGGGCGTCCCAATGACTTGGAGACCCTGGACCTCAGCACTTCCGCCACACCCGGAAGTGCTGGGGGGGAAGAGGAGTAGGGACAGCCGGAGTGCTTCCGGGGATACAGCCGGCACTTCCGCCACACTGGGGCGTGTCGGTGGTAGATTGCCGGGAAGCACCTGGAGCACATCCGGGTGTGTATAAAAGGGGCCGCCTCCCTTCATTCAAGGCTGGAGTCGGGAGAGTAGTGGATAGAGCTTGGTGGAGAAGGCAGGAGGCAGCCTGAAGAAGTGAAGGCAAGTTGTGGCCAGGACTTTTGGGGACTTGTTGGGTTTGTGTGGCACTTTGTAAACATGGATTGTGTTAATAAACGGTGATTTTAACGTGTCTGCCTGTCTGTGTCCGGGCCAGTCTCCACAGGGTTAAGTGGAATGGAGCTCAGCAATTAGTACCTATTCTCTTAGCTGCCATTTTGGGCGCCTCCCCTTCCCTCCCCAAATAAACAGGACACAGTTTACATAAACAGGACTTTCTCAAGAAAGGCTCTCATACAGCACAGATTATCCTACAGAGATGGCCCTTCAAATTGAAAAACAGATGGTAGTCACATAGGTGCCATGTCTGGAGAACATAGTGACTGAGGTATCTATTCAAATTCACTGTCTCACAGCACATCACTAGTAACCCATGCACTGTAAGCAGAAAACCTATATTGAAGCAGTATGGGGTGGTCAATAGTTTGCCTTGGTCATTTTCATTAACTGACTACTACAAAGACCTAGACAAAGTTTAAGGCTTGCAATCAATACAGACTACACACTCAACATCATAAAAAATTGGGCACATGATTTTGCTGGCACTGCCTCCAATCTGAAAACATTAGCTCTAGATAATCTCCTTAGAATACTGAATGTTGTGATGCTTAGGCCGGAGTTATACTTCACGCGACGCGACACATGCTGCAGCGGACGCTCCTGCTACGCAAGTGTTGTAGTGTTCATACTTGCACGCGTACTTTACGTAAATCTGGAGGAATCCACCAGGTGGCAGTGCGAGATATTATCACGGTGAGAACATGTTCGGCTTCTCTGTGTTGTGAATTGCCTAGAAAACCTATTAAATTCTGATGACACCTTACCGCAATATCTCTGAAAAGGATGTTTATTGATTAAATCCATCAATCCAGGGATGTGTCCATTCCAGCAAGCATTGGGCACGAGGCAGAAACAGTCCCTTGACGAGGCCTTAGCTCATCTCAAAGTGAATATAAGCACACATATACACTAGCGTCATTTTAGCGGCACCAAATCCCCAAATCTGAATATCTTTGGAAGGAAACCGGAGCACAGTGTGGAATACAAGCAGGAAATACCAGCAACATAACTCCCTGCGAGACAGCAGTGCTATCGCTCCACCAACGTGACACCCCCATGTGTGTAATTAACAGTATTCATTATTTAAACGAAATTATATGTAAAATGTAACATACACACTTTAATGCATTTCATCATGAAAGTAATATCAAGCATAAATATAAAGATTTCCACTTTAATCACAAAATACACGTTTTCACCGTGTCCTTTATTTTTTTCTCTGGCTCAAATATAACGCTATACATTATGTTGCTGTTGTTAAGTTGCAAAAATAAAAAAATAAAAAAGACGACACAAAAGATGGTATGTGAGACTTTTAAAATGTATCGTGTCATTACGTTCGGGAACTATCTACATGTGACAGAAAGCCTCTATGCAGATCCTACGGGATTAATGCTTCGATGTGGTGAAGCAAAATGCCGACATACAGATGCATTCGTGGTGCTTTTATATTCAAGCGACACATATTCCCGATCGTAATGACACGATACATTTTAAAAGTCTCACATACCATCTTTTGTGCTGTCTATTTTTTTTTTTTTTTTGCAACTTCACATCGGCAACATAATGTATAGCGCTGTATTTGAGCCACTGAGAAAAAAATAAAAGACACGGTGAAAACGTGTATTTTGTGATTAAAGTTGAAATTTCGGCTTTAATCTCGAAATGTCCACTTTAACCTCGTAGTTTACTTTATTATTAAAGCAGACCATCGTAAACGTCATCCCAGTTTTTAATCGCTACGAGCTTCTTGGACCTCACAGCAGGTAAAGTAAAAAAATAAAAAATAGACGGCACAAAAGATGGTATGTGAGACTTTTAAAATGTATCGTGTCATTACGATCAGGAATATGCGACGCTTGAATATAAAAGCACCACGAATGCATCTTCACCACTTTGAACCATTCATCAAACAGCAAAGCGCGCACATCGATCCCCGAAGGATCTCCATAGAGGCTTGCTGTCACATGTAGATAGTAAACAGAGACTCTGACGTCACGTTCCGACTTTTAGCACACTGCGCCCCCCGACTTTTTGCTGGTACTGCAACTCGCGCACACGTCGCGTTAATTTCTGAGGACCTGCTCAGAGGACGCGTGAAATGAACGCTGGGAACGCGTGGCAGTCATGATGCGGGCGCGTACGCGTTCTGAGCGTGAAGTATAAATCGGCCCTTAATTTCTGCAGTCAACATTCAGGCCATAAAACATTTTTAAATATTAATGAGGAATGAATTGCACTTGATAACTAATCCCTTATGGTGTTCATCTGTTTAGTTCTACATTATAATTCAACACACAGTGGTAACATTTCCCTTTCTTTTTGTTAATGTCAAAGGTCAGTAAGTCTGGAAGATCCTTGGTCATCTATACAACATTTTCTATCATGAAAGGAATCTGCAGTCCATTTCTTCACTGTGGCATTTAAAGGAGGCAGACCCTGGTACAAATTGGTTACACGAGTTTTAACATGCAAAAATGGACTGCTTTCTGGCATTAAAAATTCAAAGAACAATACAAAGAACAGTACTTTTACAGTTTGTAGCGTTCATGGTAACACTATAACCACAAATGGTAGGGCTAATTTCTGATTCTTTACAAACCTGCCACTGTAATCAAGGTCGGGCTCAAAACGTTTTGCTCACCCATCATATAAACAACAACATTTATGTGAACGTAGCTCAAAAAGTTTTACAAAATTACTGAAAATAGTTTAAAAAAATCATTGACATGCTTGGAGGTTTTCCATATTTCATAATTACACTTTGTCTGAAAAAGAAAATATCATTACACTCATTACAATTGACAAAAAATAAGGCTGGAAATATGTACCCTGCACTATTGTCCCACTTCTTTAAGAAAGTTAACAACCTTTTTTTTTTAATTTAACTTGCATATTCAAATTAAAATGTGATTTTTCAAGTCAACAGCATTTTTTAGTAAATGTGCAAAACAACATACGCAAAGAGCTCTAAAAAACATTTATTTGTTATACATCTGTTATTATCCTTGGAAATTCCTAGTTCATCTTACTATCATCACTGACTAATATTATTGTAAGAAGTAAGGGAGCCCCACATAAGTAAACTCACTTTTCTCAAAATTATTTCATTTTTTCTAGGTGCAGTAAAGCAATTTAAACTGTCCAAGGTCCTGGTGTGTATAACTTTTTATGGCCAGAGAGCTCTATTGTACTCTACAATACGATGCTGAAAGTGCTGACAAGTTACACTTCTAGTTATAACATAGTATAATGTTTTCAGCCTTGCTTAATCCATTTCAGGTCCACAAGGGGACTATCCTAACAGTATTGGAAACAAAGCTGGAACCAGACCAACACATGATATCAGTCCAATTATTTTTTTTTTCGACTTTAATTTATGCACAGACCCCACACTCGCATTAACACAGGGGCCAATTTAGAGTTGTCAAGTATGCTAATATGCATGTTTTTGAGGACGTGGGAGGAAAAAGGAAGTAAAGAGAGGGAAGCCATGCAGATATGGGGGTAATATACAAACTCCACATAAGCAACAACTGGGTGTGGAATTCTAACTCAAAAGGCTGGGTATGCAGTTCAGTGGTAGATTACTAAGCTACTGTGCCACCTCACATTGCAAATTATCTACACCTATATCTAAATAAACTATATATATATTTTAGTTTGTGACATCAAGAATGTAAATAGAGAGTATCACAATATTACATACAACTTACTTTTATTTTACTAACGTGTACATAGTATGTACCATGCTGAATGCCATATCCACAATATAGTAACAATGGCCAAATCCCCAGGTCACAGAAAGCTTGTCTGAAAATCGTAACTCACCTAAATTGATTTTGTGTTCATATTTTCTCAGCATCTTGTCAGAAGGTGTAGATATTTTTGAGGTACGGCTTGGGTTCTGGGGATTTGACTAAAAAAAAAAAGAAAATAATTATTAATAGAAGCAGGCCAATATCTCTCTATTATAAAAAAAACTTGTGATGATACAAGACTTTTTTCCTGTGACAAGACGTGACCTTTTGAAGAGAGACAGAGACACTTTCACATCCTGCGAGACGGTCAAGTCACGTCATACAACCTTTGGAAGCAAGTCCCGTGAGACACATGCAGAGCAGGTAAGAGATAATGGAAGTAGAAAAATTCAAAAGTCTCAAAAATGAGAGTAAACATCGTATTAGCGCAAACAAACGGAAAATATTACTCGGTGAAATAACGGAGCAGCGAAAAGAGATCGAATAGTGTCTGAGGAGGTCTGGGGGAGAAGACAGATAAGATAGTGAGACAAAAGGACAGCTGCTGTACAGGCTTTTAAACATTTGATGCGCCGCACAAAATGCAGATCACGCGGCACGGCAGCAGCAAACCAGCTGCTGATCGAGCAAAGAGAAGGTTAAAAAAAATTTATTTTTTTCCCATTGTATCACCGTTTAAGAGGGGTTTCGGAGGAGAGGCTGCATCTCCTTGGGGTGTGTTTAGCCCCCCTCTTCACAACGGTGCGTAGCACTGGTGGGGGCGAAAAAGGGTTGACGAGCGACGCGAGCAGGGGATGAAGCTTCCTAGTAATGTCAATGTATTAAAAAAACACAGCAACAATTCAAACATACAGTGTCTGCCTGTGTTAGTTTGACATATTGACAAGTGATGTTCATTCTCTAATAAATATCATATCAAATCATTCAGCAAATATTAAGAATGACATTAGATATTTTTTGAGTAAATGTGAAAAATGATTTAACTACAAACAAAACATGTAATTAGGAAGCTCATTTCTAGTAATCTTTTGAAAGCACGTATTTACACGGGTAATTAACTGGAAATTACCTGTTGGTTGCTCCCCTTGAAAGCTGCATATCGTTTTGTAAGATCACCTCCAGAATCTCCCCAATCCCAGTCACCCTCGACATCTTCATTTTCAAAATCTTCATCATTTCTTTCTTCCACTGAAGCATCAAGTGTTAGGCTGTTCACATTATCTTCTAATGTTATCAACGAACCAATATTCTTTTCATTAACATTGCCTTCACTATAAAAGAAAAAAAACTTACTTTTTCAACCTTTGAATGTACAAAGTTAAAAAGATTGCTATTTTAACAATACAAAAAGTCCTCAGATTCCTGTGTAACAGGAGTTTGATCTACACCACTAAGGTCATATGCTGCATCTTTAATAAAATAGGCCTTTTCTGAAAAACAGTATTATATAAAATATATGGATAAAATAAACATAGCTTTATTATTTCTTAAATTTTGAGAATTACCCTTCAAAAGTATTTGTGAAGGCCACTGATATTGTGGCTTTTTTGGAAGGCTGTTGAATTATGTCATTCATTAGTTTTTTAAACAAAAGAAAATCCATAACAAAGTTTCCTCAAGCCAGAATCAATACCATCAGCAACTTTCAGCAGCTCATTTACTACAGGACACACTTTTGCACATTACAGCAGTTTTTCAGACATCCATTAACCTATCAAAAACATCTTTAAAACACAGAAGGAAGTATGCACAAAGACAAAACTCTGTAGCTGTGTAAACCACATACAGAGAAGGATGAGGCCAGGAATCAAATCTGAGCTCCGGAAGTTGTAAAGCCTATAACACAATGTCAATGCACTTAAGTTCTTTTTGGAAAGTTAAAAAAAAACAAAGTCTAAGCGTATTTTCCATATGGCTTTGAACAGTATTTTTACGGTAAAGGACTGAAGAAAAGTCTGAATAAAATATTCCACATTCGAAAGTGGATGGGCTGGCATCCTGACCAGGAAGGAGGGTGGGTGGTCCTTTAACCAGATGGGAGGCCATAAGGTAAGGACTTTGATGGACAGGTGTCCCAGGTGGGTTGGTTGCGGGTACCTTTCCTGGCTTGGAAGATATTTTGGAAGGGCAGTGAAAGATTCCCTCAGGATATATCCCTTGGGTAGAGCTCCTATTTGTACAACTGCAGGGCACCTTGTGAATTGTAGTGCTGACGGACAGCCCTATCACGATATATGGGTGCCAACAGAGCTGTGGGGAGTGAACTTAAGGAGGTTCCATTTGAATCGCAAGTGCTTCCATTGTGTAATCATGTGGCAACAGAAGTATTCCCAGATCTGGCATAAAAGAAGCCTCTCAACTTCATCCAGGGAGTTAGAGTCAGGAGGTGGAGGACAAGGCCTGCCTGGAGGAGATTAGAGGAGTATTATTATTGGAATTGCACTTATGAGTACTAGTTTTGAAGAAATAGCCTTAAAAAGGTATCTCTGTATAATAAAATTCACTATTTATTCATTACTTGAACCCATTGCTGGTATGTGCAATGGTGTCTGGAACACACCCTGTTGGGTCACAACTTTAAAAGGTAAGTTCTTAAAGGACTTGTTGTAATGGGAAGGATTTTAGTAGAAACAAAGGTATCACAATTCGTGATTTAAAAAGACTTCTAGAGTAGAAATATAGCACCCATACCAGAAGAAGATGCAGACCATTCATAACAAGTAAAATGTTGAAATCCATATTGAATTTGCAAAAAAATACAGTGATGAGACTGAAAGAGGCAGTCGTTAACAGCCTGGAAAAGCATATCAAAAGATGAAACCAGCCGTTTGGTGATGCAAATTAGGTGCATTGCAGCTATTGCAAGTAAGGGATATGAAATCACATATTAAGAGTTATTTGACTACATTTATTTTAAGATTATCTGTTATTATATTTTTACTCACCGAATAAATTGGTGGTCTGCTGCAAAAAGTGCCATCTTTTTATATTGTTTTACATCTAGATGTCAATACCAGGAAATAAAACTGAAATTGTGAACTCTCAACTCATATCCATCTTTTGCTCTCAAACCCAAATGTTTTCAGTATACAGTGCATCCAGAAAGTATTCACAGCGCATCACTTTTTCCACATTTTGTTATGTTACAGCCTTATTCCAAAATGGATTAAATTCATTTTTTACCTCAGAACTCTACACACAACACCCCATAATGACAACGTGAAAAAAGTTTACTTGAGATTTTTGCAAATTTATTCAAAATAAAAAAATTGAGAAAGCACATGTACATAAGTATTCACAGCCTTTGCCATGAGGCTCAAAATTGAGCTCAGGTGCATCCTGTTTCCCCTGATCATCCTTGAGATGTTTCTGCAACTTAATTGGAGTCCACCTGTGGTAAATTCAGTTGATTGGACATGATTTGGAAAGGCACACACCTGTCTATATAAGGTCCCACAGTTAACAGTTCATGTCAGAGCACAAACCAAGCATGAAGTCAAAGGAATTGTCTCGAGGCACAAATCTGGGGAAGGTTACAGAAAACTTTCTGCTGCTTTGAAGGTCCCAATGAGCACAGTGGCCTCCATCATCCGTAAGTGGAAGAAGTTCAAAAACACCAGGACTCTTCCTAGAGCTGGCCAGCCATCTAAACTGAGCGATCGGGGGAGAAGGGCCTTAGTCAGGGAGGTGACCAAGAACCCGATGGTCACTCTGTCAGAGCTCCAGAGGTCCTCTGTGGAGAGAGGAGAACCTTCCAGAAGGACAACCATCTCTGCAGCAATCCACCAATCAGGCCTGTATGGTAGAGTGGCCAGACGGAAGCCACTCCTTAGTAAAAGGCACATGGCAGCCTGCCTGGAGTTTGCCAAAAGGTACCTGAAGGACTCTCAGACCAGGAGAAGCAAAATTCTCTGGTCTGATGAGACAAAGATTGAACTCTTTGGTGTCAATGCCAGGCGTCACGTTTGGAGGAAACCAGGCACCGCTCATCACCAGGCCAATGCCATCCCTACAGTGAAGCATATTGGTGGCAGCATCATGCTGTGGGGATGTTTTTCAGCGGCAGGAACTGGGAGACTAGTCAGGATAAAGGGAAAGATGACTGCAGCAATGTACAGAGACATCCTGGATGAAACCCTGCTCCAGAGTGCTCTTGACCTCAAACTGGGGCGATGGTTCATCTTTCAGCAGGACAACGACCCTAAGCACACAGCCAAGATATCAAAGGAGTGGCTTCAGGACAACTCTGTGAATGTCCTTGAGTGGCCCAGCCAGAGCCTAGACTTGAATCCGATTGAACATCTCTGGAGAGATCTTAAAATGGCTGTGCACCGACACTTCCCATCCAACCTGATGGAGCTTGAAAGGTGCTACAAAGAGTAATGGGCGAAACTGGCCCAAGATAGGTGTGCCAAGCTTGTGTCATCATATTCAAAAAGACTTGAGGCTGTAATTGCTGCCAAAGGTGCATCGACAAATTATTGAGCAAAGGCTGTGAATACGTATGTACATGTGATTTCAGTCAATCAACATTTATTTATATAGCACATTTTCATACAAAAAAATGTAGCTCAAAGTGCTTTACAAAATGAAGAATAGAAAAATAGAAGACACAATAAAAAATAAACATAAGTCAACATTAATTAACATAGAATAAGTAAGGTCCGATCGCCAGGGTGGACAGAAAAAACAAAAAAAAAAATCCAAGAGCTGGAGAAAAAAAAAAATAAAATCTGTAGGGATTCCAGACCAAGAGACCGCCCAGTCCCCTCTCTGTTTTTTTATTTTTAATAAATTTGCAAAAACCTCAAGTAAACTTTTTTCACATTGTCATTATGGGGTGTTGTGTGTAGAAGTCTGAGGAAAAAAATTAATTGAATCCATTTTGGAAAAAGGCTGTAACATAACAAAATGTGGAAAAAGTGATGCGCTGTGAATACTTTCTGGATGCACTGTACTGTATAGCACAAACAAATGAATCAGCCTTGCAGTTAAAAAAAACTTTCGAAGGGGACTGTAAATAAATATTTCTCATTTCTGTATAATGTTCTTGCTGCATGTAGTGTAAATGCAGAATGTTTCTGTAAAGTGTAGGGAAAGATCCATCATTTTATGGAACATTCTTAAATATTTTGTTTACTGCAAATTATAGATCAATATGTTGACACCTCCTGTGGGCCTATCACCTGCTGGAGGAATAAGGGCCAGCTGCAATGTGACCTTGGCAGCGTCGAAGGCAGAGCACTTGGCTGACTGGAACCCAATCACATGACTTTTGGGACATGAAATGTCTCCTTTCTTGGGGGAGAAGGAGGTGCAGTACTACTAACTAGATATAGTAGGCTAATGTTCACCTACACGCTTGGTTCTGAAACCAAACCTCTTGAAAAAGGCTGGAGTTTGGGGAGACCATGGAAAGAGAAAATTAATCAGGCTCAAAGTGGTAGTGGCAAACCATCAGGTGACTCATAAGGGGAAGGAAAGGCTTCACCAAGGCTGTTCTCAGCAAGGGTGGAGAAGGGCTGACCCAGACTGAGGATGTAGTCAGGCAGTGGAAGGAGGTCCTGAATCCAACATGCACATTCTCTGTGGAGAAGGTACAGCCAAAAGCTGATGGGGGATCAATGCCCATTTTCCTGTGGTAGTAAAGCAACTTTGCTGTGGCAAGACCTGGGAGATCAGTGCACAAAGGCTGAAGGCTCTGGACATTGTTGGGCTGTCATGCCTTTTCAATGTTGTGTGGTCATCAGGACCTGTGCACCTGGAGTGGCAGTCCCCATTTTTTAAAAGAGGAACCAGAGGGTGTGCTCCAACTACTGGGGTCAGCCTCAGCCTCTCTGAAAAAAAGTTTATGCCATGGTATAAGAAAGGAGACTCCGTCCATTTGTGGAACCTCAGATCCAAAAGGAGTAGTGTGGATTTTGTCCAGGCCGTGGAACAGTGGGCCAACTCTTTACCTTCATGAGGATCCCGGAGGGGGCACTGGAGTATGCCCAAATTTGTTTTTTATACTTACAGAAGGTGTATGACCATGTACCGCAAGAGATTTTGTGGAGGGTGCTAGGAGCGGACGGGGTTCTGGGGCATATAATAAGTGAGAGCTCTGGCTGCATACTTGGAAGAACATCAGCATTGCTGCCAGTGGGAGTGGGACTCACCAAGGGCTTTGCTTGGTCTCATATCCCATTTGTGATTTTCATGGATAAGATATCAAGATGCAGCCAGAGAGGAGAGGATGCCCAGTTCGATGGTCTTAGAATTGTGTCATTGCTTGTTGCAGATGATGTGGTCTTGTTGGCTTCATTGGGCTGTGAGCTTCAACACACATTGGAACAGTTTGTGATTGAGTGTGAAGCAAAAGGGATGAGGATCAGCATCTCCAAATCTGAGGCCATAGTCCCCAGTAGGGAAAAAGAGTGGACTGTCCTCTTTGAGAGGGAAGTCAGTTACTGCCTCAAGTGGAGATGCTTAAGCACCTGAGGGTTTTGTTTATGACTGAGGTGAAAAGAGGTGGCGAGATTGACAGACGGATAAGGGTAGCAAGAGCAGTTATATGGTCGCTATACCAATTTGTAGTGATGAAGAAGGAGCTGAGCCAGAAGGTGAAGCTCTCAAAATTACCAATCAATCTATGTCCCTACTATGGTCGTGAGCTTTGGGTAATGACCTGGCTAAATTGAGCTTTCTGTGCTGGGTGGCTGCGCTCTCTCTTAAATATTGAGTGAGAAGCATAGATATCCAGGAGAGGCTCAGAATAAACTCGCTGAACCTCTGCATCAACAGGAACCAATTTAGATGGTTTGTGCATCTGATATGGATGCCTTCTTGTGGAGTGTTTTATGGACACAAACAGTTGGAAGGAGACCCCAGGTTCACTGGAAGGATTATATTTCCTAGGTGGCCTGGGAAAACCTTGGGATCCCACTGCCTGAGGTGGTAAGTGTGGCTGGAGAAAGGGACATATGGGTTTCACAGCTAATACTGTTGCCCCACCACCCACCCAGTCTCGGATATGCGGTGGAAAATTAATGAAAGAATATGTGGGCGTGCCTGAAATGATTTTTCATCCCAGGTAGTACAGCATATATGATGAAAAACCCACTTATTAACCATCTTAACATCTGCAAAGTCAAAAGTGCATATTTGGTTCTCAATTTCTTCAGACATCAATCGCTCTCTTTCATGTAGATAACAAACCTGCTTATGTCTGATTTTAGATACATGTAAACTGTGACTCTACGTTCCTGTGACTTTCAAGTTCGTTTGGATTAAAAGTTTAGCGCAAACCTACCGCGCATATCTTATTTTCGTAAAGAAAACCATCGCAAAACTTGACATAAAACAATCCATTTTAAATGTCAGCTTAATAATTATATTGCGAAAAATAAATCGACTGCCAACTAATGGGCACTGTGTAGATACGGATTAAGATGTATCGACAAGCAAGCATATTTCGACTTTTTTGACTACTGTATTTAATCGTTATGGTAAAGTAATTCACTTAAAACGTAAACATATTGATAAGAACTTAAAAGCGAAAAAACTACAAAAAAAGTAAATGCAAAATTTGACATCTACCGGTATTACAGCGAATAAAGAAGTCATTCCAGTTTGTCTCTTGTACCAGTGGTTCTCAACCTTTATTTCACCAAGAATCTCCAATGACTCTCCATAAATAAAACTGGAAAACCACACGTTTTAGCATACGTATAAATCAACGATTTTCCTTTTAATAAACCGATCAATACCACAATTGTATGATATAAATAATTAAAAAAAAAATCTGTTGCAGCTGAAAAGTTAGTAAATAAGGTTATAAACAATATTGATACACCTTTTTCATAGTATTGTACTTTTGAAACTACAGAATTACTTGCGCATTGGTATAAAATGTCACCCATTATTAAACATAAATAGTTTAAACTCAATGAAAAGAACATACCAATCCGATGACTCTGCGTCTTCAAACTGACCCTCCACCGTGTCACTTAAGAAACTATTAACATTTGCCATCGCCAGTAAACTCTTGCTCTCCACATGTAACAGCAGCGAATTACGGAAAAAAACAGATTAGCACTCTACGGAAGCTCAATCTGGACACACTTACTGTGTGACGCAAACAAAAGGAAAGAAACACTTCCGCTTGTGAACGCAATTTAATGTGTCAAAATAAAAGTATCTTAAGGCCTTTAGATGTCATTTTGTTGGATGACGCATTTTCAAATACTGTACTGTGTCTGCAAAGGAACGAAGTATACCGAACTGGGTTCTGATATTTTGCACTATACAAACCGCTTCATTTTTGCGCAGTGTCGTCCTGGATCTCTCTTAATCCATCATATAAATTCACCAAGATGGATACAAGAATGTTTTTTTCGAATTAAAAGTATGAAAAATTAAATAAGGCAATTACAAAGAAATTAATTACAAATGACATAAACGTAACAGAAAAGGTGTCCAGACACACAATGTACATTACAGTGTTAACAATATCGACCTAAAATAGCTATTGGTATATAAGGATTAGTAAATCGTACTTTTCGAATTTGAATAACTCAAAAAACGAGATTTGTGGCAATGTAAAACAAAAAACAGGAATAAGTGTCGTTCACATTTCCTGTAACCCTGTCAGTAAGACTAACATGCCAGTTCTTCACCCAGGCATTATAACAGACACAGGCACTTTTCTAATTTGAATATTTCAAAAAATATAAGGATCGGCACAGCATTAAACGGGGGTCGCAATCTACTGAAACTGCTTTATTTGGAGCAATTAACAGTCATTGAAGAATTATGTCGCTGTGTCATAACCAGTAACCACAACATGGCTATTCTCCACATTGGCGTTAGGGCCATTTTTAGCTTGAATATCTCGCATATAAGGATTTTGACAGCATTAAAATCTATATTATGATCTCCAATATTAACATTACTTAAACATGTGAGATTTATGTCCTGCAGTGGGTTGGCACCCTGCCCGGGATTGGTTCCTGCCTTGTGCCCTGTGTTGGCTGGGATTGGCTCCAGCAGACCCCCGTGACCCTGTGTTCGGATTCAGCGGGTTAGAAAATGAATGGATGGATGGATTTATGTCACAGTCTCAACAACATCAACCGTAACATTTTGCTTTTCTATATAGACATGAGGCTTTATGAGAGTATATCAGGAATTGAGAATATCTAAACTTAATTTCTGTTACTTAATTTATATTCTTAAAATTGCAAAACATATTCAGGTTTGTTTGCTTGAAATCAGTAAACAACAGATCAGGTGTGAAATTTCTTTTAGAGATTAAAAGGACAATAAACAGTAAGATGCAAAAATATGTCTGGTGAAAAAGATAATTAAAACAATGATTCTTGTTTTACCCAAAAAGCAGAAGAAAGGAATATACCATAAAGTCAGAAGAATAAGCACAGAAAAGAACAGTTAAAAAAAAAAAATTCTGGAATTAAAAAAACATATAACATTTAAAATGTAAACTTCATACATAATTAATTATTTAAAATAATATATGTGTAGATTAGACAGATCAAATGACATACTGAACATAAAGGTACACCATGGTTATGTAGTAAGGACCATTTTACAAGTTTATGTCTGCTTTTTACTTTTTACCTTTGAATTGTTTCCGACATCTTCCATAAAACAAATCTGTGCTTAAGGTAAAGGCAAGGAGACCATGGCCAAGTCAATGATGACTCTATATTGGTCTCTGCTCTGGGAGAAAATATAATATAGTTTGTAGTTTTCGATAATATAGAAAAGTATCTGTAGTTGCCATATCATTAAGCAGAACAATGTTTTTTTTTTTAATTGCAGGCATATTCATTAGGTTAAACATACTATTTTATTACATATAACAGAAAATTGCCACGCTATAGAATCAACACATTTAAGTAATTGATATTATTACAGTAGTATAAATGTTTATGTCTAACAGGCACTACAGCTAGTTGTGTTGCCACTAAACGGATTAAATAGTTAAAACCAATAGTGTCTCTGTCGCACTGCCACAGACCCCTCTCATCACTCACCTCCCTCCACATGCAAGTGGCTGGTCCATAGCATGGCCATTTCACACTGCACTAAAATAGCTAAAAACACAAGCATATAAAAAAAATAAAAACAAACCCCAAGCCTCCCTTTTAAAACATGTAAGCACAAGGCATGAGTGGTCTTTTGGTGATGTGAGTAAAACAGAATAAGTTGTATATGACAGTGCACCCCTCTCGCCCCGGAGTGGTCTCATTTACCTTGGCAGAGCCCTGAACAAAATCCTCAAACACACATGCGTGAAATGCCAAAGCTTGTTCCTAGAGGGGAGCGCAGACATCAAGTGCCCAGGAGAGGGTGTTGTCGTTGGCATGGAGTGCCCCTTGCCTGTACCACACCACAAACTTGTATGTTTGTAGATTCAAGAACAAGTGGGTAACCCGTAGGTTGGATTCCTTGTTGGTGTACAGCCACCGCAGAGGGATGTAGTTGGTCATCAGCACAAACTCTCATCCCAGGGGGTAATACCTAAGTTCAGTTATGGCCCATTTGATAGCCAGAGCTTTCTGCTTAATCGCATCATACCTGTCTAACAGTTTCTGGCTGAGGTACATGATGGGATGTTCGGCTTCATAGACAGCTTGGCTCAGCATGGCACCCAGGCCGTTGTCCAAGGCATCAGTCTGAAGGAAAAAAGACAAAGTAAAGTTACAGGTAATTAATTCAGGAGCAGACATAAGGGCCTATTTTAAGTCACTGAGATCTGTCACCACCACAGGATTCAACACTACAGTGTTGGGGGCTCGCTTTAATGTAAGTAATGTAATTAAAGGCATAGCCCCTTCTGAGAATGGTGGCACAAGCTGTCAGCAGTAGCCTGCAAATCCCAAGAAGGCATGCACTTGTCTTTTTGTTTGTGGCCAGGGCAGGTTCCAAATGGCTGCAACCTTTGAACACAGGTTTGACACTGCCTCCTTCCACCACGTAGCTCAAGTATTTGGCCTTGTCCCACCCAATATTACACTTACTGGAATTGATCCACAAGCCGGTGTCTTGGATGTTTCAGAGGACAGCCAAAATGTGTTGCATATGCTCCTTACAGGTGCTGGAATAGATGATCATGTCATCAATGTAAGCAGTACAATAGGCATTATGGGGCATAAGCAGTCTGTCCACCACATGTTGAAAGGTTGCTGGGGCCCTATGGTGCCCAAAAGGGAGAATGCAGTACTGCCAATGTCCACTAAGGGTGGTAAACACATTTTTTTTCTCTCGCTAAGTTGGCCAAGGGGATTTAGCAGTAGCCTTTCATCATATTGAGGGTGGACAGAAACTAGACATTACGTAATTGCTTCAGGAGATTGTACACCCTTGGTAATAGGTAGACATCAAAATGGGAGTTCTGGTTAAGTTGATAAAATTTGTTGCAAAAACGCCAGTTCTCTTTAGGTTTGGGGATAAAAACAATACCATTAGACTAGGGGCCGTGGCTCTCTTCAAAAACCCCTACCTCTTGCATGTGTATAATCTCCAGCTTCATCTCTGCCTTTGTCTCCTCCTGGAGACAGTACGGCCATTACCTAACCATGACACTCAGTTGCATTACAATGCTGGGCAGCTCGGGCAGGTTTGGGATCTACTGCTTCTGTAATGGGGTCAATAGCTGCACCAAGTTTGTGTTTCCACAGAGGGCTAAGGGTCTCTCTAAAACCAAGGTCACTGATGTCTGCAAAGTATGCCTCCCCCTATATATGAAGAGGTTTATGTGCTCTTACTCCCTCCATGGCTTTATGAGATTGACATGGCATTTTTGTTCCCGCAGGCATTGATTAGCTAATATATGAGATAATCCACCAATCCCCTCCACTCCCACACCTAATAAGGACCCTGTCAATATGCAAGGAGTTTGGAGTATAAGGACCTTGACCCTGTCCCCTGGGCAGACTTCTGGGCCTGCATGTGCTGAGCCTCTCCTTCCATGTGTTCCTTCACTATGGGCTGCAGCTTAGAAAAGTGGTCATGGAAGATTGCAACATACCCTGTTATGTTACAGGAAGGTGAGGGGTTTTTTTTCCCCGCATACTCCTTTAAAAGGTCTAGTAAACGGAGTGGATGTCTTCCACAGAGGAACTCATACTCAGGAGAGAAGTCTGAAGAAGCTTGCAGTACTTTGCAGATGGCAAACAAAATAAGAGGGAGGAGTTGGCCCTAGTCTCTCCCATTTACTCTCACCACCCTCCTAGGAATCTGGTTGAGCAGCTGCTTGAATCACTCAATCAGACCATCTGTCTGAGGGTGGTACATTGACATTTTGGGGTGGGTGATGCAGAACAATGTAGCAACTTCCCTGAATGTCCCAAATGTGAAAGTCATCCCCTGGTCTGTAAGTACCTTTTTTGGGTATGCCGATCTGCATAAAGAACCCTATCAGTTCCAAGGCAATAGTCACATGAGAATGGCCATTGTGTAGCAGGTGATGTAATTTATGTGACCAGGATGTATTTGTGGCTCTGTGCCAAAGGTTCAAGATGCTCAACAATATCTTTGCAGATTTGCTAATATAGGAAGTCTATTAACGGTAGTGGGACAAGAGGTACCAGGTCCTGTCGAGTATCTTGGTCAATTGGCACTCTGGACTCTGGACAAGACCAGCATAAACGATGTATCTCCTCATTTATGCCAGACCAATAAAATCTGGCTTTAATCCTCTCCAGGGTCTTTTCAGAACCCAAATGGATCCCTAGGATGTGGGCATGGGCCAGGTCAAAATCTCACACTGATAGTGCTGCAGGATTAGGAGCCGCCACCACCCGGTATTCTTCTCTTCTGGCCTTTTCATCTGAAGGGTGGAAAGGTGCCACTCAATAGTGTTGATTAGATGCTCAATGTCCATCCATGATTGCCTTCTTACTGGGTGAACTAGAAGGTCAGGGAGGGTGTGGATGAGGAAGTTGCAAAAGATCCTCTCAACCACTCATTCCACTGCATTTTCCCCAGGCCAGAGCCACTGGGACACTTTCCTCAACAGGTCAAACGTCATCTATATACCTTAGAAAACAGTGTTATAATTTTATAAATTATAATTTGTACATGTACAAATTATTTCTAGTGGCTACTCATATATTTAAATATATTACTATGAGCATTACATTTTTAAAAATAAAATATTGAGGAATAAATTGTAAAATTTTTTCTAAAGCACTGAAGGCTGCTATTACTAAGCCCCTTTTGAAGAAGAGCAGCCTGGATGTTACAGTGCTTAATAACTACAGAACCATTTCAAATCTTCCTTTTATAGGTAAGATTGTTGAAAAAGCTGTCTTCTTACAACTCAACAAATTTTTTAAATCTAATGTCTGCCTTGATGATTTATAGTCTGCCTTCCACCAACATTATAGCACTGAGACAGCGCTTATCAAAGTTTTACATTATATTTTTTTATACACAGACTCTGGAAAAAGTCCTGTTATTGCTAGACCTCAGTGCTGCCTTTGATACTTTTGATCACGGAATACTTTTAGAAAGCCTTGAAAACTGGGTAGGATTATCTGGAGTAGCTCTCAGCTAGTTGCATATTTAAGAGGCAGGGGTTACTTTGTTGAAATTGGTAGATACTGTATCAGTAGGCAGACATAACATGTGGAATACCACAAGAATCTATTTCGGATCCTCTTTTATCTAATCTTTACATGCTCCTATGTGGTAGATTGTTACAAGACAGAAAGCTTAACTACCACAGCTATGCTGACGGCACCAAGATTTATTTGCCTATTTCTTTGATTTCATTTCTGTTAATTAACTGTGTGATTTCCTGCAGTTAATTAACATCTGTGTTAATTAAAAACTGAAATTATACTATTTGGCAATAAACAGGAAAGACTTAAAATTGCTTCTTATTTAGAGTCCAAGGAAATAAAGGCTGAAAACCAAGTCAAAAATCTTGGGGAACTTCTGGATGCACATCTTAGTTTCAGTAAGCATATTAAAGCAGTAACTAAATCTGCATTTTATAATCTGAAAAACATTTCTAAAATCAGAGGTTTGATGTCAAAAACAGACTTGGAGAAACTTATCCATGCCTTTATTTTCATCTGAGCTGCAGCACTCTTTCTCATGTCTTCCCAAAAACACTCTTAAAGAATTGTAATTTGTTCGGAATGCCACTGCCAGAATCCTTACTAAAATTAAGAACAGAGAATGCATTACTGCAGTATTAATATCACTACACTGGTGTACAGTCAGCTACAGGATTGATTATAAGATACAGGTTTTAGGATATAAGTCAATAAATGACTTAGGACCAGTATACACCACAGAGATGCTGTTTATTGACAAAATAGACCTCTTAGATCTTTAGGGACTGGGGAGCTGGTTATACCAAAATTGAGAACAAAACAGGGTAAAATGGCTTTCAGCCATTATGCAACATAAAAATGGAACACTCTACCAAAACATGTTAGAGATGCCCCAACAGTAGAAACATTTAAATCAAAATGTAAAACTTTTTTTTTATTTTCCTGTGCATTTGATTGATTATGTTACTGAATTGTAACACTGATGTGTCATTGTTTTGTTTTCTTCATTTTATGTATTATTTTAACTTTCTGTCATTTTACTGTCTTTATGACTATCATTTGGTTGTATTTTTATTGTATATTATTCCTACTATGTAAAGCACCTTGAATTGACTAATGATAAGAAATTTGCTATATAAATAAACTTGCTTTGCTTTAAAAAGATGTGTAATTAAACGTGAATTACAATTAAAAATGTATAATATGTCTTAATGCCTCAAGCCATTGGCCTGAAGAAAGGCTTGCCCTTCAAAGGACAAGAGATGAAGGGTTACACAAAAATGTCATTACTAAAAAAGTCTAAACCAGCAAAACAACAAAACCAAGGTGCTCTACAAAAGTCACAAAAGGCAGGAATCAATATAGCAAAGTAAGCACAGAGCAACTGTAAACCTTTTAGAAATATCTAAACTAGGATAACCAGAGTACTACACTACCATCTTTATATATCTTCAGCCATGACATCACAAGTCTCAACATCATTGTTACATAATTCAAAATAGATGCTCAAGCCATAACCAAGATGGTCACTAAAAGAAAATGGTTCCATCATAATGACATCAAAAACAGCAGAACATAAAGGTACAATATAACAAATTAATTAGCATACAATAATTCACAGTTTGGATACACAGGGTAGAAAATAAATGTATGGATGGTTTAATTGATTATTTTAGTGTACAAAATACACTTGAAAAAGCTAACATACATCATTATAAAGCTGACAGTTTTCCAGGTGTGCTGATTGCCATGATGCTGAAATCAGGAGCCAAACGTCTTCAGCTTTTGCTCATTTGTACTATGATATCTGTAAACACAAAATTTAAAAAGCCATCAAAACACAAAGTAGGCCTACTTATTCCTAAAAGGCATAGGTGAACAAAATGGAAAAAACAGTTTCTTTTAATAACAATAATGTTTATTCAAAAAAATAAACAAGAAGTGAATTCAAAAATCAGAAAGGAAAAGAATGCATGTTTCCTTCAAGAGACAACCCAAAAAATAAATTAAATCTAAATCTGCAATTCAAAAATCAAATCTAGAGACAACAGTAAAAGTCCATGAACCAAATAATTAAAACAAGAACTTACATTAAACTTAAGGGATAAAACAAATCCCAGAAAGGTGAATTGACCAACAACAGCAGGAGGCATCTCAAGCTTTATATAGGCAGAGTATGGACCCCACAGCTTGAGTGTAATGAACTCCACTCCTTTTAGCTCAAAATATAAAAGTCTGATCCTTAATATTTAAAATTTCAAGCTGAGTGGAATTGAGTGTGTACACTTTTGTATTACTGTTGTCTTTTATCCAAAAATATAATTTATCTTTCAAAACAGCAACTATTACCCTCCTGTTGCTTATTACAGCTTAACCTCCGTATGTGCATTCATTTGTGCTAGTGATGCTGTTTCTACCTTGCAGATGTGAGAAAACTGCTAAAGTGAAATACTGCAAAAAATATGATATACACAGTATATAAAGTTGCGTGCTGTTTTTGTATTCGGCCAGGGTTGTTTGTTTCCAACATGCTACTCTGACACCTTTTGTAATGAGCATCAAGATAGGAGACACAGATATACCATATAGTGTTAGTATTTCAGCTGTCTTGTATGGGTATATTTATGGTTTAGACAAGCAGGCTTCTGACACTCTTGCCACTTTCTAACATCTTATTAAGCATGTTGTCTCCTCTGGCTCCTTCTATCCTCCTTAGAGTCCCTCTGCATGCATGCTCTTGTTGTTACCTCCTTCCTCTGAAACCTGGACCATCTTGTATATGTATACTTCTTTCTGTAATGGTTCCTGTCACTCCGGGTAGGAAACACACTATTTCATAGTACTGTACACCAACAGTTAGAAATTGGTAGTGGTAGCTTGATAGGGCAGGTGCACTTTGCTGCCTAAGAACCGGGTCAAATTACTATAATGGCAGGAATCACACCAGAGAAGTGTAGTTGGGTCATAATTGCATGTCTCCTCTTAACATGTGGTAAAAATTTAATAAATAAATTAATAAAAACTTGATACCATGCAACATACACAGTATATACAATATATATTATCTTTATATATATAAAATCCAATGTCTGTCTGTCTGTCCACTTTTCATGAGAGAACTGCTTAACAGATTTAGATTGGTTTTTTTCCTAGAATTTGCTTGAACATTCCGGTTGATTTTGCGACTTCTCTCATTGCACTATCATAGTTCGGCTGTGGCCCCTCATTTAAGCGCCAGCCTCTTTTCGAGTCGCTCTGCATCTCGCTATATGTTGGAGGATATCTTGCCCTTGCTTAGCTAGCGATACCTATCTTTTCAGCAAACATTATCATGTAGAGATTGTTAAAGAATAACGCTTGACGTTTTTCAGAGAGAGATCACAGCTACGTGTGTTTTAGAGGGTACCTGCTCATTGGCAGAGATATCATGGCCACGTGCTCTTCTCCCCAGGCGGGGGACGCTCTCCCATCAGAGCTGAACAAGATCAGATACAGTGACAACGTTTTGACGATACCTTGCCAAAATTTTACATTTTTGGCAAAGAGATCACAGCTACATTTTCACCCCTGATAGCAAAACCAAAAATATTGTATATCAAGAGGCCCTCGGATACGAAATCTATCAATATAAATTTTCAATCCAAATTATTACCTTTTTTATTGATTTTTAAAGTCTGTCCTGTTTCACTACTACACGGGCAGAGCCGCGGGTGACAGCTAGTATAAAATATATAAAATTTTTATCACGTAAGCTATTGACTGTCAGAAACTTTTCTTCTGATTGTGTTGTAGCCTAGGTCTGCCAGATCTGTTACTGTCAGAGTTCCCCCAGGTTACATGATTCTTTCGATGGTGTAGGAAACTGTACTTACTGACTTTTTTGCAATTTCTCTTTATGAAAGACCTATACTTTTAAAGGTTACAAAAAGTCTGTCTGTTTTCCTTTGTTAATTGCATTTTTTGTTATTGTAGGATTTTTGATGATTAATAATCAATAAGACGAACTCCCAGGAGGATGCCATATAATGTGGGATTTGATAAACAAAATTTAACTTGGTTAACTAATTATCAGTTTTGCTTTTGGCAATACCGGTAATTAAACAAATAATTTGTCAAGGCTCCTACTTTATTTACTTTACCTTTCTCTGTTGTAGGAGGCGGGTCTCCTGCCTTCAGACTTATATCAAGGTAACTGAGACACATTTGTTTCAAGTGACCGAATAATGCAATTTATTGAAGGACACAATATTAAACGAATATGATAACTGCATATATATATTTTGACATGTAAGTCTGGATGCAGTAGGACTTAACAGACAAACATATATCATAGAAGAGGCTGGCTGTTTGCTGGTATTTAGAGTTAAAGTTCAACTTTATCTTGGCACAGATGAACAGTTTTTCAATACCAGCTCTTTATGGATGATGTCTGATGTTGTGTGGAGATGTTGCTTTGTTGTTGCTGTGGGTTCCAGTGGAAGATTCTTCATGCATTGAAGAGCACCCTTTCTGTTTACTTCATGATCCTTGTCAGTGCTATGCTGCTGCTTCCTCAGCTTGTCTTCTGCTGTCATTTGTCACTTCTTATTGAAAAGACATTACTCATTCTCTCCAAGAGTTTAGATGCTGAAATTCCCTTCTTGAAATTGTGTAAATAACGTGTTAATGTTCAAAAGACTGCCATGTGACACTGGGTTTAAATTTACATGGCTGTATCAGGTTTATCTTGATATTTTTGGTTATCTTTTCTTTATATTAACCCATTTCTTTCAGTGCAAGTATGCAGGAGCCAAAACCTAAATAATAATGTTTGTTATAAAGCCCTAAAGCTGACAACACCAGAAGTAAAAAGGTAATATTATTTTTCTTTTGTTATCGTTACTGAACAATCTTAATACATACAGCATATGTAAAATAATTTCATATTGTACTTCTAGATCATACTATAATAATTTCACGCTGAAAGTCCAATACACAAAAAATAATGGTTGTTTTGGCTATAATGTGAACTCTTTCTGTTAAGATCCATGTAATGAGAATTGTTTTATTTGCATTTTCATCCTGTTAAAATATGTCACTTGTGATCATCTGACATAATCAGCAATCATGGACACACTTTTTTCCCAAGTTTAGGAATATCATAATAATACTAACATTACACTCAAATTTCAAATGAAATTAAAACCATAGAGATAAAAGTGGGAATTCATTTGTGTCTACGATTAAAATACAACAAACCCTGCTCGGTAAAGTGCCTCATCTCCCCTTCTGGCCCGCTGCCCACCAAAAAGGTATTTGCACGTTCCTGCTGCTGTAGGTATTTCTCTTACTAGTTAGAATCATGTTTAGGAATATCCTGATTTGGTGAATTGTTTGTAATGATTGACACTCATTGTGTTTGTTATAATTTCTTATTTATATATTTCATTGGAGCTGTTAGCCAAGAGCAGTGTCTTATACTTGCTTCGTTATTTTACTTTAGAATTTCTTTAACAAATTTCTGGCCTTACTTGATTATAAAATTCTCTGTCTACTTTTATTTGTATTTCACTATAATTTAAACCACACATGGCTATTTTTAGTCATATCCTTATCTAAAGCTGCTAGACACATTCGTTACTGCAATATTAAAACAGAAAACAAAAGTGCAACGCAGAAACACACAAAACTTTACTTGGTCATCTAAAATCTGTCTGTCCCGTTAGTGTAATCCCCACTGAACGAGCCCACAATTACCGGTAACTGAGGCATCCTCTCGTGCAGCATGCGATCACCTTAAGATGCAGTTACTTTAGTGATTATAGTACGACACATAAAGTTTCGTTTTTTCTGAATTAAGATGGAAGGATCCACAAGTGATTCTGCCACAACCCTACCTTCTTTAAACTCAGTTGCAGATGACAAAACAAACATTTCTTGAAAAAAATGACCATATTTAAAAGACATATTTAGCTTTCAATTAAATGTGTTTTATCAAGTAAAATACTGTTTTAGGAAGACTTCATCAAAAACATATAGAAGGCTATCGCTGTTTTTCTTGCCTGAACAAATACTAAGAATGCGTCCAAAAGCGCTTCCCACCTCACAAAGGAGAATGTCAGAATAGCACGTGTGGTGCTGGTGACATTTTATTCAGTACGGTAGATTGCGATCTCAGACGCAGCCAGCTACATAAATGGAGTTAAACAGGTGGCTGGATGATCTGGCCTGCCTGACCTGCACTATGTTACAAAAAATAAATCTCACATTAAAAAAAAACATTTTTTTTCCTGAAAAATGTTATTAAGGCCATGCTTAATGCAAACATGTAGGAATACGATAATTTAATCCATCCTTCCCTATGCAGCTTTCTGTATTATTGGCTTTTCTTAAAACAGAAAATACACGTTATTCTGGGTGGGCGTTAGGGGGCTGAAGACTGGGAGGACAGAACAAACTGCTTTGTTTGCAGTTATATTACAAAAGTAGACTGCTGTTTTTTTTTTGTTTTTTTTTTGAAACAATGTTTGACAAAAAGAAACCAGTCTGGATTATTTTAAGTGTGTAAAAATTTTTTGACTATATACAAAATAAGCAAAGATCTTATATCTACTTGAAATTGTAATGCTTAATTAAACGTATATTGGTAAACTAGCAAAATACCCGCGCTTCGCAGCGGTGAAGTACTGCCTTAAAATTTTTATTAAGAAGAAAATTAAACCTTTTTAAACTGAGGGAAAATATACCAATAATTATTTGTTAAAGATCTCTTTGTATGCCACGTTGTCAGTTCGGCCCTCCAGTTGCAATATGACCAAGCTGTAGCTGTGCGCTGAGCTTACTCTTGAGCATGCAACGTATAGTTGGCCATGTGAACAGTAATCTTGTTTCAAATCTCACAGCTTGGATTGCTGCTGTCATAATTGGTTTCAGTTTCATGGTTTGTTTCAGTTACGACAGTAGTTGTAGGACTTGTGTTGAAGAGACATTCGGCATCTGTCAAGCGTTGTAAGTATACAACCAGTTTAATTGATAACTTCACATCCAGCTTTTGAGAGTTTAAACATTTCTAAACATCAAAGTGTCCACTACTGAAATCGTCACCTGTGAAGCTAAGATGTTTAAGAGGCATTGGCGGTTGTCCAAAGGTGTAAAATATTTGGCCATTTCGGTACACTTAAGCATTTCACTCTTCTAGTGCTCCTGTGTAGTATAATTATCTCCTGTACCATAATCAGTCCACACCTTGAACCTGTCCCAGTCATTCAATACATAAGACACAATGTTCCTCCGGATATCAATAGTGAGCCTGATATGGCTGTGCAATATGTAACAAAGAGAATGGAAAAGGCAGGTGCCATCTCCGGGCATGGAAACCACTTGGTAAGTGACAGTTCTTTGATCGATGGTGATTACCTCGATAGACATGTTAGTGGGGGTACGGTTGGAATGATAAAGGAAATGGGTACCTGAACAATGTAAAGTAAGTCTAAAATACCTATACAATAACTATAATCGTAATAAATGAACAATAAAACAGCGGAGAAGCCGTGGATTAAATAAAAAGGCTGTAGTTATCAGCAGGGAGACGTGAATACCGTGGCGAAGCAAGGAAGGGAATGTAGAGACTGGAGCGACAGACGGCCTTATATAGGCAGGCAGCCAACAACGTGGGAGGCGTTGGGATGGGGGACCCAACGCAGCCTCACACGGTGACCGAGCTGCAGGCTATGGACGTATATATGTACGTAAGTAGGATTCAGTTAGCGTTGGGAACCCGCGTACCAAATTTCTTGAAGATGGGCCCATAAGTAACAAAGACCGTTGAAAAGTTCAATATGGCAGCCGACAGTGGCATCATATCACCGAAATAAGTACGTACATCGGTTTTGGTTAGCGCAGGAAAGCCACCTACCAAATTTCGTGAAGATGGGGCCATAAATAAGAAAGTTAAACATGGCAGACGTTGTCGACCGTTATCGACTGTTATGACCGTTACGTGTAGAATTTCGAAATGAAACCTGCTTAACTTTTGTAAGTGAGCTGTAAGGAATAAGCCTGCCAAATTTCAGCCTTCTACCTGCATGGGAAGTTGGAGAATTAGTGATGAGTGAGTGAGTGAGTGAGTGAGTGAGTGAGTGAGTGAGTGAGTGA
>JANRMT010062818.1:26130363-26149972 GCA_026402145.1 Polypterus bichir lapradei
TGAGTGAGTGAGTGAGTGAGTGAGTGAGTGAGTGAGTGAGTGAGTGAGTGAGTGAGTGAGTGAGTGAGGGCTTTGCCTTTTATTAGTATAGATCTTATACTTAAGTAGTTTTCTCATGGGCAACTTTTTCTAGAAGGGGTATCTCTACGTTTACTCTGGTACGGCTGTTGGGTACTTTAAACAACACTGGCCAGTGTGGCTTGCAAAACCACATCTGGTCATTCATAACCGACAGAATGACTCTTGGATAAAGAGTCTGATTGATTAAACTGTCGAGAATTCAGCTGTACCGAGCCCTGCCTGTTTGAAGGCTACTCGCTTGATCTGTCCCTAAAAGTACACCATTTTAATCTGTTCTTCTTTCACTACAACATCTGCAGCTTTTTTTTTCCAACAAACGTGGCAATTTCGGCTGCAGTTTTTTTTGATTGAAAACTCCCGTTCTTTTCTGGAATTGCATATTACAAATACTCACACACAAACAATATTAATTGGATTCAAAATAGTTTGACTAACTAGATATGAAATACACTAGTGTCCAACTTTGTTTCGTTTTTAAAGAAAGTAATGATCCATATCTTCCATCACCTAGGCCGACTTGAGAGTCTGCAGTTAGAAGCTTTGTACAACTACTAAAGTACTAGGGTGTTGTACCATGTTAGCCATTATGAATGTAGGGAAAAGTCAAGCAAAATGACACCTTTTATTGGGTAAGTAAAAGGATTTTTAGTTATCCTTTTAGTTAGCCAATAAAAGGTGTCATTTTGCTTGGCTTTTCTCTACAACTACTAAGAAAAGCGTTTATTAATGTTAACTTGTTTCTTACCTAAAAGATGTAAAAACAGAACCTAACAGACAAGAGTAACTGAATTATTTGGAAAGTTGCATAGAGCAAGTACCAAACTTTTTGAAAAGCTAGATTCTTTGATAAAGTTGAGTTCGTGTGGTTGCCATATTTTAAGTGGCTAACACCTTGCTTTATTTTCTAACATGAGTGATATGTTTTGCCTGTTACTTGGGACTCACCAATATAAAAAAAATGTATGAGGTACACTGGAGATGACGTGGATCTGTGTGATACATTAGAATTAAGTCTGAGGTGGAGTAAGTAGTCCATGAAAATGTGAATTTTCAGTTTGACTTAATGTGACTTTTACTTCAATGTAACTAAACACCCTTCATGAGGCTAGGAGTTACATATAATTAGATCATTCTAGATGCTGTTCAGTGTAATGCCAAGTTAAAAAACATACTTGAAATAATGTGGCATAATCTGACCCTATAATTGTTTTACTGTAATTTTGATAAAATAAAAGTGCAATATTATTATCTAAAACCCATTTTAGTCTCATGCATTAAACTCTAAAAATACTGCGAAAACATTAATTGTTAAGAAAATTTGTATTTCTTAATTTCTATAATTTGACGATCACTTTTTTGTTTGGTATTAGGGGTACGTGGCCACATTTCATTGTCCTGTTGTGTACACTCCTCAGCGACTGGCACGATCTTTTCCCATGCTTTTATCAATTGTTTAAATGTTTAAAGCGAATCTGCAAGCGTTCACAATAGAGTTGGATCTCATTTGCACTAACAAAATGAGCAAATCCTACCTGGAACAAGTTAAATTCTATTTAATACTTGTTTTTAGACTCGGTCTTGACTCGATCCCGACTAGTTGCGGTCTTGGACTCGACAAAAGCGTACCTAACTACAAGTCTACCCCTACACGTGACACCCTTTTCGTAATGAGAGCGGTAAGTTGGAATAGTAACTTACCAATAATTAAAGGCAAATGGCACAATATGTTTGACCCTTGTGGCCTTCCGTAAACGTGTGACTAAACAAGATGGCGTGGTTAAAGAGAAGCTCCTCGACGTAATTTCCTGCCTGTATCTTTTGCGACATCGCTCTCTCAGTGGGCGGGACTAAGAGGTGCTCGATACCCGGATGCGTAGTACACGCCATTAGCCAGTGAAAAGCCGACTTGTAGTGTCGTAGAAAAGACCTTTTCGGTAGTAGAAGTCGGTTTATAAGACAAATTTAACTTGGAAGATAGTACACACAAAGATGAAATTACTACCTAAGATACTTCTTATCGCTTTGCTAGCATTTCCAGCAACTCTTCTTTTGAACAGTAGAGGTAAGGCTTGTTGTCATCTATTAGGGCTTGAAAGTACGAAATTGCCATGTGTCGAGTTTCTGATGTAGGAATCTTGCACAAATAACGAATAATTAGCCTTTTCTGCTAGTTGTGGGGTGGTGCAGTACAATGCAGCTGTTAACGTAAATGTGGTCAAGAGATTATAAGGGGTGTATGTTTCTGTGTTTTTCTATTGCTGAATGAAAATGCAAGACACAGACAGTTCCTCCAAAAAAATAATAAATGCATAGTAATAGTTTGATTAGAATGGCCATTTGGTACCTGTAAAACAAATGCACTTATTAGTTGTAATGCGAGTTTAAAAGAGTAAGTCCACGGGACTTAAAGGCAGCACGGCCACAACTGTCTTTTCATGATGACGTGTCCTTAATTATGCTGTTGCCGAAATCTGGGAACTTGGGAAGACCTACCTATTGTATCATTCGTTTTCCAGACCTCGGTATAGATATGTGTTTTTAATGTTTGTATTTTATGATATGATGTTTTCGCATAAAGATTTTGTTAACAAGGCACATGTACAATTCGTGGCGAAGCCGTTCAGAACAAAATTGCTTTTCTCACTCCCTTCCTACGTTCCGTTTTTCAATTCATCTTTGAATTAAACTTTCATATACTTCATTTATATAGCAAGTCATATGTCAGTAGCTGTTTTTTGTTTGTTATATTCTGTAATTTAATTAAAAAATCTTATTATGAAATAAGCAATGCAATTACAGTAATAGAGAGTAAACCTCAAATAGGCGAATTGATAGGGGCTTAATGGAGAGTATTGCAGGAAACGTGTAGAATAGAGGATATAACTGAAAACTTTACAAACTAATGGTTTTCGCAGTTATTTTAAGTTGAAATAGTCTTAATAGGCAGTTCACAGTTAATTTTCTAATATAAGAAACGTAATTGTTAACGTTAGATTTATAATTATGAAAGTTTGCCAATATAAGAATAATTAGGTAATATTCTTTCACTTTTATATATTTTAAACTTGTAAATAACCCATTGTGATATCCTTAGAGAATTCTTAAGTAACCTTTCTTTTAACAAACCTGGAAAAACTTTTGCAAAATACTTGTAGAAACGGGTCCAAAATAAGGTTAAAGCGGTTTCATTGCAGTTATTACAAAAGGTGCAATTTGGCTCAATATATATTTTTTTAATTGATCATGTAGCGTTTGTTTTATATAAGTGTTATGGTCTATACTTCCTTCCAGGCAATACTGGATTTAATAGAAGATTGACAAGTTGTATTGCATGGTAATAGCATGATATCAGTTTGAAGGATAATATTTCTAACAATACAGATTTCAATTTTGGTAACTGGAAAATTCTATGTAGATAAAGTCTATACAACTGAAAATACTGTCTGATTTGTGTAAATGTGTAACAAAATATTTTGATTGAACAGTTACTAAAAAATACAGATTTTGAAGTAAAATATCATTATTCCATATAACATACTGTACCTATGAGGGGAAAAGTTGTTTGCATATTATGGACCAAGTTAAAAGAATCTGTTTATGAAAATTTGGTAGTGTGCTGAGTATTTTACTAATATTTAGTTGTACCTCTACAAGAAGGATGAACCACTCATTTTAACAATAATAAATTTGAAGTAAAATTTCAGATACTTTTGGGATTAGAAAATTTTCCATCATGTTAATTTTAGACGTAGAATTCAGAAAAGGAAAAATCAAGAAAACTCAAACCATCAGTGTCAGTGAAATTCATAACTACTGAGTCTTAAATGTAATAGATCTTGTTTTTTCATATAAATCCAAAAGTCATTTTGATTGTTTTTGCCTAACCTTTTTTCTTGTTTATTAATGGGCATACGTTTAGGATACATCTTATATATATTTTTATTTTTTTTTTTTTAATAATTCCCAAATAAGAAACCTGATTTTTGACTTGGATGTTGTATATTTGTGTTCATCATTCATTACATTAACTGCCATTTGCTCACATGTATGTATATGTAATTGTGGTTACCTTTGAATCGGTTATATGTTGATGATTCAGCAAAATAACCCTTTTTGAAAATAAAATGGCTTTATACTTTTTTGTAGTTTGTGGAAAGCATTAGTAAAGTTTTCTGTTTGCAGTCCCTAATTTTTCCTCAAGTAAATATGAATTGATTTTTCAATTATTAATGATGCTGTGACTGAAGTGTCTGTCCATTTGCAAGGCTACTTAACACAGTTCAGGGTTCTGGTACTTCTCTTTGCAGCATCATGCTCAAGGCAGAAACCAATTTTACGAAGGAAAATTGCTTTTAGCATTTGGAGGTAAAGCAACTAAAGACTGACCCACAGCCTTGTTCATTAGAGAACGTAGTTATCCTTGTACCTACAGCAGGCAAACTTAGAAATGCAGATTAATATTACCATTCTTCATACAGCATACTCTGCATTTGAGCCAGTAGGAGAGCAGGGGTTGGGGAGGCCAAGACCTAGTTTTTTCCATGGCCACTTGGTCTGTCATATAAGCACTTGTGGATGTATTATCAATAGAAAACACAACCATTTATAATGATTGAATTAGGTTAAGTGGGTTGGAAAGTATAAGTAACTTACAAGGTCCCTTCACCCTTTAATGAACATCATTACTAAACAATATAACAGGCCACAATGAAGGTAATGACAGATACATCAAATTTAACTATCCATCTGATTCTTAACCCACTTATCCAGGCCAGGGTAGTGGGGCACATGAAACCAATCCCAAGGCATAAACACCACCAGGACGGGGCAAACGCAAACCTACACACTAGGGCCGGTTTAGCATTGCCAGTCCACCTAACTTTCATGTGTTTGGACTGTGGGAGGAAACCAGACTACCTAGTGGAAATCCATGTTGAAATCAGGAAAACATGCAAACTCCACATGGGGAACACATGAGAAGCAAACCTTGGTGTCCTTACTACAAAGCAACAGTGCTGTCAATGTGCCACCATGCTGCCAATCAACTGTAACCCTAAAACAAAAAACTGCTTGTTTATATTGTGTATCCTTGATAAGACTTTTTTTAATTTGTAATGTGAGATATGAATGAAAATGACAATGGTAAAGTGGTTAGTGCGGCTCCTTTGTTGATTCATTTTCATGTGTTTAGAGTTGCAACAATTATTTGACATTATCAGTAATAAATGATTATTAAAAACATTGCCAACAATCACTTTCATCGATTTGTTGGTGGCATCATGAGTATGCTGTGCCGTGCAATTGCGTTATTGCTTCATTCTGTTACAAACACATTTGAAAAAAGGCAGCTTGTAAGCAAGTGGCAGAAAAGGCAGTATGACCTAAGACTTAGAGTTTGGGGGCGCTTTACCCTGAAAGCAGGAAAACAAAAAGTGTGTTGCAAAATGTGTAGGTCTGACCTCCTATGGCACGAGAGCACAAGGAAGATGCACAAACATTTAAATAGGAAACTTAACATTACAGACTCTGTGGAAGAAGACGACTCGCTGTTACCACTAAGTTGAATATCAACTTTAGCATTATGGGCTACAAATGCATAACTCAGTGTTTGCTAGACTAGGCATAATGACATGACTTTTGGATGCAAAGAAACTTAAGTCCATGCCTGAACAGAAAACTTTTTTCCCCCCCATCTTCTGTGCAAAGGAAATCAAAATCTCAGCGAGAATGAACCTCGCAGCATGTCAACTGCGACTGACAGCTTTATCGTTCATTCTGAGTAAAAAGATAGGAGCGAATAATAAAAGTTCCAGGCTAGTTGGCTATTGGACTGCAAATGGCTTTTATGCAACCTACAGGAAGGCACGATAATCTGCAAGAACTGCTACAGCAAGCCTAGTGTACCTGGTAAAACGGATTTTGTGGCCGGATTACAGTTTTAAAACGTGAAAATCAAATGCCACTCTCCTGAGAGCAAATGACATGCAGCAGGCTGTGACAGTGTGTTGGCTGCAAGCAAATGTGCCAAAAAATCTGCAGTGGTAAAAAGTTTCCAAACACAATAAAAACAAAAGATGATGCAAAAAGATACAAACTTTCAGTTAAAATGAACTATACATATTAGTGATCCCTCCTCGATCGCGGGGGTTGCGTTCCAGGACCCCCCAAGAAGGGTGAAAATCTGCGAATTCATATGGTTATTTTTATATATTTTAAGCCCTTAAACTCTCCCATACGCTTCTAAACATTTCCCGCACAGTTATACAGCATGGACCCTTTGTATTCTCTTAGATATTAGGTAAGATTAGTTGAAATTATGTATGTAAACACACTGTTTATATACAGTAAAACCTAAATATTATTTTAAAGATATCGAGCGTCTCCGATATCGCATATGTTACAGCCATTACGATAGACAGGCCACCAGTAATAAATACGTACAATGCAAGAAATATTGTATGCAGTAAAATGTGTGTACAGTTACACTAAACGTACGTACATGTACCAAGTACTGTACATAGAAAATTAATTATGGTTACTCCCCAACAATGACACAACGACTTGTCCGATAACGATGAGTTTAATTTTACTGCACAACAAAGGAGGGCGTTACAGCTCTTCTAAAGTAGCCTTTTCAGGCGACTCTAGTACCGCCGTTGTTCTTCTTCCGGCAGTCTTAAATCCAAATCCCTAAAGCAGATTCCATCCGGACTACCGCCTTAATACGTCCACTTGCAACTCGTTTTGCGCCCTGGTTAAAAGACACTGCGGCCATAGATCTTATATCCTTTTCCTCCTTTTTAAATAAAAAGAATCGTGGACTCGCTGATGCCATAATGGTGTCCTACAGCGGTGTAGCTGTTCCCTTCCTTCAACATATCCAAAAATTTTACCTTTTCGGCAATCGTTAGCACCTTCCGTTGGCGCATGGGCACATCCCCTGAAGCAGTAGCAGGAGCAGATCGTTTTGGAGCCATAACGAAGGGCTTGACTATGCACAACGATAAACACAAAAGAGCACAAAAGTTAACTCTTTACACAGCGAAACACGTTGATGCTGAATGAGCGAGACGAGACTTCCTGGTTAACACAGCAGAATCAAATTTGGTGCTCTGTCGCTGAGCCAATCAGCACACAGGAACTTAACTGTGTGCTCTGTTTGGGTAGCTTCTTAGCCATCTGCCAATAGCGTCCCTTGTATGAAATCAACTGGGCAAACCAACTGAGGAAGTATGTACCAGAAGTAAAAAGACCCACTGTCTGCAGAAACCCACAAAGCAGCGAAATTCCGCATTATATATTTAGATATGCTTACATATAAAATCCGCGATAGAGTGAAGCAACGAAAGCGTGACGTAGTGAGGGATTACTATACTGAGTTTCACATTGATGAAAATATTTGCTTTGCTGCAAAAGGAAAACAGTCTGGACATTTCCCTAACATATCACAACTATTTCAAGCATTATTGCAGACTTAATAAAAAAAAAAAAGTCATGATGGTGCAGCAGATTATTCTGTGGTGTTTTGATGGTCAGATATTTACATGATCCTTTGCCAGCAAACCTTTTTTACAAAAACTTGAAAAAAGCTTAAATTACGCATTTAATTTTTGAAATGTGGGTTTAGTGTGATTCTGAATACATAAGAAAATTGCAAGTTTAGTTAATTTGTTGATAACAGTTGTGTTTTTAAGGAAATCTTGTGTGTTTGGGTTCATTGCACAACCAGATGTGCTACTGTTTTATTTCTGTTTATTACAATTTATTTGCAATGGATTATTACATAAATGTTGCATAGAAATCTATATTTAAAATATAGATTTTTATAATCCAACTAATCAATCAACAGAATAATTGCCAGATTAATCGTCAAAATAATTGTTAGTTGCAGCCCTAATTCAATGCCTGTTTGCTGTATGTGGGAAAATTGCACCTCCTTAATGTACATGTGGGGTTTTTCTCTCTGTGTTCTGGTTTTCTTCACACATTCTGCAGGCTAGTCTTTTGGCAATTTTAAATTAGGTCATCGTGGGTTCCTCCATCCATGGCTTAAGCCTGCATTAGACTGGCAGCCAACCTAGGGGGCATCTTGACTGCCTTCTCGTATGTTTCATATCCTAGTGGCCCTGCATTGGAATAAGCAGGTTTGCATATGCTATGCTGGTTTTGAATTGGCTACAAAACCATTTAATATTTACACTTGCCGGCCACTTTATATTAGTTAACATTGATCTAGTACCAAATAAATTCCCTTTTGCCTCTGGAACAACCTCAATTTTTCAAAGCTTGAGTTCGGTAAGATGCTTGAAATATTACTTTTGTTCAATGCTGACTCGACAGCATCACACAGTTGTGGCAGACTGCAATTCCATCTTGAGAATTGGTGTTTGTGCATTGAAAAATGGTAGACTGTTAGCAGGAATGCTTCGATATGCTGTGGCATTCAAATGGTGCTTATTGGGTATAAGATGTCCAGAGTGTGGCAGGAACAGATTTCCCACATCATTGCACTATTTCCACCAGCCTATACCATATACACGGGAGTTGGTTTAAACATTGATCTATGAGGTTTACATCACATTCTATCCCTGCCATATGTCTGCATGTTGGAGCAGAAGTCAAGATAATGTTACACTGGAAACATTTTTCCAATCTTTAGTAATCTAGTTCTGGTCATCACTTGTCCAGAATAGTCTCATATTCCTGTTCCTAGTTGTCAGACTTAGAACCTGGCATGATTTTTTTTTCCTGTGCCGTAGCCGGTCTGCTTCAAGGTTTGACTTGTTGCTCATTTAGCAATGTCTTTTTGCAACTGCATGCAACTGTTGCAAAGGGCTGTTTGAGCATTTTCTTTCTCTGACTTCTCAGTAATAAAGTATTTGTGCAAATAGATCTGTACACACTAGACATTTGTATTTGTTGTACCATTCTCTCTCTCTATAAAGATCATTGTGCAGTGATATTTCCAGAGGGGCAACTTTTCAAGAAGCTGGAGCCACCACTTCTATTGTCAACAATTGTACCATGATCAGAGTTGCTTAGTTCCTGCACTGGGTAGTTTTGTTTTTTCAAAGATTTTTCAAGTATGTTTGTTTGCTTGCCAAGGTCTTTTTTCAGCAAAAAAAAAATGTTTTAAGGTTTTGGCTCCCATCTGTTTTGTTTCAACAGCCATAGCCTTTATATTATTCTCTTTTACTGCCTAACATATAAGTAGCATAATACGTAAATTTTTCATTAACCATTTCTTTGTGTACTATCCTGTAGACACTGATTTGAATGTTGTGCTCTTTCCTAGTGAAGTCAATGTGCAAATCAGTGAGATGCAATTGAGAGATCACATCTGGAATACTGTGTGCAGTTTTGGTGTCTTAATTACAAAACGGCCATAGGTTCTGTAGATAGGTCCTGAGGAGAGGTTATGGATGTTTTATGCAAGCATGTACTGCAAGTGATGCACTTCTCTTAAACTAGTAGAGGAAAATGAAACATTGCAGAAGTTCTTAAAATTATGAAGAAGGTATATAACCCAGAAAATGTAATTTACTTAATTACCTGTTTAATTATAGGGTCACTGGTTGCTGCTCAAGATGCAACTGAAGATGAGGAGGCAGCTGAGGACATCATAGCAGAGGAGGAAGATGATGAAGCTGAAGTAGAGGATGATGAAACTACAGATCTGGTTGGTGTGGTTTATTTTTCAGGATTGCACCCTGGTATATTTTCAACATAATCTGGGACAGATAATATATCAAATAGAAAATAATCCTATCTTATACTTGTTCAATTAAACTTTTTTTTTTTTTAATTGTCTAGTAACTCCGCCATTAAAAGATACTTGCATTCAAATATGATTATTTGCTGGACTTTGCAGATACTGGCAGGAAGTAATGGCATATCTACAGTATTGCAATTAGGCCTTTTTCAGCTAGTGCAAGGTTGGTAGCCATTTCATAGTTTCAGGGCCTTGCTGTTGATTTTGTTTGGGGGTCCTTATTATCCACGTGAGTGACACATCCAGAATGTAGTTTTTAAGCCATGACATTGTCATCTGAGGGCAGAAATTGTATTAAAAGCACCTAGTTTGTTACAAAGTTCGACCACTTTCTGAAATCATGGTTGAGTTTCATGTGTGTTCGGTCTGGTTTTGATGTTATCCAAGGGTGTTTTTTTTTTTTTTTTTTTTTTTTTTCCTTTTTCCAAAAAAAATTTAAGTTCTTGCAATGTTTAGCTAGTCTGCATTTCATGTCAAAGGACTTCTTGCTGCTTCTGCTCTTGTTACACAGATCCCATTGTAGCAGGAACCATTTAGAAGATCATTTGTATAACCGAATTAGAAGTGTAAGTTAGAATGTAGCCTTGGGAATTTAAGGTGTTGTTGAAACACTGAAGTGTCCATACCAACGCCGTTGTCCTGTTTAGTATATGTGTGGTCTTGCATAGAGCATGTCAGTTTAAGTCATTGGTGGCTTTCATATCAATATAGGTGGCATGCAGAAGGTGGTTAACCTCTCTGTGTATATTTAAACAATTGTTATGTTGAATGACTCTTTGTAAAACCTGCTTGATGTTTTTACTGCAAGAAGCAGTTGAAATCAAACCAGAATGACTTGATTAAAAACCTTTCCAGGAACTGGCAGTAGTGCTCAGGCAGTGATTGCAGTAAACCTCACAGCCTCTGTGTATCACTTGTATAGTGAATAAAAATTGTGGTGGCTTTACTTTCCATTAGGATCATGCCTAACAAAAATATAGAAAATTTTACCTTAAATGTTACATGTTTGTTGGAGTTCTTGCATAGTGCTGCTGGTCATTGTCAGGTTTTGTTTTTTACTTTTGCAACTTACAAATAGTGTGTGGTTTTTTTTTTTTTTTTTTTTTTTTTTTTTTTTTTTGGTAACTTCTGTTTTTCTTTCGTGTTTGCAACTGTGTACTTTATTGGGGTTCATAGTTACACACAGTACAGAAAAAAATAATTGTTTAAAAAAAAAAAAAAAAACTCTCATTCTTCGCATGCCAAAAACTGTAATCTGTTAACAGAATATCTTTAAGGATTTTCCTTTTTCCAATTTAACATTTTATATTCAACATGATTTTATTAGATTACAACTCACACTTCATTTGTATTTTCAGATGTTTTATAGAGGCGTAATCAGAATTGCGCTTGGCTGCAGTATTTAAATATTTGATGGATTAACTGGGTGGGATGCTTAATTCTTGGTAGTCATTTTACAAATGGCATATGTTCCTTTTGTAGGTAGAAGAAAAGGAAGATGACGACGAAGATGTATCAAGTGAAGCCAAAGCCTCTCCAAATGCTGACACCACTATCCTTTTTGTCAAAGGCGAAGGTAAGTTATGTAGAAAGTAATAACTTTTTGCATGCTCAAAGGAGCAGTAGAAAAGTCTGCTTTTTTAGGTTTGTCTATAAAGTTTTCCTTTTTTATTGATTAAAGCATGTTTCCACTTTCTTTTTTTTCTTTGAATGTGCAAAAAATACCAGATATTTGTTTGTGGAAGTTAAAGAACAGCCATTTTGCCAAAAAGTGTATGCTAGATTTCAATCACTGTCCTTTCAAAAATGGTTCAGCATACGTATGACATTAAGTTCATGGTGACGTAATTTAGCTAAAATTGACAAATGGTCCATTTCATCAGTAGGTCAAATGGGATTTGTTAAAGGTAGACATCCAGTATATAATGTATGGTTGTTCAATAATGTGTACACCCCTTATTAACAGCTGTCGTAGGTCATTAGATGGAGCACAGTCTTTTGACGGATTGAAATTGGCCTATTGCATTTTTTTTGTACTATACAAATTCTAGTTTATACATGTGTGCTTGGTGCAAATTGATGAATTCTAATCCAGAAGCCTCTATTTGTGTAAATAGTATTAATTCTGATAGTTTCAGAATTAACTTTACTGGCCAGGTACACTTGTGTGTACTTGGAATTTGTCTTGATAGTATTGATGCAACACACAAGGACAACACAAAATACAAAAGATAAATGTAAGTAGGTAAAGTGATAAAATTGAATGCAGTATACAGGGCAATACAAAAAAGAGATGGGATTAAAATGTCCAGGCATTGTAGTGTGCAGGTAATAGATACCGAGTAGAAGCTTAGACCTGATTAGTAAGAATAACTGCACATAGGGAAGTAACTTTTTAAGTGGTGTTTTGGCTTGCATTGCATAAAGATGTTTGCTGGAGGGAAGTCTGTGGAAAGGTGATGCCCTGGGTGATTAAGATCATTAATAATCTTTGCAGCCCTCTTCCTTACCCTGGTTTCATATAGGACTTCAGTGTGCCATAAGTTAACAGGCTTTGATGATGAGTTGTAGATTGGCCTGAACAGAGTTGGCACTAAACTGTTATAGTTGATGTCAGAATGGACTTGGTGGCTGTGCAGAATTGATAGATAGATAGATAGATAGATACTTTATTAATCCCAAGGGGAAATTCACATAATCCAGCAGCAGTATACTGATACAAAGAAAACAATATTAAATTAAATAGTAATAAAAATGAAAAAAGTTAGCATTTACTCCCCCGGGTGGAATTGAAGAGTCGCATAGTGTGGGGGAGGAACGATCTCCTCAGTCTGTCAGTGGAGCAGGATAGTGACAAAAGTCTGTCACTGAAGCTACTCCTCTGCCTGGAGATGACACTGTTCAGTGGATGCAGTGGATTATTCATGATTGACAGGAGTTTGCTTAGTGCCCGTTGCTCTGCCACAGATGTTAAACTGTCCAACTTTACTCCTACAATAGAGCCTGCCTTCCTCACCAGTTTGTCCAGGCGTGAGGCGTCTTTCATCTTTATGCTGCCACCCCAGCACACCACCGCGTAGAAGAGGGCACTCGCCACAACCGTCTGGTAGAACATCTGCAGCATCTTACTGCAGATGTTGAACGATGCCAACCTTCTCAGAAAGTATAGTCTGCTCTGACCTTTCTTACATAGAGCATCAGTATTGGCAGTCCAGTCCAAATTGGACCAATATTGCTTGTTAGCTGACGCAAAAGGAACGTGTTCTGATGGGCTTTAATAATGTATGTGATGATATTTTCCCACTTAAGATTTTGTGAGAACATTGTGCCTAGAAACTTAAGCGATTCTGTCATCCCGGTGGCTGAGCCATTTATAGCAAGTGTGGGGGATCTACACTGGCAATTGGAAGGTTGCCAGTTCGAATCCCATAAATGCCAATAGGGACTCTGCTCTGTTGGGCCCTTGAGCAAGGCCCTTAACCTGCATTTGCTGAATGCTTTGAGTAGTGAAAAAAGCGCTATGTAAATGCAAAGAGTAATTAAAAGAATTAAGTGAGTAGGTGACTGTTTCTTGAAATCTATGATCATCTCCTGAGGTTTTTGAATGTTAAGGTCCAAGTTATTATGGCTGCCCCTCAATGTCTGTATATGGACTCATTGTTTGATATGAGCACTATTAGTGTTATGTCATCTGCAAATTAAAGAAATTTGGAAATTGAATCGCCAGAGTTAGTTATTTGGATAAAGTAAGAGAAGCATGATGCTGCCACCGCCATGTTTCACTGTAGGGATGGTATTGGCTTGGTGATGAGCGGTGCCTGGTTTCCTCCAAACGTGACGCCTGGCATTCACACCAAAGAGTTCAATCTTTGTCTCATCAGACCAGAGAATTTTGTTTCTCATGGTCTAAAAGTCCTTCAGGTGCCTTTTGGCAAACTCCAGACGGGCTGCCATGTGCCTTTTACTAAGGAGTGGCTTCCATCTAGCCACTCTACCATACAGGCCTGATTGGTGGATTGCTGCAGAGATGGTTGTCCTTCTGGAAGGTTCTCCTCTCTCCACAGAGGATCTCTGGACCTCTGACAGAGTGACCATCGGGTTCTTGGTCACTTCCCTGACTAAGGCCTTTCTCCCCCGATCGCTCAGTTTAGATGGCTGGCCAAGGATAGGTGTGCCAAGCTTGTGGCATCATATTCAAAAAGACTTCAGGCTGTAATTGCTGCCAAAGGTACAGTACAGGCCAAAAGTTTGGACACACCTCCTCATTCAATGTGTTTTCTTTATTTTCATGACTGAAGGCATCAAAACTATGAATGAACACATGTGGAGTTATGTACTTAACAAAAAAAGGTTAAATAACTGAAAACATGTTTTATATTCTAGTTTCTTCAAAATAGCCACCCTTTGCTCTGATTACTGCTTTGCACACTCTTGGCATTCTCTCGATGAGCTTCAACAGGTAGTCACCTGAAATGGTTTTCACTTCACAGGTGTGCCTTATCAGGGTTATTTAGTGGAATTTCTTGCTTTATCAATGGGGTTGGGACCAGCAGTTGTGTTGTGCAGAAGTCAGGTTAGTTGGACGATGATTTATTTTTCAACAGGACAATGACCCCAAACACACCTCCAGGCTGTGTAAGGGCTATTTGACCAAGAAGGAGAGTGATGGAGTGCTGTAAATGGTCATGAAAATAAAGAAAACACATTGAATGAGGAGGTGTGTCCAAACTTTTGGCCTGTTCTGTACATCGACAAAGTATTGAGCAAAGGCTGTGAATACTTATGTACATGTGATTTCTAAGTTTTTTTATTTTTAATAAATTTGCAAAAACCTCAAGTAAACTTTTTTCACCTTGTCATTATGGGGTGTTGTGTGTAGAATGCTGAGGAAAAAAATGAATTTAATCCATTTTGGAACAAGGCTATAAGATAACAAAATGTGGAAAAAGTGATGCGCTGTGAATAGTTTGCGGATGCACTGTACGTATGAGCCCAACTGCATGTACTGTTTCTAATCTGTAAGAATGTCTGTGATCCAGTGGCAGATTGAACTAGGTAGGTGAACTGGAAAAGTTTCTTATCTAAGAGCCCTGGGGTGATTGTATTGAAAGTAGAACTAAAGTCCACAAACAAAATCCTCTCATATGCCTGTGGCTTCTCAATTTGTTGGTAAATAAAGCTCAGACCTTAATTTGCTGCATCATCTGCAGACTGGTTGGTTTTGTATGCAGACTGAAATGGGCCCAGGAAGTCTTTTTGTAATAATCTTGAGGTGTTCATTACCACAAAGGTTAAAGGTTCTGTGGCCTCATGCATAACACTGTGCGTAGAACTCGCACTAAAACATGACGTAAGCACAAAAGCCGAAATATGCTTACGCACAGAAAAATCCAGATGCATAAATCTGTCCGTTTGCCAACTTCTGCATTCTTCCACTACATAAATCCCAGTCAGTGTGAAAAGTAACGCTCGTGCACACACTTGCTGTCCCACCCCAACTCCTCCCAGAATTATGCCTCTTTGAATATGCAAATCAATATAAATAGCCCTTAAGCTCAGTGTTCTGTGAAGACAATGGCAAAAGCACAAGGGAAAATAGAATATCAGCGAATAACAAGTGGAGGCAAAAAAAACGTACTATTTGTTGGTTTAAACAGTGGTATAAACAACAAAAGGAAGTTGATCAACTGACGTAGCGTGTCGGAGAAACTCGAAAGCTCAAGTTCACAAAGTCTCACAGTGCCAAAAAAAAAGTCACATATCAAAGTCGCAGTGAAAAGGTGAGTTGTAGCCCACCGTCTGAGTGTTATATGAAAGCTTATTAGGGTACAGACAAAAAAAAAAATAGGCACACAGTGGGGAAAAAAAGCACGAAATGTCAACTTTAATCTCAATTTCCTCTTTAATCACGTAGTTTATTTTGTCATTAAAGTAGAACATCATAAACTTCATCTTTAAATACTTTAATTTACTAGTTTCTCAAATCCCCATCAGTAACTAAAGTCGAATGTTAAATGCTTTGTTTTGTATTTGATCTTTTATGTGCTCTGTGTATGAATCACTCCGTGCTTCTGTTCTTTCTCTTTCTCCGACAGGGCACAGAATCCATTACATTCGTGATATTACAGCTCTCTGAATAATTAAAATATTGAGATGTATACGTGATATCATTTTCATGGTGATTGGAATGAAAGCATGTTAAACATGGGAACACGATGGCGCAGTGACTGTTCGTGTCTCACACGAGATGCTGCTGCGCCATGCGCGACCTTCAATGTAATTTATTTTAGCAGCACTGTCTCTTTCAAACATACTAACCTCCAATTCCTGTCCTTCCCCAAATACCCAATCGCCACACAATCAGCTCTGTAATAGACGTTAAGCCATCTTTAATCTTACGACGATTCTGCAAAACTTTTAAGGAACATTGAAATATCTTCATAGTACGTGTTTAATTATTCTATCCGTCTATCCTTCCAGTGTCGCTCCAGCCTCAGTAAATATACAGTGCGAGGCAGGAACAATACCTGAACTTGCCAGTGCTGCGGCACCGTGTCCTCACATATTTAATTATTAGCAATACAGATTATTTAAATTAGTTTTATCTGTATAATATAATCAACATAGTTTGCTGCATTTCATCTTAAAAATGATATTGTCATCATATGTAAATACGCGCTTTATAAAGTGGCACAACAGTGGGGTAATTGTACTTATAAGTACAAACAGTTCTACAAGGAGCAGTTGAGTGCGTTTATAGTTCTTGGGATGAAACTGTTTCTAAACCGCGAGGTCCGTACAGGAAAGGCTTTGAAATGTTTGCCGTAGCTGAGGCAGCGTGTGCTTGATGCTGTATACCGATAATTCTCTTTCCGATCAGCTGCTGCTGTGATTTCCCCACTCTGATACAGTGACATAAATACTCCTAGTGGTGCAGTGAGAGTAATATGGAAAAAGATGATCCGCTGTGGCAACTCCTAATGGGAGCAGCTGAAAGAAGGTGCAGTGAAAGTAACAACGCTAAAGCAGTTATGGTATTTTGAATACTATGGCTATTCCCTGGACAATTTTATATTACAGGTTAATTACAATCAGATGCATTACACTAATAAACAATATGCAATTAATTTTAGTGCATTTATAAAGCCGCGCCAGGAAAATTAAGGATAAACCACACAGGAACAGTAGCACTGTTTTGACGCTGGGTGCCGCCAGTCTGCAAAACCGAGCGGAGAACTTGCGTACGACAGGGTATGAGGTACTATGGAAATGTGTGTGGCTTTACGCCAAGTTTAGGTTTTATACATCGCGATTTGAACGTGGAAACGTTCTTACGCAACATTTCTGTGCGTGCACACCGTTTATACATGAGGCCCCAGATGTGTATGTTCAGGACTTCAGGAATTGCTTTGCATATGTATTCACAAGTGTTACACTTATGTGTTAATGGTGAAGAGTGAGGAGCACAAGCATTTTCCCAATAAAAATCAGTGTATTCCATGCATTTGACAGTGGCATTTGAATTTTTAAGTTCCAGTTTGTAGTTGCTGACTAATTTTTGAGTCTGCCTGAAAAATGATTGGGGTTGCGATGCCTGATTTCATCATATAGTTGTACTGTCATATGATCAGAAGAATTTCTGTCCTAGCAAATATCACTCGGCTACAACTAACAAATTTCATTGTGATTCGATCACAGAATTTTGTACATTGGGTATTCCAATTATAATGCTCCTTTTTTAACTTTATCTATATTTTAATCTCCATATATAACACACACAACTAAATGACCGATGACGAAAGCATCTCGGGAAACCTATACTGGATAAACCAGAAATAAACACAATGGTAAATTACTACGCACTTCTAATCCTGTCTGTCATATAGACAGACTGTATTGTCCATGCCTCAACCATTTGTGTATCCAGTTATGCCTTTTTCTTTTCTTTGTAGTTACAGAGCACAATATAGCAAGAGTTTGGAATGCAGCTCTTTGACATTTTGAGAAGACCTTTGTTGTTTTAATGGTTAAAACTCTCTGCCGGGACCATGTACATTTATAGTGCGAGAACCCATGTTGAATTTCAGTTTCTCTCTGCTTTGCGTTGTTGCTGAATTTGTTCTTACTGAACTTCTAGCCCACTTTGGCAAGCAGCATGCCACTTTTCAAAAGAGAGAGCACTTAATATTCCCTGGCCCATTTATACTCTGGTGCAGACTGTTGCAGACAGCTGTGCACAGAGGATGCACACTCTGGTCTGTTTATAGTTCAGGCATTTGGCGCACAAAACTGTGCCGTTGCAGAGAACTCTGGCATTTCTCCCGAAGTTGTTGGTGTTTTTTTTTTTTTTTTTTTCTTTGCCTTAACATGATGATCTTGCAGATATTTTCATTACTGCCTGCACAAACTTTTGTCTTTGCCCACTGTCTCTGCGATTTCTTGCCATGAGTCTAAGATCCTATTTACTATTGCTGTGTGCTTTAAATGTTGTATTGTTTAGTTGCTAATAGTGATACCTGTTACAGCTGTTCTCCGATGACTGCATGTGTTAATGTGTAGCGCATGTGCAGTCAACAAGCACAGGTCTGTGCAGTTACAAAATTCTAGAGACACGTGTTGGGCATGTCATGTATAAGCTGGTCATTAGCATTTGATCTTGCACTGATTAAGTCCCTTCCCATTGTACACACCAACCATTATCGATTGGATGGTTTAGTGAGTTTTTTAGACCAGCCCTGCTGTAATTGCTTGCTGCTTCTATTGGATCACCAAGACGACTATTAATCTTGACTGTATAGGAAGGAACAAAATCAAAAGGTTTATGTAGATGGAACAATTGGAGGATGATTACTATACCTTAAGGGGGTATGAGTGGAGGCCCAGCAGGTCCCTTCAACCCTATCTTTCCCTGCTGGTACTCCCCCTGAGATGGTGTCCCTCAGGATATGCCTACACATCACTTCATTCATGTGGTTTTGGTGTAGTGGTCAGTGTGCAGCTAATTCAACTTTTGCTTTTTGGAACTTTTATTATTTTTGGACTGCAATTGGTTTAATCTGCAGATTCAGAACTCTCAAGTATTTAGGCCCAACTGTACTTGAGTATTTAAACAGGTACCTTATCACGTTAGTTTTTATCAGAATCCCTTACGGTTTCACTGTCTCAGTTTTACTGCTAGAAGGCAGAGTAACTTTGTCATTACTGCTGATGAGGGGCTCCTCAACAACATTGCTTGTATCACTGTCAAGAGTGTGCAAAATCTTGGCTGCTGAAGAATATTTGAATTGCTATAATGTAAGACTCTGCTACTGGACTAAGCACTTTACAACCTGAGTAATCCTTGGGTCTAACGCTTATGCGAGACATGTTTGTAGAGTTGCCGAAGTGACACTTGGAACTAACGCTAAGAAAATTAAAGGCTTTTTGTACTTCAGTCATCTCCATATGGATGTTAAAGAATTCACTGACATCTCTCAGTCCTAACGTGCTAAGTGAATGTTCTAGAAGATAGAAAACTTTGTTGTGTAGTGAATGAATATACATAAGTTGCTGAAATTTAAAGGGTTCTGCTAGATGTGATATGCAACTTTGTATGCCTGCCTTCCTGCAGCTGATTTTGCACTGTAAACTGCTACCAGGGTATTTTCTCTGTAATTGAATTAGTTCTGAAAAAAGAAAGCACAGGCAGATTCAGGCACCCTCTACAAGTGAAGTTTTTAAAAACACCACTTTTCCTTTTTTTTTTTTTTTTTTTTT
>JANRMT010062818.1:26149982-26326199 GCA_026402145.1 Polypterus bichir lapradei
TTTTTTTTTTTTTTTTTTTTTAGATTTCCCAGCCAACAATATTGTCAAATTCCTTGTTGGCTTTACTAACAAAGGAAATGAAGACTTTGTGGTTGAATCTTTGGATGCTTCCTTTCGATATCCCCAGGATTATCAGTTCTATATCCAGAACTTCACCGCCCTACAGCTGAATACCTTGGTGCAGCCTCAACGACAAGCAACCTTTGAATATTCCTTTATTCCAGCTGAGCCAATGGGGGGCCGTCCTTTTGGCCTTGTTATTAATCTCAACTACAAGGATCTTTCTGTAAGTAGCTAAAATGTATTAGCAAATCTTAATGATGCATTTAATAAAGGTCTGTTTTCTCAAAAATTAAAACCAATTTTGGTTTCATATGGTGAACCATTCTTCAGCAATTAATCAATATTAAGATGAGAGAAATCAATTTTTGGGGTGCAAGGATATGGTTTTTGAAAGGATAATATGAATGATCACATAATTACTTGATTCAGGGGAACAAATAATAAAGTAGTCAGAGCAATTAATCAATGCAATTTATATTGTCTTAAATAACACTTAAACAATAACTTTTTTTTTTAAATGAGTTCCTCAGTTATACATTTATTTTTTTTTATATTGTGTTTGAGTTTGCAAGCAGTTCAGCTCCTCTTCATTTAACAATTCAATAAACCAAGTAAAACAGTAGCTCAATTCTTAAATATATGCTCCATTTGTATTTTACCCAGTGACAGGATAAATCTAGATGAATAATCTGGTGAACTGACCAGTTTGAAGTGTTTAATACTACTGACTGACATCCTGCTGAATGTCTACAACATGTCTCAACCTTTGGACATTTTTTGATATTCTTAAAGTTCTCAGTGGTCCAATTAACATGTCATTCACTGGTAGATTGAACCACTTTAAAACAATATTACAAGAAAGAAGGAATTCTTCCTTGCAGAAGCATGTTAAACTTTATGCAAAATCTCTCTTGCTGCTCTGTTACAAATTTGGGTTCGATGTATGCCATAACAGAACAAATAATGAAGGACTGAGCAGTTGTCCTTGGCTGCTGAATGTTTTTAGTATACAATATGTATACCCCAACTCTATTCGCTCGCTTTTCATGAGCACTTAAATGTCACAGTCATTTAATTAATTGATATTAGCAGTTAAACACTTCTATACCTCAACTTAGTTTTGAATTATACACGTCTTTTGTTCCCCCACAATATACCAGCTAGACATTCCTAATGTAATTATAAATATGGATTACTATTTTAATTATGCAGTACATTTCTTTTCAAAGCTTATACTGTATGACACAAATAATAAAATGCATACAAATGTTCATAAGTTGTTTATAAGGAAGATGCAAGGATAAATTTATGTTTGAAAGTAAAATAGACTCATTTTGCTTTTAAGCTAACAAACCAATTGTTAATCAGCAATTTCAGGTTCATTCTTTTTCAAATTGAAAATGTATGCTGGTGTATTAAACACAAGCTTGCTCAGCATCTAAATTCGGACAAGAGGTATCTATTTTAATTAAAGAACAAAATTAAAAGGTCTGAATTCATTAAAAACAGCTTTTCTTGCCATTTGTCTTAATTGCACAGCATGACTCCTTTGATCCCATCTTCAGTTTATTAATCCACTTTCTTTGATATAAAATCTAATATTCCAGACTTCTCTCTCACTCTGGTAAAAGTTTGCCTTGCTGATCTGTTTATAGGAAGTTAACAGCAAAGAAAGACACATGCACTAGTCAAATCTACTTCAGGCAAAAGGGCACTACAACTGAATTACTGTAAAGCTTAGAAAAGCAGATACAAAAACCTAATTTTTTTGTGATAGACAAATTTACTGAATGCCACTAGTCCAATTGACCAGTTTAGTTCGGCCATTTGATTGGAGCATTCCTAAACTGCACCACAGGATCACAGAAATTCTATGAACTAATAAGCAGAAAGTTGAGATTTTTAAGGTCTGTTCTTACTTTTTTTTGGAGTTGCCGTGGAATTTCTAAGAGTTCTGCTGACAAAGTAAATTTGACTTTTAAATATGTTTTAATACCATTTATATAGCACATTTTCATACAGATAATGCAGCTCAAAGTGCTTTACATGATAAAGGAGAAAGACAAAATAAATAAGAAATAAAATAAGGGAACAATTAACATAGAATAAAAGTAAGGTCCGATGTAGGGAATCCATTCCTGGGGATGAAACTGCTGTAATTCCCGGAAAACCGGGAACGGCCAAGCTCGCATATATAGCGTGTAAAAATCAATCAAGAAATAACAGTTGAAAATAATTAAGAAGCATGTTTTTTTTGGCCCATGGTGTAATATGTTGCTGATTAATTCAGTCAGCAATAGACCAGCAGCAGTCTGTCTCCCGGCTCTGACTAAGACTGAGCACAGTGGACTGGGAGGAGTCTGCACTCTGCAGCTCACAAATGCTGGGACAGGGCAGACTTCATTGATGTCTGTCAGACAACAGCTTTGAACGGCAACTTGAAAGTGCAATGCGTCAGCCTGTTATCTGTGCCAAGAAACTTGCCATCGCAGAATGATGACAAGAAACTGGATGCATTAGTAAAAGCTGAAATGGCGGTGTTTAGAACAAGTGTATCAGTATCTGATGACTGTGCTGCCTACTTCAGTGGAGGCAGAGCGTACTTTCTCAGCAGCTGGCGTACTCTGCACGATGGTGTGCTCTCGCCTGGACGACCACACACTGAACACATTGTGCTTTTTACGCTGTTATTACCGCAACTAACTAGATCGGGGTGCCCAATGTGTCAATCACGATCGCAACGGTAGTGCAGGTAGATCGTGTTGCATTCAAAAAATTTTTTAAACTTTAGTCTATCATATATCCTCCCTATGGCATTTGCCACTTGATTGACATACAGGCCAGTCTGAGATCTCTTCTAACACACTGGTCATCCCGCATGCATGATCAAACGCGCGAGCCACTGCAAAACTATATAAGTGATCTAGTTAGCCTTCCAATTTATATTGACTAAAGAAGGGATTTTAAAAAAAAAAAAAAAAAAAAAATTGGGGAGGGTATGGGCTGGATGTGGAATTGGAGGAGGATTTTTTGTTCTCGAAATGTCACAATCGAAGTGTGTTTGTCTGACGTCCGAGGTTCGCTCCCCGATGAGGGGTGCAGTGGAGTGTGTACGCCTGACGAGCCCAAAATAGGGTAAAACACGTGTCGCGTACTCTTTGCATTATTTGACAGTTAACTATGTAACATTCTATGATCTGCTTCTTGCAACTGAGAGGGAACCCATGGCGGATGTCTGCTGACTTGCAGACCAACCACACGCGTTACCTGGTAGGTAATCACCCATACAAGCATTCGAAGTCTGTCTGTCTGTCTGTCTTTGACCTGGTCATTTTAAAAGTGGCTTGCAAGCCGAAAAAGTTTGGGCACCCCTGAACTAGATACATGTGCTTATATGACCGCATGAACTGCTTGTAGATAAGGTTAGTCTTTTATTGGTGTCAACATATTGCAGTAGTCTTACCTATGCTAATAAAAGGCAAAGCCCTCACTCACTGACTCACTCACTCATTCACTGACTTGTTCATCACTAATTCTCCAATTTCCCGTGTAGGTAGAAGGCTGAAATTTGGCAGGCTCATTCCTTACAGCTTACTTACAAAAGTTAGGTAGGTTTCATTTCGAAATTCTACGCGTAACGGTTATAACTGGAAGCTACTTATGTACATATATACGGCAAAAGCCTGCAGTTGCCGTGTGAGGCGGAGTTGCGTCCCTCATTGTCATGCCTCCCACATAATTGAGTGCCTGCCCATATAAGGCTGTCAGTCAGCAGCAATCCAATAAACACGCTGCCGCTAAATATTCGCGGGTGAAGGGCTGTGCTTATGCAAATGAAGATGAGATGGTCAGGGATAGACTAGTGTTTGGCACAAACTCCGCGAAAGTGCGAGAGAAACTTTTAAGTGCTGGGTCTTAGCTAACATTAAATAAAGCGGTGGACATCGCAAGATTGCACGAGATAGCACAAGCACAGCTGAGAACCTTCAATGCATGTACTCCGAGTGGCTCACGTGAACTGACTGTGAACGCAGTACGCAGAGAACAAGCAAGACCTCCAAAGAGCGTGGAGACTTGATCACGTGAACGTGTCTGCAAAAAGTGCCGTCTCCTGCCCCGCAAAAATAGTATAAAGGTCAAGCAGCCGGTGTGCGCGCGTAGCTGTGACGGCCTTTGTGACACTGACTGCGCTTCTGCCTTAAGTGAAAGTAAGCACTTTTAATTTTTTCCTCCTTCCCCTGAGCTATAGCCCAGACAACTGCAAATGCGGGATCCATTTTCTAGACCGCAGCAAACTAATATTAAGGCGCTTCGCACTTTCTTTTGCACGTATACGATTATGAGGTCGCGGAAGATACGCACAGGAGTGGAGGACCGACAGTGCCATCCCGGCCGGTTAATGGCAGGGCCGTCTCTCCAGTCCAAACGAGACCCACCGCGACGGTCCCCAAAAGGCGCTCATATCGTCAGCGAGGACTTCTCTCTACACTAAATAAAACAAAAGGACAAGTTTCCTTTCTTTACACCTTTTATCCCAAACCAAAGCCTTTCTCTCTTAACACTGCAGAGGACACAAAACTAATTTTCTTTAATTGCTGGTAATGACGATAAGGCACATTACCACAGGCAGAAATTAAAACGTTCACATAGAAAATGTAATTTTTATACCACAGCCGTCATGTAGCGCCTTTCAAAAGGGATTTACTACCGAGAGATGATCCATATGCATTTTGGCTGCTGTTAGTACAACTTACCTGTTGTGTTATACCATCTTTAAAATGTAGTTTACCTGAGACCACTCCAGTAGTGCTCAATGTATCTTTACTTCTTAAAACGTTAATGTTTTACTGTTTAATAACTACATTTTATTTTTTTCCCTTGCACTCAGTGAGCGAAGCCAATGGGTAAAATCATGTATGTGTGTGTATATATATATATATATATATATATATATATGACAGCAACAGTCATAACAGTGACAAAACAATTACATTGACAATCATGTTACGTTATTTTTAAAATGTTTCCTTTTCTTTTTCATAACTTCTTTAACACACTACTTCTCCGCTGTGAAGCGCGGGTATTTTGCTAGTTAAAAATAAGTGTCGGTCGTTCTAAAACTGTTCACATGTGAGTTGCCAGTGCACTGTGTCATCCCCGGGAATGACATGCAGGATTACCCAATTCCCGGGAATGGATTCCCTAGTCCGATGGCCAGGGAGGACAGAAAAAACAAACTCCAGACGGCTGGAGAAAAAAATAAAATCTGCAGGAGTTCCAGGCCACGAGACCGCCCAGCCCACTCTAGGCATTCTGCCTAACATAAATGACCTCAATCAGTCCTCATGGTGTTTATGGTTCTCATGGGGAAAAACTTGATGACGGCCATGTGGATTTATGGCCTTTAATCCATTAATGTAGGGACATCATGGTGCTTTGATCAGGTGGTGGTGGCGGCGGCGGCGCAGGTCACCACCCCAGAAAGCCGGAAAAAGAACAGAAGAGAAAGTAGGGGTTAGTATGGATTTTGAATATGAAAACCATTAATAATAATGATGATGATGATTAATTGAATATACAGAGTATCAGGAATAAACTAAGATGAGGCTATGAGAAAGCCATATTAAAGTAATGTGTTTTCAGCAGGGTTTTTTTTTTTTATTTTATTTTATATAAAGTGCTCCACTGTATTAGCCTGGCAAATTCTTATTGGCAAGCTATTCCAGATTTTAGGTGCATAACAGCAGAAAGCCGCCTCACCACTTCTTTCTAAGTAGACACTCATTTGAAGATCTAAGGTTACGATTTGGAGTGTAAGACATTCAGAAATATAAGATGGAGCGAGATTGTTTAAGGCTTTGTAAAGTATAAGCAGGATTTTAAAGTCCATTCTAAATGACACAGGTAACGAATGTAGTGACATCAAAACTGGAGAGATGTGCTCAGATTTTCTTTTCCTAGTTAAGATTCTAGCAGCTGCATTCTGCACTAGTTTCAATTGATTTCTGTCTTTTTAGGATAGTCCTGAGAGGAGTGCGTTACAGTAATCTAGTCAATTGAAAACAAAAGTGTGAATTAATTTCTTAGTGTCTTACGATATTATGAGGTCTAACTTTTGCTATACTTAAGTGGAAAAATGCTGTCCTAGTAATCTGATTAATATGTGATTTTAAAATTCAGGTCAGAGTCAATAATTACCCCTAAATTCTTTACCTCCGTCTTGACTTTTAATCCTAATGTATCTAGTTTATTTCTATTAACCTCACTATATCCATTATTGCCAATCACTAAAATTTGTTTTCTCTTTATTTAGTTTGAGAAAATTACTACACATCCATTCAGAAACACATGAAAGACATTGTGTCAGTGATTCGAGAGAGTCACGGTCGTCAGATGCTATTTAGAAGTACAGTTGTGTGTCCTCAGCATAGCTATGGTAGCTCACGTTATTCCCCGAGATAATCTGACCTAACAGAAGCATGTAAATCGAAAAGAGCAGCCGACCCAGGATAGAGCCTTGTGGAACACCATATAGAATATCATGGGTCTTTGAAGTATAATTGCCACAACTTACAGAGATTTTTCTACCTGTCAGGTAGGATTCAAACCAATTTAAGACATTGCCAGAGAGGCCCACCCATTGACCAAGGCGATTTCTAAGAATATTGTGATTAATTGGTATTAAATGCGGCACTCAGATCTAGGAGGATGAGAACAGATAAATTGCCTCTCTCTGCATTTACACACAAGTCATTAACTACTTTAACAAGTGCAGTTTCTGTACTGTGATTTGTTCTGAAACTTATCAAGAATATCATGTTTATTGAGGTGGTCATTAAGCTGCATAATGACTTCCTTCTCTGGAATTTTACTTAAGAAAGGCAGGTTAGAAATGGGTCTAAAATTTTCAAAAGCAGAGGGGTCAAGATTATTTTTCTTGAGCAGGGGTTTAACTACAGCATTCCTAAGACAGTCTGGGAAGACCCCCGTATCTAATGACAAGTTTACTATGTCAAGAATGCTATCAATTAGTACACCCGATACTACTTTGAAAACGCTTCTTGGTATTGGGTCGAGGATGCAGGTGGAGGGTCTCAGCTGAGAAATTGTTTTATATAAATAAGGTAAATCTATCCTGGTGACAGAATTTAATTTGTTTAAAATGGAGTGGTTCAGTATTGGGGAGATGTACTATATTAGTTCTAATATCAAATTTTTTTTATTAAAAAAAATACAGCAAAAGCCTCAAGTTGCACTGGAAGTTTTTTGGAGGCATTCCATTGAGTGACCTGGATTTAGCAGACAATCGTAGAGAATAAGACTCTGGGATTACTAGCATTGTTATTTATAATTCTAGAGAAATAACAGCGCCTCTCAAGACAGACTATATTGTTATTTTAACTTTCAATGTTTCATAATGGCCAGTCAGTTTAGTTTTTCTCCATTTACGCTCAGCTCTCCAGCATGTTCTCCTAAGATCAGACACTCTTTGGGTCTTCCACAGTATAACAGTACGAGAAGATTTAACTATCTTTTCAGGTTCGACTGTCAGCAGCAGCTCTCACCTTAATATTAAAATTTTCCACATTACTATTTACATTATTCTCATTATTGTAGTAAGCACTACAAATGGACTGGTTGCTTAGAATGTTTTAAATTTTGAAGCTGCTGATGAATCAAAGGAGCGTTTAACAATACACTTCTTGTGAATATTTTCTATCATTATTTCTTTATTAAATAGTAACAGAAAATGGTCTGCTAGACCAATATCAATGATCTGCTTCACATCAACTTTTAGTCCTTTAGTAATTTACTAAACGTATGACCTGCTTTGTGTGGGCTGACTAATGTGCTGGCTCTTGAACCAGGAGGTTCACAAATTCTTTTACTTTCACATGAATTATCGATATGAAAGTTAGTCGCCGACTATTAGGAGTGTGTCATAGTTCGTAATTACAATTGACACCAAGTCTGAGAATTCCTCAAAGAAAGACGCATTGTATTTAGGTCTATGCACGGATAATACTAGAAACTGAGCAACTCCATGAATAACAATGGCAAGATACTCAAAGGACTTGAATTTACCAAAACTGACATCTTTACACTTTAACCGGCTTGACTAAATGTTTGCTGAACCGCCGCTTTTCTTACCTTGGTGATCCGCATGAGCAAAGCTGTAATTCGGAGGCACAGATTTGATTAAAATAGCTGCACCATCAGAGCTAAGCCACGTTTCACTTAGTGCAATAAAATCAATCTTCCTATCACTAATAAGATTGTTGATGGAAAAGGTCTTGTTGGTTAATGCTCTTAACATTTAATAGACCCATACTTAATGTTTTGGAAGAACAGAAGTGAATTGTATGTGTGTTATGGGTATTTGAGATAGAAATTAAGTTGTTTTTATTAGCGCAGCTCTGTGTGTATTTTTTTTATTTAATCTATAATCTATTTTTATAGTTAACTCTTTTAGGACAATTTTTTTTTTGTTTTCTCCCAGGGCTGAATATTTTTCCAAAAACTATCCATTTTTTTAAAAAAAGAACACAAAGCAATTGTTTAACATATCAAATCAACAAAAAATATTTATTTTTGACAAATGTTACTGTCTAGCATGTTGTATAGTATGATTTCACATACATATCACCTACATGTTACACAGCAAAGTATGATATCGCTCAAAGCTGCCAATTGCATGCATTGCCACATTGTACTGCTTACAATATGTGTTGCTTTGGTGCCTCCTTTTCATTTGTCTGTTGCTGCACTTTCACACACACTCACCTAAAGGATTTCTCATTAATGCAATTATCTAATCAACCAATCCCATGGCAGTTGCTTCAATGCATTTAGGGGTGTGGTCCTGGTCAAGACAATCAATCTCCTGAACTCCAAACTTAATGTCAGAATGGGAAAGAAAGGTGATTTAAGCAATTTTGAGCATGGCATGGTTGTTGGTGCCAGACGGGCCGGTCTGAGTATTTCACAATCTGCTCAGTTACTGGGATTTTCACGCACAACCATTTCTAGGGTTTACAAAGAATGGTGTGAAAAGGGAAAAACATCCAGTATGCGGCAGTCCTGTGGGCGAAAATGCCTAGTTGATGCTAGAGGTCAGAGGAGAATAGGCCGACTGATTCAAGCTGATAGAAGAGCAACTTTGACTGAAATAACCACTCATTACAACCGAGGTATGCAGCAAAGCATTTGAAGCCACAACACGCACAACCTTGAGGCAGATGGGCTACAACAGCAGAAGACCCCACCGGGTTCCACTCATCTCCACTACAAATAGGAAAAAGAGGCAACAATTTGCACGAGCTCACCAAAATTGGACAGTTGAAGACTGGAAAAATGTTGCCTGGTCTGATGAGTCTCAATTTCTGTTGAGACATTCAAATGGTAGAGTCAGAATTTGGCGTAAACAGAATGAGATCATGGATCCATCATGCCTTGTTACCACTGTGCAGGCTGGTGGTGGTGTAATGGTGTGGGGGATGTTTTCTTGGCACACTTTAGGCCCCTTAGTGCCAATTGGGCATCGTTTAAATGCCACAGGCTACCTGAGCATTGTTTCTGACCATGTCCATCCCTTCATGACCACCATGTACCCATCCTCTGATGGCTACTTCCAGCAGGATAATGCACCATGTCACAAAGCTCGAATCATTTCAAATTGGTTTCTTGAACATGACAATGAGTTCACTGTACTAAAATGGCCCCCACAGTCGCCAGATCTCAACCCAATAGAGCATCTTTGGGATGTGGTGGAACGGGAGCTTTGTGCCCTGGATGTGCATCCCACAAATCTCCAACTGCAAGATGCTATGCTATCAATATGGGCCAACATTTCTAAAGAATGCTTTCAGCACCTTGTTGAATCAATGCCATGTAGAATTAAGGCAGTTATGAAGGCGAAAGAGGGTCAAACACCGTATTAGTATGGTGTTCCTAATAATCCTTTAGGTGAGTGTATATTGTTAGTGTGTACTGTAGAGAGACAAGTCACCCGTTCGACATCGTGCCATGCCACTGCCACCAGGTTTTCTGCTAGCATGAAAACTGTATTGTCACCTCTTTTCATGTTCAGCCCGTCTGGCTTCAACTGTGAAGCCATGTGTTTCCTGTTCACCCTCACTGTGCCTCAAGCTCCAATTCCCCTGCTCTGTAGCTCCATGAACAATTCTGGGCATGTATAAAAATTGTCCATGTACACAACATGACCCAAATGTTCATAGCCCTGAAGCAGCTCCAGCACAGCCTGACTTGTCAAGGGGCAGTTCTCTCTTTGAAAGAAATACTTTCCTGTATATGTAATTACTTCCAGGCAGAAACCAGTGTTTTCTTCTGCCAGTATAAAATCCTTTATGCCATACTTTGTAGGCTTGTCTGGCATATATTAGCAGAAACAAAGGCATCCCTTTTATTTTATCATAGATTCATGCACAGACAAATCACAGCCAGGCTGATAAAATTGTTTATATGTTGGTTCCACAATGTCAAGCAGGGGCTGAACTTTATGCATGGGGTTATAGCCTGTCTCACCCCTTGGGGATTTGCTTCTGTTTACCACAGAAGTGAATAAAACTTTGTACCATCACGTACCTATCACACAGCCTAACATGTCCAAAGCCACCAGGGGACAAAGCACATTTGGACCAATGCTCCCTGAAGTTATATCACCAGTCTAGTCCCATCTCTATTTGTAATGCCGCCACAACACCCTTCATCTCGTCTTTTGTTGCGGGTTTCCACTTTGAAAAACGAGAATGCAAGGGCAGCCTGCAATTCAAAAAATTGCTCTGCATACCAGTTTGTCTCATCTGACAGTAGCTGAAAAGTGGCATCAGGAGAGAGCAGCATAAAGTAGTCCAGCGGCTGGTAATCTGTCGTGTCCAACAGCAAGCCATGCCATCTTGTGAAGTCCGGTAGCCAGTTCGGCTCCCACAGATCAATGTCTGGGTATTCCACCCACGCGAACCTTGCTGTAGGCGCATTGGCTGCGCAAATGCGCTCAGCTGGCAGCCGATCAGCTGGGGCGGCATTGGCTGGTGTCCAGTCAGCTGATGCCGGTTTCTCACGCTCTTGCTCGATCTCCTGGGGCCTCATGTATAACGCTGTGCGTAGAACTCACAATATAACATGGCGTAAGGACAAAAGCGGGAATGTGCATACGCACAGATAAATCAAGATGTAGGAAATGTGCATACATACAGAAAAATCCAGATGCAGGAATCTGTGCGTACGCAAACTTCCACGTTCTTCCGCTTCATAAATCCCAATCGGCGTGAAAAGTAACATGTGCACGCGCCAGGTGTCCCGTCCCCAACTCTTCCCAGAATTACACCTCTTTGAATGTGTAAATCCTTATAAATAGCCCTTAAGCTCAGCGCTCTGTGAAAAAACAATGGGAAAAGCACAAGGGAAAATAGAAGAATTTCAGCGAATACCAAGTGGAGGCAAGGAAAAACTTACTATTTGTTAGTTTAAACAGTGGTATAAACAACAAAAGGAAGTTGATCGACTGACATAGTGTCGGAGAAACTCGAAAGCTCAAGTTAAAAAAGTTGCCCAGTGCCCGAAATAAAAAAGAAGCTGTCAGATATCAAAGTCGCCGTGAAAAGGCGAGTCGTAGCCCACCGTCTGAGTGTCATATTAAAGCTTATTTGGGTACAGAAAAAAAAAAATAGGCACACAGTGGGGGGAAAAGCACAAAATGTCAACTTTAATCTCAATGTCCACTTTAATCACACAGTTTTATTTTGTCATTAAAGTAGAACGTCATAAACTTCATCTTAAAATCAAAAAAAAATTTACTAGTTTCTCAAATCGCATCGTAACTAAAGTAGCATGTTAAATGCTTTGTTTTGTATTTGATCTTCTATGTGCTTTGTGTGTGAATCACTACATGCTTCCGGGTTTTCTCTTCCTCCGACAGGACACAGAATCCATTACATTCGTAATATTACAGCTCTCTGAATAATTAAAATACTGAGATGTGTACTTGATATTTTCATGATAATAGGAGTTAAAGCATGCTATTAAACATGGGAACACGATGGTGCAGTGATTGTGCGTGACCTTCAATGAAATAATATATTGCAGCAGTCTCTTTCAAACGTACTAACCCCCAATTCCTGTCCGTCCTTTTCTTTCGCCAAATACCCAATCACTACACAATCAGTTCTGTAATAGACATTAAGCCATTTGTAAGCTTAACGCAGATTCTTCAAAACTTTTAAGGAATATTGAAATATCTTCATAGTACATGTTTAATTCTATCCTTCACGCCAGTCCCAGTGAAGCATACAGTGCGAGGCAGGAACAATCCGTGAATGGAGCGCCAGATCCTTGCTAGCGTAGCGACACCATGTCCTTTAATTATTAACAATATAAATTATTTAAATGAAGTTTAGTTTTATCTTTATAATAAACATATATTTTGCTGCATTTCATCTTTAAAATGAAGATAAAGAAGGTGCAGTGAGCATAAGAATGCTAAAAAAAGCTGTGGTATTTGGAATAGTTTGGCCATTCTGTGGACCATTGTTACAGGTTAATTACAATCAGATGCCTTAAACTAATAAACAATATGCGGTTAATTTCAGTGTATTTATAAAGCCGCGTCAGGGATGTGGATCTGAAAAAGATAAACCACACAGGAACATTAGCACTGCTTTGACGCTGGGTGCCGCCAGTCTGCAAAACCTAGTGGAGAACTTGCGTATGACAGGCTATGAGGTACCGTGGAAAAGTGCGTGGCTTTACGTCAAGTTTAGGTTTTATACATCGCGATTTGAACGTGGAAATGTTCGTATGCAACATTTCTGTGCGTATGCACCGTTTATACATGAAACCCCTGGACAGGTTGCCAGTTATTTTTAGAGCACTTTAGCTCTCACTTGTGTAAATATAAGCAGACAGAAATAGCCTACTGATCACCATTGTGATGTTATAAACAACTTTGACAGGGAGAGAATTCTGTAAGAAACATCATCTTACTAAAATAAAATTTCTGAGAGAGACAGGAAAACAATCACTATATAAAATGTTACTTATTCATCTAACTGACATAATACTTGGATTTTCTCCCCAGGGACACCTAGACTACTAGTTTTTAACTAGCTACCTACTGAAACAACAATATTGATTTTTTTTTTATCTTTATTTAATTAGCATGCACTGATGTATTTAGTGCTGGCTTTTTTTTTTTTTTTTTAAAAAAAGTTTGCTGTAGAGGTTTTGTAGGCTAGTCTCAATGCCTGGCCCCCAAGATCCTTGGGATTACAGGCCTGACGCAACAGGAAGGCCATTAAGAACATCATGGAAACTGCTGAGAAGGGTTCATGATGGCTTTGATTTAAGAGGCGGGATCAGTTGAGCATGCACGATACCTGGACAGAAGTTGGAGTTTGATGTTTGAAAGACCTAAAACGCCCAGTAACCCCGGGAAACATCAGTGATGATGTGTCCAGGCTGCACTGGAAGGTGTGTGAAAATGCTTAACTATACATAAAGAATAATAATAATGAGACAAATTTCAGTAACAATTTTTATGTTTTTAGTGTGTCTACATAGTGACTTAGTAACATGCATACACATGAAATGACATTTAAGAATCAATACTTGATTAGTAATGGAACAGTTAACATCAGTATTTGCAAGATGTGGAACAAAGTTTTTTTTTTTCTTTTTTTTTTTTCTTTCAGAATTAACCTTAATTTAGCAAACATTTATCACTCCTTGTTTTACTACAATGCAATGACATCAGTTTTATAAAATATCTATTTAATCTTGCAAATATTAAAAATATATTGCTTCTTAAGTGATAAATGTTGTTCAGTAACACATTAGCCAAATTTATTACCCTGTTGGACATTTAAACTAATCTTGAATTACTTGAAGTTAAAGATACAGCAGAAAGACTTGTGTCTTTCTGTAATTCTACTAGTTACACACACATTCAGTTGATCACATATAGCAGTTGCGTTAATCCATCTGAGATGTTTCCTCACCGTTCCATATCCGACATAAAAGGAAGTGATTTTAAATGAAGATCTAGTGCTTATGTATGTTCATAGCAGTGATGCATGGATGGAACATAAAAGACAACCAGCCATCATGACTGATAACTCTGCTAATATGATCCGTGCGGTACAGCTTATGGAGCTACTTAATGTCAAGATTGCTCCCAGTGTGACTAACATCTGCCACAGGTTCCCTCATTTCTAATGTAGTGTACATGTGATAGTCACATTGAACAGCTGGACATTCAGGGAATTAGATTTCCAAATTAGGGCTACACTCTCCACTGACCTGAGAGATGTGGTGATGCTTTGCTTTAGTACCTCATAAAGCCCAGGTACAATAAGTCCATTTGCTTTCTATTTTGTATTGCATACCGCAGTTCCAAAACCTAGTCTCATATCTTTACGGATAAAAACTTAAGGTGCTGATTTTATGTGCAGTAGTAAAGTGCTTTTTCCATAGAAAGCCTTAACATGCACATTTTGCGACTTCTACTGAATTAGATGCCAAAAATGAAGATAAGCAAAAACCTACATATAGTAATAGAGCAAGATGGAGATCCACTAGCTCAATCTTGAGACTTCAAAATGGAATAGTTTGAATAAAAGATAATTAATCAGAAAAACTATATTTTACCCAGGCATAATTGGTAATGGGTGGGTTAATCACAATATTTGTAAATACTGTATATCAAATAGTCTAACCAGTAGGTCATAATTTGATGGCAGAAAACAGCTATTTGACTGCAGTTTTAATCCTCAGTTGAAGTATTTCAGTTCTCTTCATAAGGCCGGAGTTATACTTCACGCGACGCGATACATGCTGCAGAGGACGCTCCTGCTACGCAAGCGTTGTAGTGTTTATACTTGTGCGCGTACTTTACGTAAATCTGGAGGAATCCACCAAGTGGCAGTGCGAGATATTATCACGGTGAGAACATGTTCGGCTTCTCTGTGTTGTGAATTGCCTAAAACACCTATTGAATTCCGATAACACCTTACCGCAATATCTCTGAAAAGGATGTTTATTGATTAAATCCAGGGATGTGTCCATTCCAGCAAGCATTGGGCACGACTGAGAAACAATCCCTGGACAAGGTCTCCGCTCATCGCAAGGTGAATACAAGCACTCGCATACACTAGCGTCATTTTAGCAGCACCAAATCCCCAAATCTGCATATCTTTGGAAGGAAACCGGAGCACAGTGTGGAATACAAGCAGGATATACCAGCAACATAACTCCCTGTGAGACAGCAGTGCTATCGCTCCGCCGCTGTGTCACCCCCATGTGTGTAATTATTCCCCCCATGTGTGTAATTATTAACAGTATTCATTATTTAAACAAAATTATATGTAAAATGTAACATACACACTTTAATGCATTTAATCATGAAAGTGATATCAAGTACAAATCTAAAGATTCTAAATGTGCAGAGAGTTGAAATATCATGCATTTAATTTTTCTGTGTGGTGATAATATTGCTGCTTGCCGCAGCTGTCAGGTCCAAGAAGCTCGCAGCGATTAAAAACTGGGATGACGTTTACAACCGTTTGCCTTAATGATAAAGTAAACTACGAGGTTAAAGTGGGCAATTTGAGATTAAAACCGAAATTTCCACTTTAATCACAAAATACACGTTTTCACTGTGTCCTTTATTTTTTTCTCAGTGGCTCAAATACAGCGATATACATTATGTTGCTGCTGTTAAGTTGCAAAAAAAAAAAAAAAAAAGACGGCACAAAGATGTTATGTGAGACTTTTAAAATACATCGTGTCATTACAATCGGGAATATGTGACGCTTGAATATAAAATCACCACGAATGCATCAGTATGTCAGCATTGTGCTTCACCACATCAAACCATTCACCAAACAGCAAAGCACGCACATCGATCCCCGTAGGATCTGCATAGAGGCTTTGTCACATGTAGATAGTAAACCGAGACTCTGACGTCACATTCCGACTTTTAGCACACTGCGCCCCCCGACTTTTTGTTGGTACTGCAACTCGCGCACGCGTCACGTTAATTTCTGAGGACCTGCTCAGAGGACGCATGAAATGAACGCTGGGGACGCGTGGCAGCCATGATGCGGGCGCGTATGCGTTCTGAGCGTGAAGTATAAATGCTAATCAACATTCAGGTGCTATGCATACTACTGCCACCAACTGGTACACCCTGCTATGCACTCTCGTGCTTCTTGTAAATGCCAATCCAGTTTGTCTTTTTAAAAATCAATCAATCACAATGAAAAACGTCATATGTAAGATTTTCCATTTTAATGACTTGAAAAATTACCCATTTAAAGATGTTCAGTGTCCTTAATATAGAGTTCATTTTACTTATATCGTGCAACTGATGTTCACAATAAGCTATCAGTAGTGCTTCTAGTGTAATTTACAAGCTTTTTTTTCCTCCAGTAAATGTTTACATTTACAAAGTCAAAACAGCTTTGGTTACTTTTTGAATTTATGAGAAAAAGCAGACTTTTTGCAGGCATATTTGACTAGCAGGCTCCTGGTCGCCCCTGTATGTTTGAGTTCGCATCATCATCATCGCCTTGAGAGTGCATGTGCTCAGAATCGTGAGCAGCAAGATGTGAACGTCTTGTGCTGTGCGGTTTCCAGCAGAGCAAGTGCACCAGTGTATTTTCCATATGTCTTTGTTGTGGAAATTATGCATCTCCAAAAAGAATGTGCAGGGTGGTCCACATCTAATTATGCAGATCCAGATCGTCTGGATGACTTTTATTTATGCTGGGATGATTCCAGTTCGGCATGAAGACGATTCTTCATGTTACCAGTTCGCATTTCTCGATGGTCCAGGATTTTTTGGGTGATTGTCTATGTAGTAAACTTAAGTTATAGCGTAATGAAAATTGCATAATTAGATCTGGACCACCCTGTACATGTCAATGAGCCCTAAATATTTCCTGACCATGGTGCTAGACAGTGTCACATATTGGTTGGACTTACAAATTTCACTGTTCTCTGTGCACTTGACATTTTTTATTTCCTTGCTTTTTTGTATCACAATAATAAACCCACAATTTGAATTATGTTAACTTCTGGTTTACTGAATGAAGTTCAGTGTTCACTTGAACATGTTGGGTCTTTATTTTTCAGGGCAATGTTTTCCAAGATGCAGTTTTTAACCAAACTGTTACAATCACAGAGAGAGAAGATGGCTTGGATGGAGAAACGTAAGTAGTTTATTCAAGAAATTTACATTGTTAGTGGTTCTTTGTATCCAGTCTGTTAAATGCTAGTTCTTTTACAAATGTAGTCTAGGGCATATAGTAGTGTGCTTTTCATTTGTATTTGCCCTGTTATTGCCCATTTTGTTAATTACATTAACACAGGTAAAGCTTATTAGTCACAGAGATAGCTGAATGTATTACTTTTTATAACCAAAACTGAAGAGAAATATTCAATGGATTGAAAATTGATGAACACAAAAGTGCTACTCATTCATTCTATGAACCCACTTGCACATTTAAGTACATGCTAGCACTAAGATTAAGTTAGGAAGCAACTTTAGTGAGGATATACATTATCACAGAATGCTTGCTCATTATACCAGTTCAGAGTTGACTGTTAACCTGACATCTGGATATAGCAGAGCATCAGTGCTTAAATGGAGCAAGCATTTAAACAAAATACAGACAATGAGCATGCCAGGAGTCTCTCCCAGGTACCTGCTCTGAATTAGTGTTTTGTACTGTCACAGGGGTCTTTGTGTAGAGTATTAAAGCCCACTATAGAGATTGAAAGTGAAAATTGTTAACTAAATCTCACAAATAAATGAATGTTCACTGTTTTAAGCCAAAAATGTTAACAATGCTGAAAATGATTTTGTGTTCATATACAAATATTAGTGTTACTTGATATGTTAGGGTAAGTGCATACTATATCTTTAACGTTAAAAGTTATATTTGGTTAAAAGAACTGTGAGACAGTGCAGTGCAGCAAAAATGTTAAACCCTGGACTTCTGTCCGGTTATCTTTCAATTGTAATTGAGAAAGCAAACATTGTTTGGAGCTGCAGATGTACTGGTTTCTTGACTGTTTCCTTCACTGAGCTGACAACGCTATTCATGTTTCCGGTCCAGCTTTGAGACTCTTCCTCCATGTAATGACTCTGCGATCTGTTTTACTACTGGCCCTGCTTCACCTTGCTCACCTAGGGTCAGTGACAACTTGGTCTGCCACATTTGTTCCCACTTCTGTGATCCAGAAGATCCATTGGTGTTTGTAGATGGAGAAGCAGTAGTGGAGCTGCAGAAGTAGCAAGTTCTCAGCTGCCTTTCCCCTGCACTGCTGCTGCAAATGACATTCCAGATCCTGGATCTCATCCTTAAGACTCTCCAGGAAAGGTTTTCATGGCACTTTTGGCACTTTACTAGGTTGGACTGTAGGTCTTCTCGTCCCGCTTCTGACACTAATGTAGTACCAGCACTGAATGCCAGAATGTATTCTCTGCTCATTACATTACTCTTTTAGGTTGTTTGCTAGCTTTAAAGGAACCCCTTGCCATTGCCTCACTAGATGCTGTTCTTTTTGCGACACTGCAAGCATTGTGTCTTTATAGATGCACCTGTAGCTGGTAATGGGATGCTAGCTCATATGATGGGTGACTTATCTGTGCCTGAAGCAACTGTCAGTGCTATATTATGTTACCTATGTTAATAGTACTAGGGTGTTGTACCATGTTGGCCATTGTGAATGTAGTGAGAAGTCAATCAAAATGACACCTTTTATTGGCTAACTAAAAAGATTACAATATTCAAGCTTTCAAGGCAACTCGGACCCTTCTTCAGGCAAGATAAACATGATTAATCCCATTATTCTTAAGGTCATATAGAAAAATGTCATCAACATTCAAGTTGGCAACAGTAACCATCAAAACATCTGCAACTATGAGAAATGCTTATTATTGGAGCACAATGGTGATCGGCACTCTCCATTAAGTCATGGTCTTTGTTGGAGAAACTAAGATAAATGTTGGCATGCAAGTTAGTGAGAGAAATGTATCGTGATCCAACATATGCATTGATTAGAAGAGTAAAAACGGACACGGAATTCTGTATCATTAGACTCAAAATGTAACACTGATGAGCAGATTTTTTTTTTTCCCCCAGGAACAGGTCATTGCAGTGCAATCAATTCAAAGTGACACACTCACATATACCTCATTATACATAAAATGTAGAAGTTAAATGTTTCATGGCCCAGGAGTCACAGGGACAATTCAACTCATTACTGCATAGCTAAAATAGAGCTATTTAAAAAGACATACAGAAGCCTTCTTGCTTCTCAGAATAAAGTAATTTACTGGTGTCAATATAAGTCCCAAAATCACTGATGAATTTTAGTTGTAAGGTGCAAGATCTCATTTGTTATAAATGATAAAACCATGTAGCTGGTTAACTTTTATAAGCGTATGTGAGGAGGAGGTTAGGAGCATGCAGCTAAAGTGTAAAAACTAAATATTGACTATTATAACACTGTGCTGTTCAAATACTTTGGATAAACACCTCTTCATTAAATGTTTGTTTGTGAGGTTTGTCATTTGCATTTTACTTAAGAAATTGTACCAACACACCTCAGTAAAGAGGGCTATATAAAAATTAGCTGACTTGAATTGAACGGTTTTTTGCATCTTCCACGTTGTGCTTGCTTCTCAATGCACACTGACAATTGCTTTAAAGCCCTATTCTTTCTCAAAACTAACCACACCTATACCCATTCAAATAAAGCTTATCAAAATGATCCGAAATCCAACATAGAAAATGGACAAAGTTTTTTCATTCTAAACAAAAGCCAACTAAATAAAATATACCTAAATGAACTGCATTATTTTGATTGTCAGAAAATGAAATTTTTAGACTATTTTTTCCTCAATTCCTCTTTGGGTGTAGACCACCACATCCAAACAGTGGATCTGTTTCAAAAATTAGCAAAATATTGGTCACTTACTGTCACCCAAATGCCTGCCTTGCTTGACGAGGATAAAGATGGTTGGGACTGATCTCTAGCCAGTCGACTGGGGTATCACTACCTAAAAACACATTTTTGTTTTTGGTTAAAGTGTGCAGAGCACCGACAGTGGCCTGCTAAAAGCATGTTTTGGAACTGCACCCTTTCACAAGATGATCAGTGCAGTTAGATCATGGCCATGATGTAAAATCCATTATTGGCAGTTTCAATCAACCAGATCTCCGCTCATCTAAGGACTTGAGAGAATTGGCATTGTCCACCATGATGAAGCACAAAATGAGGGAAATTGTCCTTAAAGAATGATGTCACATAGTTCAGTAAAGCTTCAGACACTAGTAGAATCTGTTGACTCATTCAGGATAAGTCTTTCTCATGGCTTCCTATGGCCAAGCAACTTCATTTGGAAAAGTTACCTAGATGTTTCCTTCATTTTATTATGTATCAATCAATCTCTCTCTCTCTCTCTCTCTCTCTGTCTTTTCCGCCTGTATTAAGGATCTTCATGTACGTGTTCCTTTCTGGACTTGGGCTTCTTGTTGTTGTTGGTTTGCACCAGCTTCTGGAATCTAGAAAGGTAATATTTGATCTTTTTAGATTTGCTAAGAATTTACCTTTAATATTCCTTTTATTCAATGTGTTTTATTTACATTTTTTTTTTTTTTATTACATATTTGGATATATTTAGAGACGGAGACCAGCAACAAAGGTTGAAATGGGTACTTCCAGCCATAATGATGTGGATATGAGTTGGATTCCTCAAGAAACTCTCAATCAGATTAGTATGTTTTTTACATTTTAAAAGGGCATATGATTTAAATGTTTTTTAAACTTGTGTGCTTTTTCTGTTTACTGTACTCAAATTCTGAAAATGTTTTTCAAGAAACGAGTTCTGAATCTTCATAGTTAGCTTCAGTTACTGTTGGTTTTCTTGCTAAACAAGTTTTTATGGGCTTGTTCATACATTTCATTATTTTTAATTTAAAATCTCTGCTACAAAAATTTAATAGAAAATAGTTTCTTTAAATCTCCCATCTCTGCAAAGACCACAGCTGGAAGAATCATGCTGTTACCCCTTTTATATTAATAACTGATTCATTTGTAAATTATTACAACTCCATGGAGAACAGTCTGCCTTTTAAACAGAGAAGTGCTTTGATTGTTTGCAGTTATAAATGTGATACCAGTAACTTGTCGGCTCCTAGATGGCAGTTTGTTTGTTTTGTTTTTTTATGTGATGCATGACATGACCATATTGCATAGCAACAGGTTAGGAGAAAAAAATGTCTGTTTTATGTTTTTCAAATGATTCTCTTGTGAAGCACCGTGAATCATCCACGAATTCTAAAAGGCATTCTGCCATGACAGATGTACATGAAACAGTATGCAGAAGAATGTTTAAGTACATGCTATAAGCTCCTGGGCAATTCATAAGTTAGTCTTGCAATCTGTGGTGGTGTAAGACAACTTCCTGTTTTGTTTACATTACCTTTTCCTTTTATACCCGCAGCTGTTTTGAGAACTAGCTGTACTATTTATAAATACTTGCTTTAGTTTTTTGGGGACTGTGTTTTGTGCGCATTTACATTATACAAAGTGAAGTAACAGGTTTACCAAGGTTATTATAGTTTCTTACATATTAACTATTTTTTATTTATGTATTTCTGATATTTGAAGTTCAGGTTAGTTTTACGTGGTCTTCTATCTGTATTAAGTTTTATTTTTTGTGAAATAACTATTTGGGTTTTTTTTTGTCTTGCAGTCAAACAGAACTATAGATTTAATGGGTTTGGAAGTTTGTTTTGAAGCCTAGAGCTATGTCCCTTTTTTAAAACGAAGCAAATAAAACCATATACATATATTTTTTTAATCATTTGTGCTGAGCAAACTGCACTTTTGCATGCACAAGTATCAAATGTAACTGGAGTAAAGCAAAAAGAAATGGCTAAAGTAGTCTAATACTGCAAAGAAAAGAGTAAAAGAGAGGAAACACTCTCTCCATTGCACAGATCATTTTTCTACATTCCCACCATAATATTGTGCAGCATATATTTTAACTTTAAAGCTAAATCTCTTGAGTTTGAGGAATTGTTCAGGCCCCACCTAGATGTACTAAAGTAACCACAGTGAAACTAGTACGAAGTGTCAAGGTTTAGGGATATTTCAAGACAAGAACTTGCTGTTCTTGAACAGGGAGTGAGAGCAGGCAATAGATTTAGAAAGTATTCGGACCCCTTCACTACTTGCACACTGTGTTGTAGATTTAATTTGAAAGGTTTTAATTTGCTACTTTGCCCATGAATCTAATTAATTTCAATAACCCCTAATGACAAAGTGAAAACATTTTTCAGGAAAATTAGAAAATTAATTGAAAATCAAAAGGAATAGTGTGTGTGTGTGTGTGTGCGCGTAAGAAACAAATCTCAATTTTGAGAGAGAATGGAAGTAAGGAGAAAAAATTTAAAACATTCTGGGACCAATTTATTTTCATAATATCGGGAATTTTCAGCTGTAAATTTAAAAGTAAGCTTAAACCTCCAGTTCGGGTGTATAGACTCTTATGAATCTCTATCGGTTTGTCAAGGAATGATTTTATTGTTGTGAACAAAATGCAAACACCTGAATAAATATTTTATTTTTTTTTACTCGTGATTTTCCGTGGTTTTGGCTGAATAGCACATTTCAACTTTAGGCTTCTGAATTGTGCCTTAATATTTAGTAAGTGCAAACTAAGCCAGCAGCTCAACTGTTGCAATCAGTCACAGTTAACATGTGACGCCTATGTCACATTACAGGACTTTTCCAGTGATTTCCCATCCTTTCATTTATATTCTTCATTTACATAATCTCTGCTAGTTGGTGGCATGTAATGTGAAGCTGGTCACTTAATGTGACATACAAGCAAGTTGCAACTACTTTCTACAAACAGCAGGTTTGTCTGTCTGATGTCTTGTATTTTATATGCAAAACAGAATATGAAAAACTAAAGTAAGGGCAGAGAATTCTCAGTATGTGTTAACCCTTTGTACTGCACTGGCTCTGTCATGTAGCATGTCATTGACTTTCACAAAAAGGGGTGAAAATGACTCTAAGGTTTGTAAATGTGACATGGGCAGCGGTTTCAGCTGTATAAGTTGACATAATCTGGTGACAATATCTGTGACTGCGTTCTGCATTTCTGGTATACCCCATTACTATTAATCGTGTAATGAGTCCTTAACATTCTGTGACTTATGTACAGACTGAAATTCTGTAAGAGATCTGTACCTTGTAATGTCTGTCCTCAGGCCTGGAGATCCAGTGAACAGTAGCTTTAAAAGTTGCCTAACAGTTGTGTGATACCACATTCAGAACTGGCATAATAAAGTACAATTTCTGCAACATTATAATGCTTGTATGCTTCAGAATTATTAGAATTGGAATCTGTCCTGTCATCACTTTCAACTTCTAAAGAATTATCACTGTTTTCACATAATAAACTGCTCTCTTCTTTAGCCACCTCAGACCCTGTTCTAACAGCCCTTCACCATTGCTAGCTGCTCTTCATGGAATACATGTAAACTCCGTGACAGAGCGCATGCAACTAGTGGTGGACAAACTGTCACATGGATAATGTAAAGAGGTCATTTATTCATAAATTTTGGTGAAATTCAAAACCGCTGCAGTGCAGGTTGGCCCGTGCGCAAGACCAGTTGGTGAATTACAAGAATTTTTGTAATTTTCAGCATTTTGAATTTTAGTTTATTTTCGTAGTTTTGTATTAGTTTTGTCTGTTATTTGGTTATTAAAGTTGTTTTTTTATTAATAGTTCATCTAAGTTTTTGTATACAATAAATAACCGTAGAGTGTATGGTACAAAAGACCACAGATATTTGTTGAATGCACTCGGTGTATTTTCCACCTGTACACCATTCTTTAAAATATGGGGCTCCTGTTCAGTGGAAAACTGAGCAAAGAAAAATCAAATTTGCCTGACAAAGTACCTTTTACTGCCCTAGTTGTCTGATAATCTTGTGCATATTGTAGTACATATTGATTTACTCTTTGAAAATGTAAATGTGCATTTGCAGTTCTTAATAGCTACTGTACATGGCATTTTCATTACTGGTTGCTAGTGCATTGCATTTAAACATTGCCAAGCACAGCTGTTTCCCAAATTAATCAAATTCTTACATTTTTTAGGTAACAGATTAGACTGTAAAAGTGAAAATATTTGACTTGCATTTATATGATGGGCACAGAATAGATTTTGTATTTGAACTATAGACATATGCAGTGCATTAGTGGGTAATGCATGTTTGTTTTTTCATGTCTTTTTTTTTTTTTTTTTTTTTCTTTCAGTGGTAAGGCTTAATACAAACAAAATTAGGGATAAGAAAGAAGAGGGAGCTGCTCAATGCAAGCAAAGGCACTATGAAATTGTTACTACTGACTTGTAGCAAGCTTAAGATGGGTTTGCTTTCAGAAATAGGTAGCTTATGCTTTAATACATGGGTGGAAATGCAAGAGTAAATAGTGTCTGCTCTGCATTAGACTAAAACAGTATACCAGTAGTGCATTTTCAATGTGTCACTGCTCTTTTAACTTTAGGTACGTGTGTAGATACTTTCAGGAAAAAATAAGCAGCCAGACACCAAGATTCTTTAGCAGTTGCTGTCAATTTCCCTTAGCAGTCATTGAGGATCATCATTCTTGGTGACATTTGGTCAGATTTATGTCAAGATTGTTGCACTTTACTGATAGGTGCAAGAAGTTTAAACATTAAGTAGGGGGTTAGCTCAAGTTTTTAAAAATATAATATATAAGAAATATTTTTTTTTTTTTAATTATGTTTATAATGAAAAGTAATTTTACTGCTTTATTCCTTCAATGAATTTCTTGCTATTGGTAGACATTTTGCTGCATGTGTAAGGATAGACTTGCTGTTTCTTTTTTCTGTATTCTAACACTGATCTGCTATCTCTCAATTTGCTTTCTTTACATTCTGCCTTCAGTGCAAAGCAGACGAGGTGAGATGTCAGATTTTTCTTTGTGTAATTGGAAACTAACAAGTATAATTATGCCAAGATTTATGCTTCTAACCTGTTATGTGCTGTACATTTAACTTTATAGTGGTAGAAAGTTAGTTGTGAGAATTAAATGTACCTTGGAAGTAGTCACTTTTTGTGACACTAAAAAGTATATCTTGCTGCTGTTTTTTTATATTGTAATAAACTAACAACTAACAGTGCCTTAACCTTTTATGATATGTATTAATGAAAAGACTCATCAATTGTTGCTAATGGTACAACACTCCTGCAGAATTGATAGTTTTGTACTGATATTTTACTGCATCTTTCCCATTTTTCATCTTTTAGCATTTCTATTTATTGGAGTTGTCCAACTATGTATGACCTAGTTAGATTCTGTGCAACACCTAGCTGTCAATATTACCTCTCTTAATATGGACAAGTCCACTTTTAAGAGTTGGATTGCTTTTTATGTTACATAGAAGTACATTTTTAATAATAAATGCCTGTGTTTTTGTTTTTAGATAAAGCTTCGCCACGGAGGTCTCCACGTAAGAGGGCACAAAAAAGATCTGCAGGATCCGATGAATAGCTGTGACGAGAAGTTCCACCCACATTAACTCAGTCCATTATGTGGTAGATTGAAAATGTGTTGATGCCCAGAGAACATAATTGGGGGGAAAAAAAATTGGTGGGCCTTAACATACAAAAATTGGTATCCTGACTGCTGTGCACATCGTTTTTATAAAAAGTTATTCTTACATCAGATTACGGTGTCAATCTTTAGCCTAACCCACATGAACATTGTCAGTAAAGTCAAAAACACGCTTAATCAGTGTTGCTAGGTGTGGGAATTGTGGTGAAAGACACCACATTGCTTTTCAGCTGTTTTTTTTAAGATGCGTTAAATATTACCAACTAGATGTTTAAATCTAGGGATGGGCGTTATTAAATTGTTGGCTTCAGTAGAATGAAGCCACAGATTCCTGAATATTATGAACTTTTGTATTCATTGGTACTGAAAGATTACATCAGAAATGAAGATGAATACTGCTTTAAATAAATCAAGTCAACCAAACTAGAATATGATTACTCACATTATGTGTATGCCTTGAGCATACAGATGGGATTATGACATTACACTGCAAACACAACTTGATACACTGAGGCTTGCAGAGTCTCTTGCCTGATTTGGGGAGAAAACTTTTCCTGGTTAACTTTACATTGCTGAAATGTGCCTCCAGTTTTATTTTGCTTTTCCAAATGTTACATTTGTTTCCTAGTGTTTTAACTTTTTATGTTCTGTTGTCATAATGTTTTCTTCTCAATTTTTTTTTTAGTGAAATAACCACTGAATATTAAAAAGTGATAAACATTGAATGTCTGAGGCATTATGCGATCTTGCTAAAAATATGTTAATTAAAGGCCTCACTGTTTATGAAAACTGAAATGTAGGCAGCTTAATGTGTTTTTTTTTTTTTTGTTTTTGTTTTTTTTTTTTAAGCCCTTTAATTTGTAGTTTGGACCCCCCTTTTCCTGTTGCAGATGGATGCTAAATCTCAGGAAATTTAACAGAAAAAAGTGTTAATATGCTGTTTGAATGGGAGTTATGTACATTTGGCAAAATACGAGGAAGCTGCATTTTTTTTGAGTTGCATCTAAAGTTAAAGTCAAACCAGTTTGTACATTTATTTGTTTTTATGTCAATTCTTTGAATGGGAGTTTGCAGTCCATTATTAAAATATGTTTAAAAAGATTAGTTGTGCCAGTTTTTGTCTATAGTTTCTTTGTCTTGATAAACAAAATATTGTCTGGCACCATTGTGATGAATGAAGGGCCTGAACAACACTATTTTAATTGCTGTGCTCAAAGCATGAACTGTCACATACCATTTGCTTCACCTTTGATGTTAAAGTAACACAGTATACATTTGAGTCCCAAGTGACTTCTGGTGGCTAACGGATCTATGAAGCAGTTCTCTTTACCTTTAGAACAGAGATTTCAGGTTGAACACTGTACTGTCTGAAGTGATAAAAAAGTCAAATAGAAGATTTAATCTGAGTATTGAACACTGATAGAAGGAGATGGTCTTAACGTTAAGCAGATCACTTCACTGAAAGGTTGTGTGGTATTACTGGGAACTACATTTCTGTAAGGAACATCAAATGTTTCCATTAAAGAAATTGCTGAGAGTGTTTTAACGCCATTGAATTCCTGAAAAAGCTTACTGTCTTTACCTAACGTCTTGCCTATAATTAGAAGTGCCATAAGATCTGCTCACCTAACCATACAGCCCTTCCAAGACCACTAATAAGGGATCTTGGATTCATTAATCAGCAGATTGTGCTTTGTAGTGCAAAAAAAAAGGCTAATCTGTTGAGGGCTGATTTTAGTCTGGGAACTCCAAATGTCAGGAGGACTGTATACAGGTTTGGCCAAAAGTATTTGTAACTTTCCACAAATTAAAAAAAAAAAAAATAGTAAATTGTCACATGAAAAAGTTTGGGATCCCCTCTCAGCCTGCATAATTTACTCTTCTTTCAACAAAAAAGATAAGTGGTATGTCTTTCATTTCCTAGGAACATCGGAGTACTGCGGTGTTTTCTGAACAAAGATTTTCAGTGAAGCAGTATTTAGTTGTAGGAAATTAAATCAAAGTGGAAAAACTGGCTGTGCAAAAATGTGGATCCCCTTGTGATTTTGCTGATTTAAATGCATGTAACTGCTCAATATTGATTACCTGCAACACCAAATTGGTTGGATTAGCTCGTTAAGCCTTGAACTTCATAGACAGGTGTGTCCAATCATGAGAAAAGGTATTTAAGGTGGTCAATTGCAAGTTGTGCTTCCCTTTGACTCTCCTCTGAAGAGTGACAGCATGGGATCCTCAAAGCAATTCTCAATTTCTGAAAACAAAGATTGTTCAGTATCATGGTTTAGGGGAAGGCTACAAAAAGCTATCTCAGAGGTTTAAAGTGTCAGTTTCAACTCTAAGGAATGTAATCGGGATATGGAAGGCCACAGGCACAGTTGCTGTTAAACCCAGGTCTGGCAGACCAAGAAAAATACAGGAGTGACATATGCACAGGATTGTGAGAGTGGTTACAGACAAACCACAGATCACCTCCAAAAGACCTGCAAGAACATCTTGCTGCAGATGGTGTATTTGTGCATCGTTCTACAATTCAGAGCAATTTGCACAAAAACATCTGTATGGCAGGGTGATGAGAAAGAAGCCCTTTCTGCACTCACCCCACAAACAAAGTTGCTTGTTGTACTGTATGCAAATACTCATTTAGATAAGCCAGATTCATTTTGGAACAAAGTGCTTTGGACTGATGAGACAAAAATTGAGTTATTTGGTCATAACAAAAAGCACTTTGCATGGCGGAAGAAGAACACAGCGTTCCAAGAAAAACACCTGCTACCAACTGTCAAATTTGGTGAAGGTTCCATCATGCTTTAGGGTTGTGTGGCTAGTTCAGGAACTGGGGCCCTTGTTAAAGTCGAGGGTCGGATGAATTCAACCCAATATCAATAAATTCTTCAGGATGATGTTCAAGCATCAGTCACAAAGTTTGAGTTATGCAGGGGTTGGATATTCCAACAAGACAATGACCCAAAACACAAAGGCATTCATGCAGAGGGAGAAGTGCAATGTTCTGGAATGGCCATCACAGGCCCCTGACTTGAATATCATCGAAAATCTATGGGATGATTTGAAGCAGGCTGTCCATGCTCAGCAGCCATCAAATTTAACTGAACTGGAGAGATTTTGTATGGAAGAAGGTCAAAAATGCCTCCATCCAGAATCCAGACACTCATCAAAGGCTATAGGAGGCGTCTAGAAGCTGTTATGTTTGCAAAAGGAGGCTTAATTAAGTATTGATGTAATATCTCTGTTGGGGTGCCCAAATTTATGCACCTGTCTAATTTTGTTATGATGCATATTTTCTGTTAATCCAATAAACTTAATGTCACTGCTGAAATACTACTGTTTCCATAAGGCATGTCATGTATTCAAAGGAAGTTGCTACTTTGAAAGCTCAACCAATGATAAACAAAAATCCAAAGAATTAAGAGGGGTTCCCAAACATTTTCATATGACTAATTTAAAAAAGTAAAGCAAATAAATATGGCACAGACAAAGTCATTGGGATCTATTAGAAGTTGAGTCATAATTGGATTGCAGTGATAGGCTACAATATCTAAAAGATTTATGTTCCTGTGACCTTGGTAGCTAATACCAAGACATTTAAGGTCCATGGGACTGTAGTCAACTTCCCTGGGATGTGGCCACAAGAGGAAAATTTGACCCCAGATTGAGCAGAAGGCTAGTATTAAGGAGAAAGAACCATGGGAAATATTAAGACAGGTTAAGACTGACCTCCAAGATCAAGGTACTGCAATTTAAAGTGTAAGTGAGCCCAATTTCTGAAAGATGCACAAAAGCAATCTGATGTTTACAAGTCATACGTGAGTGTCCTTGGTACAGACTGAACTAGGTTAGAGTTTATTGGTGAGTCACAGCAGGTTTATGTTCATAGGGGACATAAAAGGGCTTACAAAGAAAAGCCCTATCCATACTGTGAAACGGGAAAGCTCAATAATGTTATTGGTGCTGCCTTTGGCACTGACTGCCTTTAGTCTGTGCAGAGCACATTGAAGTCAGAAGGGGGTCTGCTTGAGGGAGACATATTGCCCAATGTCCCAAAGCTCTGTCTCATTTGCAGGTCATAAGTGTTCCAGCAGGATAAGGACCCAAAACCTGCATCTAACAATACCCAAGAATTGTTGAAAAGAGTCCTAAAATTTGTTCAATTGAACATCAATGGGAAGAGTTGAAATGCTCAGTTGGAAACCTAAGAACTGGAGCAATTTAATCAAAATGAGAAGAACAAAACTGCAGAAGTCTCGTTCAACGCTACAGAAAGCCCTTGATTGCACTTATTTGCCTCCAAAGGGTAGTCCATGCCATTATGTCTACTTTTTTTTTACTTCACTGTGTAAAGTTCCTTAATGAAAAGCAAAGAGTCATCTGCAGTTGAATAAAAAATGGTGGATACCAATTACTTTTGTCACATTGAGCTTGTTTTTCAGAAAATTGTGATTTCTTTTTTAAATAGTGGAAGGGTACCAGTACTTTTGGCCAGGTCTGTAATTCTGTGATGGAAAGAGCTTGTGAGGTGGGTCTGTGACCATTCTAGCTGTATCTGTTTATCTCAGGATCTCATGTGCCACTAGACACGTCCACTTCAACGGTGTGAAATGAGCTATGGATGCCATTGACAATTTTTGTGTTCCTGGCACGTTTCCCGTATTCTTGAACCTTTTAAAGCCCTTTAAAGGTCTTCTCGTCTCTGTTTCTGGTAGACTAGATAGTGTTTTGAATTTCAATCTTTCCTGGGTTTTTTTTTCTTAGTGATTGAGGTAACTGTGAGGTGTGGGTTATTGATACATTGTAGTTCCCCTTTGTTTGTAGTTGTCACTTTATTGCTTCCAGCTGTTGCACAGATGTTTGGGGATGAGTGATTTAGATAGATAGATAGAGACTTTATTAATCCCAAGGGGAAATTCACATACTGCAGCAACAGCATACTGATAAAAAACAATATTAAAGAGTGATAAAAATGCAGGTATAACAGACAATAACTATGTATAATGTTAACGTTTAACCCCCCCGGATGGAATGATTTGGCTGGTTCTGTGCTTGCAGAGATTTCGCTTTTACTTGGTCTGTCTTGTGTATATTAAAAGTGTTTATGAAGAAACTATGGGAAGGAAGAAGTGAAGAGCTTTGGGGATCGAATTGTTAAAGTGTTGGCTGAGGCAGAGATTTTTAAGTTCATATCTGTTGGTTTGTGAAGCTCCGATCAATGGCTGTCCCAAATGATTATACGTGATTGATAAATTAGCCGATCTCAACAATTTCTTCAGAATCTGCTTATGTAAGCTTTACGGAGATATGTTTTAGTGTTCCTTTATGTGAAGTGTTACAGTACTTGAGGAATTTCACGTGTCATTTTGCTCCCAGATTATCCAGTAAACAGAGAGTAGACGGACTTGTGTAGAGAGTGAAGACAGAAATAAAAAGAAAGCGGAGTAAAATAACGAGAAAAGGGAATCTGAGGAGTTGTTCTGTGCTTGGAGAAGAATGGCAGACATACTGTACAGTGCCCTCCATAGTTTTTGAAAGACACACATTTTTATCTGGTGTACCCCTCTACTCCATAGTTTAAAATTACAAATCAACCAATACTGATGTGATTAATGTGTGCATTGCAGACTTTCATTTAAGCGTGTTTACATGTAGAAAAAGTGTTGTCATTTCTACACGGCGTGACCGAAAAATATGCAAATACTCGTAAATGAAAGCCCAAGAACTGTGTTCTCTTTAGCAATGAGTGTACTGGACAATCTACAGCAACCCAGCCAATAAGCTCTGACCAACTGGCCAGGTCACAGATTTGTCTGATATCCATAAGTCACCAGATCAATCCGAATGAAAGTTTCCAGCTTCTGTTAATGGCTCATTCAACAGATAACAATGTGTGAGGTTGTAGTAGAAGATATTGCATGATATGGTTTTGACATTGTTGTAATAAGCTAGTTGAAGACAGATTGACTCATGTATTTGGAGACAGGTGTGCATACGCTTCGAGTAAAGCAGGAAATTGGATAAACCCACCATTACCTGGATAACGCTCGCATTATCCCAAAGGCCTGATAAACCTAGCCTTACCTGGTTAAAGCTTGCATTATCCAAAGAGATTACCCAGGTAAACTTAGAAACTCGTATGTTATTCCGGCTTTACCCAGATCTGCTAAGTTTATCCAATTTTCAGGCTTTACCCATAACCCATACACCAATTACAAGGAACGGCAAAATGGTAAATGGACTGTTTGCTGTTCTAAAGCTTGTTTGAAAGGGTGTGTAGGAGTGGATATATAGTTCTATGATTTACATTCAGCAGACCTCCAGATGGTTTTCCAGGAAAGCCCCAAGCCCAGTCCAGTTATTTTTGTGTCTCACCTCATATAGAAGGGTATGAGTCTGAGGGTTGGGACAGGAAGAAATGTTTAGTGGTTTTATTTTTAACTTTTACAAGTAATGCTAAAATGTTGAAGACAGGTAATGGAATAATCTAAAAATATTTGCTATCTCTTGCCCTACTTGTGCTTTCAGCTACTTTCCTGTGTATTTATGTATGTGTGAACGTTTCTTCATCAGCGGCCCCTCTCTCAAGTGTATTCTTGTAAAACCTGCTCCTCATACTCTAGTACGAGTATAGTATAGTATAGTACAGGTTTTTTATGGTGGCGATCTGCGCCACCACCACCTGATCAAAGCACCGTGATGTCCCTCCATTGATGGATTAAAGGCCAGAAGTCCACATGACCGTCATCATCAAGTTCTTCCATGAGAACCATAAATACAATGAGGACTGACTGAGGTCATTGATGTTAGGTAGAATGCCTAGAGGGAGCTGGGTGGTGTTGTGGCCTCGGATCCCCTGCAGATTTTATTTTTTACTCCAGCCGTGTGGATTTTCGTTTTTGTTTTTTCTGTCCTCCTTGGCCATCGGACCTTACTTTTATTCTATGCTAATTAGTGTTCCCTAATTTTAATTATTTATTTTGTCTTTTTTCTCTTTCTTCATTGTGTAAAGCAATTTGAGCTACATTGTCTGTATGAAAATGTGCTATAGAAATAAATGTTGTTGTTATTTTCAAGGGACCTTTCTCACATCCTGTCCACCTACTGTACAGTATATACTGGCCGTCTTTGAAGGTAACTCTGTCAGCATGTCTCATACGCCTTTACTCCTCGGGTGTCTCCCATTCACACATCCTCTTTCATCACATCACAAAAAGACAAACTGACCAATCAGATTGCTCAGAGGGACTGTACACTCAGACTTGATTGTTTTCTTATATAGTAGATTATGTAAGTAATTGGAAAACTTTTTTTGTAACAGGCTGAATTTGTCCAAAGATTGTTTAAACAATGCAAATGGATGATATGCTTATATAAAAATAAATAAATAAACAATAATGAAGAGTATAGGTGACCAACACTACCTTCCTACAGACCTCAAAAAGTAAGGACCATACTACACACACTAAGTACAAAAATGAGAGATCAACATATCTGAATAAAAAGAATGAAAATTAAATAATACACTGTATGATAAATACTCCTCAGTCAACACCCTCTATAAAACAAAAATAAAGGCCACAAAACTAAAACACACAATCAAAATAACAAACAATAATGACGGAAAATAATTATAGAGTCCCATAAGACCATGGACAGCCAAATGTATTGAAAAAAAATGATTGTACAAAATAGAGGAGAAGTCTATGCAGATGGATGGTATTTGTCCAGATAATAAAGTAAGGAATTAAGAGTTTGTCCTCTTGGTAGGGTTTACTCCAAGTGATCGAAAATCCTGGAGGACTTTGTTTTAGCTGTAATAAAGCAGGCAGTATTTTCCCTTCTATATCCGTTTAATGCTGTAAACATTTCACAAAAATGCAGGTTTTCCTTTCTTATCACCATTCAATTTGACACTTCCATTTCTGCCTAGAGTCGTCCACTTATTGACAATACAAGCTTCCTAGTGGTGCTTTCTTGGCATTGATCCCACTTCAGGCATCGTGAATTTGCTCCTTTAGATTGAGATGCAACCTGATGATTAGACTTTCGCACGTTTAAACAAAAGAAACGAGGAGTGCAGACAAAAAATGAAAGTAATTATCCCCACGACTTTTGCTACAATATCATAAATACAATTTCTCCAAGAGTCACAATACCATGTTTACTTCAGAAGACCTAATATTACGTAAATGGTTCGTGCAAAACTAAATTTGCACAGAAACTTAAAAGGATTTTGCTTTGCAAACTGAAATTTGTACCATCAACATGCTATAGCTATTCCTTTGGTGGAGATTTCTGGTATACAAAACACCGATAACTGTTATGGCGAGTGACTGGGGGTGGTACCCAGCCGGGACACCCAGGAAGACCGGAGGAGGGCTTACGCCTCCTCCAGACCACGAGGGGGCGACCGCCCTGGTGGCTTTGGGGACCACAGGAACAGAGCTTAGAAGCTCAACCCTATAGGGGCCCATGGTCACCGCCAGGGGGTGTCCAGATGCTTGAGGAGCCCTGGTCCTCAGCACTTCCGCCACACCTGGAAGTGCTGGGGGGAAGAAGACCAAGGGCACCCAGAGGGCCAGCGGAAGTTTATCGGGAGCTCGTCCAGGTGTATATAAAAGGGGCCGCCTCCCTCCATTTGATGGCTGGAGTTGGGAGAGGAGAAGGACAGAGCTCGGAAGAGAGGAGAGGAGAGGAGAGGAGGAGGACCAGACGAGAGAGAGAGAGAGGCATTGTAAAAGCCTGGACTTTGGGGTGAAAGTGGGTTGTGGGCACTTGTAAATATGGACTGTGTGAATGAACGAACGTGTGTTGGGTTTTGTACCTACGGTGTCTGCCTGTCTGTGTCCGGGCTGTTTCCCACACTGTGTTTGCCAAAACAACTTAAAATGACTATTGAAAGCTTTGGTATTCTTTCTAATTGACAAAGGTTTCTTGGGTGTCACATTAACAAGCATACAATTATCCTTGTGATGGTGAGGGGGAGCTCATGCGTGGGCCATGCACTGCCGGATGAGATCTTCTTGTGCATCACAAATGGTTTCCCATAAACGGTAAGGGTGTAGCGGTGCTACGTGATTAATGTAGTCGTAAATGTATTTTGTGCCAAGTCCTGTCTTTCGTTGCATTGTCCTGGTTACATCGTCTGTGTGTATGTTAATATGCTCCCCTAGAAACAAAAGAGGAAGGATAACACTATGGCACCGTGATCCCTCATGATAATTGGTCCTGTCAATCCCATCACCTGTATCCGGTCATTTGCTATTTAAACGGAAGGACAGAAAGAAAAAAAACAAAACAACAGCCCGTACTACTAGACCACCAACTCACTACAGAGACAGGAGAGAGCAGCCATTCAAATCATTCACACCTTTGTCTACCTGACACTTTCAACGGACAAGAACAACATCTTTGCACTGCAAAACCCCGAGGTTCTGGATTACGCCACGTACTGAGGATAAGCACGGTGAGACTGTTTCTTGTTTTTTGGAGAGAGGAGCAATCATTTTCATCCGTGGAATTTCCGTAGGACTATTTTTCCAGCTGCATTTCCGTTACATCTTCTGAACTTGTATGTGCATTTCGTGCTTTCTGTGTGTCTTACTGAGGTCATGTTCAGTGTGGGCTCAAGGGAGAGTTTGTATTGTATATTAACTTTATGCTGCACCTTTTCTTTTTATTATTACTTTCCGCCGGACACTTTTGGTGTTGAATGGTATGTCGGGGTTGGTTGGGGTATGATATATATATCATATATATCGGTCGTAAACCGAGTTGGTCGTGAACCGAAGCAATTTCCCCTATAGGATTGTATGTAAATACAATTAATCCATTCCAGACCGTACGAACTGTATGTAAATATATTTTTTTAAAGATTAAGCATAAATATAGTTAATTACACCATAGAATGCAGTGTAATAGTAAACTAATGTAAAAACATTGAATAACACTGACACAAAACACCCAGGCTCCCTGCTCAGCTGCACGAGCAGGCAGGCAGGCTCGCTCGCTCGCTTGCTCTCTCTCTCTCTCTCTCTCTGCAGCACGCACCCTCCTTCCTCCTCCCCTCCCCCTCAGCAGCACGCACTCGTTCGCTCTCTCTCTCCCTGAGGCAGCACACGCTCGCTCGCTCGCGCTCTCTCTCTCTCTCTCAGAACAGAGAAGAACATTTGAACAAATCCGAACTTTAATTTAAAAACAGGAGTTCACGCTAATAGCCTTACAGTCCGATCGCTGTACTGTACAGTAAACACTTTTTTTAAAATGAGTTTTAAGCACAGGGAAAAAAAGGAACATTTGAAAAAAGAGAAAAGTAACATTGCAACAATTCACGCTACAAACTGAAAAATTAACTTTTGAAAAATCCGTAATACAAAACTATAAACCACCAAGAAAACTAACCTTGCATGAGTCGAGTTCTGGCATGAAGTGAGGAGGAACTGGGTGGAGAGGAGGTTACAGTTTTGAGGGAAAGTCCGGCTCCGCGATGGAGGGATGTTTTCCTTCAGGTTTTTTCTCTGTTGTGATTTCTTGGGTTTCTTTTGCAGGCAGGCAGGCAGACACGTCTGACCGAGAACAATGCAACATGTGCGGAAATCATTGGCACGCACAAACCGAAAGGGAAACTGGCTTGTTCGTATACCGAGTGTGTGGTCGTGAACCGAGGCAAAAGTTTGGTGAAATTTTTGGTCGTGAACCGAGTTGTACGTGTACCGAGACGTTCGTGAACCGAGGTTCCACTGTATATATATTGTTTGGAGTTTGTTCATTTCTATTTTTATCAATATATACTCACTTTATTATTTTACATATGGTTTGTTTTTTGGCTTATTTTTGATTGTCGACTGGAGTGAGGTTTATTTGGAAGAAGTACGGCTTGTCTGGTCTAACGTCCTCAACCTGCCAGGCCACGGGTCTTGGTGGTGTAGCTGCCGGTTTTGGAGAGTGAGTCGGCCGTTACAAGGGCTCTTAGACTCCAGAGGCTGATCTCCTGTCTTTAGGACTTTAGGGCTATGTCCTCTGTGCCACACCAGAGGCCTTGAATCCTGATGAATTTTGGTCTGTTGGTAAAGAGACTGGAAGTTGTGAAGGACAGATGCCACTGTTTTTTTGTGAAATAAACATGAAAGTATCAAGATGAGTCAAGCACAGTTTATTCTTTAGGAACGAGGAAGCCCAAAATGTGTGCTGGTAAGAGGGAAAAAACCCTACAGTATAGGAATAAGTCATAAATGCAATGAATGTCTGTAGAAAGTTCTTACATTTATAGATTGTGAGTGAAGGCCACTTTCCAAAAAAACAAATCTGCACAGGTTTTGGATTAGTATTTGTTAAAATTATAGACTGGATTAATATCTGCAAACTCAGACTAAAACTAGTCGAAGAGCAGACACAACCTATAAGCAGGCGTCACCTTCCATCAGCAACATCTTTTGACTTTGTTCACTTCTTGGTATCTAGTGCACCTTTGTTTTAACATGTTGATTGTCTACCCTTGGGATTGCCATTGATCCTCAGTCACTCATTTGGACTTTTCTTGGATAGAATCCCATTGCTCATTATTTGGGCTAATTGCTTTACCTCTGCTACTGTGTAAAGTAGCTCAAGTAGAAGAATCCAATATTACCTTCCATTTTGCACTATTTACCATTCTTTGCCATTCTCCATCTTGCACTAGCTTAGGAACATGTCTGATTTTTTTTTCAAACTGGGAAAAAAGGCTCAATTCTAGTGAAACCAGCTATTTTAACTGGCAAAGTAGTCATAGAAAGATCACATTAGAAAATTTACAAAAGTGTGGAAAGTCTTCTGCCGGCCTTGTTTAGGTGTCTGTGAAGAGCTCTGCTGGTCAGCAACTGGAGTAGAAAGAAAAAAAATAAAGTCCCCTCAGCACCAGTTCACTGCAGGATATCTCGATAGCCTTGATGTCTTCTGGGACTTTGTAGATCTTGCTGACAAAAAAGAAAACCCTTCTAAATACCTCACAATATCTTAACTGAATATACAAAAAAAAATCACCTTATTTCTCCAAAGAGATATGCTGAATTTGTTCAACAGCAGCAACAACAACAACAACATTTATTTATATAGCACATTTTCATACAAATAATGTAGCTCAAAGTGCTTTACAAAATGAAGAACAGAAAAATAAAAGACACAGTAAGAAAATAAAATAAGTCAACATTAATTAACATAGAATAAGAGTAAGGTCCGATGGCCAGAGAGGACAGAAAAAAACAACAACAAAAAAAAAAAAACTCCAGACGGCTGGAGAGAAAAAATAAAATCTGCAGGGGTTCCAGGCCACAAGACCACCCAGTCCCCTCTGGGCATTCTACCTAACATACAGTACATGAAACAGTCCTCTTTGTATTTAGAGTTCTCTTGGAAGGACTAGATGATGATGGTCATGCAGACTTCTGGCTTTTAATCCATCAATGTAGGAACATCACGGTGCTTTGATTTGGTGGTGATGGCGCAGGTCGCCACCACAGAAAACCGGGAAAAGAAACAGAAGAGAGAGTAGGTGTCAGTACGGATTTTAGAGCCAACATGAATAGTAATGATAATTAATTGAAAATACAGAGTATTAGGATTAAATGAAGGTGAAGTTATCAGAAAGCCATGTTAAAGTAATGTGTTTTTAGCATTTTTTTAAAGTGCTCTACTCTATTAGCCTGGCGAATTCTTATTGGCAGGCTATTCCAGATTTTAGGTGCATAGCAGCAGAAGGCCGCCTCACCACTTCTTTTAAGTTTAGCTTTTGGAATTCTAAGCAGACACTCATTTGAGGATCTGAAGTTATGATTTGGTATATAAGGTGTCAGACATTCCAATATATAAGATGGAGCGAGATTATTTAAGGCTTTGTAAACCATAAGCAGAATTTTAAAGTCAATTCTGAATGACACAGGTAACCAGTGTAGTGACATCAAAACTGGAGAAATGCGCTCAGATTTTCTTTTCCTAGTTAGGATTCTAGCAGCTGCATTCTGCACTAGTTGCAAACGATTTATATCTTTTTTGGGTAGTCCTGAGAGGAGTGCGTTACAGTAATCTAGTCGACTGAAAACAAAAGCGTGGATTGATTTCTCAGCACCTTTCAATGATATAAGAGGTCTAACTTTACTTATGTTTCTTAAGTTAAAAAATGCTGTCCTAGTGATCTGATTAATATGCGATTTAAAATTCAGATTACAGTCAACAGTTACCCCCAACAGTTTACCTCCATCTTGACTTTTAATCCTAATGCATCAAGTTTATTTCTAATAATCTCATTTTCTCCATTATTGCCCATCACTAAAATTTCTGTTTTCTCTTTATTTAGCTTGAGAAAATTACTATTCATCCAATTAGAAACACAAGTAAGAGATTGTGTTAGTGAATTAACAGCGTCTTGGTCATCAGGTGCTATTGATAAATACAGATGTGTGTCATCAGCATAACTGTGGTAAGTCACGTTGTGCCTCAAGATAATCTTACCTAACGGAAGCATGTAGATTGAAAAGAGCAGCGGACCCAGAATAGAGCCTTGTGGAACACCATATAGAACATCATGTGTCTTTGAGTTGTAATTACCACAACTAACAAATAATTTTCTACCTGTCAGGTAGGTTTCAAACCAATTTAAGACACTGCCAGAGAGGCCCACCCATTGACTAAGGCGATTTCTAAGAATATCGTGATCAATGGTGTCAAATGCGGCACTCAGATCTAAGAGGATGAGAACAGATAAATGGCCTCGGTCTGCATTCACCCGCAAATCATTTACTACTTTAACGAGTGCAGTTTCTGTGCTGTGATTTGTTCTGAAACCTGACTGAAATTTAGCAAGAATAGCATGTTTATTGAGATGGTTATTTAACTGCATAATGGCTGCCTTCTCCAGAACTTTACTCAAGAAAGGCAGGTTAGAAATGGGTCTAAAATTTTCAAACGCAGAGGGGTCAAGATTATTTTTTTTAAGTATCTAAGTATCTTAAGACAGTCTGGGAAGACCCCCATATTTAATGACGAATTTACAATGTCAAGAATATAATCAATTAACACGCCTGATACTTTGAAAAAACTTGTTGGTATCGGGTCAAGGACGCAAGTGGAGGGTCTCAGTTGAGAAATTATTTTATGTAAATCAGGTAAATCTATCCTGGTGAAAGAATTTCATTTGTTTATAACGGAGTACTGGGGCTCAGGAGGATCTGCAGTGTTGGGGAGATATACTATATTATTTCTAATATCATTAATTTTTTGATTGAAGAATACAGCAATACCCTCACAGGTTTCACTGGAGGTATTTTGGAGGCATTCCTTTGTGTTAGAACATTAGAACACTCTAGACGAGAACAGGCCATTCAGCCCAACAAAGCTCGCCAGTCCTATCCACTTGTTTCCTCCAAGAAAACATCAAGTTAAGTTTTGAAAGTTCCTAACGTCTTACTGTCTACCACACTACTTGTTAGCTTATTCCAAGTGTCTATCGTTCTTTGTGTAAAGAAAAACTTCCTAATGTTTGGGCGAAATTTACCCTTAACAAGTTTCCAACTGTGTCCCCGTGTTCTTGATGAACTCATTTTAAAATACAAGTCTCAATCCACTGTACTAATTCCCTTCATAATTTTAAACACTTCAATCATGTCACCTCTTAATCTTCTTTTGCTTAAACTGTAAAGACTCAGCTCTTTTAATCTTTCCTCATAATTCATCCTCTGTAGTCCTGGAATCAGCCTAGTCGCTCTTCTCTGGACCTTTTCTAGCGCTGCTATGTCCTTTTTGTAGCCTGGAGACCAAAACTGCACACAGTACTCAAGATGAGGCCTCACCAGTGCATTATAAAGGTTGAGCATAACCTCCTTGGACTTGTACTCCACACATCGTGCTATATATCCTAACATTCTGTTAGCCTTCTTAATGGCTTCTGAACACTGTTGGGAAGTTGATAGCTTAGAGTCCACTATGACTGCTAAATCCTTCTCATAAGCTGTGCTCTCGATTTTCCGACCGCCCATTGTGTATTCAAACCCAATATTTTTACTTCCTATGTGTAATACTTTACATTTACTGACATTAAATTTCATCTGCCACAAATCTGCCCAAGCCTGTATGCTATCCAAGTCCTTCTGTAATGATATAACGGAATCCAAATTATCTGCTAATCCACCTATCTTGGTATCATCTGCAAACACAACCAGCTTGTTACTTGTATTCCTATCTAAATCATTTATATATATTAAAAATAGCTGTGGCCCTAGCACTGACCCCTGTGGAACACCACTCTTAACATCGGCCAGTTCTGTTGAGGTTCCTTGCACCATCACCCTCTGCTTCCTGTGTCTGAGCCAATTCTGCACCCATCTAAAAACATCATCCTGAACTCCCACTTTTTTTAACTTGATGCCCAGCCTCTCATGTGGCACCTTATCAAATGCTTTCTGAAAGTCCAGATAAATAATATCGTAAGCTTCACTTTGATCGTATCCTTTTGTTGCCTCCTCATAGAATTCCAGCATGTTAGTAAAACACAACCTCCCTCTTCTGAACCCATGCTGATTGTTCAGAATAACTCCTGTCCTTGCCATGTGTTGCTCAATCTTATCCTCCTTCCATTAATTTTCCTGTGATGCATGTTAAGCTTACTGGCCTATAGTTGCTTGGATCTGCCCTGTCACTCTTTTTATATAATGGGATGATATTTGCCATTTTCCAGTCCTTCGGAATCTCTCCAGTGCTCAGTGACTTCCTAAAAATATGTGTCAAGGGTTTATATATGTACTCACTAGCCTCCTTAAGAACACGAGGATAAATATTATCTGGGCCTGGTGATTTGTTTGATTTCAGCCTATTTAATCTGAGCAGCACTTCTCCCTCTTCAATTTCCAAATCCCTCAGTACCTCCTTAGTAGTCACGTTTACCTCTAGGAGGTTGTCCACTTGCTCACTTGTAAACACCTCAGAAAAATGTAAGTTTAGGGCATCTGCTATTTCACTGTCTGTATCTTTTAATTCCCCTTTACTATTCCTGATGAACTTGACCTCCTCCTTGACTGTTCTTTTACTAATAAAATACTGAAAGAATCTCTTGGGGTCTTCTTTCGCCTTATCTGCTATATTCCTCTCCAACTGTCTTTTAGCCTCCCTGATATCCTTCTTAATGGTTGCCCTTATGTTCTCATACGCTCTGTGATTCACTTTGCAGTCTTATATGCCTTATACAGCAGTTTTTTCTTTTGCAACTTCTTTTTTAAATCTTTATTAATCCACCGTGGAGTTTTTTTAGTTTCCTATTAATTCCAAATTTAGGTATGTATCTGTCCTGCATTACATGTAAAACATTTTTAAACCTGTTCCACTGCTCCTCGACTGTCTCCACACTTAAAAGCTTATCCCAGTGTATCCTACTTAGATTTTGTCACATCTACTCAAAATTAGCCCTATTAAAGTTCAACTTAACAATTTTAGTCTTTGCATCTGCACTCTTATAAAATACTGAGAACTGTATTACATTATGGTCACTTGACCCTAGTGGTTCAATCACCTCTACACCCTCAATTCTATCCTGATTATTACAGAATACTAAATCTAGACAGGCTTCACCCCGTGTTGGTACTTTAACATGCTGTGTTAAAAAACAGTCGCTGATTACTTCTAAAAACTCTTGTGCTCCTCCATCTGCAAGGTTATCCCAGTTAATATTTGGATAATTCAAGTCCCCCATGACTATAATATCTCCCTGTAAACTTGCCTTTTTGATATTACTAAAAAGATGTGTGTTGAAATTACTGTCTGATTTGGGTGGTCTATAACACACTCCTAAAATAAGACCTCTTTACCTAATATTTTCCAGGCGAAGCCACATGTCCTCACTAAGATGGGGCTCATCATCCAACTGAAGAGGACTTACATTTAAACCCTGTTTGGCATAAACAGCAACCCCACCTCCTTTTCTGTTCTGTCTATCCTTTCTAAAAAATGTATATCCCTCTATGTTACACTCATCCCCATCTTTGTTATTTAGCCAGGTTTCCGTTATTGCTATAATATCATAAGTATGCTCTGCTACATACAACTCCAACTCACCTTATTTTTGATACTTCTAGAATTAAGGCAAGCTATTTTTAATGTGTTACTCCTTCTACATTTACGTGTTTGCTTAGAATTTACATTACTATGCATTTTGTTTCTACACCATTGTTTGTTCTTCCATGTATACAGGGTGGGCCATTTATATGGATACACCTTAATAAAATGGGAATGGTTGGTGATATTAACTTCCTGTTTGTGGCACATTAGTATATGTGAGGGGGGAAACTTTTCAAGATGGGTGGTGACCATGGTGGCCATTTTGAAGTCGGCCATTTTGGATCCAACTTTTGTTTTTTCAATAGGAAGAGGGTCATGTGACACATCAAACTTATTGGGAATTTCACAAGAAAAACAATGGTGTGCTTGGTTTTAACGTAACTTTATTCTTTCATGAGTTATTTACAAGTTTCTGACCACTTATAAAATATGTTCAATGTGCTGCCCATTGTGTTGGATTGTCAATGCAACCCTCTTCTCCCACTTTTCACACACTGATAGCAACACCGCAGGAGAAATGCTAGCACAGGCTTCCAGTATCCGTAGTTTCAGGTGCTGCACATCTCGTATCTTCACAGCATAGACAATTGCCTTCAGATGACCCCAAAGATAAAAGTCTAAGGGGGTCAGATCAGGAGACCTTGGGGGCCATTCAACTGGCCCACAACGACCAATCCACTTTCCAGGAAACTGTTCATCTAGGAATGCTCGGACCTGACACCCATAATGTGGTGGTGCACCATCTTTTTGGAAAAACTCAGGGAACGTGCCAGCTTCAGTGCATAAAGAGGGAAACACATCATCATGTAGCAATTTCGCATATCCAGTGGCCTTGAGGTTTCCATTGATGAAGAATGGCCCCACTATCTTTGTACCCCATATACCACACCATACCATCAATTTTTTTGTTCCAACAGTCTTGGTGGGATCTATCCAATGTGGGTAAGTGTCAGACCAATAGCGGTGGTTTTGTTTGTTAACACAAACACAATGGGCAGTACATTGAACACATTTTATAAGTGGTCAGAAACTTGTAAATAACTTATGAAAGAATAAAGTTACGTTAAAACCAAGCACACCATTGTTTTTCTTGTGAAATTCCCAATATGTTTGATGTGTCACATGACCCTCTTCCTATTGAAAAAACAAAAGTTGGATCCAAAATGGCCGACTTCAAAATGGCCACCATGGTCACCACCCATCTTGAAAAGTTTCCCCCCTCACATATACTAATGTGCCACAAACAGGAAGTTAATATCACCAACCATTCCCATTTTATTAAGGTGTATCCATATAAATGGCCCACCCTGTAGATCTAAATCTGGTCTGTCCTAAACTCTCTGCCCTCCCATTCCCTAGTTTAAAAAATCCTCGACTAGCCTACACATACGCTCCCCCACTACACTGGTGCCCCTCCAGTCCAGATGTAACCCGTCACGGTGGAACAGGTCCCATCTGTTCCAAAAGGAGTCCCAAAGCCCCATAAACCTATACCCTTCTACCCTGCACCAAGATTTGAGCCACGCGTTAAGCATTCTAATCTCCTCAATCTTACCTGGACTGGCACGTGGCACAGGCAGAACTTTGGAGAAGACCTTGTCAGTTCTGCTCCTCAGCTTTGCACCTAACTCTTTGAATTTGGATCGCAGAACTGACAGACTACCCTTATGTATGTCATTTGTTCCAACGTGGACAATGACAACTGGATCCACCCCCGCTATGGCCAAGAGCCTATCCACCCTTCCAGGGAGGTCTCTCACCTGTGCTCCCAGAAAGCAACACACCGTGAAAGACTCACACCTGCGCTTCAATCCTCCTAATGATTGAGTCCCTAACTGTCACTACCTCTCTCTTTTTGGGAACTGGTTTTGACTGGTGTTACCTGGGTTAGGGTTAGGGTGAGGGTTAACACCACACAGACATTCCTCAACCAAAGAAATTATTAAAAATTTACATTTGTAGTGCTCAATGAGAAGACAAGCAAAATTACACTTTTTATTGGCTAACTAAAAATATTACAATATGCAAGCTTTTGAGGCAACTCACGCTCCTTCAATTCAGATTGGTTTAGTGGTCAACTTTTGACTTTCAGGTTTTTGAAATTTTTGATCTCTATTGGGATTGTGCACATTTGGATTACAGACTTTAGCTGTTATTGAATTTCTATGTTGTGATTAACCTTAGTCTGTAATTGGTTCTTGGTTCTTTTACTTTCTGAAGTTTGCATTTATTTTGTTCATATTATTCTCACATTATGGTGGTCTCCACTTATTGCATTTCTGCAGATATGAGTGATCATAGCCCATAAAATTTTAATTTCAACAGAATTTCAATTAATTCTCATCTAGAATCTTTTGTTTCTTCCTTATGAATGGAGCAAACTAGTTTTGAGGTGGATGTAAATGCAGCAGCCATTATTATAGTAGGAATAATACTGGCCACGTATCACTTTGTGCTGTCATGTGCATGGGCCGTTGAATGTAACCAGCAGTATGCACGGCCGCACAGTACGATTAGTCACAGGTAAGCAGCCCAATCAGCAGCTGGCTGATTATCTGAGCGGAAGACGCTTGTACCTTCCACTGTTCTAAGAGGGGGTCCCTGTTGTGTCATCACAGGATACACAGGGGTATGTATTTTTGATTTTTGGCCTTTTGTTCTTGGTTTTTTCAGTAGTTTTTATTTATTTTTGACATTTTGATTTTTGTTGTTTATAGTTTTTAAAATTTGTCCATTTTTAATTATTAAATTATGAATAGTTTTGGTGTGACCAGAGATTTTTGATGTTTTTCTCTCTCCACATGTGATTAATTCCCAACACTCTCCTCTACTGATAAGTACAGGTTAACACTAAACCCGTGTTTTCCTGGGGGAAGAGATGGCAGCAGGATGCACTATGAGAAGGCAATCTAGCAAGAGCAGTGTGATACTCTTTGCAATGTTCTGATGGGAAATCTTGGGTTTGTTGTGGATGTTACTTTGACACACGTCAGCTACCTGAAGATTGCTGCAGAGCACACTGTAAAAATTGTTCAGCAGTGCTTTGAGGAACATGACAAAGAGTTCAGGTTGTTGACCTGGCCTCCAAATTCCACAGATTTCAATCTGATTGAGCATTTATAGGATATGCTGGCCCCACCTCACAACTTACAGGATGCAGAGGATCTGTTGCTAAAGTCTTGGTACCAAATACCAGAGGACACCTTCAGAGGTCTTGTGGAGTCCATGCCTCAATGACTCAGAGCTGTTTTAGTAACACAAGGAGTACCCTACACAATATTAGGCAGGTGGTTTAAGTGTTGTGGCGGAATGCGTATATATTGAGCATACTCTTCTCAAACTGAACAGTGAGGTTGGAAACTCATTCAAAACCAAGTGAACTCCCTGACAGGAGTTGCTTAGCAGAAACAAGATGAATCTTTCCAGAGGTGTTTTAAGTATATACACTGCGGTGCTTTGCTAGCATAGCTTCTGTGGAAGAGAGACTCGGCCTAAAACATTACATGACAAATTTATTTATCAAAATTACAAGGTGGTACAAGGTAGACCAAGACTGTGTCGCCTGTCACAGCCCAAGTGTAGCAGCTGGAAACCAAAACTGGTTAATAACGTGTGCAAATATCATGCCTACTGTCAAAAATGGCGGTGGTGTCACTGTCCTACAGGAATACTATGGGCTGAGGCTCCTGACAGGAATGAGACAATAATTAAGTGACTCAGACCCTGAACAGAAGTACAATAAGTGAATCATATGGGCAACAAACACATACAGAACATGTAACAAATGGTTTAAAGGTGGTCAACATAAAACCCAGATTTTTTAAATGAAAGACAAGGATCAATTGGGAGTTTCTTTGTCATACACAGGATGGTCACTAAAAACCAAAAACAATGTTTCTAGTCAAGGCGGAGAAAAAAAATCCAAAAACTCTTTAAGTAATGAAAATCTAAAACAGACGGTAGCATGTGCAGTAATGCTCAATACCAAGTATCCATTTATATATTCAATGTTTTCTTAGAAATGGTAAACCTGTCATGTAGGAAATTAAGGAGTTTCCATTTTCAGTTGATTTGAATGCTCCATTGCTTATGCAGGGTTTATCTTGTTACTTTAGTCGAGCATCCTGCCTAAATAAGTGTTATAAATACAATGACAGTTGATGCTGGACAACGCAGAGGTGGACGGCCATATCTAGCGACACTCATCATACTTTGTGAACCCTTTGTCTGATGTGCTTTCTTAGTTTAAGTGCATGCTCCCAAACCTAACTTAACCTAACACTGCATGGGGCGCAGAACCTGAGTCTCGAGTCCTCTATCCTGGTTTCTTCTAAACCAATGGGCGATACATGGCATCAGTCTTGTGTTTATTTAAGAGACCAAGGGCCAAACCGATTTGAAAATTGAAACTGAAAAATACGCACACACCAAGGCACTGGCAACTGGGCTGTTCATTTTAAAGTATGATTCTGTAAGTGGAAAGCACCACCCTGAGTGTCAACTGCACAGTTTGAACCAAGAAGTGAGGTGTTGTGACTTATTTGGTAACTTTTTCTTACTGTTCAGATAAATGAAAAACGCAGATCTCCATGCAGAAGTACTTAATATACCTTTATTGTTTAAAATGTTTGATACAGAACAGCTTACACTTTGAGACTCTGAAGTTCTAGATAACGTAATACAAAGGAGAGTAAAGTACCAATGCATGGCATGCGACGTCCTGTTCAATGTGACATAAACCATTCCAATACACATGTAGCAGCAGCAGTGTAAATTCCCTTTACATAAATACCGGTTAGCAACTTCAAAAGTGTGATTTAATGGCGAATCATTGGTTGAACAATCAAACAGATTCCTTCTTGAGTCGAGAAATGAACCTTTCCTTAACAAAAACTGTTAAAACGCAGTACAGTGAACAGAAACAGCCACCTTTTCAAAGCAGCTTTGATTTTGTTTTTAAAAGTATATTCACAGTCAAGTGCTTAATGTAGTGATTGAATTATTTTCACAAAAATAATTCTAGTAACTAAAGGATTTATTCATTTTTTTTCTGAATCTTGGGAGAAAATTAAAAAAAGGAAATTTAGAATATGCATTCTGTAAAAGCCCTGAGAGAGGAAAAAAAAATAAAATAAAAGGTGTATCGAACAATAATAATAATAACAACAATAATAATAATCATAATAATAAAGAAATTAGGTTTACATGCAACACTAGTCTAAGATTCACCCATAGTTTAACACATGATAAATTTCACAGTTCTTTTTATCTATCTGCAGGAAACAAACAAACAAAAATATTCAAACTAATAATGATGACAATAATGCAAGGACATCATGAAACCTACTACCAGAAAATATGAGAAAACAGCTCGAAATAAAGCTTCAAATCAAATAGTGATTATTGCTTACAGGATCCCAATTTGACACTGGGAATGTGTTTTTCTTTTTTTGCTCTCATAATCGATTAGAAATATTTTGCAACATACTCGTAAATTAATGGCTGTGCTCCTCAGGCTTTTCCGGCATGTGGATTTCTATCATACACGTATTTGTTTTATATTTGAGGATCTGCACGTATACCTCACCGAAAGTTCACTCCAAGTTTCATTTGCTTTTCTTTTGGTTCACACCTTGTAATGAATTCAAGATTATACAGGCCTTGGTACAGTAAAGCAATACTGTATTGGGTGAAGGAGAAGAGGGTCCTAAGAGCCAAAGCATACTTGTCACTGTCACCCTTCTGTGCTCACGCACAGCGAGGACTGGTCCAGTAAAACCACAAGCTTCTTGCACACCACCTCCCTCAGGATTTACAAAGGCAAAGCAACACTGAAACATGTTGTGTACAGCAACACTAGGAAACATTGTTCAAGTACCAATTACAACCCTCACAATAGTGTTCCTTCATGCTTAACAACAAAGCATGTGATCTTGGAAGAACTGGTAATAAGGCTTTAATATATTAAAAAAAAATCTATAAAAATTGGAAGACATGACAGTTCTCATTTGCTTAAGTTGGACAAAAATCAATACTTGAACAGATTCTGTTCATAACAATTCATTATGGCTCCTTCCAATTGATTTCTTTCCTTGAAAACACCCTTCACCAACCGCAAGATGTGTCTCCGTCCGTCCGTCCGTCCATCCATCCATCCGTCTGTCCGTCCGTCCATCCGTCCTCCTCCTCCCAGCCTGCAGCATTGTCTCATCCTTCCCCACCCCCGACGAACAGGCAATTTGTGGTAAATTGGGTGGGCTTCTGCGACTATAACGGGCAAATATTGCCCACTCTTCTCTAGTAAGAGAACACAAATCTCTTATAATTTACTGAAAAGGAACAGCACTTAAAAAAAAAAATGCACCGGACACAAGCTTAACTGAATCCCTGTCCAGGTTATCAGTGTACAGGTTCCAGTCAAGGGTTACAAAGACCCTCTTTTAACAAACACGTGATCCTGCAGTCAGGGGAGGAGGGGTAATCTGAAGGCAGCCTTTTGGGGTTTTCATTTCCTCTCCCCAATCCCCCCACGTGTGTCTGGTTAGTATTTTAATTATTCCAGTTATGTGCGAGATTATTCAAGCCTTATTTTGCAGTTTCAAACCATACTAAACATTTGTAGCTTCATTTGATTAAGAAAGACTGCATTTAAATACAGTATACATATATATATATATATTTTTTAAAAATCATACTAATAGGTAATGTATGCCATTTGCTTAATGCTTCAAAAGTTCATTGTTATCAGGAAATATTTTTAATAAACGCTAAAAAAAATAAGTAGAGAAAAAAAAAACACCCAAAGATCAAAACAAAAAATAATACATTATATCCATAATACACAGCTTGATAATATCTAGAAAAGTAGTAAGGCACTCCAAACAGATTATAGTCAATTGCATTAGACTTGACGTTTATGGCACTGTTATTCTCCTTTCACTGAGTCGCAGTAGAATCCATACAGTGCACGCTCTGCATATTCACAGAAGTTGATTTTTATTTATTTATTGCTTACTCCATGCCCAAAAGCTGTGGCACTGGCTCATTACGTGAAAGGAGGCCACCTAAAGGGGGTTTGCTTTGCTTGTCCAGCACTTCGTGAACAGGAGGGCTCGGAGACTCTGCAGTAGGCTTCAGTCCTTCCTCTGTCCCTTTCTCCGCCTGTTCTGTACTTTTCTCAGCCTTCACAGACGTGCCAACAGTGGCTGCAGAGCTGGCCACTTGCGTCTTATCCAGGGTGGTGATGCTTGTGATTATCTCGCACTCATTCTCTGACGGAGGGTTGGTGCCACTGTGGGCAGACTCGCTCTCGCTACCTGAGCGGACACCTGACTCTTCCTCTGCTCCTCTGGTCTTCTGGTGGATACGTTGGTGCCGCACCAAGCTATGTTTTAGTGTAAAAGTGCGCTCACATGTCTGGCACTTGTAAGGCCTTTCACCTGAAACAAACAGCAAAATGTCAGTAGATCTTAAGACCCGTTTATACTTTGCACGTCCGCTTTGGTGACTGTGTACCTCCAGAATTTTGGAACAGCGTGGTCCTATGTGCATCAACTGTGCATGCACTAGACAAGAGAAAATGGGCTCATTCGAGGAACAGTTGTGTGAAGTGATTCATCACTACCTGCACCTATATAATCCCCAACAATTAAAGCACACAGAGATAGCCAAACATGCACAAATTCAAGGCGAGAAATCACACAAACCCTGTGAAAAGCTGGAAGTTTGTGCAGGCGGTAAATTAAATGTCTACAAGATTGACATGTAAAGGCAAAGAAACAATTTTGGGTAAAAAGCCAGGAGATTCTGCAACCAAGCAGTGTTGCGCACTGAACGCTTGTACTACAAACAGAACAGGGTGCAGATCCTCTGTGCCGGTCCTTACATAACTTTGCAGAATATGAGATAAATCAAACTGCCCCAAAACTACAAGGTTTACAATCAGTCACACAAGAGATCTTCCCAACTCACCTGTGTGGGATCTCATATGTCGCGTTAGATCCTGCAAAGACCAGAATCTCTTGTTGCAAACACTGCATATTTTCTTCCTTTTGTCAGCCTTGCTGGTGTTGCTAGCCCTGCTGGTCTTTGGTTCCTTGTTTTCCCTGCTATCGTCATCACTTTTTTCCTCAACTGGTTTCTCTGCTGTGGTGTCTTCTTCAGAGGTGCTTTCTATGAAACTTAAGTTCTCATTGCAGCCCAGCGGAGCTACTGTGGCTCCATCTTTGGTCCTTTCAGAAGTTTCTGCTACCTTCTGTGTGGATTCCTCCAAGTCTTGCGTATTTCTACTACTGCTTGCATCAGAAGACTTCCTTGTTGCAATCTTTCCACCTTCATCAGATTCATCTGCCAAATGCACTTTTTTATGACGGGCCAAAGTGGTGGCATATTTGAAACTTTTCCCACAGCTGCCACATGTGTGCTTCATGTCTTCTTGCAAGACAGAGTTACTCTGATCTCCCTCAGATAGTTTAAAGTCAATAAGCTTGCTAGCAAAGTTCAAATCTAAACTTCGATTGCTATGAGTGTCATCTTCAGTTTCTTCTTCAGGGTTGCTGGAATTAGCAGTGGAGCTCTCTGTTTTCTCACCTGTGGCTTCCATGCTGGAGGCCTCTGTCAGTTTTTCCTTATGCTCCAAAGCTTCAAACTTGCTTTCAACTGGGTCTTTTTCACATGATGTTAGATCTAATATTTCTCCTGATGCCTGTTCTGGTTCTGACTGGCTCTCTATGGAAACAGAAAAAATAAAAAGAAATGGTGACTTCATCGGACTTGAGAATGGGGGGGGGTGCTAGTTAAAATGTATATTTTATGAAACATCTCTTCTTTCTGCACTACCTGTAGGCCCTTTAAAAAGTCCAACTTAAGACTGAAAGGTTTTAGAAAATTGTATTTTTTTCTCTGACAACTATAATTTAAATAATAACAATCATAAATTAACAAATAGTAACTTGTTAAAGGACAATGCTTATCCCATTCAAACCACTAGATGGTGGTATTTAACAATTTTACATGACCTTCCACACAAGACATTGCAGACGTCCTTCATTACAATAAACTCTTAAACAGAAAACTGAGCACTAGGTTAAAAGGTCATGGAAAAAAAGTATGAAAATATAGTGTGGAGTTGTAAGTGCACATGCAAGGGTAACCCAAAAGTTAGTAAATGTATCCAGTTTTTCCAAAATATACTGATCAAAAAAATGAAAGGAACACTTGGAAAACACATCAGATCACAATGGGAAAAAAATCCTGCTGGATATCTATACTGATATGGACTGGGTAATATGTTAGGAACGAAAGGATGCCACACCGTTTGATGGAAATGAAAATGATCAACCTACAGGGGGCTGAATATTAAGACACCCTGAAAATCAAAGTGAAAAAATGATGCGGCAGGCTGGTCCATTTTGCTGAAATTTCATTGCAGCAACTCAAAATTGTACTCAGTAGTTTGTATGGCCCCCATGTGCTTGTATGCATGCGTGACATTGTTGGGGCGTGCTCCTAATGAGATGACGGATGGTTTCTTGGGGGATCTCCTCCCAGATCTGGACCAGGGCATCACTGAGCTCCTGGACAGTCTGAGGGGCAACCTGGCGGCATCGGATGGATCAAAACATAATGTCCCAGAAGTGTTCTATTGGATTTAGGTCAGGCGAGCATGGGGGCCGGCCAGTCAATGGTATCCATTCCTTCATCCTCCAGGAACTGCCTATATACTCTCTCCACATGAAGCTAGGCATTGTTGTGCACCAGGAGGAACCCAGGACCCACTGCATCAGCATAGGCTCTGACAATGGGTCCAAGGATTTCATCCCGATACCTAATGGCAGTCAAAGTGCTGTTGTCTAGCCTGTAGAGGTCTGTGCATCCCTCCATGGATATGCCTCCCCAGACCATCACTGACCCACCCCCAAACCGGTCGTGCTGAACGATGTTACAGGCAGCATAACGTTCTCCATGGCTTCTCCATACCCTTTCATGTCTGTCACATGTGCTCAGGGTGAACCTGCTCTCATCTGTGAAAAGCACAGGGCGCCAGTGGTGGACCTGCCAATTCTTGTATTCTATGGCAAATGTCAATCGAGCTCCACAGTGCTGGGCAGTGAGCACAGGGCCCACTAGATGACGTTGGGCCTTCAGGGCACTCTCATTAAGTCTGTTTCTGATTGTTTGGTCACAGACATTCATAAGGCATTCATAGGGTTCTGGAAGTACTCATCCTGTTCCTTCTTGCCCAAAGGAGCAGATACTGGTCTTGCTGATGGGTTAGCGACCTTCTATGGCCCTGTCCAGCTCTCCTAGTAACTGCCTGTCTCTTGGAATCTCCTCCATGCCCTTGAGACTGTGCTAGGAGACACAGCAAGCCTTCTGGCAATGGCATGTATTGATGTGCCATCCTGGAGAAGTTGGACTACCTGTGCAACCTCTGTAGGGTGCAGGTATCGCCTCATGCTACCTGTAGTGACAATGACTGTAGCCAAATGCAGAACTAGTGAAAAAGCAGTGAGAAAAGATGAGGAGGGGAAAATGTCAGTGGCCTCCACCTGTTAAACCATTCCTGTTTTGGGGGTCGTCTCATTGCTGCCCTTCTAGTACATCTGTTGTTAATGTTCATTAACACCAAAGCAGCTGAAAGTGATTAACAATTCCCTCTGCTACTTAACTGACCAGATCGATATCCCAGAAGTTTCACTGACTTGATGCTATACTCTGATTAAAAAGTGTTCCTTTAATTTTTTGAGCAGTTTAGTTTATATATTGTTGGAAAAAAATAATGAAATAATGTTAATTTGAACAGCAAACACAATTTTAGTCTAATACAAGTGAATGTGTTCGGTTCCCATTCATTTAATGTAAAGATAATAATATGTTGTCACATGGCCTTAGATGAGACCTGGCAAGTGCCGAGGAAATAAACTCACAAGCCCCTTCAGCACAGTTGAGTTGCACCTCTTGACGGTCGCTTGTTATTTAAAAATGCAGAAGTAATGTATTTTGCTATACTGTGTTTATTTTGATACACCATACATATTATGAAGTGGGCCTTAGGACACTGGGAATTACAACCAGTGGTTTCTACAGGACTGCTAAATTGCCAGGTGCCAGTTAAGCTGCTCATCTGTGACAGATTGTATTGTGTAGCTGCGCATGCTGTCAGTTATGTTCAGGGACACAGGTGCAAGCACAGAAGGACTGAAAATGGTGACAAATTTCATATTGTGATGGATGTAACACATTCATGTACAGGAAATATAGTTAGCTTTACTTGTAAGTAAAAAAGCAGAGGTTGCTAGATGAAAATTGGGATTTTAGTTGCTGTATGTTAATGCTGCCATAACCGAAGACCTACTTGTAAGTGAGTATATACATACAGAGTGGATTCAAAGTACTCAGAACCATTCACTTTTTACAAACATTTACGTGTTGTAGAACTAATTTTAAATGGCTGAATATGTAATTTTTGCCTAAATTCAATAACTCATAATGTTAAGTGAAAACGTTTTCAGAAAGGTCTGCACATTTATGAATAATCAAAAACCAGAAAACCCTCATTCATATAAATATTCAGACCCATAATTCAGTACTTTGTAGAAGCACCTATACTAGCAATTATGGTGTTGATTGTTCTCTACAAGCTTTGCTCAGATAGATTTGGGCAGCATATCCCATTCTTCCTGACAGATCTTGTCAAGCTCTATCAGATTAGATGTTAAGCATCTGTAAACTACCATCTTCAGGTCTCTCCACAGATGTTCCATGGGGTTTGAGTCTTGGCTTTGGCTGGGCCACTAAAGGGCAGTGGGCAGTACTGCACTTTAAATTAAACTACCTCCAGTCAAACCTATGTATGTAGATTTTTTATTATTATTGCTACGAATTTAATCATTAATTTGATTTAGATTTTGTTATGCTGCTGGTAACATTTGGGGACATACACACACAAAAGCCTAGAAAGATCAAAAATGTTGATGAAATCCATACTGTAATGGATGCTATGTATTCATACATGATGTTTTATTTTTTTGGCATTTGGTACAAGTTTTTGAACAGGAAACAAAATGTGATCAATTATATTCCATGAGGATAAAATGAGGTGTCATTACAAGGATGAGATTAACTTGTCCAGTGTTTTACACTTCATTTTTTAAGGATCTTACTATCACTCACACTCAATTTAGAAACCTTTTTTTCGCTCCTTTCTATATACTACATTTCAATTTACATTTGGATATAAAACTTACATACAATGTCATTAGCAGTGTTTTGGTTAAAACCTGTCAGTACCAAGCAATAAACAAATGACAAAAATACCTGCACTCTCATGTGATCCTTCATCCCCATTTCTTGATTTTGGGATCACACCATTTCTTCTCAAGGACCGATTAGCCACTCCATGCTTACGCAGTAAGTGACGCTCACAGTTGGATTTAGTGGAAAAGAAGGCATCACATTTTGGACAAGGGAAAGGCTTCTGACCTGTGACACAGACACAAGATCAAATAATATATACAATACTTTAAATGTAGCATAAAATTCACAATAAAATTTAGCAGTTTTTGTTAGTCGCCTGATTTACATTATTCTTTCAAATGTTTACAGCCCTCCTTGCCTAATTTATGAATTATATGCAGTAACACTTTAGTTTAGGTACTGCAAAAATGCATCTATTATTCATTTACTCTTAAGCAACATGCGTAACAAACACTTGTTTGGGTCTTCATAACATTTAGAAAGTATCAGTAAAGTGTTTATTCATTTGTGCAATATGGCCTACTAACAAAACTTCACTTTGGAGTGGTCTGAGGTGACTTAACTGAGACACGTTTCTCTTAATATTTCATATTTAGTATAAGACCTGTAAATCCTGCATATGAACAGGTGATTTTACTATCAAGTTAATGTTCGACACTGCACAGAGATGAATAACCAATCTACTGACGTTTTGTAAGTGTTATGATGACCAAAAGAAGCCTTTCTTAAGGTCTTATTACATAATAGTAATAAGTAATAAATGCATTTTGGGAGTACCTAAATTAAATCGTTAACCTGTATACAATTTAATTTGGCAGGATACTTTGCTCTCCAAATATACTTAAAGTAATAGAAAGATTTTTTTTTAATCTAGTAATGTACGTTTAGTCAAGGAAGCTCTTTAACTATGTATTCAGAACTGGTTAATTTAACACTGAAATGTTCTTTTCTTTTTTTAATAATTGACTGAAAATTATTTATTAAAGTGTTAATCACTTTAGTACAAGTTCTTTAAGGAATAATATCAAATATACATACATATTCTATGTGCTAAATATGTTTGTTGGCTTTTCTTGACACTTGTAACTGCTGAATAAATAAAATGCACACTTCTTATGAATTATAGTCTACACAACAGAAAAAGAGAAACCGGATGACAAGCAAAGAGTTTGAGACAATTTCTACAATGGACACACAACAGCTCAAAATTATAAACCATTCATCTAAAAACTAAAATGCTTTGAAATTCAGTCCAGTATTTCAGTAAGCAATAACCTAAGAGGATGAGAATGAAATAATTAAAAAATTGGCAAACATTGCTAAAAAAATCCATTTGTGGTTAGGTTTTAATTGAGTGAGCTGAATGCCATGCTTGTAGGCTTGAAAAAGTATAGATGCTAGTCATACTCTATGTCTCTGAAACTACTCACCTGTATGAGTCAACATATGGCGCTGCAAAGAGCTGGCCCATGGAAACACTCTGGGACAAAAGGGACAGGTGATCTTCTGAGAGGAATTGGAATAGGCATTTTTCTTCCCCTTCATGAGCTTTTCATCTGGTGTCTCCTTCTCATCTTCGCTGGTTACTGTCCTATCCACCTCCTCCTTAAAATCAGTTGTAGACTGCAGATATGGACTAAATTTGTTTGCGTCAGTTGTGGCTAACATCTTCTCAATACTGGCAAATTCACCACTAGATTCAAGGTCCATGCCTCCAGTACTGGGGGCCTTAGACTTGTTTTTTGTTCCTCTTTTTCTGCCTCTTTTTTTTGTTAAATACAAAGGGGAATCATCTTGGGAGGTATCTGGGCTTTCTGTCATTGACCTGGGCTCACTGGTGCTCTCAGATTCTACTGGAGTCACCATGAGCAAACCCTTCAAGCTTGTAATATCGCTTGCTGTGACATTTTTGACTGAGTTGTTGGTAGTAGTGTCCCGCTTCAGGAGAGCAGGGGCAGAAGATACAGAGGAGATTATCTGAGCAATGGAAGCCAAAGGGGGTAACTCCTTTGAAATAGTGGGCTTTGGCAGCAGTGGTTTTGGCCGTATAGGCCTCAGAATAGAATTACTCAGTCCAGGGGTGGAAGCCATGGCAACAGAAAGTTGAAAGGGGGCTTGTAAAGTTTGGCAAGGTTTTATTACTGCTGCTTTGTCAGACTCATCTTTTCCTACAAGGCCTGTTGAGTATGGATCAATGGCTGAAGAAAGCTGCTCTGTTTTGATCTTTATATTCATTTCTGTATTTCGTTTAGATGTATTCTTGGGGATGGAGAGGTCAATGGGCTCCATCGAGCAGTCATACGAGGAAAACTGAGGAGAGTGCAAATGGCTCTCTTGCTTAATAGCAAAAGGTGTAGAATTTTTGCTTTTATTGGAAAAATCCAAAGGCTGGTCCATATCAGAAGAAAAAGGAAAATGTTCTCTTTTGATTGGAAAAGCTGCAAACTCATCAGAACGAAGTCCATTCAGAGCCAGAGGATATGAGGGCTGTTCACTGTCATTAGACACAGGAGGAGAGTTCATCTTGTTTGAATCAACACTTAGTCCAACTGTGGAAATGTAGTCCTCAATTTCCCTCTCCTGAACATGAGGATGCTGCTTAAGAACATGATGAATGCATGTTCGCTTTGCCAGAAAGGCAGCACCACATTCTTTACACTCAAATGGCTTCTTCTGGCATCCATTATGAAATCGCATATGGATCTGCAGAGCACGGTAACTTTTGAGGTCTTCCCCACAATAACGGCAAGAAGTCTCAGTTGTGGTGCACATAGCTTCTACCAAGTCAGGTGCAGGGCTGCAAACATACTCAATGTTCTTCTCAATCTCCTTGCGAGTCACTTTCAGATGTTTCTTGCGTAGATGTCTTTCACAGTTGGCTTTAACAGTGAAGGGATAATGACATATGCGGCAAATGTATGGCCTTTCACCACTGTGGGTGCGCAAGTGCCGAATAAGGGTGGCTTTGTCAGGAGCAATGTAGTCACAGATGTTGCACTGATAGGGCGATATTCCCAAATGATAGCGTATATGAGCTCTAAGGACTCCAGAAAATGCAAACACCTGGTCACAAAAACGACATGGATAGACATCTTTCCGTACAGATAACCCCTTTTTTCCAGGGGTTTCTGACACAAGACCTTTTAGTTCTCCTTCAGTAACTTCTTGCTTGATACTTTCCTCAATTTTAGCAGGTATCAAAGTGTCCATCATGTTTTCATCTTCTAGTTTTGTTTTCACATCCTTTGGTTCTGTCATGAGTGACTGCTGAGATACAGCATGTTCCCTTACAGTTTTATGCTGCTGGCTCTGGCTGTTGGGGGAGGATTCTCCTGGACTCTTAGGTATGTGGAAAGGAGCAGGGGGCAAGTTAGGGCTTATGCAACCAGGTGAAGCCTGTTGGGCACTCATGAGAGGTGGAGGTGTAGAGGTTGCAACCATTGTCCGTGGTGCAACTAGAGGTTTTGGCTTCAATGGTGGCATCTGCTTATGGATGGACTGGGTAGAGTTGGAGGGGGCCTTTGAAAGGGGTGGAAGACTAATCTGTGGAGGAGCAGAAGATGCCATCTTAAGAATTTGTTGTATATCTGCCAGTTCTACTGAACCCTCATTAGAGATGGGCTTAACCACAATGCTGCTATCAGGCTGAATGATGAAGCCCTTTTGAAATGGCTGAAGAGAAAGGATTTTCAGGTTGCCTTGCCCATGAGACAGGCCTGATAAAGAAGAAGGGTCCAGAAGGGGAAGGCTCATTCCACTGAGACAGCTAGCCTCCTGAGGTAGATTAGACGTGGGTGGCTCTACCCATATTACTTTGATATTCTCAAGATCGGCACATACCTCGACTGTCTTTTCAGGCTTTACCTCGGACATATGCTGTAGTCCAAGAGATGCCATAAAACTCTTTTTGTCCATGTCTGCCACGATATCAGCTTTTTGCTTTACTTGTTCGTCTTTTTCCAGCAGTCCTTTGTGAGTTTCCATATGAAGACTTAGAGCTGACAGAAGAGGAAATGCCTTATTGCAAATCTCACATACAAATCGATGAAATTTGCTGGTGCACCTCCTTAGGTTTGTTTCACACCATACCTAAGGGAATAGAACAACATTTAACAATGAAATTCAATCATCATTTACTGATGTTTTAATGTTATTTAGAAATAAGTAATACAGAAAGCTGAAGCCTATTCAGACAGAATCAGACTAGGGACACCAATGCCCCATCAAACACATCTGCCTATACAGTCAAATTGAAATGTTAAGAAATCAAACACACATACATACATACATACATACATACATACATATATATATATATATATATATATATATATATATATATATATATACACACAGGGTGGTCCAGCTCTAATTATGCAGATCCAGATCATCTGGATGACTGATTTATGCAGGGACAATTCTAGCTCGGCGTCAATTCACACACTTCTCAATAGTCTGGGATTTTTCGGGTGATTTTCTATGTAACAAACTTAATAAGTTATAGCGTAATAAAAATTGCATAATTAGATCGGGACCACCCTATATTTTTTATATATATATATATATATATATATATATATATATATATATATATATTAGTCCCAGATGACTGGGGACCATACCCAGCCGGGACGCCTGAACGGTCCCCGAGATGGATGATACCTCCCCTGGGCCACAAGAGGGCAGCCGCCTGGGTCTGCTTGGGGGCCATGGGAACAGAGCTGGGACGCTCACCCCTACGGGAGGACGTGGCCACCGCCAGGGGGCGCCTGGACGGTTAGGGAATCCTGGATGGCAGCACTTCCGCCACATCAGGAAGTGCTGCCGGAAGCAATCCCAGGGGCACCCGGAGCGCTTCCGGGTGCTCTCCTGACACTTCTGCTACACCAGGAAGTGACGTCAGGTGGAGCACCTGGGGCTCATCCGGGTCATGATAAAAGGGGCCGCCTCCCTCCAGTAGACGAGCCGGAGTTGGGAGGAAGAAGACGGAGCTTGTGAGGAGGGGAGTGGAGGTCGAAAGAGAAAGAAGAAAAGAAAGGAAGATAGTTGTTGGAAGGCATTGTGGTGCAAAAGGAAAATAAAGAACTGTGTTTTGGACATTCTGCTCTCTGTAACCGGGGGTATGCCTTCCACTATATACACACGTGGACAAAATTGTTGGTACCCTTCAGTCAATGAAAGATAAACTCACAATGGTCACAGAAATAACTTTAATCTGACAAAAGTAATAATAAATAAAAATTCTATGAAATTTAACCAATGAAAGTCAGACATTGATTTTCAACAGAATTATTTAAAAAAATAAACTCATGAAACAGGCCTGGACAAAAATGATGGTACCCCTAACTTAATATTTTGTTGCACAACCTTTTGAGGCAATCACTGCAATCAAATGATTCCTGTAACTGTCAATGAGAATTCTGCACTTCTCAGCAGGTATTTTGGCCCACTCCTCATGAGCAAACTGCTCCAGTTGTCTCAGGTTTGAAGGGTGCCTTTTCCAGACGGCATGTTTCAGCTCTTTCCAAAGATGCTCAATAGGATTGAGGTCAGGGCTCATAGAAGGCCACTTTAGAATAGTCCAATGTTTTCCTCTTAGCCATTCTTGGGTGTTTTTAGATGTGTGTTTTGGGTCATTGTCCTGTTGCAAGACCCATGACCTGCGACTGAGACCAAGCTTTCTGACACTGGCCAGCACATTTCTCTCTAGAATCCCTTGATACTCTTGAGATTTCATTGTACCCTGCACAGATTCAAGACACCCTGTGCCAGATGCAGCAAAGCAGCCCCAGAACATAACAGAGCCTCCTCCATGTTTCACAGAAGGGACAGTGTTCTTTTCTTGATATGCTTCATTTTTCCGTCTGTGAACATAGAGCTGATGTGCCTTGGCAAAAAGTACAATTTTTGTCTCATCTGTCCATAGGACATTCTCCCAGAATCTTTGTGGCTTGTCCAACATGTAGTTTGGCAAATTCCAGTCTGGCTTTTTTATGATTTGTTTTCAACAATGGTGTCCTCCTTGGTCGTCTCCCATGAAGTCCACTTTGGCTCAAACAACGACGGATGGTGCGATCTGACACTGATGTTCCTTGAGCTTGAAGTTCACCTTGGATCTCTTTAGAAGTTTTTCTGGGCTCTTTTGTTACCATTCGTATTATCCATCTCTTTGATTTGTCATCAATTTTCCTCCTGCGGCCATGTCCAGGGAGGTTGGCTACAGTCCCATGGATCTTAAATTTCTGAATAATATGTGCAACTGTAGTCACAGGAACATCAAGCTGCTTCGAGATGGTCTTATAGCCTTTACCTTTGACATGCTTCTCTATAATTTTCTTTCTAATCTCCTGAGACAACTCTTTCCTTCGCTTCCTCTGGTCCATGTTGAGTGTGGTACACACCATGTCACCAAACAACACAGTGACTACCTGGAGCCCTATATATAGGTCCACTGACTGATTACAAGATTGTAGACACCTGTGATGCTAATTAGTGGACACACCTTGGATTAACATGTCCCTTTGGTCACATTATTTTCAGTCTTTTCTAGGGGTACCATCATTTTTGTCCAGGCCTGTTTCATGAGTTTTTTTTTTTTATTAATTCTGTTGAAGCATGGTTGAAAAGCAATGTCTGACTTTTATTAGTTAAATTTCATAGAATTTTTATTTATTATTACTTTTGTCAGATTAAAGTTATTTCTGTGACCATTTTGAGTTTTTCTTTCATTGACTGAAGGGTACCAACAATTTTGTCCACGTGTGTATATATAGTGCATACAGAAAGTATTCACAGCGCATCACTTTTTCCACATTTTGTTATGTTACAGCCTTATTCCAAAATGGATTAAATTCATTTTTTTCCTCAGAACTCTACACACAACACCCCATAATGACAACGTGAAAAAGTTTACTTGAGGTTTTTGCAAATTTATAAACAATAAAAAAACCGAGAAAGCACATGCACATAAGTATTCACAGCCTTTGCCATGAAGCTCAAAATTGAGCTCAGGTGCATCCTGTTTCCCCTGATCATCCTTGAGATGTTTCTGCAGCTTAATTGGAGTCCACCTGTGGTAAGTTCAGTTGATTGGACATGATTTGGAAAGGCACACATCTGTCTATATAAGGTCCCACAGTTGACAGTTCATGTCAGAGCACAAACCAAGCATGAAGTCAAAAGAATTGTCTGTAGACCTCTGAGACAGGATTGTCTCGAGGCACAAATCTGGGGAAGGTTACAGAAAAATTTCTGCTGCTTTGAAGGTCCCAATGAGCACAGTAGCCTTCATCATCCGTAAGTGGAAGAAGTTCGAAACCACCAGGAATCTTCATAAAGCTGGCCGGCCATCTAAACTGAGCGATCGAGGGAGAGGGGCCTTAGTCAGGGAGGTGACCAAGAACCCGATGGTCACTCTGTCAGAGCTCCAGAGGTCCTCTGTGGAGAGAGAAGAACCTTCCAGAAGGACAACCATCTCTGCAGCAATCCACCAATCAGGCCTGTATGGTAGAGTGGCTAGACGGAAGCCACTCCTTAGTAAAAGGCACATGGCAGCCCGCCTGGAGTTTGCCAAAAGGCACCTGAAGGACTCTCAGACCATGAGAGACAAAACTCTCTGGTCTGATGAGACAAAGATTGAACTCTTTGGTGTGAAGGTGTCATGTTTGGAGGAAACCAGGCATCGCTCATCATCAGGCCAATACCATCCCTACAGTGAAGCATGGTGGTGGCAGCATCATGCTGTGGGGATGTTTTTCAGCGGCAGGAACTGGGAGACTAGTCCGGATAAAGGGAAAGATGATTGCAGCAATGTACAGAGACATCCTGGATGAAAACCTGCTCCAGAGCACTCTTGACCTCAGACTGGGGCGACAGTTCATCTTTCAGCAGGACAACGACCCTAAGCACACAGCCAAGATATCAAAGGAGTGGCTTCAGGACATCTCTGTAAATGTCCTTGAGTGGCCCAGCCAGAGCCTAGACTTGAATCCGATTGAACATCTCTGGAGAGATCTTAAAATGGCTGTGCACCGACGCTTCCCATCCAACCCGATGGAGCTTGAGAGGTGCTACAAAGAGGAATGGGCGAAACTAGCCAAAGATAGGTGTGCCAAGCTTGTGGCATCATATTCAAAAAGACTTGAGGCTGTAATTGCTGCCAAAGATGCATCGACAAAGTATTGAGCAAAGGTTGTGAATACTTATGTACATGTGATTTCTGAGTTTTTTTTATTTTTAATAAGTTTGCAAAAACCTCAAGTAAACTTTTTTCATGTTGTCATTATGGGGTGTTGTGTGTAGAATTCTGAGGAAAAAATGAATTTAATCCATTTTGGAATAAGGCTGTAACATAAAATTTGGAAAAAGTGATGCGCTGTGAATACTTTCTGGATGCACTGTATATATACATATATACACTTATATACATACACACACACACACTGCATATGTTGAGGTTGTATCTAAAAATTATTTTGCAAATCAAATAAATGGTTAATTTTTCTATTAATCATGGGTTAAAAAAATGGAATGTTTTGCTGTAGAGAAGTGGTAGCATTTTATTAACAAATTAAAATGTTTTATTCCTTGCTCTATCCTCTTCTACAACCCAATAGTACAAACACTAAAATTAAATTTGCCAAAAAAGCACATCATAAGTCTTGTTACTGACTTTAAGTTTAGTATTTCCAAGGCAGTTGTTGACGTCCAATGAAGGAAAGCTGAAACCATATTTTAGCGTCAATAAAAGATGCCAAGAGAGTGTTTGATTTTATCCAGTAGATGGCAGCAAACACCACATCTTAATTAAGTGTTCAACACACACACACACACACACACACACACACACACACTGCCAAGTCTCTTTTTTCTTTTTACTAGTGCACCAAATACTGGCCATCAACTAATACCAAAAGAAATCATGTGCAAATGAAGTTCATCATATTGTTAATAGAAGAAAGTTAAACTGAGAATGCTGCTGTATTACACCAAAGAGAAAGATAGAGAGGAATCACCATTTCTACAATGTCTTTTCTTTTCAGGTGATCCTGTATAGACTGAGCTCATTTTTGCAGATTTTTTTGGCAGATACAAACTCCATGCTAGAGGTTCGTTTGATCTTTAACCACCATCATATCTCAAAGTGTGGTTAACATTACTCTTAGTCAATGAAGTAGCAAAGTAATTAACTGATAACAGAATTCCACATAGCAGTTATTTTCATCAATTATTATTATCCATGATACTGATTAGCTGTGCAGCCTTATCATATAGGGCTTGCAAACTCCACTCACGTAATGACTAACACAGGACATGAACCCAGATCCTCAGAGGTGTGAGGCTGCAGCAACAACTACTATGGTATGTCACAAAAAAAGGGCACCCAGATGATGACTGAAACATAGCATAACCAGCAATGGTGTAAAGTAAGGAAAAGCACTGCTTGCAGTTTTAATAAGATACAATGTCTCCAGTGTATCCTGAGTCTGCCCTTGAGTTTCCTCCATTTGGGACCTGCCTTGTATGCTGGCTCTACAGGAAGGATCTAATATCCCTGTTTTGGATGATCTTTCATAGGTTTTAATTAGAACCACCACAGGATACAAGTTCTGGGTCCCTTTTAATTTGGTCCTTCCTCTGTGTAACAGTTTCCCAAGTGTAAGGATCCCAACAACAAAAAGATCCTTTCTTGTGCTGGGATTTTAATTTTTAACATTACAGTTAAACAGCCAGCCTCTCAACCACCTAGGTTTTCCTGGGATACATTGGCTAATTAAACTGTCTACTGCACAAACAAGGACAGCAGCCATTTTGGCTTCACACTGAGTCTTGCATCTGGGACACAGGTTCAATTTTACTGAGATTAGACACATTTAGGATGCACAGAAATACTAGGAGAGAACTATGCTGTGACTTTGATGCCACTTTTTTGGCTAGCTTGTAATGCAATTTGATAAAAGCAAAATATAAGTAAAATGAAATTATGGCTCCATGAATTCACGAAGATATATCATTGATCAGTGCTATTTTTTTTACCAAGTTTCCAGTTTTACCAATTAAATCCAATTACTTTAAAGCAGATACATAATAAATTCTGTTTCAAAATGATCCCATTCAGAATTTGTGTAAAACTGTCAAATTTGACATCATTTGATTCAGTTAATCTGGTAGATTTTCATATCTAATTCTAAAACTAAAAATACATCACTCTGTAATATTTTAAAGCCTACTAGAGATGCTGCATGTCTTGCAAAAATTTGCAATAAACATACAAACAATTTGGTTTTATAAATTGAAATTTACTTCAGTAAAAAATAATGGCCTACCAAGTTTCTCTTATTAAGGCAAATTAACACATTAACTGTTAAAATATTATGAAATTTAATTTTGTTTTGTTATGTATGGGATAGACAAGGAGGGATCAATGTCACTGTAAGTGCGAAAAGAAAAATGCCTTGAAATTGTCCAATATTATCATTTTACAAGTAAAAACACATCAATTTACTAAATCTGCTTTTAGTGGCAGGCATAATGTTAATATATGTGTGCATTGTACGAGTACAAAGATCTTCCCACCTCTCTATTACTTTTAGGTCAAATTATTAAGCTGCTGAAGTCTCAAGCATATAACAAGACAACCACTGCAATATAATTTACCTGAGCAATCTGAGGAAATTTCCGACAAGAAAAATCAATAAATGCAAGATCGTTGAATCCAACGGGAATGGAGGGGTTGTTCTGAATAAATGGCTTTCCTGAAGGATCTGTTGGAAGTTGTTTGTGAATGACAGCATTATGCCGAAGAAGACCCCGATGTGTACGAAATGAAATGCAACATAGGTCACACCTAGAAACAAAAAAGAGATTGAAAAAATGAAACTATAACTAAAAGTACAAAGAACATATTAAAAATATTTAAAAAGACAATTCTTGCAAACAAGTGACACTGTTAATTTAAAAACAACTGAGGTTGCAGCATTCAAATCTAACTTTGTTAACATTTCCTAGTATCACAACCTTCAAATTTGTAATTTGCCGACACCAAACATTATCAAAAAGACTAGATTATACAGGGATTTCAGAACACAAGCCAGCGATTTGCAAATAGGATAAGCATATTCCAAAAGATGAGAAATTAACTAAATAGAATTCTGACTAGCAGTGCCGGTTATATGCTGGGCACAACTACATAAAACAGTGAGCCTGAGAGCTGAAGGTCTTTCTCTTGAGTTTACTTTCTTATTATCAATGATACCATTTTTCTCAAAGAAAATATCAAATACACTGCCTCAAATGCATATTTCAGAAATTTGTTATTTTATTTTCCCATGTTTACCAAGATATTAAATTAAGCTGTTTCATGTTTGACCACTGACTTTAAGACTAAAAAATGAATGATCTTATTAATTGTGTTAGCGCACCACCCGCCTATTGCAATAGCCATGTTTATGTGTCCGCATGAAACAATTTGGCCCCATATGGACAAATTTTGTCAAGATGTGGTACATTTATTCTTCAAGAAAATTTGTCACAACAGCTCAAATTTTGTCGAGGTAACTTGAACGGATTGTGCTGTACAAAGTTTTAAAATTTCGAAATTGCCCATTGAAAAGCATTGTTAAATCGGAGGACTTGACTGTCTTCAAGGTAAATGTTCTATGTGACTTCAACTATGAATGAGATTACAGTTTCAATTTAACTTGACAGCAGTTACATCAACTTTTGTATAGTACACTTCTCTCTTTTCCATCTCCGATAGCAGCTACTGACACAATACAAGTTAATGAAACACCAGGAGAGTATGTGCAGGGAGGAAATCGCTCTCACTGGCTGCTTGCCTGCACTAATGGGCACTCCTCTATCGCCAAGTCCAGCTAAGCATGTATGAAAACCTTTGCATTCATCTCACTCCTTCCAAAGCTTTAAGTCATAACAGGTAAGTTAAATGATCTTACTAACTATAAAAGTATAAAATGGAACCAAGGAAAGCAAAGAGTTAATAATTGAAGAATATGAAAATGTTTTAACAGTTTAAAAAAACAAAGAAACATTGCCAGACTGAAACAAATATCCTCACAATGTTTAGAACAGTGCATACAAAACTCCAAGGGAGACCCCCACTAAATACCCCAGTCCCCATTCAATGCATTATTTGTGTAATAGTGCGGTGAAATATTTGACTTGGAAAGCTTGATTGTGAACTTCTGTTAAATTTGAATTTTGAAGATGAGTAAGAGGCACACAAAAACAGACAGTATTACCATTTACAGGTCAAATCCTGTTATACCAAATACTGAAGTAACAAAATTCTCAAAATAATGAATACTTTTGTTAGCTCATGTTAAACAAATTTTGTTTTAACAACATGTAAATTTTATTATAACAAATGTTTTTTTCAACTAAAAATGGCCATTGAAGATAATGTGATATACAAAAAATGCCAACCCATGTCTACACTTTTTGACGAGTTTCGAGAACCCTGCAACAGGCTGTCTCTTTCTTGTTAGACCAAAACAAAGTGACAGTCTGTTGCAAAATTTCTGGTATTGGTCAGTCTCGGCATGAGTGTAGTAATGACATCATACTAATAACCAAATTCTGAGTCAGTGTTCCACACCGAACATTCACACGGGTAGTGGTGTTGTGTGCAGATACTGTACTGTTCCGAGTTCTTTGAGATGAACAAAAAGTGTGGCAAACGGTGTCAGATTATGCTGAAAGAAAAATTAATTCTAGAAAAAGTTGATTCTGGATTGAAGAAAAATGATATGGTGAAAGCATTTGGAATCGTGCCTTCTTCATCTAACATCTTGTTTTCATTCTGTATTCAAACCTGTATTTTTATATTAAAAAGAGTTAAATATAATGTCTTGCTTTCATTCTGTATTTTCTATGTCTCAATTTGAAATAAAACATTTTTTGCAGTTTAAGAAGCACTGTTTTTTTATACAGGTATGGTCAAGCTTGGGTCACAGATTTGCATGAGAGACATGAAGGTGAGTCCAGGTTTTCAAGGAAAATACAGATACTTTATTACTGTATAAAGAAGGCAGGTACAGTCTCAAGACTTCATTTAAAATAGGAATACTCAAGCACATGAGACAGGAGCTGTGACATGGCTAAGTGTCTTGCTTTAGTGCCCATCTTCAGATTAGAATAACACCAGCGGCTCAGAATCACTGCTGTGGCAGACGCAGTCTATAGAAGAGCCATCAGTAGAGTGCGAGGAAGAGCAGGTCAAAGCCCAGTGTTAAATGTTCTAAACAATGCATGACAAGCATGTTACATGGTAAGCTTGACAACCAATTACTTTACCTGTGGTTTAATGTTTACCAGAAGCAGCACAACAGCTATGGAGCTGTCCTGGCACCGCTGCTGTCAGAAATGGCAGATCGTTGGTGACCCCCGGTCACAATAGTATATATATTTACCCCCTATTTATTATAACGAAATTTCTATTATAACAAAATATTTTTATGGTCCCATGGTTTTGTTACAATGGGATTCCACCTGTATTTGTTTCTGCATCAACCAGTGTGTACAATAATGTGTGTTCATTTGTCAAAGTTGTTCCCCCATTGCTGATAATGATAAGATAAAGCAGATATTGAACAAATGAGGATGGGCTTTATGCATGAGCATACGTGCTACACAAGTGTCCCACTTTGGTTATCCTAAAATTTACAATCTGAGTGCCACATTCACCCAATATTTATAATTTTTGGTCACTGTAATAAAGTTTGCCCTTTCACTTCTGTTATTTCTAACATTTGTCATAACTGAATAACTTGAAAATTACAATGGCCATATAGATCAAGTAAAGAAGATTTTTTTTTTTTAATTTAGGTTTGTTAATTAGCTTGCAAGTTGTTATTATGTGTATATGGGTGTTTATGTGCATGTGTAAGTGACTGAGGTCTTTGTGATGGACAACATTCCTGACCAGCTCTATTTTCTGCCTTTTGCACAATCCTGTTGACATAGTCTTTGGTCAAGCTGGGTGTTTTTACTACTTTTGTCAAATTAGCTAACAAAGGGTGCTGCTTGCACTAGAAACTGGATTTAACCTAAACTTTACTATCTTCCGAGTTCTGCAGAAATTTGCTACAATGCTACATGTGGAAAGCTTGCATCCTGTTATAAAATATTCTTTACTTTGGTTTGTTTCTCAATTAAAACTAATCTTTAAAGGCTAGCCTCTAAAAGAAACAAATCTCATTTATCCAAAGAATTTCAGATTTAAATACTTTTCAGAAGTCGTCTGCGTAGGCAGCAGGCAGAGTAGTTGTGAATCTCTGCTCAACTCAGAGGACAATAAAGGACACAGTAAATCCAGTTTTGAGGCAGGATGCTCTTACAGCTGCACCCTCCTTTAGCCCTGGTGGGATTAAGACATCCTTGTCAGGCCTGTCAATTTAAATTAGACACAAGCTCAGAATCAGCTGTGAAAAATCAGATTAATGAATGAACAAAATGGAGGTAGTCATGTTGTACAACCTCAAGACTCTCGTATTTAACAGTGCACTTATTTACAACTAGTACAACAATGGTTTTACACAAAAAAATATAATTAGCTCTACTTAATGAATAAAGAAATGGTGTTGACATAGTATTGTTTATTATTTGGTGATGAGATAAAAATAATGAATTTCCACAGGCTAACAGCACAATCATCAGGAAGGGCATTTTGGATTACTTTGAGATAAGTTAACTATTAACATTATTAAAACACTCTATATACTTGCATAGTTAAAATGTACCTATTTTAGTGAATGGCTTCATCTATCTCTATTAATGATGTCTTGCACAACATTTAGGTAAAACATCACTTTTCTGACAGGCTGGCATTAAGACATAGCTGAAAAAGCTGAAGGTCTGTGTGTGACACAGCTACTTAAAGATTTTGCAACCTCTTCTGCAATAAGATTTCATCCCTGTTATTATACACTATTGCCAGGCCTGGTGGTAAACCAGGTCAGGTTGGCTGTGTGGTTTACGAGGTGTGGCAGAAAAGTAATGAGACTGGCAACACTGCAAGCGATCTGGCAACGCTGCGCTGTTGTCCTTGATAGAGCACGTGTATCAGTACCCTCCCATAGCTCAGTGCGAGTTTCAACTCCTTCCGTTAACTATGTGATTTTTGTGACTGCTATTAGCAAAGTTGTGTTTTTGGTTGTGCATCACGCAAAATGGAACAGCGGAATTTGGAGCAACGTTGTGCCATTAAATTTTGTGTTAAGCGTGGAGAATTGGCAAGTGTGACGTTTGAAAAGTTAAAACAGGCCTATGGGGAACATTCTTTATCCCAAGCTCAAGTTTTTCAGGGAGGCCTTCAACTTCGAAAACATCGAACGTGTGAACACTCTTGTGAGATCAGACCGTCGTTTAACATTAAGAATGTTGAGTGAACAATTAAATTTGAACAGATTTACCGTTCATCACATTTTGACTGAACACTTGCACATGCGAAAGGTCTGTGCCAAAATGGTGCCGAAAAACCTCACAATTGAGCAGGACAATCGAAAAACCATATTCCTGTGGTTCCCCAGCCCCCTTATTCACCTGACCTCAGTCCGTGTGACTTTTTCCTTTTTCCTAAACTGAAAAATGTCCTCAAAGGACGTCATTTCGGGACTTTAGAAAACATCCAAAAGAGTGCAACGGACATGCTGAAGACCATACCGGTTGAAGACTTCCAGCGCTGCTACCAACAGTGGGAACAACGTCTCCATCGGTGTGTAGCTGCCCAAGGGAACTACTTTGAAGGGGATAACATTGATGTTTGAAAAAAATAAAAACTTTGGTAAATAAAAAATCAGTCTCATTACTTTTCTGCCACACCTCGTAGACTACATGCGAAGAAAATGGGTGAACTCCACTATTATAAGTGATAAAACACATTTTTATTTATCTTTCACATGACAATACATTCAGCAGCAAATACACATCAAATTCACTTTCTATATACTACATTTACATTTCTTTTTAACCTTTTTACAACTCTTGACCTTTAGTTGAAAACATTCTAACTACTTATGAATAACTGTCCCAATTAGGTACAACAAAAAACCAAGGCAGCATAACACACAGCCTGCCTCATGCCACATTAAGCCTAGTGGCTGACTGCAAGGTGGGGTGTCTTTGGTGTTTAGTTTGCTTCCTGACAGGGGTTTACTGCAAAGACCCTGTAATGTGTATGTATACAAAAATTAACATCATGTATAACACATTTGGGTTTCTATACAAAAAACTAAACTACACAGCAAATAAGAATAATTTTGGAAATTCAATTTAATTTACAAGGCCATCTCATGTTTGACCTTTCAGATCAACTTTCCTAATCCTTCTAAATGCTTTAAAGCTGATGATCATTTAAAAGTGACCACAAAACATTGCAATCTACTTTTTACCAATAGTGTTCAGAGGAAACACTTAATTTAATAAACAAAATAAAAGGACTGTATTTAGTGTGTCATTATTACAGAAAACAAAGAGAACTAGAAAGAAATTATATTAAATTCAATATAGTTTATTTTTGTATAGCAGTCTTCACTGAGTGCAGAGATACGAGTGCTGTAATAAGTTTAAAGGTAAATGCAATTACAAACTTTACTTATTACATAATGCATAAACATAAAGACACAGATTTGTTTAAACATACAGGAAGATAATGCAGATACAAACATATTAACATAAATGGAAACTAACAATGTCTGTCCATTAGCATAATTGCTGAACTATGGCCAGCTAATATGTAACAATCTTCACTTCATGTCACCTAACTTGGTAACTCCTGATCTAGAAATAAGTGAACAAAACATGTGTTAAACTATTTACAGTACTAATTTTTCTATATAACCCAAGTACAAAGTACATCATGCATCTCTATCCATTCATCTCAGTATAATAAACAAGTGAATGAATATCAGAGCTGGCAATCTTGTGAGAAAGAAGCTTATTATTCACTGAGTACCTAACTCTAAATGAAAATTTACATTTTCTAGAAATATTTTCAACTGGTGGATCTCTTCGGTCTAGTATAGTCTAGAAACAGATACTGTATTATTTAAATGTCTACTGTTCCCCGGTGAAAATGGATAATACTAGCAATTGTGACAATAATGCCCAAGGGTAAAAAAGAAAGAAATTCCAAAACCAGGCATGTATTCTACAGTTACCCAAAAGCCTCATCCACTAAAACAGACCTCAAACCTGAATTTCAAGACATTACAAGGTAAACAAAACTCTGACAGATTAAGAAAAGCATGTTCAGGCAATTGTACAATTATTTGCCTATAACTAAATTATTGCAATTTCTTGGAAACTGATGGGGAAAAAAAAAATTAATAAATTAGTAAGAAATTAATCAGATTCTGAAGTGCATGTTACAATGATGACTAAATCAATCATACTCCAAGGTCACACAGACTGACAACATGCAGTCTTTTATGGTCAAAATCAAGTTCCTCTCAAATCAATTTCCTTTTTTTTTTTAAAATAAACAGGAACAGCTGCTAAGGAGACCTAGTGAACGTTGCAAAGTAAGCTACTACTGGGATTTGATCCCCATAAATATTTGGCTTTAAGTCAAATAGGCCTTCCCTGCCTACACAGTTTCAGTTTGTGATAGGAATGTCTTCTGCAACACAAACCCTGCTTTCTGAAGTAGGAAGAATGTAAGTTAGGCAAGTACAATCTGCAACTTTAAAGTGTGGCTTCTTTATTGGTGGACTGCAGTATAATTAACATCACTTATAACCAACAGACACAGATTAATTTAGTATAAAACACTTATTTACATGTTTTCTGTGTAGCTGAAATATAATTACTATTTAGTAGCACTAGTGATGGCAGGATCTGATCTGATATAGAAAAGAAAAAAAAAGTGTCTTCTATTCAGTAGGGCCTCCCATGGATTAAACCAATTGCCTGTTTTGATAAAGCATACAGTGTATACTGAAATATTTCAGAGTTCAGAAATTGACCATAGTTCTAACTATAAAGTACCAGGGAGGAAACACAAACATTATTTGCAATTCAGAATAATGGATTTAGAAAGAGCTAAAAAAAGTGCTGGGTACTGGTAGGTGTAATTATGTGCATTTTAAAATGCAGAAAAACACTTTTATTCACAGAAGTATGAAGTCAGCTTCAAAACAGGTGTTACTGCTTAAAATTTTGTAGGATCATGAGGAAGTGAACTGACAATTAATCCCCTTGTTACCTTATTAAAAATAGCATTTTCACCAAAGTCTGTGAAGACAGACAGCAAAACTCTGCTCACTCTGCATTTGCATTAAGAGATTTTCTACCCTGTCTACTGGGCAACCCTAAACATATACCTGTACATATTATTTTTTTTAATAAACCATCCATCCCCCAATCCCACTCTATCCTGGAGCAAAACAACTAGAGAAAACACACCCCTAACAGCTACAGCAGCAGCCTCACGCAATCAGTGAAACAAAAGCAGTCTGAACATGCAAAAGTGGTCAGGAAAAGCAGAACCCAAATGGGAGCTGCAGCAGACTGTGTCAAGTTACAAAGCACTAAAGTGCAGCCTAGCAGCTATTTAGCATGGGAGGTTACACTCTGCTATATAAGGAACAGAAGCTGTAGTATATGTGCAAGCATTGGAAATGCAACTGAATAGCTTCATTGAGTTTCACAAATGAAGACACTGAGCTATTAGAATTTGAAGCATGAATAAGAGGACAGGGGAGGAAAAAAAACTATAGTAGAACTTTATGAAACTTTGCTCTGTTTTTTTATTGACAGGTTTACAAATAAATCTAGGAACAACAAAGACATATGTTTCATGTGTTTAAAATACTACCACACTGTTTAACTGCAATTTAAATTAAATATTGTGCTTATCTTGTGGCTTAATGGGTGATTAACTCACAAAAAACACAGAAATGTGTATGTGTCTGTCAAGGCTGGTACTATTTTTTTTTATATTTATCTATTAAACTTAACCTTTTCTATTAATTATAATACTTCTTACCCTCTTCTAACTGGATAAAAGAAATACCTGAAATGCATGCTTTCTTAAACTTGCTATGAGCATGGGAAAGAAGCCATATAAATAACATGTATTACTGTTATTACCGGTATTACTTTGGATAAGGAATTATTTTCAATGCTAATCATTAATTTTCTGAACTCACTTCATGAATTAAAATGTTGTAGGATGCTGCAATCTAAAAGGCACAAACTAATATTAAACAGGATATCTCTCTATTGTAAAGCATACCCTTACCCACACCTGCTAATTCTCATGTCAAAATAACTCTTAAAATTTCAGAATGTAGTTAGTGGTAGGGTGTTGTACTGTGTTAGCCATTATGGATGCAATGAGACGTCAAGCAAGATAACAGATTTTATTGTAAGCTCTGGTTTCCCTTGACCCTAAACTTAGATTGGTTAAGAAATAAATGACTGAATACTGTACTAAAAAATTTCAGTAATATAAGTGTAGACTGTGAAAAGTTACCTACATTTCCAACAAAGGTTAACTAGAGCCATTAAATTTAGTGGGTCCCATCATTTGTTTTGATTTTCTTTGCTTAACAAAGATTTTCCCCATTTTTTTTTAAATTTGTATGTTTAAGTAAAAATATAGTTGAAAAACCAAATGTATGTGGAAAATGTATAGAATATGCATATCGTTAGTGGGAGAAGATGCAAAATCCAATTCAGCACTTAAACCCTGATCGATCTCTAACAGCTGTGCCACCCCTTCTTTAAAGCTGACAATGGTATACACCCCTAGTATATTATGCCCATGAGCTTTGCTAGCAATATGCAATATGTTTGCTTAGAATACCGATGTCTCACTAATAACCACCAAGATTTGGCTAGTTCTTGCAAATGCAAACCTTAAGCAACCAACTGTACACATTTTGAGATCTACCAACCGTATGATTCAAAGATACATTTAATTAACCGATGCAGTGTAAAATTATACTAGGAAAGGATGAGGTTACTTAGCCATTAAAATATACACCAATCCGAAAAAATAGCAATGAAGGAAAGATGTGTTCACTCTTCCTTGGCTCAATTGTGTCTAAGTCCTGCAGAAAGAACACGGTCATGGGAGCAAACTACAGTATTGACGACAATCTGTATTTTGTCCACAGTAGTTTCAACTCAGTTTTTGCAAAAAAGTGATTAATGAACAGAAAAAAGCAAAAACAAACCAAACTATTAAGAAACATGTTTGAAAATGGGCCCATAACATCAATAATTCAAATAAAGAGCTGTTAACTTCAACAGAACATGGACTGAAACCAATCAATGACCATTGTGTCAACAAAGTCTTCTTAAATTTGCACCCATCACCATGAGTTCTATGTAACCAGCAGAAAACAAAAGAGCCATAACATTTCACAGTATTTTTCAGGAATCTTGGGGGTTTTAGGGGGTGAAAGTACTAAAAGTTTACAGTGGCTCCTGATGGAAACAGAACAGCAACAGCATCCAGAAATGTTTCAACACAAGAAAATCTTGGGTGTGTGGCACAGAAGAGTCAGCTGTTACTAACAGTAGGGTCCAGATAGTGTTTTTACACAATTACACAATTGTATGCAGTTTTTTTAGTCAACTATTTTGTAGCACTAGGGTGTTGTACCGTGTTAGCCATTATGAATGTAGAGAAAAGCCGAGCAAAATGACACCTTATTGGCTAACTAAAAAGATTACAATATGCAAGCTTTCGAGGCAACTCAGGCCCCTTCTTCAGGCAAGATGTAAGGGTGAAGGCTGTTCACTTTCGAAATACAATTTTTTGTTAATTTCATTAATGCCAAAGCAGCTGAAACAGATTAACAACGCCCCTCTGCTACTTAACTGACTGGATCGATATCCCAGAAGTTTCATTGACTTGATGCTACACTCTGATTAAAAAGTGTTCCTTAAATTTTTTTATCAGTATATTACTAAATGCAGATGATATGTTACTATACATATCAAACCCACAAAATCCTGTGCCTGTAGCCCTAACAACACTAGCAGAATTTCAAAAGCTATCTGGACTCAAAATTAATTTGAATAAAAGTGTGCTTTTTCCCTAGAATTCTCTAGCAAACAACATTAGATTTGACATGTTCCCTTTAATCATAGCAGATCAGTTTAAATACCTAGGAGTAACATCACAAGGAAATATACATTTTGCTGTCTGCATGGAAAAGCTTAAACAAGACGTGCATCACCTTCCGTCTCACTTTAGTACTGTAGGGAGAATTAACACTGTAAAGATGAATATTCTTTCTAAGCTACTGTTTCTATTTCAAAACTTCCCCATATACATTATATATATACTGTGATATATGGTCGGCAGTTTATCCCGGCCAATACTTCCACGCCACTAGATGGAGTCCTCCCTGCAACATGAAGGTGCCTAGAATTCCAGCAGGGCATCACGGACCATGGAGTTCGGCTTCACAGCCCTGCTGGATACCGTGGGGGCCGCCATGGGACGCTGCAGGGAGAAATGAACATTGTTTCTACTATAGCCCGGAAGTACTTACAAGTCACAAGGATGGAAGAACTAAAGTACTTCTGGGCTGAAGAAAAGAAGTTTTCATCTGACCCGGAATGCTATGAAATCACAAGGACTGAGGGACTGAAGCACTTCCGGGTCAAGGACTATAAAAAGGACTGTGGGAAAACCAGCAGGTGAGTGAGCCGGAGTTGGGAGGGAGTGTGACAGAGCTGCTGGGTGGAGAGGAGGATTGATTATTGTGTTTATTATTGTTATTATTGATTTATTAATTGAGTATTGTGGAGGTGCTTTGTGCACAATTGAAGAAATATTAAATTCATTTCTTTATTTTACCTGGTGTCTGGACATATTGTCTGCGGGTTTTACGGGGCAACAGCGACCCCTGCTGTCACAATACATATACATTAACAAATCTTTTTAAGAAATTATATCCAATCATAATCTAATTTATTTGGAATTCAAAACACCCATGCATCAGGGCGACCCTAAAAGCGAATTAAGGTAGAAGGTGGCACGGCTCTACCTTACTTTCAATGTTATACTGGGCAGCAAATATACAGGCTATAAAAAAATGGACATTGAGACAAACAGATGAACACAAACAAGCTCGGTCCACAATAGAAATAAAATCCTGCAGTACTTCTTTATATTCCTTGCTTTGTACTCCAGTAAATATAATTTATCATCATCAATATACTAACAAACTAATTGTCCTTCATTCACTCAGAATATGGAACCAATGCAGGAAGCACTTCACAAAAGAGAAGCTTTTATTTGTGCACCTCTACATGATAACCACCTTTATCTACCCTCTAAAACTTAAACAGTTTTTAATGCTTGGAAAACATACAGGATTAAATCATTTAGAGATCTGTGCATAGATAATGTCTGCATACCTCAAACAATTAACAAACCAAATTTAGCTTCCCATCAACATACTTTTTCCACTATTTCCAAATTAGATACTCTGCTAAATGAAAAATGCACAATTTTCCTTTCCTCCCACCAATTTCTATTCCAGAAGAAATATTGATCAGTCTTGAACTCAGACATCATTTCCATAAGTCCTTTCCAAGATTCCAGAGTACAGTGGGAAAAGGATGTCTTACTCACATTTCAGAATAGGAGTGGAAGGCAGCCACGTACAGAATTCACTCTAGCTTCATATGCACAAAGCATAGAATTATTCAACTTAAAATCTTTTAACCAAGCACATCTATCTCTATATCTTTAAAATTGTCCAAAAATGTTTCTAGGGCAAGAACCATCCTGCGAATATTGAAGTCGAGGTCCAGCCTCACAGAGCCACATGTTTTGGGTTTACACTAAGTTATCATCATTCTGGACCAAAATCTTTAAATGCCTATCACACAGCCTTGGTGGAACAATCACTCCTAACCCATTAACAGCAGTGTTTGGTGTACTTCTTAAAGTGGAGAAGGACAAACAAGCTGTAATTGCCTTTACTTCAATACTAGCACATGGACTTATCTTGCTCAACTGGAAGAATCCTAGTCCACCTCTTTTAAGTCAGCAAGTAACTGATGTTACATACTATTTGAAATTGGGAAAAAATAAAATTTTCACTTAGAGAATTGTGATGGTGTGGGTTGGCTCCTTGCTCCTTTTTCTATAATGGGGAGCCTCTTGATCCAGACAATTGATAACGCAACCAGATTAGGACAAAACACACCCAGCAAGGGGATGGTGAAAAGTGCAAGTACTTTAATTAAAAAAATAAAAACAAACAAATACAAGTGCTCATAAAATGTAGTGCTCAGCAAACAGTTCATAAATAATCCATAAAATGAAGTGAAAGTGGAGGTTAAAATCAACAATAATTAATAATCAATAGAAAATCATTTAAAAACAAGGTTAAAACAACACATTGCAGGAAACTCATTAAAATCCACAAGTCCTGGTGCCTTTTTTTAAAACGGACGCGTCTCTGGCTTATCTTATCTGGACCTCGCAGCCCGGAGAGACATCAACCAGCAGGTTCAGATCATGTCTCCTGCCGACAATCCCACAGCACCCACGGGCAACCACCGAGCCCTGCTCTGCCCAAACCGTCCCAGGCGCTCTGCACTTCCACTGCTGCCAATGGCTCCACGTGGTGAAAGTACCCCTGTCGCTCCTGCTCCCAAAACACTCAACAGGAGCGACCCACCAGCCCCCTCTTGATTGTTGGCCATTCATTCCTCCTTGGGGATCTATTCCTGTCCACTGGCTTCCACTCTGTTCACTGGCTTGTTTTCTCTCTTTTTACTCCTGCCTGCTTCTTCTCTTCAATCTCTTTTAACTTTGCTCTTTTCTTGACTTTTTTCTTGACTCTCTCTCTTTTCTTTTTTCTGTTTAACTTTTCTACGCACCTCTTTATAGGCTAGGGAGCTGTTACAGGTGCAATCACCCGATTGCCACCCCGGGCTGATAATAAGAGAATCAGACTGCCCGCACGTGCCGGCAAGGCAATGCATGGATGGCTGACCACCTCGCTCCTGCACCACTCCCCAGCACAAACGCTTTCATTATTTATTTATTTATTAAAAGTGGCGAATTTTCCTGGGCCGCAGACCCGCTATACCACAAGAATCTGTTCAAAACCTTTTTAAAACCTAGTCTAGTCAATAACATTTTAGAATAAGCATTTATATTGCAGAAAAGGATTCTCTTTCCACTTTTTGACTCTTAAAAGTCTTACTCTGACTGTTGGTCTTCCTCTCTTTTTCTTGGGTGGGGGTTAAATTGAATTTAGTTTTGTCAAGTTTGACTTTAAAAAGAACAAAAAAATTATTAAATTTTCATTATTATTTTGAAATACTGTATTTTTATAACTACTCTAAAGACTGATCTCACAGTTGATCAAAACTGTACCATGTTCTCTGTGTATAAATAAAGCATAATATGGTATTTTCACAACACAAGACAACAAAAATCTATGGTTGACTGTCTTTCTAGATTTAAAATTAGCATCGAATTCTGCATACTGGCCAATGTTTCAGTTCTATAACAACATTTCACAACTTTTCTGGAAGATAAAAAACTATATGGATTTGCTCTAACTTTTGTTTCTGAATATGCGTCTTACTTAAAAAGACAAAATTATAATTTTTGCTTCCAAAAGTATGAAGCTTTTAAACCCACCACTAAATGTCAAAACATTAAGCATAGGTACTGCAGACATTCCATGCAGTAGTATAGCCAGATTAAACACATTTTCAAAAGTAAAATCTGTTTTTTAAATAGCATTAGAGCTGCTTACCTGAGCAGGGAATCTGGATGAGTTTCCATATGAGTGTCCAGCCCATATTTGCATATGAATGTCTTGAAACAAATTGGGCAATGAAGCAGCTCCTCCTCAGTCTTCATTTCCTGCTCAGTAGTGGGGCTTTCTTCATTCATCTTTAACACCACAAAATGTAAACATAATATCATCAGTGCTCTCCTGCCATACAGTAATGTTTAGGGAAAAGGCAGAAGGTTTCAAACCTTTTTGTTTTTTTTTTTACCTAAAGTCACAGCAACATAAAATGTATCCTTTAGTAATACAGTAAAAAGGAGCATTACAATAAAATATGAACATTTGCAAACATTTAAATTTAATTTTAAATTTAATGTAATATTGAGAATTTTTCACAGATTTAAGTAGTGTGTTACAATATCGGATCTGGGCAGGAATGACATAGTATGACTCTTGGAATGGTTTTATTAAATGATCCTTAGCTTTTAAATACTATCTGGAAACAACAGTGAATGATTAACGGTTTCTATATTTTTAACTGTTCTGATGAATCATACTTAACTGCTGATGTGACTGTATTAATAACACGTGATAAATTCATAAGATTGTTACAATGTATATATCCTAGAACATGCAATTTAATGGATAATGCCTGTGTCACATTATGCATCTTCTGTTCGTCGGGTATGTCAGGTTTGCTGACCATGGTTTCTGATCATGCCACCAGACTATGTCAACTTAAATGACTGAAAAATCGCTGCCAGGGTCACATTTACTGATTGAATGCTGATCTTTATGTGTTGTGCCTTTTTGTGACAGCCAATTCTACCTGATGATGCTCATGCTGTTAAAAGCTAAACCGAGTTCAGCCATAATCTCTGCCCATTTTGTTTATTTTTTCCATTCTGCTGTGGCATTTAAAATTCAAGAACGTTCTCTGTCTGAAGTCTGAAGTTTTATTTGTGAGGTCCAAAACACCTGCATTCATTGTTTACTGTTGCTATGTTAAATGCATTGTACTTCCAAATGAGAATTAATTGGTTGTCAGCTCTAATGCACACAAACTCACTGCTCTGATTAAAAACAGCATGCCACTGACTTGCTATTATGTGAATGAAGGCTGTTACATGAAGATCACTGGAAAGTTGCGTAATGTGACATTAGCCTTAAAATCTGAAGAAACAGAGGCTAACAGTTTTTTGTTAGATGCAGAGGTACTGCATTTAAGGACATATGCCGTAAAAATTACTTACTTGTATATTTGTCACAGAGTCATGAGAAGATGATGCAAAGGCTGGGTCGTGTGGTCCAGTCATAGCAGCCATGACATTGACCTACAGAGTTGTTGCACACAAGAAAAGAAAGACTTGGTTACGCTATTTAGGTGGCAACTGTTTTCATTATTTTAAAGAATTTGTGAATAATCTGTGTGACAACTTTATTGAATTAGCTTTTATTGTAGTAACTCTCTTAATCTTGGCTAAAAATGGAACTATTTTCAAGCTATAAAACACTGAAATTAAGGACAAGGTGTACATGTGTACATAAATACAGATTTGCCTTAAACCCAGAATACAATATATGGTAATGGATGTCTTCTTCATCTGCACAATGTCAACAATATTGCTATTTGGGGATTCAGTATGGAGGGTGTCTATGTAAGATAACTGCACACAATGCTTAATGCTTCTGCTTCACAGCTTTAGGAAACTGTAGGAAGTTCTGACCTAGTAACATTTTGTTAAATGTGCATATTCTCACTGTGCCTGCATGACTTTTTACCCAGGTACTCTAGCCTTACTTCCATAGCCTAAAGATGATGACATTTGCACATATACAAAATGAATACAAGGATTGTGCTAAAAATGTAGCAAATTGTATTGCAACTAAAATTAACAGATTTTTATATAATTAAATGTAAACTATTATGTATAAAACATAATTATATAGTAGGTATATTTTTTAAAAAAAGAGGTAAAATAAACTAATATTCTCAACTAGACAGTGTATATAACAATAAAAAAAACAAATATGTTGCTCTTTTATACAGTATAATGTGGGGACAGTGAAAAATAAGAATAATACTTTACATTTATATAGCTCCTTTCTCAGTACTCGAAAGTGTTCTCCATGCAGGGAGAACATGGGATGCGAACCCATGATCTCCTTACTGCAAAGCAATAGCACTACCACTGTGCCACCTAGAAAAGGGTATGAATGTGAGGTTTGGCCCAATATACAATACAATACTGTATGTATTTTTATGTCTCTGTTACAAAGGGGAATTTATATTCCAAAACTCCACACACAAGCTGTTAAGATTTATTTAAGAATAGATGGGTATGGCCTAAAACAGTTTTAAAAGAGAACTATAAATACATAGAATAAGATACCAAGTAGTGTAGTTTAAAGTAATATCCCGGAACTACTATGTCTGAATGAATTGCATGTTCTTCTCAGAACATTATGATATTATTAAAGTAGTAAGATCCATAATCTTAACAGGTGTTTGCAGGCATTTCTCTATCTCATCAATCCATTTTCTATCTCATCAATCCATTTTCTGTGTCTGTATTCAATTATATGATAACAGGCAGCCAAAGCCTATCCTGAAAGTATTGGCAGATAACACTGGAAGTGAGACATACTCACTACAGGATGTGCTCTTCCACACTTAAACGGACAAGAGGCAGTTAGGCTGATGAAGGGCTGGGTGAAATGGTCTTCAGTTATTATGTTGACTCAAAATGCAATATTCGATACATGTAGATATATTCTTAAAACACGATTAAAGACTAAAGATCCCCCCCCATATACATGTGTATATATTATTTTTATAAAGAGTTCAAAACCTGGCATATTTTAATATGAAACATTAGTAAAAGAAACAGTTAGCTTTCTCAAAATTTAACAACTTCACATGATTGGCAGTACCCCAAAGAAACAGCTGAAATAACCCCCCCCCCACCATTTTTGTTTTATATTATCTCAATTTATTTTTGCCTTTCCATTGAATGTATTGTATTCAACACTTTTCCTGCCTTGCTGGCATCTCCCAATTCATTACTGCACTAATCTCATTATAATTATACATGTATATTACATATTTGTTTTATGATTTACATCATCTGTAATGGTTCCAAGTTACAAAGGAATCAGAAAGTACACAGACCCCTTCACTTTCTGTCAAAAGACCATAGAATCTTTTTCCCCATGCACTGAGAGTACTTTAAATGTCATTTGCCAAGCTTCAAATGGGCTGTGATAAATGCCTGATTGATGGAGTGCTGCTGAGATGTCATCCGAATGACAGGTTCTTCCATCTCAGCAGAGAAGTTCAAAAGCTCTTTTAGAGTGACCAATGGGGGTTCTTGGTCACCTCCCTAACCAAAGTCCTTCTTGTTCAGTTACTCTAGTAAGAGTTACGGTGGTTACAAATTTCTTCCAATTAGTATTTATTGAGGACACTGTGGTCCTAGGAACACGCAAAGGTTTAAAAATGGATTTATACCCTTGCCCTGATCTATGCCTCACCACAGTTTTATTTCAGAAGCCTACAGAGAGTTCCTTTAACTTCATGGCTTGATTTTTGTTCTAAAATGCAGTGTTAACTGTGGGATCTTATGCATGCTAGTATACTGTATATAAACTATGTCCAATCAACTCACTTTGCCATAGGTGGACTTTCATCAAGTTCTAGGCACATCTCAAAGATAATGTAAAATGGATATATCTGACAACAATTTGGAATGCCAACAACAAAGGGTCTGAATACTTTATACATGAGAGATTTCAGGTTTTTGATTTTTAGTAAATTTTCTAACCTTCGTAAAAACATGTTTTCACTTTGTCATTATTTGTTACTGAGTGTAGATTGATGGGCAAAAATGAAAAGGTTATCTCATGTGCAGAAAGTGAAGGGGGTAAAAGTACTTTCTAGATCGACTGTATGTATTTGCAAACACATGCTTTTTCTTGTCTAACAATCTGTATTATGCAACATTCACCAACAAAGTAGGCGCTGTAGTCAGGCATCCAGTGTTCTTAATAGCTTCCTGAATCCCTTTTTTCTCTATGGTATAGGTAAGTACTTTACAAGTCTGACACAAGGAAAGTATCTGTAAGGGGGGTTTGATCTTGAAATTCTAAGGAGGGTCAAGATACTTCAGTGGTAATGGAACCATTGCAACTACCAAAAAAAATTTGCTTTCACTTTCAATTTCAATACCACAGTGAAGTAATAAATCCTTATTAAAATTTGGCACCAAAAAAAAAAAAAAAATTTTGTTTTGCTAATTGATATTTTATTATCCTATTACTAACCTCTGCTCACAAAGTAATATGGTTATATATCTCAACAGTTTCAAACATCACCAGGACAACATATTTATGAATGTATATAGGGCAGAGTGATGGGTCTCTGGCTAAAGGATATGGGTTGGTAACTTGAAGGTTGCCGGTTCACCTCCTGGCAGTAACAGAAGGAATGCTCTGTTGGGCCCTTGACCAAGGCCCCTTAACCTGCAATTGCTCCAGGGGTGCTGTACAAATAGCTGACCATGCGCTCTGACCCCAAAAACTCTGTGTACGTCTCTGGAGAGTAAGTTGGGTATGTAGAAAATTAAGAAATTGTATATTGGGAATGAAGGATTAAAAATCACTAAGAAATGATAATGCAAAATGTGCTATACATTGCATATTATTATTCTAATTAGGAAACTCAACCTGCTAAATAAGAAATGTGAACTGAGACTGAAATAATAAAAAGAAAATTAATATGGTTTACTCAAAACTGATACATCCATAAACAATGACTAATTCACATAAAAAAAAAAAACATGATGGCTACACTTTTTTCCTGTTTGTAACAATACAGTAGCGGAGTGTGAAATAGATGAATGAGGACTTATTCTGCACGGATGTCTCACTTTTGGTGTGAATTACAGGTTAGCATAGTTATCTGGTCACTGACAAAGCACAAATATTTTGAGAGCACAGTTTACATACACGGAAATGTGTTTTGCAATCTGGTAATTCACTACAACTGTTATCTACTTTCACTTGCTGCCTTTGAATACAATATGCAATGGACCAGCAAACATTTTATGGAATTTTGCTTAGCTCAGGCATATTGCAGGCGCAGCAAGTGCCTGGATGGCCTCTTCATATGCAGCAACGTCCTTTATCTTTAGGCATTATACTCCTTTACCTGTCATCCAGAGTAAAACCAAAAAAACAGCATAATTAACCCTACCTGTTCTAAACTCTTCCTCTTCTAATTCTTGCTCAATTTGTTCTTCTGCTCATCACCACCAGGCAACATTTGTGGAGGTGATGCAGTCATACTTAGAATGCGATTTTGTGGATTTTATTAGCATTCTGAAGTAATTTTGGAAAAAAATCAAATAAAAATGCACAAAATTGTGATACTGGGTTTTAAATATGTATTTTTTTGTAAATATCAAATCAAAAATTTCATATATTGCCCAGCCCTAAGTTGAGGGAAATGTGATAGGTCCTTAAAACAGTGACCAAGAACTGGAATCAAACCGATGTTTTTGGCACTATTAAGTAATTGAGCCTCTGAGCTGTCCTCACTCCATCCCAAATTTGGCTAAAATATTATACCACCTATAGCACTCAAGGTCAGAATCCTTAATCCTTATTTGCAGTCTAGATATGCAAATTTATTGAAATAACAAATAAGTGGTCTACTGTATGTATAAATATGTAAACAAACAAACAAAATAACAACCTAAAAAATTAACTTGGTTACAGCCTGAGATTGACAGCGGTGCCCCAGAGGTGGGACTCCCGGTTTCCTTTTTTTTTCATTTTCGGGGAGCAATTTGGATAAAGCGTACTGTTTGAAGGGAAAGAGGAGAGCCAAGAAGAAGATGGGGTAGGGGGTAATTGAACAAAGTAGATCAACTACTGCATGGGCCATGAGACGAAGTCCAGGAGCTTCTGAAATGCTGTTGGTTAGGTGGAAGTAATGTTTTTTTTTGACCGGTGAATTGACCGTTCCTCTATTTCCCACGGATTTGGGTGAACTTGTTGAAGGACTTACTGTTCTGTATGATGGCGCAGACTGACTGTATACCTTTTATTGTGAAAATCTGATTGCGGTTAGGAATCAGAATCTGTTAGACCTCTTCGTTTCACCTGCCGGCATCAGGGGTTGGAACTGTGGACTTATAAGCTCTGTAAGGGGAACTTTTGAGAATAACACATTTCCTGATGCTATGGCCATGCTTTCATATGTACTACTGTAATTAAATGTCTGTGTTTTCTAGGTATATTTTAACTGAAGATTTAGGCTACACCACACTATAATATATTATTGTTATATATATATATATATATTTGTATCGTCACATAAAAGGGTTATTTAGGGTTGAGGGGGGTATATGGATTGGATTGTTTTTTTTTTTTTTTTTCTTTTCTGGATGTAATTCACTCCTCAAGTGTTTATGGAGATTGACCATTAGTCTTTTTTTTTTGTGAACTATAAATGCTCCGGCATCATGGGTGACTGAATATTTTAAAATAAGGTGTATATTGGGGGCTTTACAGGGTGTGATATTGGCCTATCCTTTTTATCATCTGCTGCCATTTAGGACAGGTTAGCGGTAGCGATCGTCTCGTGTCAGCGTGGTGGGATGAATTGTTACTCTGTACTAAGTGATACTACTGGATCTCCCAAACTGGTACACATAACAATGACTGATATCCCTTCTATAAGTAGATATTCCACTTTCAATGTGAGATACAGTATATATTCAAAAATTTCTGTAACAAAGCACATACTTTCTTTTTTGGTGGCTCCTCCATCTTTTCACTTTCCCCTTCCTGACTGAATTTTCTCTTAGCTGGTAGCCTTCTCCGTCGGAGGAGGGATGGTGGGTTGGATGGAACGACGCTACTGGGATCCTTTTCATGAATCTTCATATGTCTGTAAAATGTAGTTATTTAAAATTTAAATTTCTGCATGATTTGCATTATTTTTTATATACATATATATTTATACACACATACATATACACATATTTATACACACATACACTAGTATTTTGTTAGATAGTCAATACAGTGGAAGTCAAAAGTAAAATTATTAACACTGAATGAATCTCAACATGATTTATCCTAAAATATCAATATTATTTTGCAATTCACCAATATTTAAGAGAAGAAAAAACAGATTATTTTTAGGACATTTTTTTAAAATAAAGTTTCAGTAATACCTTTACTATGTAATGTGGCAGCCACTACACACAAACATGTTTTTATTAGTATGGTAGTAATTCAATATTGATTAATTTGACAGTACATGTTTTGAACATGTGGAAATCATGCACACTTCTCACAGAAAGAAAGTCAGACTTCAATCAAACCTAGCAGGTAAGAACCATTACACAGCAATGCTGCTTAGTGTACTGCTTTGGCCCAATACAGTATGCAAGTGGAGGCTATACTTAAGCAGTGGTAAAATTTCAATAGCTAAAAAGCAACAGAACAGCAGAAGCATCAGAAAAGGCCCTCATCCTAACAAATGTCTTCAGGAATAACTAGATGGTTGACAAGATAAAATTAGTCTGTATTCAAATGTTCTGCATGTTTGTTTTTATAAAATATGTACATTAAAGGCAAACCCCTACGTAAGGATTTGTGGAAATGTTTTCAACCATAGTAACATGTTCAATGCAAAACTACACCTAAATATCAAGTGGCTATTACTGTGTGATTTGAGATATGTAAAACTGAAAAACAGAACATTATAAAAATGAATACAAACAGCATGACTGTCCTACATTAGGACACACTTTCTCTTCAGTATTTGATTTTGAATGGTGGGAATACTGGATTCATTCTATTTTTATTGCATAAAAAAAAATAATCAAAACAATCTTCAAGGTTTTCCTAATGCTTCATATCATCACCTGTGCCACAACCCTATTAAGAGGCAGAAACTTTTATTGCTTTGCTACACCACTCTCTGCACTCATAACTCTTCTTAATCAGTGAACTGAATTAAAAAAAAATGCATCTTATATTTGTTTTTGTTAAGTATAATCTGTGCACCGATTTTTGATTAAATCACGTTTTGGGCATCTATCTATTTAACTGTGGGTGCTTACCTTAAAAAACATTGCATTAACAGCCATATCACACCATCGGCTCATCCAGTGGAAGTGGGTGTCCATGCCAGTAAATGTAAGGTTATAAAGCAAGAGGTATCCAAAAAAAAAATCAGATGTGTACTCCTTTTGAAAATGTATTTTTCTCCTGTATAAATCCATTTTAGATTATTAATTAACAATAGAAATTTTTATAAAAGATTTCTAAAATATCTTTTGAAAAGACGACTTCTTCTTTCAGCTGCTCTCATTAGGGGTCGCCACAGCGAATCATATTTTTCAAATGTTCCTGTCCTCTGCATCTTGCTCTGTCAATCACTATATCCATAACCATCCTCTTAGGCCTTTCTCTTGCCTGGCACCTCTGTACTTAGCATCCTTCTCCCAGTATACTCAGGATCTCTCCTCTGCACATGTCCAGACCAACACAATCTTGCTTCTCTGGATTTGTCTCCAAACCAACCAACCTGAGCTGACCCTCTAATGTACTCATTCCTAATCCTATTCATCCTTGTCACACACAATGCAAATTTTAACATCTTTAACTCTGCCACCTTCATCTCAGTCTTTTGTCTTTTGGTTAGTGCCACTGCCTCCAATCCATATAACATAGCTGGATTTGCCAAGTTACTGTCTCAAGTTATCGTTTTGTAGACCTTCCTTTTTTACTCTTGCTGGTACCCGTCTGTCACAAATCACTCCTGACCCTCTACTCCACCACACTCCACTCCACTCCAACCTTCTGCACTGTTGATCCCATGTATTTAAACTCATCCACCTTCACCAGCTCTACTCCCTGCATCATCACCATTCCTCTGAAGTCCCTCTCATTCAAAGGCATGCATTCTGTCTTGGTCCTACTGACCTTCATTCCTCTCCCCTCTACAGCATATCTCCACCTCTTCAGGGTCTCCTCAAACTGCTCCCTTCCCTCATTACTGATCACAATGTCATCTGCAAACATCATAATCCATAGGAACTTCTGTCTGATCTCCTCTGTCAACCTGTCCATCCTCAATCCCTTATGTAATCCCACCTCAACCTTAAATGCATCTGTCACTCCTACTGAAGATCTCACCATGGTCTCACTTCGCTCGTACAACACCTTTTGGCCTTCTCTATACTTCTCCATCAACACCCTCAGAGCAGACATCACATCTGTGGTGCTCTTTCCCAGCATGAAACCATACTGCTGCTCAGTAATCAACACCTCCATTCTTAACCTAGCTTCCACTACTCTTTCCCAAAATTTCATGCTGTGGCTTATCAATTTTATTCATCTATGGTTACTACAGTTCTGCACATCACCCTTACTCTTAAAAATCGGTACCAGTACACCTACCTCTTCTCCACTTCTCAGGCATCCTCTTACATTCTACTGCCATCTATCCTAAACACCTCCATGCTTCCACAGTTATATCATCTGGACCAACAGCATTCCCATTCTTCATAGCCATCCTTATTTTCTCCGTGCTAATCCACTTCCTGGTTCACTATCTCCACAACATCCAACCTTCTCCCTCTCTTTCTCTTCATCCATCAACCTCTCAAAGTACTCTTTTCATCTGCTCATCACACTCTTCTCACTTGTGAGTAGGTTTCCATCATTATCCTTTATCACCCTGACCTGCTCCTCATCTTTTCCAGCTCAGTCCCTACTTCTATCCAATCAGTACAGATCCATTTCTCCCTCTTTAGTGTCCAACCTCTCATACAACTCTTTATACAACTTATATTTAGCCTTCACCACCTCTCTCTTCACCTTATGCCTTATCTCCTTGTATTCCTGTCTACTTTCTTCATTGACTATCCCAGTTGATTATTAATTTATAATAGTTCTCTGAAAAGACATAGATTCTTTAAATGTTTAACCATGGGGAGAGACTACAAAAAAGAACTGAATGCAATTATGAACTTGCATATTGGCATTAGGTGTCCCAGTTATGGTTTCAGCTCTCCATGCACACCAGTGAGCACTAGCTTGAAAGCAGAGTCACCTTTATCAAGTGTGGAGGCGTGACTTTTAGAACACTCCACCAAAGCATGAATAAGCATGGTCAACTGTTCCACTTTGCCTAGCATATTTTGTATAATACAGTATATTCACAATCTAAAATGTAGACACACATAACAGTGTTTTGTTAAATTAAAATTTACTCTACTAGAGAGCACAATGTTGAATATGACACCAAATATTTGTGCATAAATCCCATGATCATTAAAAGCAACAAGTCAAATTAAGATCAGGACAGGTCAGGTTCGGGAGCATGCACTGGTACAGCATGCTAAGAATTCTATCTTTTGAGAATAGCACATTTCCTGATTCTATGGCCATGCTTTCATATGTACTACTGTAATTAAATGTCTGTGTTTTCTAGGTATATTTTAATTGAAGATTTAGGCTACACCACATAATTATTTGGCTTCCAAAATATGAATGGCAATGGTCTATTTTGACTATTACGCTTCTGTCATATAGAAGGGCATGACAACTTTTTAAATTATCCTTTCTTGTTTATTCTATATGTTGAGGCTGTGGACTACAGGAAAAACCTTGCCAACTTAAGATGCTTTGTCATTTCCTTTGTATCATTAGGTTCTTACTTCATAACAGGTAGATGCAAAATGTTCCTCACATTTAAACAATTGCTTCAAGTACAGTAGGTTAACTCTAATACACCCCCAGGGGATCTTCCAGAAACAGGACACCACCCAAAAAGGCAGGTGCTTGTGGCAACAAGTCAGGTTGGACTTGCAACAGCTGCAAACTAAATGGTGCCTTTATGAGAGAGCAAGGAAAAATGCACTTCTGAAAATGACACCAGTGCAAAACGTCCGTCACTGTGGGTATACACGCTGAAAAATGAGAGGCTAAAGAAATGCATCTTTTGGCAAAATGTGTGGATCAGGATAGGCAACTGCTCAGAATTTTCTGATGGAAGCCCTCACGTAGATATGAGAAATTGACTGGACCTTTTGCTTACTAGCTGAAACACATCACTGAAGAGGATGTTAATATAAATGGCTGCATTCTAAAACACACACAGGAAATCACAGATGGAAATACAGAGTTTTAGTCATACAAGAATCAGAAGTTTAAAAAATGGAAAACACCTGTTTGTGTGTTTAAACAAATCTATATCTTTGCATGTATGCATTATGTCATTAGTAATTTGTAAAGTGTGGTCTGTGAACTTGTTGCAGTGGTTGAGCCTGCACTCAATGATGAGTTTTTTGGTTCAGTTCTGTGAATGACTTAAACAACAGGCCAACTTTAATTGTCCATCCTTTTTTGTTATGTAACCAATAGGATTAACATTTTGATTTCAACAGAATTTGATCACATTTCAAAAATGGGTTTATGCTTCTTAAAGAGACACTATCTTGAAATTTCCTTTATCTAAACAATTACGAAAAGTGTACAAACAGAAATATTTATGAAGTTACAGGAAAACCAATGGGCAACAGATTCAGCTAACAACTGAATTCATGTTAATTACTGGATTCAAAGCTGGCAACTGTATTATGGCAATAGAGGTTTACCAAAAATGCTGCACAGTTAAAAGTTAGTAAGAATACCCTATTAAAGTAAAAAGGAAAACCTTGCAAATTTCCTCTTAGAAGATAGGTGTCATACTCTTCTTTTGTCTAATAATAAAAAGTACAATTTACAGTATACACATATTTTGATTTGTAATAAGCACAAAATCAGTGTTTAAGGACGAATGTTTAGAAACTTTAATATTGTACTTCCTAAGTGAATTACTTCTACAAAAACACAAAAAGAAATATTTAAATTTTATTCCAAGCTAATACAAGACATAGAAATGCATCAAGAAATTGGCACAATTTATAAGAGTATCCCACAAACCAGAATAAAACCAGAACATACTGTACAAACTTGACTTACCAGACTGACAAATTTTTAATATTTCTGTAGGAAATTAAATATTTGAGTATGTGTACTTATAGCCTATGGTCTGTAACTCCAACTCACCAAGAAAATTTCTTTTTGCTTTGTTGCACTATTTTACAAATTGTTTTGCATGCAGAATGTTAATATTAAGAACAATATATTCGTAACAACAGTTATGTTTGTTGGGAGTTGCTTATGAATAAAAGTATTTTTCTTTATTTTATTTAGCTTACCTTTCATGTATTACATCCATTGCCAAGATGACTGCTAATAAAGCAATAACTGGATTTTTCACTATATTTGAATATGTAATTCTTACTTTTGTTTCTGAAATTTTTTTTTTTTTTTAAATTTTGGAGCAACAGGTGCTGTATCAGTGTAGAGAAACACTGTAAACATCTATTTATTTCAGTGTCAAACAAAGAATACTAATCTGCTTATGCCTAATCACAGAGCCAGTGCTGCTTCTTTCGCTATGGCACTACCCTATAACGATTAATGGATGAAAAGGATGAAAAATAAAGAAAATCTGCCCCCCCGTTTAATTCTCATTGATTTGCTACAATGACTTTAACAAATTTACAGTACATTGTAGTCAATGTTTAAAAAGTCTTTTAACCAAAGTGATAGCTGCTGATTTATTGTTGAAATTCAGTGGAATAATAAAGGAGATATAAAGGAGTATTCCAAGTGATGATCAATAAAGAGCAGCCATGGCCTACCAAGCAGCTTATGCTAAAATGGTGAAAAAAACATTTCATTAAGCTTAATTAATTAAAGGCTAACTGTGATAGTTTAGTTTATGCACTTTACTGATTATCTTAAATCTTTTAAAGGACCAAAAATATTTTACTAGTATGGAGCATATATTGTAGTTGCTCATAAGTGAGATAGAGCACAATGTTAAATTTAAATTAATAATTAATCAGCAGTAAATAAGGTATTAGTATACTGTAGTATAATACAGTATAATGAAATTAAAACCTAATGACACTAGGGCACATCAAGCACTCAGCAATACCAACATTACCTAATGTGCTGTATTCATTGCTTAACAATTAAACAATACAACTATAACAAATAAATCACACTGTTAAGGTCTCTCACACTGCTGAATAAGTTACTGAAACATTTAAGGGGGCTCTATTATAGCAAAGAGTGATGTTAAACAGAATTTGAGCAAAATTCACTCAAAAACACATTAATGTTTAAAACTGCAATTGTCAGGCAGTAGCAGGTTCAGGTTTAATACAAATAATTAATTTTTTCAGATGGATATAACAGTACAACATAAAACTACTATATGTGATAACATCTCTAACACCATCTCTGACACTGAGTAAATCTCAAACTGCTGCAAAAGAGCAAGGGAGTATTCATCATAAGTAATTTCCTTCAGGATTAATAAAGTTTTTCTGATTCCAATCTTGACAGAAAAGTGTAATAGTTAATCATCTTCTGTGGAAAAGCTTTAGATAGATTGGCTGAATGTTTCTTCTCTGCCTCTAAGCTGGAGGAAAGGCTTTTTCTAAATATGCAACCATGAGTAGCTGCCTAAATTAGCCTGTGAAAGGAGGGTCATATACCTTTAAGCAGACAAGGTGAATGGGAGGGAGTTATGTCCTAGATTTGGTTACTAAGCTTCTTGGGGTAAAGGTCAAACAGACCTAGTTGACAGATAAAAACAAGTGTAGCCAAGGAAAACCTAGTCAACTAGCTGGAACATGTTTCATCTGAACCGGCAATGCCAGTTCAACAAGGCTTGCCTAAAAAACAAAAAAAAACAAAAAAAAAACTGAAGAGTGAACATTGGTAATTGTGTAAATGTGTGTAAAAAAGCTATATTTATCTCACCACTGAGACTGGCTGCACTATTAATAAGAAGAATGTCAAAAAATGAAAAAAAAATTAACAATGCTGGTATAATAAATATAGCCTTCTTCTGTAGAAAGCTACCTAACATTGTTCTATTTTATTCCTTCTTACTATGGAGGAAATTTAATGCCTAAAAATGTATCATTACCTACAAAAAACATTTAACATTCTTTGGAAAAATATATATGATCAGTTTTCTATTTGTTACATTAACCATGAAAGCAAAGAACTTGAAAAGGCATAAGAAATTTATCCTTTTTTGGACTCCTACACACTGTAACTTCCTCATCTCATAACACACACATATGAAGGAGAGGACATAGCACATTAAGTTACTAAACTTACAGCAAATACAACAGTTGTGCATGGTTTAAATACAATGACTAGCTAGCCCAGACATAAAACCATTATTGTACAAATAACAGGTGTAGTTAGAATCTATATTGCATTAATCACATAATGCCCATGGATGAACCCTTCACCACACATACACACATTTTGAATCTTGTTCTGTACAAGTGATCTTCTCTTTAAATAATTCTTATGTACAAATGTTTAAGAAGGTCTTCTTGTTATCACTAGGCTACCAAGACAACATATTCAATGTGAAGTTTTCCTTACTTGTCTGGCAAAAAACACACTTCTTGCTTTCGTAAAATTAATTTACCAAGAAGCATAGGATTAAGGATACACACATTCTAATAAAAAATGCATTCTGAATTATGACAGCTGTGACAGCATCGGTTTCTTGTCTAGTGGCTTTTTTTAATACTATTATCCTTTTTGTGATAAGTATTTAAACAAATACAAATCCATGAATAAATACATAAAAATATTTTTTGTTTTATTACATTTGTCTTGAAAATTTACAATAACTTTTAAAAACACTTTCATGTAAAAAAAACTATATTCAAAATGATAGTTGCAGTTGATAATACATTATACACAACAGTAACTACTGGGAACCAACCCATGGGCCATAAAAGTCTCACACCCGCCAGACTTTTCAGTTTTTATTATTTAACAGAATGTTGTATTTAAGCATTTCAACCTGGAATTTCTAAAAAAATCAAAATCAAAACAAAATTTTACAGATTGATAAAATGACTTAACCTAGATTTTACCACTCAGCTATTATAAACAAAGGATAGACTCTGGTGCAACTAGTTGTGTTTAGACATCACATGCTTCTAATAAGTTTTACGCAGTCCACCTGTTTGCACTAAAGATGTTTCAGAGGAGTTCAGGTTAAATAGTCACATATTTGTTAAGAGCCTTGCATATCATTTCTCTAGCTCCTCAAAAAAATAATATCACAAATACAAAGCAACATTGGAAGCAAATCCAACATATATTAATTGAAAGCACCAATTAGGGGATGAGTATGAGACAAATTCCATGGAGCTGAAAACCATCAAAAATAAAAAGCAAAGTAAGTACAGAACAGCTATGTAGAATGACACATCCTCAACAACAAGAAACGGGCATTATGTTCAAAATGGGCAAGTATTTTTACCACTACAAATAATGGACAAAACCAAATGATGGAAAACACAGTCTACCATACTATAGTAGTCCAGAAGTGCCATGCACTATCCAAAAAGAAACTGTTGCAGAAAAAAGCAAAATGTTATCTGAAAAGGAAATACTTCGAGATCAAATAGTATTTTCTGAAAATAAAAAGGTATAGTGCATCCGCAAAGTATTCACAGCGCATCACTTTTTCCACATTTTGTTATGGTATAGCCTTATTCCAAAATGGATTAAATTCATTTTTTTCCTCAGAATTCTACACACAATACCCCATAATGACAAGGTGAAAAAAGTTTACTTGAGGTTTTTGCAAATTTATTAAAAATAAAAGAACTGAGAAAGCACATGTACATAAGTATTCACAGCTTTTGCCATGAAGCTCAAAATTGAGCTCAGGTGCATCCTGTTTCCCCAAATCATCCTTGAGATGTTTCTGCAGCTTAACTGGAGTCCACCTGTGGTAAATTCAGTTGATTGGACATGATTTGGAAAGGCACACGCCTGTCTATATAAGGTCCCACAGTTGACAGTTCATGTCAGAGCACAAACCAAGCATAAAGTAAAAGGAATTGTCTGTAGACCTCCTAGACAGGATTGTCTCGAGGCACAAATCTGGGGAAGGTTACAGAAAAATTTCTGCTGCTTTGAAGGTCCCAATGAGCACAGTGGGATCCATCATTCGTAAGTGGAAGAAGTTCGAAACCACCAGGACTCTTCCTAGAGCTGGCCGGCCATCTAAACTGAGCAATCGGGGGAGAAGGGCCTTAGTCAGGGAGGTGACCAAGAACCCGATGGTCACTCTGTCAGAGCTCCAGAGGTCCTCTGTGGAGAGAGGAGAACCTTCCAGAAGGACAACCATCTCTGCAGCAATCCACCAATCAGGCCTGTATGGTAGAGTAGCTAGACGGAAGCCACTCCTTAGTAAAAGGCACATGGCAGCCCGCCTGGAGTTTGCCAAAAGGCACCTGAAGGACTTTCAGACCATAAGAAGCAAAATTATCTGGTCTGATGAGACAAAGATTGAACTCTTTGGTGTGAATGCCAGGCATTACGTTTGGAGGAACCAAGGCATCGCTCATCAACAAGCCAATACCATTCCTACAGTGAAGCATGGTGGTGGCAGCATCATGCTGTGGGGATGTTTTTCAGCGGCTGGAACTGGAGGCCTAGTCAGGATAAAGGGAAAGATGATTGCAGCAATGTACAGACAAATCCTAGATGAAAACCTGTTCCAGAGCGCTCTTGACCTCAGAATGGGGCAACGGTTCATCTTTCAGCAGGACAATGACCCTAAGCACACAGCCAAGATATCAAAGGAGTGGCTTCAGGACAACTCTGTGAATGTCCTTGAGTGGCCCAGCCAGAGCCCAGACTTGAATCCGATTGAACATCTCTGGAGAGATCTTAAAATGGCTGTGCACCGACGCTTCCCATCCAACCTGATGGAGCTTGAGAGGTGCTGCAAAGAGGAATGGGCGAAACTGGCCAAGGATAGGTGTGCCAAGCTTGTGGCATCACATTCAAAAAGACTTGAGGCTGTAATTGCTGCCAAAGGTACATCGACAAAGTATTGAGCAAAGGCTGTGAATACTTATGTACATGTGATTTCGAAGTTTTTTTTATTTTTAATAAATTTGCAAAAACCTCAAGTAAACTTTTTTCACATTGTCATTATGGGGTGTTGTGTGTAGAACTCTGAGGAAAAAAATGAATTTAATCCATTTTGGAATAAGGCTGTAACATAACAAATTATGGAAAAAGTGATGCGCTGTGAATACCTTCCGGATGCACTGTATGCTTAGAAAAATTATTCATTGAAAAATGAAAGGTGGCATCATGTTTGAAGTGTCTGAATTCAAATTACTGTTCTGTTTTGTTAAAGTATAAATACACACTCTACAGTAATAATACTTAAGGTTTGCAGTCTTCGAGCCTTTTATATTTTTCTTATGGACTAGGTAGGACATAATAGTACATATAGGAAAGGAGAAATGTATATAATAATAATAAAATACTTCTAAACTGGTACAATAATGTTAAACTCCAGTCTAAATAATTGTGAAAGAAGCAAATCAGATATCTGGACTGTTTTGCAAACAATACAGACCAGCAAGCTTATTGTTTTTTCTGACTATTCTAATGGGTGCAGCCAAAAGAAGAAGACAAGTGAAACATCATTGTGGATTTATCTGTTTTTTTCACATTAAACTAACTTTTCTGTAAGTTGGGATTTTATAATACTATATACAGTAACACTCCGATTCTATGCTCCAATTTACGGAAGCGCCTCACTATCCGAGGCAAACCTGTAAATGTTGTAAAAGTAATTCATAAAATATTTGCTGTGAATACTGCACTGACAGCATATTGCTTTGAGGCGAATGGAAATTCACAAGGAACAATACGAGGTGTGGCAGAAAAGTAATGAGACTGGCAACACTGCAAGCGATCTAGCAACGCTGCGCTGTTGTCCTTGATAGAGCACATGTATCAGTACCCTCCCATAGCTCAGTGCGAGTTTCAACTCCTTCCGTTAACTACGTGATTTTTGTGACTGCTATTAGCGAAGTTGTGTTTTTGGTTGTGCGTCACGCAAAATGGAACAGCGGAATTTGGAGCAAAGTTGTGCCATTAAATTTTGTGTTAAGCTTGGAGAATCGGCAAGTGTGAAAGGCTCAGAAAAAGGGTAATTCGCACGAGACCAGACATTGCAGACAAATGGATGCTCCATCATGACAACGCCCCATGTCACACTGCCCTCTCCATAACAGAATTTTTGACCTCAAAAGGCATTCCTGTGGTTCCCCAGCCCCCTTATTCACCTGACCTCAGTCCGTGTGACTTTTTCCTTTTTCCTAAACTGAAAAATGTCCTCAAAGGACGTCATTTCGGGACTTTAGAAAACATCCAAAAGAGTGTAACGGACATGCTGAAGACCATACCGGTTGAAGACTTCCAGCGCTGCTACCAACAGTGGGAACAACGTCTCCATCGGTGTGTAGCTGCCCAAGGGAACTACTTTGAAGGGGATAACATTGATGTTTGAAAAAAATAAAAACTTTGGTAAATAAAAAATCAGTCTCATTACTTTTCTGCCACACCTCGTATATGGCTATGTGTGGTATGATGGCACTGCACACCATGGATGCTGGAGTAAGAGAGTGGTGGTGGGGGGTGTTCTTTATTTGATACTGGTATAACATGACTGGGACTTCATGACTATCAAGAGGGAAGCAGTGTGCAGTGCAACACAATGGTGGTGTGCAACAGGAAGGTTAGATTTAGATGTGGTGAGATGTATCAAGATTCAAAAGCTGGTATCAATACCAAGGTCAAAATCTGTGTGTTAATCCAACACTACTATGGTATGAAAAGAGGCTTAAAAAAATGATACTGTATTGTATAAATTGGCAAAATCTTTTATATCCGTAATTTTTAATCTGAAATGGCCATGGCCATCAATTATATCTGAGGGAGTATCGTCTATTACTCTGGATAATCTGGGTTCTATCCATATACACATACATGTGTATACATATGTGAATGTAAATCTTTTTTTAAGATCTATATTAAACCTGTGATTCACAATAACAAATACAAGTGATACATTATATCAAAACTATTTTTTTTTTTAAAAAGATTGATATAGGAAAAAACAACTTACTTAAAAAGGATGCTTCTCATCTAAAAAGTGTACTTTGAGCAAGCTTATTTGTTTTCATACACTGTTTGTGTTACACCCTCTCTAATCAAAGCAGTTCCATCTAAACCTTTGAACTTACAGCCATCTTCTCTAAGCAGAACACAACTAGTGAAAAAAGCAGCATTTTAAATTTGGGCACATCATCTTAAAACAGAACACTATCATTCAATTTTAATATGCATGCTAAAATGTGCAGCTCTTCACATTTAAACACAACTCTTGTCAAGAGAAGAGGTCTTTACCTTAAAGTGCAAACTCTATATAAAGCCCTTATAGAATTTGAATTAACTTTACAAAAATCCATCTTTAAGAATTTTTCTGTGTAAAGGAAAGAAAAGCAAATAAAATGTACATTCTTGGGACTTGTATGTCACTGTGCCTGTCTGTGTCGGGGCTAAACTTCCACAACACATACAAAAAAAAAAGCTTTCAATTAATCCAGCATATACATCTATGAGAAGGAGAGTATGCATAAAGTCCACACAGAGAGCAATCTGGTCATAAATGAAAACGCAGAAAAGTACCTATAAACACGTGCTGAGGTGTGTGAATTTTTTGATTTTCTCAGTCTCTTTAAATTACTGTTTTTTCGTCACTGTTTTAATTTACTGTTTGGCTGATCAAAACATCACTGTGTTGCATATCATAGATGCTGGTACGGTACATCAAGCGACTGCTCCAGTTGTTCAAAATTTGATCTTTTTGTATACTTTAATCACAAAAACCAGCATCAGCTATAAACCAGTAAGGACTGAAACAAGCTCAGTTTACACTAAATGAACAATATGCTGCTGACATAATGGGTAAATGAGATGATCTCTTTGCCAAGAGTTACTCACAGCAACTGTGAGTAACCAACCTGATTTTTTTCCTACTAAGCTAGGAATGGTGAATAACTCCCTTATTTCAGAATCCATCCAGTTTGCAAACACTTAATAGCTAGCCTTGCAAAACAATGGAGACAAATGATTTTATATGACACTGCCCAACATTTATTCATACTTAAATCAATGTTCAACATATGTTAGACATGTAGGTTATTAATTTTTTAGTGCTTAGCTTAGTAGTTCTTATGGCTCTAATACAAATAGGACCTGTTCTTGAGAATTACACTAGGTCTTGACATGATTGCAACTTTGTTTGCACATGTACTTGACCAGGCAGGTTACTACTACATTCCAGTGATAATCTGCCTCTGCAAAGGGGGCTCAATTCTGCATTCCAACAGACATCAACCATTTTCCTTCACTCTTTTAATTAGATGCAAAATTATTTTTAAATAACATAAGTAACAACAAAGAGTAAAATCTTTGTATGAACAGCTTTCATATATTCATCAGAAGGTACTGTTGCCAGTCCAGACTTAGGAATTATGATACACTGTTTAGCTGTATACCAATCATTCTTTTCACTGTAGATAACTGGCACACAACAATCAGGATCATGCTTTCTGTCTTGTGGGAATCCAAACATTGGTAAGGAGAACAATAACCCTTAATGTTAAATGCAAAAGCTGCCTCTTTGTAACATTATGCCAAAAGGCAGCTTTGTCGGCATTGTCGAACAGGAAGACAGTGCTTCTCTAAACCATCAAAAAAGCCTGCTGGATGAAGATACTATTAATTGAAAGATTTAAAGACAGCTCTCTTTCTTTCCTTCAGCTTCTCAAGGACCCAATTTAAAAACTCTTCTGTCTCATAATTTAAGTGTAAAGCAATAGTGATGCTACACAAAAATGTTAATGGCAGGAATAGTGCAAAGTATGTTGAGATACTGAGAACAAAACCACATCTCTCTGAAACGAACCTAGTTTTCGACTTACAATTTTTATATTGTAGATTCTATTTCAAATTGTCAGTTATCCAGAAAAACAAAAGCTTTGTTGGCCATTACAAGCTCTATATCTATGCAGTTCCAGACCACTGAAAAAGAAAAAAATAAATGGCTGATTTCATGATCAGCTTCTAAAAAAAGACTGAATAATTAACTTGCAGGCTTCTGAAAACTGACGTTCTGTCACTTTCAAAAGATAGACAGGCAGAAGTTTATTTGTCCCAAGAGGAAATATAGCTTTTAGAGAAGCTCAAGTATTATAGGACTATTATAACAAACCACCACAACCTCCCTCAAATACACACAATAATTATAAAAAGGAAGAAAAAAAAAAAAAACTCTGACTTAGTTAATGATAAGAAAGTAGTCACAGTGAGGCATTATAAAAGAGCATTACTGTAAGGTATCAATTGCATTACTTGACATACTTCTCCTGAATAACTTGTTGACTAAAAGAGCTCAATAAAACCTCACCACAGAGAGGACATGTAACATTGTTCAATATGTATGTAGCTTTAGTCATTTTTGTTCATTTTAATACATTTTAAAACTATTTTTTAACTTAAAATTTGAGAAACATATGTAAACACATTAGTATACTTGATCCTAAACATCACTTCTGCAGGTTCATCATAAACAAAAACACCTGCCCTCACCTTTCTTGTTTTAATTTGCAACATGCTTAAAACTTTGAATGCTTCAGTCCACAGATGTTTGGAGTAAACACTCATGCCCCCAGTAATGAACAAATCTGGAAGTGTCTGACATTTTATTTTATTGCAGCTTTAGATTTTAATCTATTCTTAAATACAGTGCATCCGGAAAGTATGCACAGCGCATCACTTTTTCCACATTTTGTTAAGTTACAGCCTTATTCCAAAATGGATTAAATTCATTTTTTTCCTCAGAATTCTACACACAACACCCCATAATGACAACGTGAAAAAAGTTTACTTGAGATTTTTGCAAATTTATTAAAAATAAAAAAACTGAGAAATCACATGTACATAAGTATTCACAGCCTTTGCCATGAAGCTCAAAATATAGCTCAGGTGCATCCTGTTTCCCCTGATCATCCTTGAGATGTTTCTGCAACTTAATTGGAGTCCACCTGTAGTAAATTCAGTTGATTGGACATGATTTGGAAAGGCACTCACCTGTCTACAGTATATAAGGTCCCACAGCTGACAGTTCATGTCAGAGCACAAACCAAGCATGAAGTCAAAGGAAATGTCTGTAGACATCCGAGACAGGACTGTCTCGAGACACAAATCTGGTAAAAGTTACAGAAAAATCTCTGCTGCTTTGAAGGTCTCAATGAGCACAGTGGCCTCCATCACCTGTAAGTGGAAGAAGTTCGAAACCACCAGGACTCTTCTTAGAGCTGGCCGGCCATCTAAACTGAGCGATTGGGGGAGAAGGGCCTTAGTCAGGGAGGTGACCAAGAACCCGATGGTTACTCTGTCAGAGCTCCAGAGGTCCTCTGTGGAGAGAGGAGAACCTTCCAGAAGGACAACCATCTCTGCAGCAATCCACCAATCAGGCCGGTATGGTACAGTGGCCAGACGGAAGCAACTCATTAGTAAAAGGCACATGGCTGCCCTCCTGGAGTTTGCCAAAAGGCACCTGAAGGACTCTCAGACCATGAGAGACAAAACTCTCTGGTCTGATGAAACAAAGATTGAACTCTTTGGTGTGAATGCCAGGCATCACGTTTGGAGGAAACCAGGTACCGCTCATCACCAGGCCAATACCATCCCTACAGTGAAGCATGGTGGTGGCAGCATCATACTGTGGGGACGTTTTTCAGCAGTAGGAACTGGAGGCCTAGTCAGGATAAAGGGAAAGATGACTGCAGCAATGTACAGAGACATCCTGGATGAAAACCTGCTCCAGAGCACTCTTGACCTCAGACTGGGGCGATGGTTCATCTTTCAGCAGGACAATGACCCTAAGCACACAGCCAAGATATCAAAGGAGTGGCTTCAGGACAACTCTGTGAATGTCCTTGAGTGGCCCAGCCAGAGCCCAGACTTGAATCTGATTGAACATCTCTGGAGAGATCTTAAAATGGCTGTGCACCGATGCTTCCCATCCAACCTGATGGAGCTTGAGAGGTGCTGCAAAGAGGAATGGGCGAAACTGGCCAAGGATAGGTGTGCCAAGCTTGTGGCATCATATTCAAAAAGACTTGAGGCTGTAATTGCTGCCAAAGGTGCATCGACAAAGTATTGAGCAAAGGCTGTGAATACTTATGTACATGTGATTTCTCAGTTTTTTTACTTTAAATAAATTTGCAAAAACCTCAAGTAAACTTTATTCACGTTGTCATTATGGGGTGTTGTGTGTAGAATTCTGAGGAAAAAAATGAATTTAATCAATTTTGGAATAAGGCTGTAACATAACAAAATTTGGAAAAAGTGATGCGCTGTGAATACTTTCCGGACGCACTGTAATATAGTGCAGGGGAAACGTGTCTAACAAGCCTCAAGGAGTAGTACTTTGCAGCCTGCATCCCATTTAATAATTTAAAAACTTGTGGCAGTACTCAAAATAGGCTTCCTTATGCCATAGACAAGGGTGCCATCAAGGTGGCAAAGGCCAGTTGAATTTTCTCTAGTAAACATCAATAAAACAGCCCTCACCAGCAGTGAAAAACTATATGTGCAAATATGTTAAAACATGCTTCTATGATAAATGTACTGTAGACCCTGTCATGTGTACACTTCAATTGAAATAGCAAAGGCAAGAATGACAGAGAAGTGGCCAGAGATGAGTCTAAAGACATTAACCCAGGACCATACTGCATATTAGAATACTAAGCAGATATCAGGGTACCTGACTCTCTACCTAGTAAGGGAAAGTGAGAGAGACAGAAAGAGAAAAGAGGCAAGGAGAGGCCACTGACAGCAGGCAAGGGAAAAAGGAAGACCTTCTGCCTGAAAGGAGGTGATACAAGGAAGCCCAATGGAAAAGGGGGCAGCAGATGGTTCCTGACCTTGAGGAATGGGAAGCTGGAAAGCTGCCACAGAGACCTGGGCTGTTCAGAGCATAGACGTGCACTGACACTGGGGGCACTATGGACAGCTGCAACCTTTTGCCATTTTGCTCTAAAAAGGGCAGGGCATGCAAGGAAGAATCTCGTTGTACTCTGTATATATGTCAATAAAATCAACTTGTATTGGAACATGAAATAACCCCAAATAAAATTCAGGTGAAAGCTCACTGGTGAAAAGAATCGTCCATTATGATGAGGGAGAGAAAAAGGATGGAGAGGTGAGTGGTTGAATACTTTAAACGCAGGCCCTATGCAGAAACAAGCCTGCTTTAATTTTGTCTAGTTTTACATTGTAATTTGTGTTACATTTATGTACCTCTCCCTTAAGTGTGTAATAGCTATGACTGCATTTCAATATATTTTAATTTCTGGAGTTATGATAATTTAAATCAAACACTTTTCTGTCTCTTTTATTACACAAAATAATATAAAACTACCAATCTGAGAATTCACATTACATGCATTTAGCACTTTAAATATGCAACCAAGGCACTGTACTTCTTTATTCATTATTTCTCCAAAAAAATGTCCATTTATTTTTTACTTAAATTTTAATGATAACAAGATCTTATTAAAGATGGAAAATGTTACTACAGTTTGTGGTGGACAGCTGGAGCCCTTACCCCGCCAGGACGCCCCAAGTATGGAAGGACTGGGGGAGAGTGTGTTTTCAAGACCATTTCTCCCCTAGACTGGCAGGGGGCAGCCCCGGGTTGTAAGCATGGAAGCTCAACCCTGCTGGGGCCCGTGACCTCAGCCAGGGGGCAAATGGACTTTTACAGGTCCCTATTTAGCAGTACTTCCACCACACCCAGAAGTGCTGCCGGAAGAAGCTCATTGGGCACCTGGAGTCCTTCCGGGTGCCCTATAAAAAGGGGCCAGTCCCTACTATTCAACAGCCAGAGTTGGGAGGAAGAGGAGTGGAGGCAGAAGGACTGGCGGCAAGAAGAGACTGTGTTGAGCTGTGACCCTTGTGTGCTTTATGTACTGTGCTGTGGGGAGCAGGGTGGAACGCTCCCCAATTGTAAATAAACTGTGTGCTGGGTACTAAACCTGTCTACTGCTTTTCTGTATCGAAATTAAGGTGGCTGTATTCACTTTGGGCTTTCACAAGATCTAAACTGCGTTTCCTTTGTACTCTGCAAAGACCACTGGAAGAATATCCAATGATCTTAATTAAGAATCTGAACTAAGAACATGCATGAATCTGCTGATAGGTAACATAAATACAATCTATCCACTCAGTTTGGTTTTACTAAGACCAACTCCACGGTAAGAGATCAAGAAAATGTTAAAAAAAAATCATATAAATTCTAACAGCCAATAAAAAGTGTATTATTTCTATTTGTGTATAGTAGTTGACTCAGAGAGGCTATTTCAACTGCAATACAGTCTTAAAAAATAAAGAAACTGGTTTATACTTATGAAGCAAAGTAAAGTTATTCCAGTGCCAAGAAAATCAGGTTGAAGTGCCATGTGTACACCAAAGAAAAATTTAAAAGTTAGTTTTCTTTAATGGAAAGCTTGATTGGAGCTGTTAGGTTTGCTCAGGCAAAGGCATTGCTTTAAACAAACATTATTTTGCCCAAAATTAAACTTCAGAATTACAACCTCCAAATCTAAAAGTACAAATACAAAAGTACAAGTACAATCGGAACACATTATATAACAAAATAATAAAACCACCGAATGAGAAATGGAAATAAGGACAGTCTCAATAACTACCACCATCTACCTACCTGTGCATGTTACCATTGGTAGTGAATGTCTGACCACAGACGGAGCATTTGTAAGGCCTCTCTCCAGAGTGAACAAGCATGTGGCGGTCAAGAGAGCTTGCTGAGCTCAGTGATTTCCCACAGATACTGCATGAGTGGTCTGCTCCACCATTGTCTGTGTTGTGCTATTGGAAGAGAAATTAATAAGATAAAGATCTCTGTCAACAATGTCTTGTTTTATATAAGCACTTTCATCTTAAAGCACTTTGCTTGTACAGTACAGGTGGGTCTTAGTAATTCAAGGGTTTACGATTAGTAGATGCATCTTTTTACATTTTGTCTTTAATAAATAAATGGAAATTATTTTCTGAGTTTTGCAACATATTGCTGAAAACTGCAGACACTGCTGTAGCAGCGCTACTTAAATGGACTGAAAATCCCAGCAACCCTAGGAGTACTGCATCATTGGGCAGCTTCAGAGGTTGCCACAAGGGGTGCTGCGTGAAACAAGAGGATGGCGATATCTTTAAAAGTGAATCGTAAGAAGCAGGCTGGATCACAATAGGTGGTGGTGTTTTTGGTTTTTTTTGACTATACAACTGCATTACAACTACATCAACTGGATTATAGTTTTCTATGGATTTATGTTCTTGTCTTATTCCCACATGTCTGTGTGATTTTGTCTGGGTTGGAAAACGTCTTCATCTATGGAGTACTCTCAGCTTCTACAAATCCTTATTTACAAAAGAATCACAGCAGAACAAAACTTCACATAACTTTCAGGAGTCTGCTCATAGGGGATTTCATTTCATAACTATACTACCATCATCTGCAAAACTGGACTTTGTCATGTGTTTATTATTTTTTGATTAGTGCTTTGTTGAATTTCTTTTGTATCTGTACTATTAATAATTTTTGTCATTTACTACCATAAATGTTATCAAAATTTTTTATAATAAGTAAAATTTTGTAAAAAGCCACAGTTTACTAAAGAACTGCTGAACTATGTACTTTGTCTCAGGAGCCAGAATCACACACGTGATTTGCTTGCACAGTGACCATTCTATCTCTTTTCACATCTTACTTAGTACAATAAACTTAGAATATACAGTAATCATGGGTCCAAATCATATTCACGGATTTTCACATTCAAACATCAATTCTTCCTGCAACATCCATGGCAGATCGAGGGAAAACAGGTGGCTAGTGGGACATGCAAAGCCAGCACCTATGAAGGAAACCTAACTTCACAGTACAGTGCAAAGGGGATTAGTTTCAAAAAGATATGTTTAGCTTATTTTTTGATTTTGTATTTACAGTTTACAGCCAGTGTTAATATGAACTGATCCCAAATTTACTTTATTTCTATTTATCTATGGCAAAGATGGGTTTAGTCATTTGTTTGCATTCACAGAACATTTTATTCTAGTTTAGGGACTATGTGGGTCAGTCACAACTGAACACAACTGGAAAACTTCATGCAACAATAATCTCGTTCTGGACAAATTTTTATAATGGGGCTTTGCACAAAACATTTATGTAATCTGCTTTGTTTGTTAACCTAGCCGGATTAGATAACATTTAAATATTTTCAAAGAACACAAAAAAAGACCCACCTGTCGAATGTGCATAGTTAGCTGGTGTTGTGTCAAGCAGTTCTTGTCACAAAGAGGACAAATAAATGAAGATTTCTCTTCTTTGGCTTCCTGTAGAGGATGAAAAAAGAAAAAAAAAAAAAGTTACATTTGTCATATTTAAATACAGGCTGTGAAACATGAAGGAGTTGTTCAGTACACAAACTAACAAAAATGACTTCTGAAAAGTGTTACATGAACAATTATACAACCCATCTCTTTTTTACTTGATGACAGACATTAATTTTACATTTACACAAAATTTTTAGTTAGTTTGTTGCTATGACTGTGTTCTTGCAATTGCTAGATATTTTATAATTTCTCTAAACATGGAAGTTGAAATATTCTGTATAAATTGGAAGATACAGGCTGTTCAGTTTACTCATCAGTAACAGTATGCACTGCTGAAAACACAAAGTCTAATACCGAATGAAGTTATGAAGTGTTTTACTTAAATATCATACATATTTCAAATAATTCTAAAAAGATGATGACATATTTTCAGCAACATTAGATAAATACACATTGTTGCTGGCATATAAAGAGAAATCTAGCCTGAAATATCAAGTATACCCTCCCATTCAACAATTTTCTGAATGAAACTGCTTCTTTTAATATAGGGTCAAATGAAGTCAGTGCCTCAGCAGCACTGGAATTTATATTTTATTTACGCTGTAGAACCTTTAGAATATTTTACACTCAAAGGCAAAGGCTTAAACCGCACTAACTTTCAAGAAAAGCCAAAACATGTATGAAAAAGGCAATGAATCTGTAAATGATTACCAGTTGATTACCTACTGTTTTCATTGTTGATTATCACATTATTATAAAAATGCAGCATTTTTGTGACATTCTAGCCAGATTTACTGTTTGACAATATTGTTAGAAATTTGATTTGTAGGTTTGCTCACATACCATCACTTCCATTTTTTCGGAACCTTTTCTGGCAAACACAAACACCTGCTATAACTGGACTTTTAATTAGCAATTGCAATTCTCCATGGTAGCTGAAGTAAACAATATTTTAACATAGCGAATTTCTTTTACTAAAATACATGCTTAACATATGTGTAGAAGGGTATAAAACACATTACAAATAGCATGGAAATCTACTCAGTCAGTTTTGAGTCTTTCCAGTTTACTAGACAGTTGAGGTAATATTATCAGAGACTGTTTTATCTAGAGAGTGTTGTTAAATCAGCCACCATAAAGCTGACCACCTGCCTGTTTGATTCAGCAGTTTTAGTTAATTGAGTCTGGTTAGTGTTTCACCTTGAAGTACAGATTAGGGAACACCAGAGGGCTCAATCTCATCCAGTTAATATTGACTTTAGAGCTGATCATTAACTACAGAAACTGCCATACCAGTACACAATGCACTACATGCCACAGTCCAGGTCAAACAAATAAATGCTCACTGGGAACAGGGACGCAGAAGCAACCTCATTCCCTGAACAAGGCTTCTGCAGGCTTCTGTAATTGCTACAGCAAGCATTAAATATAAACTATCAAGTTCACTTAGTCTATAATGAATATTCCATTTACTGTACGGTGACAAAAAAAAAGAACACAACCTGCCATAAACTGGAGACTAGACCAAGGCGTTCATTACCTCATCTTTCAATGTTCACTGTTAAAAAAAAAAAAAAAACGAAACGCTTCAAGAACAATTCAGTTCCACCCAAAAGAAGTTAGTTTTGAAAATCTCCAAAGACTTGCTTGCTAACTCATTGCACATGTTTCTGATAAAGTGTATGCAAGTGTAAACAAACAGTCTGGGCAAGGGTACTAGGTCCAAATTAATAAAATGTGTGTGGATGACACAAAGCTCAAGGGTTCTGCCAACAGTCAGAACATATTCAGATAGATTTTCTGCTCAGGTTAAAACATGACAGATGAAACAATGTTTCTCATTTTATTTGGAGTGTACCATCTATCCAGCCATCTATTTTCAAAACCTGCCTAAATCCATTCATTTTCATACCATTGGAAATCCCAGCTGGTTACAAGGCATATTCCAATTCTTTGTAGCTTGGGAGTCTGCTGGTGATGAAGCTTTAGAAAAGCAATGACAACTCCTTAAATGTGAACAGCACACAAAATACATGGACTTCAGAAAATGCTTAAAAATCCTCTTATTGCTGAGCAGAGAAACACACATTGTCCTTTACATACTTAGGACTAATGTTATATTATGTTGCTTTAACATGGGAAGTAAAACAGACCTTTTTCAGGAGATACAAATGCCCTTATAGATACTGTGCAGGTAAAAATAAAATTACCTGGAATAAAAATTACAGAGACAACTGAATTATGCATCCATTTTTTGTTTCTTTACTATTTTACAGGCCCTGTTCAGAACAGCTAAATTTCCTCCACTTTTTAATCATGTCCTCTCAAATTCAGTAGTAAAGGAATATTTAATTGTTCTCATTTTGTGAAAATCCTATGAGACATCTGTATTTTTCAAGACATAGTCACAAGGTGTCATTGTCTTTTCTGATAGCATCAGGTGCTACGCAGGAACCAGCTTTAGATACCATCTCAGTTCATCACAAGGCATACTGTAACTCATATCTACAACACTAGGTCTAAACATGGTTACTACTTAACCTATCATGGGTTTCTGTAGGACAGGGGTCTCCAACCTTTTTTTCCCTTGAGAGCTACTTTTACAAAATGAAAAACTTGTGTTTTCTAACATTTATTCTCATACCTTATTTCAACCCAAAACTGAATAAGCTTGTTTTGCCTTAACATTTACAAAATGTTGGTGTCCACAACTCACATTTTGCATTAAAACATCACAAAAAAATATTTAGTTCACCTGCAAGTGCATTTTGTATGTCTGTATGCATTTTCTAGTGTATCTCACACTATTGGATTAAAACATGAATGCTGTCAAAACAAAACAATGTAATTACAAATACACAGATATTACTTATTCATTTGTCATTTTGTTACATGTCACTGTTTCACTTCACAAGAGTATTCACATGTCCAGTTGCATGTGTGATGTGTTTTTTAGTTAGTCAGATGATTGGCAGTGCATGGAGTCAACAAGAGAGGTGTATGGTGGAGTGTAGCCATTTAGGTTTACTCTTATGGAGTCATTTAAATGTTCATCTGTCAGTCTTGTTCTTAACTTTGATTTCATGTCAGAAGAGGCAGACTCACAGAGGTATGTAAACCCAAACAAAGGAGATATTTTCAGAGCTGCTTGGTGAAGATTCTTATAGTTATCTGGCTCTACCAAGTTCCAGAAATGCCGAGAATGCTGTTGAGACTTTAACTGCACATTATTTTGAAGGTTTACTAATATATAATATATAAAATCCAATGTCTGTCTGTCCACTTTTCACGAGAGAACTACTTAACGAATTTAGATCGGGTTTTTCTCTATAATTTGCTTGAACATTCCGGTTGATTTTGTCGACTCTCTCATTTCTCTCTGTATCATAGTTCGCTTACGGTAGCGATTTATTTGTGCGAATCCAGCTTCGGGGGTGTGTTCCTTAACTCCACTTAGCTAGTGGACAACAGAACAATTGAATTCAACTTTGTTTGATAAAGTGTTACTTAGGTCTTGATGAGTTTGAGTCCGGATATTCTCTTAAGTGTATGCCACATTGAAAAGATAAGATTGCAATTCAGATTGTGGATTGTGATATGATTTTTTGGAAAGATCGCGCAGCCCTAATTTGACTAATCAAGTTTTCCACTTTAGGATTTGTAGGATAGTGTAGGATTCATTAACCCTTTGGTGAGCTACTTGGAAAGGGGTTGCGAGCAACCGGTAGCTTTAGGATATGAGAGAAAACCATGGTATACAGAAATAATGTATAAATTTCACAAAAAACAGCCCAAAACATCTGTAATGGAGCAATGCTAATCACAGCATTTCTATACTATCCATTATTTGACACTGAAAACTGTATATTTATGTTTATAGTGTAAATAATTGCATCTTTCATTGGTTACTTTTAATTTCAGATTGATTAAAAAGTTTTTCTCCCAGTAAAGTGACCTTTCAAGAAAAACAACCCAATGCACAAGTAACCAGGTCTACTCCCCATTGTTTTTTCCGTAATTTCTCATCTCATTTTCAGTCCACGTATTCTGCTGAGGGTAGTAGGGGTAAGCAGGCTGAGCAAGTCTGACAAGTCTTTAATTTCCCAAGCAATAGCTTTCAAATCCTCCTAGGGAATTTGCAGGCACTAACAGGTATAATTCTTCCTGATCTTTTTTCAGAGGCAATGAAACTAGATGAATAAAAACAACTACTACTACCTTCATTGAGCACACTTTTTGCTCACTTTCTTTCTTTCTTGATTCCTCACTTTCTTTCTTCCTTGATTCTTTGTTCATTTTGACACACCAGAAGCAAACCACAGCGTCAGATAAGGAAGTGCTGATTTAGATACATATTCCTTCATACTCGGATATTAACCACCCAAGTGCATGTCTGAGATCTGTTCTGTAATCCTAATTACTAATATGATAAGGTGATTTGCTATTTCTGTTAAACATACAGTATCTCACAAAAGTGAGTACACCCCTCACATTTTTGTCAATATTTTATTATATCTTTTCATGGGACAACACTGAAGATATGTCACTTTGATACAATGTAAAGTAGTCAGTGTACAGCTTGTATAACTGTGTAAATTTGCTGTCCCCTCAAAATAACTCAACACACAGCCATTAATGTCTGAACCTCTGGCAACAAAAGTGAGTACACCCCTAAGTGAAAAATGCCCAAATTGTGCCCAAAGTGTCAATATTTTGTGTTGCCAGCATTATTTGCCCACACTGCCTTAACTCTCTTGGGTATGGAGTTCACTAGAGCTTCACAGGTTGCCACTGGAATCCTCTTCCACTCCTCCATCACGGAGCTGGTGGATGTTAGAGACCTTGTGCTCCTCCACCTTCTGTTTGAGGATGCCCCACAGATGCTCAATAGGGTCTAGGTCTGGAGACATGCTTGGCCAGTCCAGCACCTTTACCCTCTGTTTCTTTAGCAAGGCAGTACTCATCTTGGAGGTGTGTTTGGGGTCGTTATCATGTTGGAATACTGCCCTGCGGCCCAGTTTCCTAAGGGAGGGGATCATGCTCTGCTTCAGTATGTCACAGCTACAATGAACTGTAGCTCCCCAGTGCTGGCAGCACTCATGAAGCCCTAAACCATGACACTCCCACCACCATGTTTGACTATGGGCAAGACACACTTGTCTTTGTACTTCTCACCTGGTTGCCACCACACATGCTTGACACCATCTGAACCAAATAAGTTTATCTTGGGCTCATCAGACCATAGAACATGGTTCCAGCAATCCATGTCCTTAGTCTGCTTGTCTACAGCAAACAGTTTGTGGGCTTTCTTGTGCATCATCTTTAGAAGAGGCTTTCTTCTGGGACGACAGCCATGCAGACCAATTTGATGCAGTGTGCGGCATATGGTCTGAGCACTGACAGGCTGACTCCCCACTCCTTCAACCTCTGCAGCAATGCTGGCAGCACTCATATGTCTGTTTTCAAAAGACAACCTCTGGATATGACGCCGAGCACATGCAGTCAGCTTCTTTGGTCGACCATGGCGAGGCCTGTTCTGGGTGGAACCTGTCCTGTTAAACCGCTGTATGGTCTTGGCCACCATACTGCACCTCAGTTTCAGGGTGTTGGCAATCTTCTTATAGCCTAGGCCATCTTTATGATGAGCACCAATACTTTTTTTCAGATCCTCAGAGAGTTATTTGCCATGTGGTGCCATGTTGAACTTCTAGTGACCAGTATGAGAGAGTGTGAGAGTGATAACACCAAATTTAACACACCTGCTCCCCATTCACACCTGAGACCTTGTAACACTAACACGTCACATGATACCAAGGAGGGAAAATGGCTAATTGGGCACAATTTGGACAAGTTTCACTTTTGTTGCCAGCGGTTTAGACATTAATGGCTGTGTGTTGAGTTATTTTGAGGGGACAGCAAATTTACACTGTTATACAAGCTGTACACTAACTACTTCACATTGTATCAAAGTGTCATATCTTCAGTGTTGTCCCATGAAAAGATATAATAAAATATTTACAAAAATGTGAGGGGTGTACTCACTTTTGTGAGATACTGTATTTCTTGTGTGGTAAAACTAGTCAACTAAAGAAAGAACATTAGAGAAATTTTTAAAACTGTAATTGAATCTCTTAAATGACAACAATCAAGAAACAATATTACTAAATTCAGTAGAAACACGAGATTGCAGAGTGAACATTAGTTTATAAAGAGATTTAATTATTTGGGTCAGAACTAATGTTGAGTTGAAGAATGAAGAGATACAGTAAAACCTTATGAAAACAGATGAATATATTTTTATAAAACAAATGAATTTAAAATGTAATTAAATCACTTGTAAACCTTAGAACAACTTCACTTTTAACACAGTCAGTTAATTTATCGTTTCACAGTGTTACAAGAAATGAGCATGTCATTTATCTTTTGTACCTGAATCCTCCTGCCAATACGATTTGGGCCTGGAGATTTGGTTGGAGTTTTTACAGGAACAGCCTCGTCATTGCCATTAATCTTCCCTGCACTCATTACAGTCGTCATCATGGACTTGATGGATGTCAGATCCACAGCATCTGATTTTTCTTGTGTCACAGTGCGCAATGCTTCATCTTGACCTGATAAGATCAAATTTTCCCATTTTCAAATAAATCTTTCATTTCAAAAATGTAAAGGAGAGAAACATCTAAAAAAACAGGCAAAAGAAAAAAATGAAAACAGCCTTGCACATAGATCCAACCACCTTGGAGGTGGCCAGCTCCCATTCTTTAGCCATTACAAAAAATACATGGTCAACTGGTACGCTTCCCTTGTTGCTCTTTTGTGGGGGCATTTAAGAATGGTTAAAGTCTTCCAAAACATGCACACACTGTCGTAAAAAGAATAACGTGCATGTTTTTCCATATATAACATAAAATATAGAAAAGATGTTAAATTGTAACTGATAAATTCCAAAACACAGTACTAAAGTTAACAAAAAACATTTTTGCATGTTTTGCAATTCTTGCATTCTTTTAAAAGAATACTCAGATTGTAAAAAAATGTAATAGTTGTAACATACTGCCTTATTTCTCTCAAATCACTAAGTGAAGCAAGAACTAACAGGATGAGGTGTAGTATGTTGGTGTTTTACATCCAGTGTTGTTCCTGGGCTACTTCGACACATATACAAACCATCTCACAACTGCTACCTATGTGACCTCCTAATGAAAGTGTACCAAATATCAAGAAAATACAGTGTTAAATGACTTCCTGCCCTATTCAGAATCATCTTCACTTCTCTGCTCCTCATGTCCAAAGCACTGAATAAAAATGCATCAAAAGACTGGACTATGCTATGTAGCCAGTAATAACCAAGATCACCTGATACTGCACCACTCACTAAAACTCTCTGCAAAAAATGTGTCTATAAAATACTGCTTCTAAAATGTATAGCTCAAAATTAAAGGAGAGTACATCAAGAAAGTAGTAGAGAATACCTGAATATCCAGTTTAACTTTTTCCATTGTGATGCAAATACAATGTAGTTTTATCTTGTACTGAACATCACTATAGTCTGCTCTTCAAGATGCTTGCTGGTCACTATGAAAATCACTATTCAAACAAATGACTGAAATCTCTTCCTGTAACTTCACTGTCCGTTTTAAAAAAATAAAATCTTTGCTCCTTACAGCTTTGAGCTAATCAGAAAAATAAAAGGTTGAACATCTTTAGCACATTTTGATGACTTTCAGTGATAATTAAAATATAAAACAAAAAGGATACACCCAACAAGAAAATAAATGATTCCCACAAAAAGTAATACAATGGCCATAAAGTCCGACAAAATAATAAAACACATAACATGCATTCATACACAAATCCCCACACACCCACCGAATAGCAAGTTAGATTTCTTAATCTATGCAAAGCTGAAACTTCAAATTAGGAACCAATTGTGACCAGGGGCCTCATGTATAAATGGTGCATATGCACAAAAATGTTGTGTATGCCCGTTTCCACATTGACTTTAAGATGTATAAAAACTAAACTTGGCTTAAGCCACGCATATTTTGACGTAAGCCTTACCCTGTGCGTATGCAAGTTTCCCCTCGGTTTTGCAAACTGGCAGCACCCAGTGTCAAAACAATACTGTGTGGTTTCTCATTCTTTTTTAGATTCACATCAGTGATGCGGCTTTATCAAATACACTGACATTAACTGCATATCGTTTATAAATTTAAGGCATCTGATTGCAATCAACCTGTAACAATATAATGGTGCACAGAATGGACAAACTATTCCAAATACCGTAGCTGCTTTAGTGTTGTTACTCTCAGTGCACCACTCAGAGTATTTTAACCCACTACATCCGAGAGTGGAATGACAGCTGTACAGCAGCTGATCAGAAGGTTCTATGGCGGGGTGTGCTGAGAGCACAGTGGATTATCGGGATACAGCATCTAGCACATGCTGCCTCAGCCATGTGCACAGTCTATTTGAACTTCTCCCATTTGGCAAACACTTCAGAGCCTTTCCTGCACTAACCTCAAGGTTCAGAAACAGTTTCATCCCAAGAACAATAAACGCACTCAATTAGTCCATCAAGTGCTCCTGGGAGAACTGTTTGCACTTAGAATTACAATTACCTCACTGTAAATGTGCACTACAGTTGTAATATTGCACAGCCTGAGCCAGCTTTATGAACCATTTGCATTTTCTGCATGATATGTACATGTTTATTGTAGTTATGCTTTCATATTGCATATCTTTAATTGTATTTTATTGTATTATTATTGTTATTGTTATTTTAAGTTTATTGAGGATTTGCATATTGTACCATACAATAATAATAAAGGAATTAAATTCAATTCAATAGAAGAGAGCACGTATTTACAGATGATGACGACTGGCTTCTAAGTTGAATTAGATTTCTAAGAGCTATCTTCTTGGAGCTCTTGATATCATGTTAAAGATGAAATGCCTTAAGTATATTAAATTATACAGATACATTTTTTATTTCATTTAAATTATGTATACTGTTAATAATTAAATGTGTGGGCACTGTGGTATAGCAGTAGCAGTGAGCTGTCACCACGTTCAGGGAATGGTCCAGCCTCGTGCTGTATGCTTACGGTGACTGGCATAAGACTTGGATGGATATATGAATATATCTATAGCTAGCACAATTATACATGTATTATAAAGATTTTTCAATGTTCCTTAAACATTTTGAAGAATCAGCCATCTAAGCTTACAGCTGGTTTAACATTTCAGAGCTTACTGTGGTGATTGGTTACGTGGAGAAAGAAAAGGAAGGACAGGAATTAGGGGTTGGTATGTTTGACAGATACAGTACTGCTGCAATAAATCATTTCATCGAGAGTCGCGCAGTCCCAGCAAACATCTTGCATGAGGCAGGAACAATCCCTGGAAAGGGCACCAGCTCATCGTTACCAGTCACCACCGTGTCCCCATGTTTAAAACAAGCTTTAATGCATTTCATCATGAAAATGATATCAAGTATACATCTTAGTATTCTAAAATGTTCAGAGAGATGTAATATCATGAATGTAATGTATTACAAGTGGAGATCAGTGCAGTAAGAGCTCTTTAAAGAGGCACATAGTGATTCACACACATAGAACATGAAGCATTTAATGTGCTACTTTAGTTACAATGGGATCTGAGAAACTCTAGTAAATTAATCATTGATTTTAAGTTAAAGTTTACGTTTTACTTTAATGACAAAATAAACTATGAGATTAAAGTGGAAATCTCGAAATTAAAGTCGACATTTCAACCATTTTTCTTCACTGTGTCCCTATTTTTTAATCTCTGTACCCTAATACGCTTCCCTATGACACTAAGACGGTGGGCTACGAGTCACCTTTTCACGGCGACTTTAATATTTGACAACTTTTTTTTTATTTTGAGCACTGTGCGACTTTCTGAACTTGAACTTTAGAGCATCTCTGCCACTGTGTATCATGTGTATCACTCGATCAACTTCCTATTGTTGTTTATACCACTGCTTAAGCCAACAAATAGTACGTTTTTCCTTGCCTCCACTTTGCATTCGCTGAAATTCCGTTTTTTCACGTGCTTTTGCCATTGTCTTTTAAACTAACACTGAATGGGGAATGGTGATATTTAAATTGATTTGCATATTAAAACATGCAAAATTCTGGGAGTAGCCGGGCATGCATGTGTATTACTTTTCACGCTGAGCATGATTTATGGAGCTGCATGGAAGTTGGCGTACGCATAGTTTTGTGCTTCTGAATTTTTTTGTACGTACGCAGATTTCCACTTCTGTCCATACACCATGTTTTAGTGTGAGTTCTACGCACAGCCTTATGCATGAGGCCCCAGGTCTTTTAAAATTATGTTTATTTTGAACAACTTTCCTGTTTTATGCTGAAAACCTTTAAACTGGCCTAGACCTAAAAAAGGTCTGGCAAAATGATTAAAACTTTTTTATTTCTGAAAAAGCCTCACTTAAAGTTACATTTTCAAAGTTAATTACGACTAATTGCACACAATAATCCTTGTTTATCAATTTTTATTTTCAATGTAAATGACAATGCCATTCTTTCATAGCATTGCCATTAAGCTCATCATGATTAGTACCCAATACAAACAAATAATCCAAAACATGCCTTAAAACATGTAAAAGATATCCTGAAAATAGAAAATATTACAAAGAAATGACAGAAAACATTTAATTTTCTCTAACTAAAATATTAGAGGAAGGCAAAGTGTAAGGTACAGTATGCTCAATCTTTGGGGTTTCCTACAATATTTCAGAATCTCCAACTTGAAGGGAACCTGCTGCATACAGGCAAAAATCAATCATATTCTATGGCCCTTGTATATATCACTGTAAAGAACTACAGTGGGTAGTATAAATATAATAGGGGCTACTCACACAATCATACTGTAAATGTTGAGGATTGCATAACAGGCAATGAAGAGCATATTTATTGCTTTCCCACAATTAAAAAATTGTAACTTGCATATTTTTCCTGTAAGCATTCTTCCTAATAGTTTGAGGGACATACTCGTGTCAACTGAGAAAAGAGGTCAATATGGACATCTACTGTAGTTCTTTGCTCATTAGCACCAGAAAGATGCACACAACAGGAAGTATACAACAATAAACCCGTAAAAAGCTTCTTCACTGAAATAGTAGAAGTTTACTCAGTTTTACCTATTTCATTTTCTGTTGGAGCTTGAGCCTCTGAAATGCAGTCTCTCTGTTCCATAGTGTCCCTAGATATATCTCGAATCACACCCTCCAAAACAGCCTTTTCTTCTGAGTTACTGTCCAGCACTTTGAAAAAAGAGGAAAAAAAAAACATGTATTTTAGCAAATTACCGAAAGACAGCAAAAGAATTGTTGCCAGCAACATTTTAGACTTCAGGGGTATGTTATATTTCTAAAATAACATAATTTGGTAAACCCAGCAGCTTATGCACATTTAGAATTGTTGTTTGTACTGAGCTGGCATTTTAATCTGAGAAAACCAACTTTTTATCAGCATTGTACATCTTCTGTCAAACAGCCATGCTTAATACAACTTACAGTTAAATTCATTTATATTCACTATTAGTAATCATAAAAACATAATTTATTAAATAAATAAATAAGCAAACAAAACTGTGATCCACAAATTATATTTTACTAAATATTATAATATTGAAACGTTTTTCAACATTCACTTTTTTTCTGGGCGGCATGGTGGCACAGTGGTAGCACTGCTGCCTCACAGTTAAGAGACCCGGGTTCGCTCCTGTGTGGAGTTTGCATGTTCTCCCCATGTCTGTGTGGGTTTCCTCCGGGTGCTCCGGTTTACTCCCACAGTCCATGCAGGTAATGTGCATTGGCGATTCTAAATTGTCCCTAGTGTGTGCTTGGTGTGTGTGTGCGCCCTGCCTGGGGTTTGTTTTCTGCCTTGTGCCCTGTGTTGGTTGGGATTGGCTCCACCAGACCCCCGTGACCCTGCAGCTAGGATGTAGCGGATTGCATAATGGATGGATGGATGGACTTTTTATTCTTTACTGGTACCATTAAAATTCTAGAAAACGGGCATGACATGACTCTGCAGCTAGCACATTGATACGCAATATAGGTTTTCCAAGGAAATCTACAGAAGTTGACACACAGGAGGACCCAATCCAAAATAATGTATCAGGACTTGGAACTTTGACTCTAATCTGTTGTCTGCAAAAATGAATATCACACAAAAAAAAAAAAAAAAAAAAGCAAAATTAGCTTCACTTCAAATGCAGGGCAGTTGGGTTTGGTGGCAACAGGGTGACAGTCAACTCGGCAAAAATACAACTAGGCAAAAGACAACCCGGCGAAAAGATAACCCGACGACATCCTTTACCAGTTAGGTAATAGTTAGGTTCAAGGTGATTTTTAAATTATATTTAAATGACAATGTGATTTTTAAAATGTTGAAAATAAATTTATATAATTGATGAACAAACTTTATTCTGCAGATGGAGCAAACTCTATCTTACATTATCTTCTGCAACCAAAACTGCTAATCCTTTATATAAATTGTATTGATTATAATCGTATGATAACGATATTTAGAATACAAAAGGTGACCTCCGAGTATGGCTTAAGGAATATCTTTATTCTCAACATTTATAAATTTATTTTCAACATTTTAAATCACATTGTCATTTAAATATCATTAAAAAATCTCTTTGAACCTAAATATTATCTAATTGGTAAAGGATGTCACCGAGTTGCCTTTTCGCTGAGTTGTCTTTTCACCCAGCTGCCCCTGTACGGGGCAATTGATAGGGTACAGTCTATGCTATCCCTAAGTACACTTGTAACTTAGCCTTTTTATTTATTTTTTTTTAAAGAAAATTTTAAAAGTAGCTAAATACAGCATACTGACAAGTTTTCAGACAATATATGAGTTTACTGCAGGTGCAAGAGTGGGGGGGATCACTACATGGACTACAACTAAGGGTTATAGCCTGTTTTTATTGTTTTCCCTTCTGTCCAAGGGATACAAACTATATATTCACACTGTACAATTGTGAATACTGTGCAACTGTCAACTTATTGTGAGTGGGTGGGGTATATATTTATTAAATATAAAACCTAAAGTCTTCAAAGTACATTCACCAAGTTAAAACTTTCAAAAATATTTTCTGTTATTATATGGGAACAGTGATGATTATATTCTGAAAAGCTCAATAAGTGTTATTGTTTTGAAAAATGTTTGTATATATTTTATCTTCTTTAACATCCAATCCATGAAAGACTATTAAATTGCAAAAATCTATCAACTAACACTGAAGCAACATTGTGATGCACATACATTACTCTTCTTTTATTTTCTACAAGCATTTTAAGTGCTTAATAACAACAGATTTGCAACTATTTAACAGAAAAGGAAATTGGCTCAAACACTGTTTCCCTGAGCCTGAAAGGCTGTTAACTAGGATGTGAACAGAGCAGCATAAAGTAAACCGAGAAAGCTACAAAGCTTATTCTCTCTCGTTTGTAGAAAGGAACACCAACTTCTGCTTACAGTTCTAGTTTGTCAGGCTGTATTTCAGTTCAAGTATCTGAACCTTGCCACTAAAAATGTAAACTAGCAGAGGATTAGTGACAGCACCTAGTCAAAAGTGTACATATTTAATTTAAAAATCTGGACTGCAAAAATATTTTTATATACACATTGCTCTAACTCATTTATAAACATACATATACCAACAATATACTCAACTGACCACAGGCAACTGCATACAAACAACATGCACAAAAAGAAATACACTTATTGTAACACTAAGGCTGGAAATCAACGATTCTTTAAAAGCTAACAACTTTACTGCAGATAGAGACAGTAGTGCTCACTGCTAATTGTTGCTTCCCGTTCTCTCAGGACAGGAAAGCATTTGCAGAATTCACTTCCTTTTTTTGGAAAGTTCTGACTTAAGCTAGTCTCCAAAAGGCTGAGGTTGTAAGTTTTTTTTTTTTTCCACACAAACGTTAGATTAAAATGTAAAAAAAAAAAAAAAAACAATACTGTATCACAATGTTCTGAGTCAACATTGTGCAACCATAATTTAACAATCAACACATATGACAAGATGATGCAAATGACCAAACAGTAACAAGGGGCAAGATACATTAACAGAAATTAAGTCTCCAATAAGTTAGCTTAAGGACTATGCAGAATTGAGTACTTGAAAATTTTACACAAAAAAAAAAAACTCAAGACCAACTTTCTATCTAATACATATACATACACACACACACACACATTTTGGATAGGCTGGAAAACTAAAAGTAGCCATTTTCAGTATTGCCCTTTCTTACTACACAACACAGTGGGTGGTTCCTACAGATATTTCAGAGGAGGAGATGAACAGTCCCAAAGGTCGTAATCATAATTTTACCCACAGGCAGCAAAAAGCTATTAGCTTCTCAAACCAGGAACAGTAAAGTAGAAGAAAATAAAGGCAACTCCTAGAATGTGTGTGACTCTGTAAGTGAAACCATAATGAATGTACCCCTAGTCTAAGCAAACTCTGTTTCCACATGCAATATAAAGCAATCATACAATTCCTATTTAACGGCCAAACACTTTTTACATGATTATTTTATTTTTGTTATCCTTTTTTTTATAGTAACTGCCAGAAAGAATTTGAATATTGTACAGCATCATTTTAGATAAAAACAAAATAGTTTTAAACTTAAAATTCTAGATGGCAATGAGGCAGAAGCTAGTGTGACCATCTGTATTTTTGTTTCAAATTATATAGTGCTTATGGGAAAAACAAATCCACTTTTGACATCTTGTTTCTGGTATTTCTACATACAGTATAAGTCATTCAGACCTAAAATTGTACAAGGACTCCATCTCCATCTTGCATATTGACATTGCTTGAGGTGGGGTAATAAATACAATGTGACCTGCAGTGAAAATTGTTTTTTTTTTCTATTTTAAGACTTGCCAAGTAGTATGGTTTCAAAGGTGTCTCCAAACTGTAGACACCTTTGCCATTTCACTTGACATGTCAACCTGTTTCAAGTAGAAAATGCTAACTTGCATTCTATGATCCAAATTAACTTTCACTTTAAAAACTACTTGAAATCCTTGCCTAATGTGTCTATCCATTTATGAAAGCTGTCTGCAAGTTTAATATTATTATTCATTGAAATACATATGCTTTTATTCAATTTGATCTGCAAGATTAGCGTATATTAAAAAATTTCAAATCTAAATATGTCTGTGTAAACTGGAAATTCCAAATAAACACAGGGTTGATGTGGGTGTAAGTGGGCCCTGTGATAAGACTGACACTCTATCTATAACTAAATCTTGTTGAAATATGGTCTGGCTTGCTTTGACTATGACTTGGATTGACCAAATTTGACAATATTAGTTTTTCATTACTCTAGTACGCAAAGGTTGAGTAATCTGCTAAAGGTTATGCTGTATCAGAAGTACTAGGGTGTTGTACTGTGTTAGCCATTATGGATGTAGTGAGAAATGTTGTACCAGAAGCAGACTGTGAACACAAAACTATGTAGATTCCAATTCACTAGCCTAGATAATGTGCCAAACTTTGCATGAAAAACATTGTATTTCAAAATGTATCTTGTTTATTAATTTGAAATCAGTACAATACATTTCCATATCCTGCGGTGGGTTGGCACCCTGCCCAGGATTGGATTCCTGCCTTGTGCCCTGTGTTGGCTGGGATTGACTCCAGCAGACCCCCATGACCCTGTGTTCGGATTCAGCGGGTTGGAAAGTGGATGGATGGACATTTCCATATCAGACAGACAGCCAATTATGGAGACATTCAGCCATACATGACAAGTTCTCAACAAGCATAAATCTCATATCAAGTTAGTGTTGTCTGTCTCTTGTTGAATCTGTCCTAAGCAACTAAAAAGAAAGTCTGTGGGCAGAGCTATAGTAAATTGCATATATTGCACCCTTTAAATTGTTGAATTGCAGCAATTAACAGAGGTCTAATTTAGCAAGAAGTTTAAATAAATGCAAAAAAGAAACTCCTATTCAGAGCAAACATGGAATAAAAACTCCCCCAAATAAGACTACATACACTCTTATAAACAGAAATAAACATGAAAAATAATGGTACACATACTACATTTCCAAAAAAAAATGAAAAAATTGCAAAATAAAGTTATAATGAATCAACTTTATGTTCAAGATGAAATAAAAGCAACCACACAACACAATTAATATGCTATTCCTTTACAGTTTTTAAAATTAGTCTGTCAACAGCTTACATAGAGCTAACACATTTATGACAGACTTGGTAAATGATGATGTGGGGACACTATGAAAAACACACAAAAAGCTTGCATTGTGCCAGTCTTTAGCTGCTCCCATTGCCTCCTACTCCTCCTCCTTGAGATTGTGACCTTGCTGATATCAGAGCTGAGCAGAGTCTCCACCATGCACGCACTCACAGGGGCCCACAGATGTGGGAAACTGCGCCTAAACGGCCCGGGAAATGCATCTGCTGTCAGCCGTCATGAAGAGAAGGGAGGAGAGTAAGAAAGAAAAAAAAAAAAAAACACTAGCCAGGGAGGAAAAGCCTCAGCCTTCACAGCCACCAAACTGAAATCACATGTTCATGTGATCAGACCAGAGTGCTGTTTCTTTAGCCTACACATTATGCAGCTAAAGGACCAGGAGCCTTTTGGTTTGTTTGTTATTTTATTATTAAACTACTTGATCATCGAGGCAAACAAACTTTTAAAATCATGTAGGAACAGTTGTAGTGCATCTTAAACATAAAGAATAAAATAAAACAGACTGAGAGTATCTCTGTTACAAAAGAGTACTATTATTGTTTAGTAAGGCACACTGCTGAATTATTTTGTCTGTTTTGGCAAAGATTTTCTTTTTCTCAAGGTGATGGGTTTTACTTTGATTTCTTCTCTCTATTTTGACAAGCCAATTGCTTAGGGCAGCAGGAGAAAAAAACTAATTCAGCTAAGCCAAGGTTTCAAACAACTGGACAACGTTAGTTACATGGGGGAAGGGGAATAATAAAGATCTGTCTGTACTGCACTGCTTTCTTGCACTGACGGCCTACAGATGCTGACAGCTGCTTGACTTTAATCAATGTGAAAGAATTTGTTGCAGTTTCCCAAAGTGTGAATCCATGACCCCTGAAGAGAGGATAATAAAATAGTATCACAGTACTTTCTACAGTGTTCTTCTGTATACAACTGCACTGACTGAAGCATTCATCAGTTATTGAGGCTAAGGATCCGCATTGGCAATCGGAAGGTTGCTGGTTCGAATCCCGTAAATGCCAAAAAGGGACTCTGCTCTGTTGGGCTCTTAAGCAAGGCCCTTAACCTGCAATTGCTGAGCGGTTTTAGTAGTGAGAAAATTATTATTATTATTATTACATTTTATATGGCACCATTTGTATACAGTTTGCACATCCACTCCATTTTCATCCAGGTTTTCTCAAAGCTCTTTAGTTTCCACCACATCACAACAAAGTGATTTTTGGGTTAAGACATGATACTAAATTTACCTGTTATGAGTGAAATTAAGATTTGCAATTAACAGTGTTGAAATGGTGCTCTTGTGAAAATGTTTACCACAGTTCTCAAAGCCATTTTGATGGAAGGCTACTTATAAATAACTTACTCTCTACATCTACATATGAATACATTTTATGAATTCTCTTTCAATTAGGAATAAGCAGGTCAGAACCACACAATCTATCTCAAAGCTACTCATACATACATACACACAAACACCCATTCACACACATCCACTTCACTAACTGCTAGATCAATTCAGATTTGGGAACCTTTAGGTGCAACATAGGCTAGTGAAAAAACACACAGATACTCAGTAACCTCACTGGAAACAAAGCCTGAAGCTCAGGAGGAGGCAAATAGCAATAACAGCACTAACCACTGACCCTTATATGCTATATTTGAACTCTATTTGTAAAATTAAAAAAAAAAAAGAAAAATTATACTTTCGTTATGTCAACTTGTTTCCTTTCTTCATATTTTAAAATACTTTGCATTTTGTCAAAATTCAACCAAATTACTCAGTAAATAATACCTAAGGACAGGAAAAACATGAACCAATGGGTGATAAGGTACACCTACAATGAAACATGGCACACAGACTAATGGCTGAATATTACACTTCTACATGTTATATGGCATTTGCCACATTGTTTCATGTGTTCATCTTATAACAGATTGCTCTTTTGAAATATGATGGTGTTCTTTTTATTAACAATCCTCATGCATAAAAGAATAGCCAAATGTTTTATTTTTATGTTAAATTTCATTATGAGACATTCTTTCTCTTTTAAGTGTGTTCATGTATAACTAGTAAACAGCCATACCAAAAATATATACCAAATATATATCTTGAGCTGCTGCAATAACTTTCTATAAATTCCTAAAGCACAATGCTCCAAACATGACATAATTATAAAAGACAAAACATGATGCACTGATCTGATTTAGTAAAGCATGATAGGGGTATAGTCATATAAAACAGAAACTGTGTTTAAGTGTTATATAGTGAACACAAATAAGTGTTTTCAGCTGTTGCACTGCAGTAAGTCAGTTATCTGACACACACAGATGGAACTCTTGATTTCACACCAAGGTTAGAAAACACTTTTTCCAGACATGGAATTTTAAAACTATGGGACCAGTAGTCTAGCAGTGTAGTATTATCTCTTAACTAAAGGTGTCACACACTACAAACATTTAAAGTGCAAAGGTGTAACTGTAACTCCTGTAACTCTCACACTTCAAATTAATATAAAATAAATTACTGAAAGGTTCAAGATACAATAAGTTTTTTAGTAAACATATCCTAAAGAGACCATCTGAAAGTCAGGTCAGTCATGCTCTGGCTGAATGGGGCCCTCCACTACATTTTTAACAATTCCTATGATATACATGGGACAAGTCTTCCTTATAGTATCAAAATTAAACAATCTTCAGATGCCCTTATGTACCAACAATATGGGGCTCACAATAGGTTTATGCCTCAAACAAAAAAGTCAGGAAGAATTAAGCTATAATACAACATAAATATAATTCCTGCTCAATATATACAGAAAAGAATTACAAAATACAAATTCCACCCCTTTTACAGGACAAAACAACAAAATGCTCAGCCTTATGTACCATGCGCAATATGTTTAAAAGTCTCAAGCAAATATCCCAATCTGATGGATGGCCTAATATCTTGCACATCATTAATGGCCTGCAGTCAAATTTCCTCTCCTGAATCACATGTATTTTTAATGAAAAGTTCAAAGTTCCTAAAAGTCTACTTCTGGCTTAGGTCCTGTGGGTTCTCTAAAAAGTTATTCAGGCACCTATCCTGCTCGTTATTTCCTTCTCCTGTCCTCACCACACCTCTGTTCATCCCACATCTGCCGCCGAATGTGTCTCCAGCTACCGGATCCCACCAGGAGTCTCTTGAACCCAACACCACCTGTAATGTATCCGAGGTATGAGTCAGAAGAAGGACACACCACGAAGCAAGGGGTAGGTGTATAAAAGTGACAAGCACTTTTATTATTTAAAAAAAAAAAAAAAAAGTGTTCAAAAGTGCAGTGCAAAATCTTCCAATAAATAAATAATCCATAAAAATCAATCAAATAAATATTCTTTTAAAACTAAGGATAAAACCAACAGTGTATGAAACTGTCCCTTAGGACTTTAAAAACCACCTCTTCAAAATATCTTTCTGGACCTTTGCTCTCTTTTCTAACCTCCTTTTTCCAATATCCCTTGTTTTCCTTTTTCTCCCTAACACTTGCACATCCCTTTTTAAAGTGGAGTTAGGTGCAACTGTGGCTTCAGCGCTAATGAGGGATAAGGGCAATCCTCCATGTGTACATGAAGTGCAGGGCTGTCCGCTCAGGCATCTTGTGCTAAAGCCGCTCAGACCACGCTACCACACCCCACCCAAAGACGCAAGTGTTGCTGATATTTATCTATTTAAAACTTGCCAGCCAACCACGGACCCCACTTTACCACAGATCTATAAAACATTTTGTGTGTATGTAACTTTCCATGCAAAATATGACGGGAGAACTGTATATTTTCGACAACTCTAACCCATCCATACACCACATTTTCGAGAAAGCAGGAAATGATGACATCTTTGATAAAGTAGGGAAATTTGATCAAATTGAAGCTAAATGACAACTAATGTTTATAATAATTCATATCAAGAAGCCATTATTATAATGTGCTTTGACATGACGGACATTAAACCTCAAAAGTGATGAATATGATGTACATGCTTTACTTTAGTTCCCTTTTCATCAGTTTATTTAATCTACCTGTTGTCACTTCTCAGAATTAGAAAGCAATGCAATCCCATGTTGTCAGTAATTGCATTAACTAAAAACACAGGTGTGATTTGCTCCCTGCGTACAGAAACCTATAAATATCATGCCATATGGCCTATTCTTAGCCTAACGGTTTGACACAAAATGGCTTGTCTTGCACTATTTTAAGGGTGCACAAACTGTTATATATGAAAGAACAAGCTTTAAGGGATGACCATGGCTTTTTGGCCAATGATGATGACTGTCTTATGAGCCAATTTAGGTTCCCCAATCTCTTGGAACTATGTCTGTGCTGTGTGGACCCAGCATTAGAATGACAGACTGGCCAAAATCGGGGTTATACCAGTTTAATATTCAGGTTTTAGAAACTGCTGGCTTTCTGGCAATATGTACCAACCATAGGGAACAGGCCGACATGTTAGGAATATTTGATACCATAAACAAACTGACAAGATATGTGGTATCATAAACACAAACTATAAAGTGATACTAGCATCTTGGGATTTTCGGTACCAGAAAAATCATAATTTTTCCCCTCAATCCCCTAACCACTGGCACAATGCATGGTGGTCCAGATCTAATTATGCAATTTTAATTACGCTACAACTTATTAAGTTTATTACTTTGAGCCTGTATCCAACTGAATGGAGGACAAGTGGAACATTACATGGAAAAATCAGTGAATTAATTCAATGTAAGTCCATTTTCGTTTATTACAAGATATTTCAAACAATTCTTTTCTCTTGTATTGTTTTCCTGCATTGCATTAAAAATTGCATAATTAGATCTGGACCACCCTATATACCAGGGAAGCTAGGGTAAAATGGGGGGATGGGAACAGGGTGGGGGTCATTGGGGTTTGTTGGTTTGGAGTTATATGCTTTTTGCTGCCAAACTGTTTTAGTATTGATACTGAGGTCTAAAAGATGGTATCAATACCAAAGTCAAAATTTTAGTAGTGATCCAACGCTAGCACCTAGCGAGAATGATGTTGCTTTTGTCAACTGTATGTAGTGATATTCCATTCATCTGTGGCACCAATATCCATCCATCTATTATCCAACCCGCTACATCCTAACTACAGGGTCACGGGGGTCTGCTGGAGCTAATTTCAGCCAACACTGGGCGCAAGGCAGGAAAAAAACCCTGGGCAGGGTGCCAGCCCACCGTAGACCAATATTATTATTACTTAATAAATAATTTATAATTTGTTAATGGTGCTGAATGTGTCAGGTTGGAGGCTGCTCTACCAGCCAATGAAGGTCTGCAGCATCATGATTGTATATGTACGAGGATGATTAGAATGGAACATATATGCTTGTTTTATAGTGGGGTTTGAGGAGCATTCATGTACCTACATTTACAAGATGATTGTCATTTATGAAGGGTAAATTGTGTACAATGTGTATATACCAGGTTTTATAAATCTGATTTTTTCTTTTTGGCTTACTCATTTCCTGTATTTTGGTATACGCATAGTTTCACTCGAATCCACAGTTTTATAAATGAGAACCCTGCAGCTGATCCTGCCAAAACAGAAACCAACTCCAGTAATGATGCAAACATAGTAACATTCCACACACATACAGTGCAACACTGCATTGTCGAGGTATCCAATTTTAACAGAGAGGGAACGGGGAAAAAAAAACCAAACTATAATGGAATGGCAGGCAGTGCTGTGCTCGACTAAGCAGAGTAAAGACTACACAGAACAATCTTGTTTCAAATGAATAAACAAAAAAATTAAGTACCTGCAATCTTACATACAAAACAAGAAAATACATCTGAGCTTCATGTAAAAATTGTTATGTCATCAGGTATATTTGAGGGCAGTCACAAGTTTAAATAAATAAATAAGAAATATGGTCAACTTACAGGTAGCCATCAAAAATTAACTAAACTGACATGCTTAAAGGACCAAATTTCTAACCTTCAAACTCAAAAGGCAAGATGTTAGGAGCTAGATTCTATCCTGGAGTAGTGGAAGGATGGTGGAGACCAAATCTGGATGAAAGTACAGTTTATCACATTGCAAATTCATGTATGCACCAATGCTCACTCATAACATTACAAATAAAAATTGCTAATTGACATAACAGGTAATGTATATCTGTAAAGAGCGGGAGTGGAAGATGCAAACATAAATATGAAAACTATACGCACACATTCACAGAGACCAGGTCTATATTGGAACTTAGTCATTTGTACTTGTTAGGCAGCAACATAAACCCCATGCTGCACAATATCAAAAACTAATTAATTAGATTCTGGCAAAACAATATATCACAATTCTTTGGTTATATGAGTAACAATATCTTTGAAAATTACATGTTACTTGGCTGAACAATTAATACATTTTTTAATAAATTTAAAATTTAGGTTAAGTATTGTTAAAAGACTACATTCTTCATATAAGTAATACTTCTGATGGTTTCATTTTGACTCTGTATTCTGTTTTGAACATTTAACTAAAACATTCTCTCTCTCAATCCTGAAAGATACTTAGAACCATGACCCTGCCTAGAAACAGTGTTCTCTTTCATGCAATGTACCCCACTGGCTTATCCCAAAATGTTAAGACTTTTACTGTGTCAAGAAAACCATGATCTTCCTTTTAACCAAGGTTGATTCAGAAGGAAGTCATCGACTATTTTCACATACAAGATAAGACAGTAAATAAGCACTACTCATGATGCAGTATATATATGCTCTTATCATTAATTAATGCTATTCTAGATGTCTTCTTTATTATTTCTGATGCATACAAATACCGGAAAGAAGTCTTCAGGTAAAGCCCTAAAGTTTGTGGTTTCATATTTTTATAGCTTAAAAGAATCCACAGTTAAGATATAAAGAGTAAACAACAAAAAAAAAAAAAAAATTGGTTGAAAAAATTGGGTGTGTTCTATGGAATGGTGCTGACACTGAATTCCCTACTGTAATCACTTCCTTACCTTTTCTTTTATTACATGTTACTATTTTAATGGTACAATGTGAATTTAAGATACACATCAAATTACAAAATAAAGAATTTTAACTCTCTCTTATTATTACAGTTAGCAATATTTACTAAAAACTATTTTTAAATTATCAATAATATCTAATGCAAGGCCACATTTACTGCCTCTCCACTTTACAGTGAAGGAATTCTGTTCAATTCAACAAACCTAAATGTATTGTCTGAAAGTAAATGTTTCCAAATATGCAAGTTGACAAAAATGTTAAAAGAAAAATTACATTACTCTATTCTTCACGTTAAATGAAAGTAAAATGAAGCTTTAAACAAACAATTATTTACTTCATCTAAATACCACCTGTCATCGTGTGATAATAGCTGTCTCAGATGGAGGATAAATTAAGTAAAATTTAAACCTTTTATTACCACCATGTGTGCAGGCTGGTCAGTGTCATATTTTCTTGAGGACTATAGCCATTGTTTGCACTCAGAATAGCAATAATTATCCACAACAGTTAACAAACATGCTTCTATTTTGCCACAGTACTTACTGGTTTTAAGTGAAAATATTCAACTTTACATAAAAAGTAATGCTGATGATAATTAAAAGTATTTTAATTTGTATTAATTACTGTCACTCTTCGGTCTAAAACATCACATGATGAAGAATTAACAAGATGTGCAGCCCAATATAGCCTGCTGACACACAGGAGCTGAACAGAGCCAAAAGGATCTATAGATATGCATTTGAATCTGCGCAGCAATGCAGGAGGCTGTAGAGGAGAGGAAAAGCAGATTGCAAGCTTAATGATCCAAATGAGCAACTGAAATGCCAGATGACACTTTCAATCACACAGTTATATCTTTAAGCAACCAATCTTCCAGCTTGGTATGTTTACCTCCATTCTCTCCTTCCATTCTGTGTGCAGTTTCCTCTACAAAAAGTCACTCTCCTCTTCTCTCCAGTGTGTCAGCACACTATGCTGAGATGCCCAGATGGTGATGTCACTCACAGCTCCATCCGGCCAAGATCCTAATCACAGCCACTGTTTTAGAGAAGAACAACATTAGAAACATTTATTTATATGAAATATAATTCCAACACAGTCAACTCCATTTATCAGCACTGCCTAGGAACCAGAAAAGTAACATGCATATTGGAGAAGCATGCAGGCACCATTGTGGCATAATTTCGTGCAAGTGTATACATGCAATCAGGATGCAAAGGTACTGTAATATAACACAGCACGTTTGCATCAATAAACTGAAACAACATTTATTAACAATTGTTATTATAAATTTAAAAATTTGCTTTAAAACAGATTTACAAAGAAGGCTAATCAAAATAAACACTAATGCTTTTAAATTATTTTAATCCCTCCCACTGATACTGTAAGCTGCCATTTAATGGAATCATTTTGTTCTCATATCCATGACATGGCAAACCAATGTTGATTAATAAAAAGTAAGCAACTCTGATACACACGTTCAGGATAAAGACTACCAGCAAAGGCTAGGGTAAACCAGGGGCACTGTACAATGGCTGACCCTGCGCTCTGACCCCAAGAGGTATGTGAAAACTAACAAATTCATAATACAAGAAATTGTATAAGGCGAAATAAAGAACAAAAAAAAAAAATAAAAAAAAAACTGAGGGGTGAAACTTAGCAAGGTGTTTGACAAGCCCATGAGATGGTCATCAAAACACACCTTATGCATCTACCACCATTTTACCAGCAGGTGGGACACTACAAATCATATACTTTTTTGCAGCAAGTTTACTGTATATGCTTTCTTTCCAGGTACAATACAATGTGATCAAAGGACTCAACCTACCACATGTTAATAAGTTCATTAAACTCATGGATGTGTAGAGTATCATGCCAAGCTAACGTTTCTTTTACAACGTTTCAATGTTGTATTGCCATCCAAGATATTTCCTTAATAACCATATCTCAAACGAATGACATTAGGTAAGGTTATGTACAACAATTTGACATTTCCAAAAGGAGCTTAAAGGATTAAAAGGCTCAGTTTAAATTATTGTTGCCACAATAATAAAATTTTGACTTTCGTATCAGTACCAGCTTTCACCCCTCAGTATCGGTACGAAAAAGACTTCAAAGCAAACAACAAATAACTGAACCCAAAGGCTCCCAGCTGATTTGTCTGCCCAGCTCACACACAATAGTGGCATCCATCTTCACCACACATCACTTGCCCAGGGTCAGAAGCAACCTGACCACCACACTATTCCCTGGTTCCACCAGGGCTCATCAAAGGCTCGTTGGCAATTATTGCTTCAACAATAGGAGGAGCTTCATGGGTTCAAAGTGCGTGGTGCTGGAACAGTGCAATTCAAGTTGTGGCAAACTGAATTTTGCATAATGTTAGTATAGTAAAACTTTTAAAATTGGGAAGTTCACTATTTTTTCATTACTGGTATACCATGCAACACTATTTTCAATCATCCAGGACAGACTTGCAGATTAGGGTGTACCAAAATTTGAAGACTGCTTCAGATTGGCTACACTGTTTGAAGTATTAAAAACAAAACAAAAAAAAAAAAAAATACATAACAATGAACAGTGCACCTCTAATACACACAAGAAGAAACTTGTCTTGTTTGTTTAATGAATTTGCTAATAAGATTGGGGTGAAGAAATTCTGTTCATATAGTTCTGTATACACAGAATTTTTCACATCATAAATGTGAGTTTGTGTGTTTGCTTCTAATCTATTTTCTCTCTACTCAGCCTATGACAAACACATGAAAACAAAAGTTGTGTGGCAATGTAATAGCGGCAGTTTTACGTAATAGTAAGCAAATAAAAATGAAGAGATACGTTAAATAGGCAAAAGAGAAAAAAGTTTATACAACTTTAGATGTCCATATTGCAGCTTGGCTTATGAGATGTAAAATTTTTATTTGTGAAATCTTTGCCTGTGTCACCACTTTCACTGCTGTTTTTCCAGAGAAAAAACTCGGACAAGTTCATTTGGGGCCCCTATTTATTTGTTCCTTATGCTTTCCAATACTTCTGATCCTAGACAAACAAAACTTGGCACACATGTAAACACAGTATACTATACTGTATAATGGACATTACTATAAGCTTTGATGAGTGTACAGGGTGGTCCAGATCTAATTATCCAGACCCAGATTGTCTGGATGACTGTGATTTATGCGGGGACGATTCCAGTTTGGCGCAAAGATGGTTCTTCATGTCGTCAGTTCGCACACTTCTCGATGGTCCTGGATTTTTCAGGAGATTTTCTATGTAATAAACTCCAGTTATAGCGTAATAAAAATTGCATAATTAGATCTGGACCACCCTAAATACAAACTGTTACTGTATTACTGCTTTTTACTAAAATGTTTCTCAAAATGAACAGTATCTGAGCAGAACATTTCAGTCATGCAGAACTACACACTACTATTATGGTATATATATAAGTAATTATGCTAAAATGTGGCTATTGGGTTTTAGTTATGTATGCAAGTCTGGGAGTAACTACACATTTCAGAGCACAGCTTTGTTAGCACTCCTGTCAGTATATGACTAGACACAAAAGTGCTGCTTATAGCAGGAGGGCAAAGAGGGAACCTGCCCCTTATTAAGCCTGCAGTATTTCAGTCTCCACTGAAACAACAGGATGCTCTTCCACACTCAGTGATGGAATACCAAACCACAAAAGGCATGAACTATATAAAAAAGCACGCACTAGCCCGGATTAATATGTGTTTTTAAAGGAAACCACATTTAGCTTCTTTGTCAGACTTCTAGTAGAGATCTATTAATATTAACATAAACAAAATTGGTGGCTAAAATCTAGGGCTTGGGTCCACTCTGGAAAACAAACAATTCTTAAATACAAAATAGTGTACTTAGGAGAAAACATTCAAATGGATAATTCAGAATGGCAGTTCTACTTAAGGTGTTCCAAACTCCACCTCCACATCACAGTGTCATATTCTTGTTTTTCAAATGTAGCAGGAAAATGAACAGCCACCTCCTGATGTGCTACTTTTGTTCTTGGTCATCACCCTTTAAGATGTTTTTTTTTTACCCATAACTTTTAAAGAGCTAATAGTGTAGTCTCTGCTTGGCTTCCTTACTGGCCCTCTGTTTCATTTTCATCCTATCTTTCCTTGTGTTTTTTTCCATAAAAAGACCAGCTGGATCAGCCCACTCTGCATTATATTAAAGTCCAAGTAGCAACTTGCAGCTGGATTTCCTGCTGCTGGCATGAAGGGATGTGCAGTGTGTTTAAACATTACTGTTTACGGATTTTAGTCTGGAAATGTGCCCAGACAAAGCATCCTTTCAGCATCCATTAGTGTTTCACCTTAAAAAACAGTCCATGCTAGAGCTTTCATGCTCTTGATCTTGAGTAAGGGATACACAAAAATAAACACACGATTGTTAATTCTCAAAATAAACAGTAATTATAGACACCAATTGGTACTTTTCATAGAAACATGTGGGTAATGTGTAAATCAATCACAAGCAATGAGAACTTGCATATAAATGTGTATTGTTAAACTTGACACTCCTTACCGTTTATCAAGGTTAATAAATGGTCAATATTTTAAATATCAATAAACTTTGATATTCTGCAAGGACACTTCTCTAACTGAAAAAAACTTAATTAATTCAAAAAATTGGATGCTACTTTGACTGGCTTCACAAAATGTGCTATGATGTTAATGACACACACATGCAACAAATATGCATAACCACAACCACATTATTGTAAAGTCTGGCTAGGATACAATTAATTTTCATATTTACTTTCAAGACTTTGTGTTTCATTTACAAAGTTCTCAGTTATGATGAGCTAAAACACCATCTTCATCTCACCTACATAAAGTAATGCAACACATGAGAATCTGACAACAGCCTGCTTATTTTGTTAATGTCTTACTGTGCAGTCACCCACATTTAGCTTTGTAGCACTTCATTTCACTCTTCCCCATTGGGATTTAAAATCAATTCTAATTTTTCATATGTGAAGCTTCAGCCTTCAATTTATATATATTAATCTGCTAAATATCTCTACCTCTGTTTGCAATGATTTATTCTTGTGTGATAATAATGTATTCTTTGCACATCCAAGAATCTCTCTAGCATATAGCTACAAAATGGCAGAAAACTACAAAATAATTAAAGCTTTCATTATTTCTGTCCTACAAAAACACAGGGAATATTTTATACATGGTATGAATTAAAATGATGCATCATGAAAAAAATGTACAACTAACTTTCTAATGATTTATGAAGTTAATTCAAAGAGAAAGGACTGCTTTGCTGACATAATTCCTTTCAGAATCTCCAAACAAATACAGTCTAATTTACTTTTCTTTTGTGCTTCACTTCCCTAAGCCTTTTTTTACCACTGTGAGAGCACTTCTCATGCACAAGATGTCGAGAAAGAATGTCACAACTCTGCATAACTGCCTGTAAAAAGTGTCCGGCATACCAACTGCCCAATACTTCTATATAGGACCAAAGCCATCTCTAACCTGGCTTGCATTGAAATGTTCCTTGGTAGGTAATATTTGGGAATTTAGTAAGCAGAAATGCTAGCAATATATTATCAAAAGACATTAAGGTTTTTATTTTTCATTTGCCACTTTTTCAGTGGAGAAGTCTACATTTTATTTTTTTTAACTTAACAAGTGGAATGCCATTAATATCTGAAAAATTGAGCTATTTTCATCAAATGATCTTACTTAACCCATCTTAAAAAAATTACAAGTGTCTATGTCTCTATCATTCCAACAGATGGCATATCACAAACATTAACGTTGCTTTTATGAATTCCCTATCAAATGGCATATAACAGAGACATATACAATGCATCTGTCATTCCAACAAATGGGTACATCACAAACATCTGTAGTAATGCATTACTACAATTGTTAGTGATGTGCAGTTGGAATGACAAATGCAATGCATTTTATTACTACATGTATAACAAAATCCATTCCAATAGATGCACTGCAAACATTAAAGCGGAGGTTTACATTGATTTCTTAGATTTTAACCTGTCACAGACGGATATAGCATAACTAGTGTTATTATATTTTTACTTGCTTTAAATAAACTTCCAGAGAACAACAGTCAAAAAGCAGACAAAGTAAGTAACTAACAGTGCTTCTTTTATAACAAAATATGTCATTAATAAAATAATTCTCCGTTCTTTCTTTCCTTTCGTTTTCTTCCTTCTCCCCAATGCCATGCCGGCTCCCCATTATATGACTTCATGGGTGCAGTGCCTCATTTGCAAACCATGGAAGGTCAATGGAGCAATCAAGACAGACCACACCCCACGTGCAAATTTGCTCCGTCTTAACTTCCTCACCAACTTCCCCAGCCGCTTGAGATCACACACACACGGAGATCGAGACGGCTACTTATTTCTTTAAAACGGACTCCATGCTGCTTAGCTGCGGACCCATTATTTCACAAACCCTGGAATAGTCTGCATTAGGTATGAATATGATCTAGTATGGGACCCATCTGACTACAAAAAATACTAGGCATAAAGGGTAAAACTGTGCATGCTTTGACAGTCACACTAAGCACGTGCGGCTGATAAATTAGGGAATCTCTTTCACAATATAAATCCAAGATTTAACATGGAGCATTAAAAACATCAAAAAAGGTAAAAATAAATATACACACACAGGTACAGTGAGCATAAAACTACTTTCACAATTAACAATCAATCAGAGAAACCCTTGCACCTGATTGAGGCTCTCAGCTTCTTGCACATGCGACTAAACAGCAGATGACCTTGTTAAAAATAATAGTAACAAAATACTGCAGATGTAAATTCACTTGTGATTGGGTCATTCATAATGCATACAGGGGTGGTAACAAACAAACAGCAGTGCCCTATAAGCCCAACGATAAAACCTCCTTATCTGACATTAGGAAAGTGATTCGCGAAGGTGGGGCGTCCACATAACTTTTAATAAGAGTTGGCCATTCATTCCAAAATTATTGTTAACAAAGATTTACAGGAATTGAGAGAGTAAATATATGATCTGAGATAAACTAAATTGAGGTTACATTCATTTGGTGCCTAGTGAAGAGCACATTTGGATCATCATACTGTTCAATGAAACTCACCTGATCCATCTACTATCATAAAGTATGTGCCCTCTGCAGTGCTTGCCTTCATTTTTACGCTTGCCTATTTGAAACTTGTCTTTTTTGTACTTTGCATAGTACTGCATAATCTTCCAGTTGTTTGATAACAGGCATTTTGCTAATAGAGCTGTGTTTGGTAAATAATCATGGACATTGCAGTGGTGCACAAATTCAACTGTTGTCAACCCTCCGTGAAAATTTTCCCAGGAAAAAATGCCCAATGAAAGAAGTCTAAGAGATGCCCATGGTTTACTGATATGTTAAGTTCGCTTTAAAGTTTGCACTGATAAATGCAAGAAAACTATGTTATGTTGGGTTATGGGTTATGAATATACCTTTAGTCTTAGTTGCTGCTAGTCCACAGTGCTGGAGCACACTGCAATAGTGGTAACCTGAAAGTTATTTTTCTTACAATAAATACAGTGGTGTGAAAAACTATTTGCCCCCTTCCTGATTTCTTATTCTTTTGCATGTTTGTCACACAAAATGTTTCTGATCATCAAACACATTTAACCATTAGTTAAATATAACACAAGTAAACACAAAATGCAGTTTTTAAATGATGGTTTTTATTATTTAGGGAGAAAAAAAAATCCAAACCTACATGGCCCTGTGTGAAAAAATAATTGCCCCCTGACCCTAATAACTGGTTGGGCCACTCATAGCAGCAATAACTGGAATCAAGCGTTTGCGATAACTTGCAATGAGTCTTTTACAGTGCTCTGGAGGAATTTTGGCCCACTCATCTTTGCAGAATTGTTGTAATTTAGCTTTATTTGAGGGTTTTCTAGCATGAACCACCTTTTTAAGGTCATGCCATAGCATCTCAATTGGATTCAGGTCAGGACTTTGACTAGGCCACTCCAAAGTCTTCATTTTGTTTTTCTTCAGCCATTCAGAGGTGGATTTGCTGGTGTGTTTTGGGTCATTGTCCTGTTGCAGCACCCAAGATCGCTTCAGCTTGAGTTGACGAACAGATGGCCGGACATTCTCCTTCAAGATTTTTTGGTAGACAGTAGAATTCATGGTTCCATCTATCACAGCAAGCCTTCCAGGTCCTGAAGCAGCAAAACAACCCCAGACCATCACACTACCACCACCATATTTTACTGTTGGTATGATGTTCTTTTTCTGAAATGCTGTGTTCCTTTTACGCCAGATGTAACGGGACATTTGCCTTCCAAAAAGTTCAACTTTTGTCTCATCAGTCCACAAGGTATTTTCCCAAAAGTCTTGGCAATCATTGACATGTTTCTTAGCAAAATTGAGACGAGCCCTAATGTTCTTTTTGCTTAACAGTGGTTTGCGTCTTGGAAATCTGCCATGCAGGCCGTTTTTGCCCAGTCTCTTTCTTATGGTGGAGTCGTGAACACTGACCTTAATTGAGGCAAGTGAGGCCTGCAGTTCTTTAGACGTTGTCCCGGGGTCTTTTGTGACCTCTCGGATGAGTCGTCTCTGCGCTCTTGGGGTAATTTTGGTCGGCCGGCCACTCCTGGGAAGGTTCACCACTGTTCCATGTTTTTGCCATTTGTGGATAATGGCTCTCACTGTGGTTCGCTGGAGTCCCAAAGCTTTAGAAATGGCTTACTAACCTTTATCAGACTGATAGATCTCAATTACTTCTGTTCTCATTTGTTCCTGAATTTCTTTGGATCTTGACATGATGTCTGGCTTTTGAGGTGCTTTTGGTCTACTTCTCTGTGTCAGGCAGCTCCTATTTAAGTGATTTCTTGATTGAAACAGGTGTGGCAGTAATCAGGCCTGGGGGTGGCTATGGAAATTGAACTCAGGTGTGATACACCACAGTTAGGTTATTTTTTAACAAGGGGGCAATTACTTTTTCACACAGGGCCATGTAGGTTTGGATTTTTTTTCTCCCTAAATAATAAAAACCATCATTTAAAAACTGCATTTTGTGTTATATTTGACTAATGGTTACATGTGTTTGATGATCAGAAACATTTTGTGTGACAAACATGCAACAGAATAAGAAATCAGGAAGGGGGCAAATAGTTTTTCACACCACTGTACAAACCAAGACTAGGTCAAGACAACATCATCCCAAGGTCATAGCTCACTGCAACTGACCTGCAAACTGTTTTCTGTCTTTCTACATACAAACATGAGTATAAATTTGTTTTTTCTCATTCACCTCTACAAACTACATTGGGTAAGTAACATTTAAAAAAAGATTATTTTTGGGTGGAATATTCCTTTAAATTACAGGTATTTAATAACATGTTAAAAGTTATATTGGGTAAAGGAAAGTTCACACAAATTAGAATAGTTCATAAATATTGCAGAAATGGAAGTGATTCGTAAGTGATGCTTACTAGAAAACTGTGCAGCTAACATGAAAGGCTTAAGGGCCGCAACAATACTTAAAGGCGAAACTACTCAAACAGACATTTGCTTTGTTTGAATAACAGTACTGCAGTCTCACTCAAAGTATCATAAAGTATGTCAAAGTATTAAAGCCTGCCATGTGCCAACAGTGGTAGGGATCACTACTTTTAAAAATAACTTAACATTACTCATAACTTGCATGAAAAGTTACTAAATGGGTTATATAGTTGTTTATTATAAAATGTAATATACTGCAAACAGTGTATTACTTTTGCAATACTTTTTCTTGTTTTGTATGAAAAATGGTACATTTGCCTGCCCAGCATTTATTATAGAATCCTAAGCCCATATAGGAACCTTCATGAAACTGACCAGAAACTATGACAAATGTATTCATTTTGTGTTTTATAAATAAGTTTAGTTCTTTATGACCTAAAGTGTATTATAGCTATTCCTTTTCAATCCACCAACACAAGCTCCTGAAGATTTGTGGTATGAAAACTAGCGGCTGTGCCACCAGATCACACGTTTTCAAAATATCTATAGCAAACAGCTGGATTAAAACTAAACTGACACTCTATTTATAGGTTGCTGTTACTGGGTTACACGTTGCACACTGCATCCTCTTTTTGGCAAAGCTGTGCATTTGTTCTCAAAAGACCACCATACCACCTTTGGACCTTCCGTTTCACCCAGTGCTGCTGCAACATTATGACCCTTAACTGAGTTGATTAAATTTACTACTCAACAAATGCAGCATTAATTGTATACCTATAACTTTTATTCAGTACTTTTCACTTGATTACATGCTATGCATATGCTTAACTTCTTCCTTACTAGCTGTCAAACGACCAGAGCACACACATGTGCATGATGTTACATAGACTGTAGATAAGCTTCCATAGTAATATAATAACACAGCTGTTTTTTTTTTTTAATAACACAGGTAATTTGACTTACATAAAACAAGTGTTGCATTAAGTTTTGTTAATTTAAAAAGTAATGCTACGTTTTCCAGAACTAGTTATGTTAAATGTTCACATTTAGTCATGAATTTTTTCATAGTATTTTAGTTAAAAATTCAAGGATTAGCTCATCCATGAGTATCTACGGTAACTGCATTACTTTGCAAAAATATTGCTGGCAGTATCATGACAATTTTAAGTAGATGTGTAGCATGCAATCAATGTTATTAACTGACCAGACTTTACACATTTAGTTTTAATTAGGTTGTTTAATCCTCTTTTTGTTTTTACGTTGCTAGAGTGGTCGTACACTGATAAAGTTGTCACACAGCTCCATACGTTCAGGTTTGATTGCTATCCTGGTCAGTGTGTGTATGGAGATTGCATGTTCTTTCCATGTGTATGTAAGCTGAGTGTGCATAACAAAAGAAGATTGCCTGTGTTACAGAAGGATTATTAGAATTATCGTTAAGCACTTTCAACTGCCAAAGTATGTTTATACCTATAGTACGTGTTTTTGTTAAATTACAAGCATCCAGTTTAGGCTCACTAGGTGCTACCCAAGTTTTGCATGATGCTATTAACAAAGTATTTCATGTCAATATGCTTGTAGAAAAGTACTATATACATGGTGAAACTTTCATCTGTATTATTGTTATTAACACATTCCAAGTGGAGACTTCAACAGTATTTCAAAAAGTAACCTAAATAAGAATTTCCTGAGAAAAAATACACATTCAACGTCTAAAAAGGTAATGACACATCAGCATCAGTAATATAAATGTTTTAAAAGAGAGAGAGAGAGAGAGAGAAAGTACTAAGTGTATGGTGATATTGCTTGTATAAAACCTAGCGTTTTTGAAAAGAAATCACTATTTGCTTAAACTTGTTGTGGGTTAAAATAGCAAATTACATCAGCGCATACTACCTACTTGACTGTTGCATTTTTGATTACGCTAGAAACCTGGAACTATCATATTTTCATTACAAAATTGAGCTCTGTCAAAGACAGTAAAATTGTATTTATTAAGTTGTCGGGTATACAACATGAATGATATATATTTTGACAACTGTGGTTTTAGACTTGCAAAACAGTGTGTTTGTGAACATTTTTGGTGGACTAAACCTAAGAAAAAACACTGGTAACTGGCTCTTTATCAGGGTCTTTGTTAGGATTTGAACCCATACATAAATAATGAACCCAGAACATGCATATCTATAATGCATAATGAAGAACTGTTTTCCCATTCAAATCAAGCTCCTGTTCTGCTTTCATCCCTATGAACTACATAAGGTGCAAGTACTGAAAATGTATATATTCAAAGAATATATAGCAAATGCTACACATATTAAACATGTGCAATTTTATAATGTGAAAAAAGTAGCACATAACTGATATAATGACAACAGGACTAAATTGCAGATGGTGCACCAATCACCCTAGTGATATGTTGCTGGGGGTGGATAAAAGGAGGGGTTGTTCTGAAAGATCCCTCAGGGGCAGGAGAGTTAAGATTAGAGAAACCAGTTCACCAGTGCTGGTGGCTGCACTGCAGAGTTGGCTTCCAGTATAAAGTAAGATGACACCAACAAAGGCTGGGGACAAAGGTCACCAGCTATCATTGGGCATTTTCAGTCAGTGCAGGCTTGAAACTGTCCAGGAAAAAGTGAGAAAAGAATCAGAATTCAGCTATTTTGATTGTAGGCAATTAAAAAGGCATTAAAGCAGAAGGGTTAAATTACTAGATGTTGAAATATTGTCAAGCAATAATGGTTTGAGTTAACCACTTTTGTACCTACTTTTGAGTTATAATTAAATGTATCAATGGCTGTCTTCAAATTTTGAGGCACTGTAAGATAAAAACAGCTTAAAGCAAATTTTGAATTTGCCTCTGCCAAGGACCAGGCAATACATATCACAGTCAAACATCATACATTAAATCCATAAAGAATTTGGACAAATTAAACCTGTAGTTGGTGAAATGGTATTTGAATGCTCCTCTCGGACCTTGTCAGCCTTCTTTTAAAAATAAGTGCATGGATGGGATACTGGCCTCCAGAAAGTCATTTTATCCTAATTCCATCAACTAATAGATCATACTTCCCATGCCTTTTTTTTGCTCCAGGCTGCTGCCCTTTAAATCAATCTCCACTTGATTAAAAAAATTCACACTGTAATTAGTGGCATCATTACCGTGTTCCTGTGAAAATGATAATACCTAAGCAGCTTTTTATATTTTTTCTTAACTTTTAAGATATATACAACAATAATGAATAGACTTGCTAAGGAACTAAAGATAAATGTGCTGTCACAGTAGCCACAATGAATCATATTTGTAAGTTAGCAAAACCACATAATACAATAAAATAAAACTATTTCTCCATTTTAATTAATTCAATGCCAAAAGGTGAACAACTATGCATTATATTCCCACTTTCATCTTTCTCAATAGCAATGGGCACAAGGCAGGAATTTACCCTTGCATAGATACAAGCCAATTGCTAGGCAAAATAAATGCTTAATGTAAAATAATGTCTTTTTTACCTTATTTATTATGATATGATTTTTTTACCTTATTTAGTATGATGCGTTTCTCACATTAGAATCAAGAAAACTTTATTCTACACAGTGCATTCATAGTATCCATATCTCAAATCAAAATATCTACAGCAAAGAATTTAAATTACCACAACATTGCTTATGGTATATACTTCTCATTTAAATTACTCCCGTTCTCCTTTTCTATTACAGAAGCTTCATGAAATAAAAATGAAAGAAGAACTCCTATTTGCTTAGCTGCGACCAACAAAAGAGTGATACAGCAGCTATATCATTTTATTATTAATATATCTGATTTACAATGGTATTGTAATCCTCGTACACCACCACTGAGGGACATAAAAAAAAAAAAAAAACACTCTAGAAAATAGAGCCCTGGAAGTGTAATCTTCCAGACTTACAACACAGACTCCAGCTGACTAGGCTGTGTACAAGGGTCTAAGATGCCCTACTTTCAAAACTTGTCACTTAAGAACTTTCCTTCAGTGTAACAGAGTACACAGTACACCACTGCAACAGAGTGCATAACTGCTTTTTACATAGCATATGTGTCTTCATGCACACAATTGCACCAGGACTCAAAATGAATTTTTGAAATCAGGAGGGAACAACCCCACCCCCACCCTGAAATTAAACACAACTAGGGATTTCAGACTCTTGGGGTTGAAACAGTTTTTGTCTTATGTGTACAATTCTGAACAGATAAACAATTTAAAAGAATGTCAGATACGTTTACTATTTTAGCTATTGTAACTTTACATACATTTTGCATGTAGCAAATGCTACTAAGATTTTGCCAAGGAAAAACTGCATCAGTAGAATAACACTGAAACATTAGAGAATATAAAATAAAATGCATATATATAAAACATTTTTCATGTCAGATTATAATTTTCTTCAGCTTCAAAACAGTAAAGCAATCAGTATAAAGCAGTGAGAATGTTAATTTTTGAAATTTGAGATATTTGTTAAAATCTAATTAATATATTTTTAGCTGAGGTACCACAGTACTGCACCAACTGATTAGCACTGTCACTTTACAGATCCAATGTACAAGGTTCAAATTCAGCACCGGATTATCTGTGTGTCGTCTGATTGTTCTCCCTTAGTCTGATTTTCTTCTGGTACATCAGTTTGGCTAATTGGTCTCATTTTGAATGTGGGTGTGTGCATGAGTGGACCAATACTCTTCTAGACCCTTCCAATGCATTGTGCCCTGTACTGCCAGGTTAGGCCCTTGCTCTTCTGAACTGGAGTGGGTTCTAGAATAACTAACTATTATTAGTTTCCCAGTGAATATACAGTATTTACTTTTCTAAATATAGACTTTCTAAAGACCAAAAGAGACTGCAAAAATAAATTGTGGTATCCTAGGAATATCCTATCCTTTTTTTCTGCTAAAATGTCTTTCTTTTCAGAGTTAAGAGAGGTGGCAGCCTTCTACAGCCAATTTTATAATTGCTCAAGCATTGTTGGTAACTTGTCTATGTGTGTTGGCAATTTTGTTTTAGATTCAGTTTTACAGATGATTGTGAGTTTCTTTAAATTTCTCAACATAGCCACGATCTGGAATTTGTCAGTTTGTTAAATAAGAACAAACTTGAATATGAATTCACTAAACAAAACAAGTTGTTAAAGCTATGTATTACCGGCACATAAAAATATACTTTAGCCTGCTTTTTGCCTTCAATTTAGCAAGGTTTAGTCAAGTTTCTGACGAAGAACAGTGTAAACACAGGACATTGAATGCCCCATGTTCTTGACTCTGGCTGTGCACTTATCCAACTTTGCTTAATACCTGATTTCCAAATTCGCAGCTACAAGTTCTGATCAATAGCAATGGCAGCAGGAATGTGGCATGCTATGCATACGACCTTAACAAAATGTAAATAATGGAAAATATAAATCAATTAAATAGTAACAAATTTGGTGTAATTATAAAATAGCCATTTAAAAATGACGTTGACTATTTTTGTTACAAGAAAGAAGGCTTATCAAATAAATATGAACGGGAAATCTGTGTACCAAATATTTTAATTTATGGGAATCACTAACTTTTTACGAAATATGCACAATCCTGCCCCAAATTTCAAGTCTTAATTGCACACATTAAAAGTGGGAGAAAATGGGAAATCTATTCACCTACGTTCCAAATCTGCTTAAATCATGTTTAAGGACTATGCAAGTAATAATCAAGAAATGTATTCTATAGTATTTCAAATTCAATTCACATTGACTTGTGTACAATTATCATTTTAGGTAATCCTTTCTATTAACAATATTACAAATAGGAAAAAAATACTCCATCCATTTGACTGATGTATGCACTGGCAGCATTATATGGCAGGAAATTCTATTTAAAGCAGGCACTAAAGGAATGTGCATTTGTGTGTGTGTACAGTTCAGAGAGATAACTGGGTGATTAAAGATTTAAATGGCTTTCCAACATGCAGCACACGCTGACATAAATGTATGTCTGGAACAGCAATCCATCTGGTGTTTTCATACATGACACTGTCCCCAAGTGGCTAATAAAGAGGTTATTCAGGAGATAAATTGTGCCGTCTGATAGTAGGTTTGTGGGTATTTTTTGCTGCTTTGATGAGTTATTTTTTACTTTGTTTTACATTATGTCACAAGAATTTATAATATGTTTCTTATTTCATCATTCCGCCCATATTTCAATGGGGAAAAATTATGTAATAGTTGTACAAATTGTGCCAATATACTGTAAATAACACACTTATAAAAAAAAATAATCCTATTGGAGATAAAACAATAGTGACAGAGAGACAAACCCATCCCACAGAGTTTCCACTTTCTCAAAATACTGCAAGATGCAGATTTTTTTTAAATCACAACCCACACAAAAATATACAGTAAGGGGTTACCAAAGCTCACTGTATCATTTTAAAGCCATTCATCCTGGCACAGTACACACTAGCAATTTAAAGTCATTCATCCTGTAATCAACTTTAAAGCAGCAACATAGTAACCATTGAGAAGTTCATGAAAATTGTTCACAATGGCTTTAATAAGGGATTCACACTCAGTAATTAAAATGCATTACAGCAAAGTAATTAATACTCCAGTTCACTGTGGCACCCTGCAGGTTTTTCTAAAGTGTCACATAAATGAACAAGTCATGAAACAAAATAAAGAAGCCATGTCACTAACAGAAGTTCAGAGTGTGTGCAAAAGACACCAGCAATGAAAAGGGGTAGACCAAAGGAAAACTGTACACTGAACATAGTAGAAAGAGAAATTGTGGGAAAGGAAAGAACACATACGCAAATATAGGAAAAATAGGCTTGACTGTAACACTGCACTACATTACCCACCTAATTTCTATTATAGAATGTTACCATGATTTTACATGGCTGCATAATCTGCGTTATTCAGTTGCATACCCATTCTACAATGCTACAATGCCCACCAAAAGGGAATTTAGTTAAAAAAAATTCCTACAAGTCTTTTTGTCTTAAAATCATGGACCAAAAAAAGGTATGCAGTCACTGACACCAGACTTCTGGGACTCTATCACCTTATACCAGGTAGTGGTTTCTAACAAACTTTAGAAAGTAAAGGTGTTTTTCCACTAAGATTACAGCTGTGTGCACTGACAAAAGCCACCTGGTTTTCCACAGCCTTTTCAGAACAACTTTAAGGAGAAAGTGTTGAAGCAAGCCATGTCATGCTAAGGAAGGAACAGCAATGTTTCTTTTAACCTGTAAGACACAAAAAAGCTTTTGATTTAAAAATTTGGCTAGATTAAGAATTGTTTTGATATTATTTTCAATCAATCACTTACATAATCAGGCTAATAGCAACTTTAATAACTCAGCTCTAATTAACAGCTCACATGCTCCTCTCCTTCTCTGCTCTGCTCCCCTACTCATTCAGTAATTATTATGCAATTATTTGAGTAGCCATAGCCAGATATCAAAATTTAATCTACAACATTGGTACTGTCACCTTCATACCACTTTGTCCACTTGAATTTTTCTACCACCCACTCCAGTCTACTTAATATTGTGCCTGCCTTGTACGTGGTCAGGGCTAGGTAAAGATCTGTAACAATTCTGTGCCTAGCCAAAAAAAAACTTAAGACATGGGTTAATGTGGCGCTCAGCCTGAAAGAAAGTAGAACAATTGCTTAATGAACTTTTGTATACAATTTGTTATTTCTAGCAAATGACAATTTACTGCATCCTGATTCCTGGCACAGTGGCAATACTTGGAGGCAGTCTGCCAATCCTAAAGAACCAAAGTTGGCCATTCTTTTAAATATTCTGCAGTCATTCCAGAACTAAACCTTTTCACAAAGTACCGTTTCTCTTGAGAAGTTCCCAAATATTGCCAACACTATTACAGAATCACAACACTGTTGTAATGCTCTCAGAAGAGAACTACCAGATTAGTAGGTCCTTGATGAGAGTAAGCAAAAAAATGTTTAAACCAAAATATCAAGTATTGACACAAATATACTATACATTATTTCACAAAGTATTCCAGTCCTGAACATAAGTATAGTGCTAATCTGGAAACAGTTGTACTTACACTATTACATAAACATACACACACACCATGGAACAGACATAGATCTACTATGCCACTGTGTTGCAAATCGTCTTAAATACTGTTGTTACATTAGTATTTTGGTCTGGAGTTTCATTTCAGAAATAAACAGTTAATGTCACTAATTATTTAAAAATTGAGAAACTGCAGGAAAAATTAATTATACCTTTACAGCTCACATGCATCATTTGCAAAGTTCATGAGGAATGTATGACCAACAACTATGTGCAAGATGCTTGAGAACTCCATGTGTCTAACATAACCCGATCAAAAAAAAAAAAGTATTTCAAACAACTTTACAAGGGAACTGCTTCCATCCTGAATACTTCCACAGTTTCACACCTGTCATCACATGCTGACAGGTTAGCAGTTTCTTCCTCTGCTGCATAATAAAAAGTGTCAGAAAAAATCTATTATCATAATTTGCTAAACAAATCACTTCCATTAAAAAGCCTAAACCTCCATGATTTGCAGAACACAGGCCCTAAAAATCTCTTTCATATCATTCATGAAGGTGGTCTTATAGAGAGCAGCCCAGCTCAACCCCTCTCCCTGAGGCTTCAGTGGTTTATTCCTTCTTTCCAAAAGGAGGAGAATGACTGAAATTTTTAAGGTGGGGAAGAGCAGGCTTGCCAGTTCAGGCTTCAACATGCTAAATAAAGGCAGCTCATAGCAAAATGAAGTTGGTGTGGCGCTGGAGACTGATGCTTGCCAGACAGTGTGGAAATGCAGACAATCTGACTTTGAGGAATGGTTCTGCAGGGTCATGTAAACTTTCTCTTCTGCCTGTTACAGAAAGCAGTACCGATGAAAAATGGGCAGTGGACTTCAAGAAAGAGCATTAAGATGCATGAAACAATTCTACAGGAAAAGAAAAACGGACACTGGTCACTTGGGAATACAGCAGAAGTGCTTCAAATTTGTATTATCTGTATATAATTACTACATACTTCTCTACTATAAAATAAAATATTAACATTGAATAAAGAAAATCATTCTGGATCCCAGGGTAGCTGGCTAAACTGAACATTGAAGATTTAAGAGCAAAACTATTAATTGACAATGCACTATATTAACTCATACACATACTATTTATATTTATTTGTACTTATGTGTGAGGTGCAGAAACATGAATTGTAGTTAAAACTGCAAGGTAGTGCAGTCCTGTGACAATATTTATCAAACATCAGACTACTCTATGACTTCAAACACAATGGGCAAACCCAAGTAGACTTTTTTTGTTTTTAGGTTTTCATTAATACATGATTATTATATGGTTACATCTGTATGGCAGACGCTTTACTTTTCTAACTCTAAACACATCTACTGATCTCCGGATGAATTCCCTTCTTTGATACATGTTCTAACTGTAATGTGACGGCACTTAACATGCCTGCATGAAAAAGAACCAGGATGCAGGCAGCACTAATATTTGGGTACAGCATGCCACTGTGACGGAGAATTCAAAATAAAGACAAATTTGAAACTACATTTAGACACCATTTCAACAAGGGAAGAAGTTTTTGACCTTTGTATTAGCATGTTCAGTCATTTTTCAGTGAATTCAGTAAAACAAGTATAGATAGTATGGAAAGAGCATGAGAGAAGATTCCTTTATATCACTTTCTGTGTAACTGAAGGCCTCATCTGTATTTCAGTCTGTGGATCTGGGCCAGGGTGGAACACATTGAACATCCCATTCCAGAAAAGGAAAACTGAACACTCCTGTCCATGTAACAAAGCACCTCCTGTGTCTTTTAATTATACAGAATCATAAAGTCACATTGTGGAAGTCAGCAGTCCAGTAAACTGCATTGACTAATTTATTTGAAGATATGTTAATTAGTCATAAAAAATACAACTATCTCTTAACAGTTGTGATTAGATTTGTCATTTGTGTCAGATTCCAAACTTGACAAAAGAGAGAATAGTGATTCACACTTTAGGACAGAAAAAAAAGCTGACACCCTACAGTACATACATAATTCCACTTCTGCAAGATACAGGCAATTTACCAGAACACTGAATAACACTGATAATGGCACAAATTGTATACACACAACACACACTCCTTACAACTCAGTGTTTGTAATTATTAGATTAGATAAATTATACTCTGTCACTGAATTACACAATGAATTAAGTAATTTATGGTAATTTCTGTGAGCCGAAAACATCCTATCCTGACAGAACCATATAGTGGTTGGATACTGTATACAACTATTTCAGACTTTTCTGGTACTAGAGACATTTTTTGTTTGTTAAACAAACAACTTTTCACTTTCTCCATCAAAAATTAGGAGTAAATTTGTTAATTTTTTGATTATTACAAGGCATTTTTTCACAGTGTGAAGTATATAAGTCATTAATTGTGCATACTTACTGCTATTACTTAAGAGGTACCAGTGGTTAAGCTTTTTTTTTTTTTTTAATTCACAAAAACTAAGGTATACTTCTTTGTCTCTTACAACACCAGAATGATCCCTGTATCCATTCTTTCTTATACTGTCTTCCGGCAGTATGAACCTCTGCAATTTTTAGTTTGAAGTGTGAAATAACCAGGCATATCTTCATCCAGCAGAAAGAAGGGGAAACAGGTGTCCACCAAAATTTGCTTTAAGAAACAGCCTGAAAACCTATGCTTAACAGGGCATATTCATTTACAGTGGAGAGTCAAATAAAGCTGGCTGTCAACACAGTCTGTGTGATGAAATTGTAGACTAACCAATATTTTTTCTTGTATAGTGTTTAAAGGAGGTTTACTTTAGAGTCATTTTAGAAGTCATCCTTTAAGGTGGGCTTCATCACAATTACAGTATGGTATCAGGAAATCAGAAACGAAAAAACACACTACAGGATGTGCTGGGGCAACCAACAATTTGCATGCACTGCAAAGTAAAACACAAGCCTAGATGACAGCCTACGGGTGAGGTAGACAGTGGGGGAGAAAAGGGTATTTGGCTTACAACTGTGGATCGTTTCTAAATAATTATGGAAAATGGTAACAGAAAACTACCGCAGTTTGTGCAACATGTATTATGTGAGAGACAAATAAACATAAATTTCATTTTTCAGTAATAGATTTTGGGATGTCATGAGTCATCCCAATAGCAGCGCATTAATAGACTGTATGCATGCTGTCACTAGGTCTTATTATAATTATTAAACCATTTTAAATGCAGGTCTATAAATCATACAGTAAAAGTTTTAGAGGAAATCCACATAAAGGTTATATATGCAAACTACAAACACAGGGACCCACAATGGGAAATGAAACTGAGATACAAGCACTGCAATGTAACAACTAAACTCATTACACCATAGTGCTTCAATGAAAGTAACTACTAATGATCAAATACACCATTTATTATTTCATATAGCATGCTAAATGTTAAACAATAATGCCAAAGAATGTTTTATAGCAGTGTATTTTCAACAAAGATATATACAATATATTATTATGCCTACAGTACATTAATTTTGGCACTGTGAGTAAGACAAGGAGACTGATCCATTGATCTTTATCTAAGAATCATTAGGCAGAAAATATCTTTTCATAAAAGTTAATATGTGAAATATGAGCATTACTGTTATGCCCAAGTGTAATCTGTTGATTACTCCAAAGAGTGCATTTTAATATAATCTAACACACCATTTAAACTGTGTGTGTGTACAGTATATATATATATATTATATATATATATATATATATATATATACATACATACATACATACACAAGATCATAAAAATATATGTAAATTTATAAAGATTATAAACTATACCTGCTGTCTCATGTGAAAATTAAATCCGTTCTCCAACTTATCATTGTTTATACCATTAACTACAAGATTTCAACACGTTCCAATGCCAACATGTTTTTAAGTTAATGCCCCACTAACCACTATATTCAGAGAGGAAAAAAACTATTACATTCATTAACAGTAACTGCAAGTATCTGCATTTAAATGAACTACAGTCCTATTACTTTTTAAATTTTGGTTTTTATAAAAATTAATTTAAGGGACCATAAATTAGTTTTCTAATATGTAGCAAGAATAAATTTGCCAATACTAACTTCTCTGTATAGTACATAAAATATAAAATCCATTAAACTTCATTCTGAAGCATCTGGTGAGTTGACTACAGGCTGCTTGTGATGATTTCCTGTAAAATAAGACTACTGTCAAACAGTAAAAAAATACAGGGGACAATGTACCTTGAGGCCATGGATGTGACTCAAGTCAGTCACAGACATACTGAATAATAAAGCTAATTCTTGTACATATGGTGTCATGTTGTTCATAAATTTTGCTAAAAATGAAATGGCAGCAGAATTTGCCATAAAATGAGTAACAATTGTCCAGCACAATGCCTTCAAGGTGCCTCTTGGATCTGTTGGCAATTCAGGTTGGTGCCTCAACAGTTGATCAGAGAGCTCTGCCATATGATAAGACAATGACCTCAGTACAAACCTGTTCTATACCCCAGGGCGGTTTCTTCTTTTCTTGAATTTAGATAAAAAAATGCCTTTCTTTTAACTGCTTGGAGTTGGGGTACCATCTGAACAGTACTTGCATTCTTGGATTAAGCTTTAGCTAGACCATAGGAGGACCTCTCCCAAAAACCTTTGGCATCATTAACTCAACAAAAATTACTTGTGGATTACTGCCTGCCAGCAAATATACATATGCATATCTTGCTGCACGAGTCACTTTCTTTACAATGCACACTTAGTAAATGCATTCCCTTTAGCTTCCAGACGTCACTTGCTGCCTAAACAAATTCTCAGACAGATGTCAGTGACTGCAATTCAGGACACTTTGCAATTCCTGACACCTGAAAAATTAGTAGTGTCTCTGTAGTCTTTATAGACAATCTGGCAGGTTAGCGTATATAATGAAATTAATGATAAAGTGCTGCCTCTATAGAAACAGACAATTAGGATTTTTGTTTTCCATAGCAATTATTTTTGTGCATACTCTTATTGTTGCAGGCGTTTTGATTTTCCAGTTTACATTCTACGCTGATTTTTCCTAAGTAACAGTAATATTTTAGAAATAAAAAAATACATGGGTTTTGAATATTTTGAACCTTCAATCAGATAACAGACATGTGGATTATGCAAAATGAGTAATGTGAGAACTTTATTTTTTCCATGAACGTTTTTCATATCATTTACTGTTAAGACAGCAGGGGTTGCCATTATGTTCCATCAAAAGTTTTTTCTCCAATTTTTCAGGAAAAGATGACATTAAAATTTTTTCTTGGCCATTACTACATGGGATAAGTAACAAAAAAGAAAAGAACATTGTTGGGAGTAGTGCTCCTAAAAAGACGCATGGCAAATCTCAAATAGGCCTGTATGAAATGAATATGGTGATCTGTATTGGTGTGTTTTGTGATGGATTGTTACCTGTTCAATACAGGTTTCTCCCTTTTTCTACACTTGTTGGGATGTGCTCTGGCCCCATACGATGACAGGGATGTTACATATACAAAGGAAACACAAAACTCTTATCAAATAACTTGCCAGGAATGTAATATTTGAGAAAAACTGTGACGTTTTCTGTGATGTTAATATATGAGCACTGTACAATCCAGGCAGCAATAGGCATTAAGGAGGAATCTACCTTAAGAGAGATAATCTATTACAGATCACACTCACACACAGAAGCTAACCAACTAGAGGCAACATATGAACTACTGGTTCATCTTTGGACTCTTGTAACCTTGTAGGAGCTTTTTTGATAAAAAAGACTATCTGTTAATTTCAACATATTCTTTGTTCTCCCTTAAACCCAACAGAGGGCATGAATACCCACAGCAAGAATGCAGCAACACCGCTGTTCTTAGCATGACAGGCACAGGCAAGTGCAAAACCTATGGTTTGACAACTGCTGGCACTGAGAGCTATCGCTTTTTGCTTGCTCCACATCACTGAAGAATATCCATTTCAGTAGGGAAAAGGTTTAAATAAAGGGAAGGGGTGGGGGATGCACATAATTTAGTGGCTTTCAACATGTAGAAAGCTGCAGGGATGCCTTAACAGTCCTGTTTAACCTGTTTTGCAAAGTGTTCTCTGTAATGTTTAACCCTGTGGGCTTGCAAAGATGGAAACTTTTCAGCCACATTGCTCCTACATCTGTGTTCTGGATGTTTTTGCTTAATTTATGTTTTTCTTTTAAATTGTCAAAGTTTGAGGAGTTGCATTATAAAGCAGGTCTAATTTTGGGAGGCATTTCTTATTTAAAAAGCCATTAATTAAAATATCACTGAGCCAGCATACAACTCATTTATTATGTAAATTCTGAAACTGAATATTTCACTTTAATAACCTATAAAATGACAATTCGTACTAATGTCTGAATGGAGCTGTCTGAAAAGAAAACCAAAGAAGCTAAAAGCAGAAAATCTCCCCCTTAGCAACAGAAGCATCTGCTGTCAATCTTCACAGGTGGTTTTGACAGAATTTCTACCCTCTATCTTCATGCAGGGTTAGCTTTCTAACTCCATTGAAAGACTACTTGCTCCCTTTTTGCTCCTGTTTTTACCTGTGTTATGATGCTATGTAATATTAATCGTTCTATGAAAGGGATCAGTCACATATAGCAGAAGATACATTTATATGGTTTACAAATACAGTGAGATACAATGCTACCCACAGTGATTCAGTGTAGATGTACACCATGCAGGGTTATAGTTTTCAGCTACAGACACAAATGTACTGGGTTTTTAAACACCCTTTTACAAATGTATCTTGTCTTTTTTTCTGTCGTTCTGATCACTGTGGTCAAATCTCATAACACTTGGAAAAGGAACTCAAAACAAGTAAAGCAAGCAAAGAACCAGACATGCATTTTAATTTTAGCAGAGGGTGTCGACATGGCTTAGGAAGAGATGGCCAAGTTGTCTCTAAATGTTTTAATTTACTTTACAGCCCTGAATGTGCTTTGAAATGCTAGTGTGTCAACTAACACCACTCCTAAGTAAAAGTCTTAATGTTAACAGTAAGCACAATATGTTTTTTCTGAAATTGCCTGCTATGCTGACAAGACCAGTTTATAGAAAATCTACCGTGAATTATACCAAAACCAGAAAAATCACCTATGGCTTTCTGCCTATTCCTCTTCTCACTTTCTTTTATGTTTTGTTTCTCTCCTTTCATCATTATGTCATCACTTTATTCTCATGTTATTCTCTCCTCAGATCAATCTAGTAAAAAGTATCTCAAAAAAATAATTAAATATTCAAAGATGGCTACAGCATTTAAATGATACAGCAGTATAAAAAATGCTTCTTAATAAATAATAAAAAAGGCAATAAATGTACAGTTGGGCCTATCTCACTTCTTCCTTCTTGCCTTTTTATGGCACTTCTCTTTAGCTCTTCTGTCTTCCACACCCCCCAACCCTCCATATCCAAAGCACTCTGCCAGCTAGCATTGTCTTGGGTCCTTTACTAGTTACAATCTTTGTAGGCCCTTGTTTCTCACATCTGACAGTTGTCTCTTCAACAACAAATGGTGCATTCATAAAGTACTACACTGTCTGTTCAGTCTATAAATTCTAGAGGTGCTTGTCTATTGGCTGATTACTACTAAGAATGGAGAAGAAACTGGTCATGGTGTCAAGATGGTTTTCAGTTACAGGAAATGTTGGTCAAAATAGCTGTGTGATGCAAAAACAAATATTAAGCACAAGACAGAAACCTGTTTTTATAAAGCATAGCCTTAAACTTTCAACAAAAACTGAAACATAAATGGGGAGATGGAAGGGTGTTTTGTCTATTTATTGTTGTAAATTAGAAAGCATGTTCAAATTAAGAATAATTAAGAAATGTACACACTGTAGTACTGAGCAGAGGTAGATGCTCTGTCACATGTTTAGAGACATAACAATGGTTTCCTTTGCTATTTAATTAAAATAAAACTAAAGAGTAAGCTACATTGCAGATACTAGAAACAGAACATCTTCTCGAAACATTTTGTTAGAGCTTTGATTTTAGGTGAACTTCTGTATAGCAAATGGTACAGTTAGATAGAACTTAGGAAATTATCCAGATATCAATATGTAATAACAGTCAGTCACAGTTATGTCACTAGAAAGCTTGTTGACTAGTTACAGTCTGGAGATGCCTTAATTTGCATATTCATAGTTTAGATGGGATTAACGTCATTGTTAAAATTGCCTCCATAAACCTGATGGTGTTACTTGCAGTGCTGCTGCACTACATGTAACAACTTCTTCAATAAGCTAGTTACTAACTTAAGCTGCAAAACAGGGAATGCAACTCATTTCTTCCACAGATGCTTACCCTAAAATGTCAAAAGTCACAATCACAACTTCTTTAATAGGTTTGATCACCCTAACCCACTCTCACCTCGGAGTACTGCATCCTCCAGCCATCCTTCTGCTGATACCAGCATAGGTGAGACATCCCCACCCACAATTACAGCAGCCCATGTGAGCAGAGAGCTGAGAAGACTTCGTGCCAGCAAAGCAGTGGGTCCAGGTGGTGTATCGCCATGACTGCTGAAGGCCTGTGCGTTGGAACTGGGGAGTCCTCTACAGTGCATCTTCAACCTGAGCCTGGAACAGGGGAGAGTGCCAAGGCTTTGGAAAACATCTTGTATCACCCCAGTCCCAAAGGTATCACGTCCTAGTGAGCTGAATGACTTCCGGCCTGTTGCTCTGACGTCACATCTGATGAAGACCATGGAGCGGCTGCTGCTTCACCATCTGAGGCCACAGGTCCACCACGCCCTCGACCCTCTGCAGTTCGCATACCAGGAGAAGGTGGGAGCGGAGGATGCCATCATCTATATGCTACACCGATCCCTCTCCCACTTGGACAGAGGCAGTGGTGCTGTAAGAATTATGTTTTTGGACTTCTCTAGCGCCTTCAACACCATCCAACCTCTGCTCCTTAGAGACAAGCTGACTGAGATGGGAGCAGACTCACACCTGGTGGCATGGATCGTGGACTATCTTACAGACAGACCTCAATATGTGCGTCTTGGGAACTGCAGGTCTGACATTGTGGTCAGCAACACAGGGGCACCGCAGGGGACTGTACTTTCTCCGGTCATGTTCAATCAATATACATCAGACTTCCAATATGACTCGGAGTCCTGCCACGTACAAAAGTTCGCTGATGACACTGCTATTGTGGGCTGCATCAGGAGTGGGCAGGAGGAGGAATACAGGAAGCTAATCAAAGACTTTGTTAAATGGTGCGACTCAAACCACTTACACCTTAACACCAGCAAGACCAAGGAGCTGGTGGTGGATTTTAGGAGGCCCAGGCCCCTCATGGACCCTGTGATCATCAGAGGTGACTGTGTGCAGAGGGTTCAGACCTATAAATATCAGGGAGTGCAGCTAGATGACAAATTGGACTGGACTGCCAATACTGATGCTCTATGTAAGAAAGGTCAGAGCCGACTATACTTTCTTAGAAGGTTGGCGTCCTTCAACATCTGCAATAAGATGCTGCAGATGTTCTACCAGATGGTTGTGGCGAGTGCCCTCTTCTACGCGGTGGTGTGCTGGGGAGGCAGCGTAAAGATGAAAGACGCCTCACGCCTGGACAAACTTGTTAAGAAGGCAGGCTCTATTGTAGGAGTAAAGTTGGACAGTTTAACATCTGTGGCAGAGCGACGGGCATTAAGCAAACTCCTGTCAATCATGAAGAATCCACTGCATCCACTGAACAGTGTCATTTCCAGGCAGAGGAGTAGCTTCAGTGACAGACTTTTGTCACTGTCTTGCTCCACTGACAGACTGAGGAGATCATTCCTCCCCCACACTATGCGACTCTTCAATTCCACCCAGGGGAGTAAATGCTAACATTACTCAAACGTTATTGTCTGCTTTTACATGCATTTTTATTACTATTTAATTTAATATTGTTTTTTGTATCAGTATACTGCTGCTGGATTATGTGAATTTCCCCTAGGGATTAATAAAGTATCTATCTATCTATAATCAAAAAGTCCAATGAGGAACTAAAATGTAAAGGTTTGGAGCACAGCTAGAAGAACTTCACAACATAAACCCTGCTGAGCCACCTCTCATGCATACTTTTCTTGTCATCATAAAGATGTAATTATATCATAAGTAGCTTCTTTTACTATACATAGGTAAACTATTGTTAACTCTTAAGGTGTTAATTCCAACAATATGTTTTGGAGTTTGCGGTGGGCTGGCACCCTGCCCTGGGTTTGTTTCCTGTCTTGCACCCTGTGTTGGCTAGGATTGGCTCCAGCAGACCCCCGTGACCCTGTAGTTAGGATGTAGCAGGTTGGATAATGGATGGATGGAGGTTTTGGAGTACTGTACTTCTCTATATTTCTAATTCTAATTTCTAAGCTATTTTGTCCAGGATAATAGTTTGCCATATCACAGCAGGAACATTTACTCCTTGGGTGGAACTGGATCAAATGCTATGGTATCTGAAAAGCTGAATTTGTGTCACAGTCTGATCTGATTTCATCTAGAGTAAACCAAGTGGCTTCATGTACTAACTAGTGCATACCCCAACACACCTTCAAATTCTCAGTGCTTTCAAACCACAGATTTGTTTCTGGTGATCTCTGGACTACAAAGTTTACCTGGAGCTTTTTCACAGAAACATGGCTGCAGAGCAAGAGGACAATTAAATTTAATGTTCAATGGTAGCATGTATTTGGTGTTTTAAAATGAAAGTGTGCAGGGAATTAATTAATCAAAGTTCTCTGTGTTATTTATCATAATAAGAGGGTTAAAACATAACCCCATCAGATTAGAATGAATGAAACTGAAAAAAGGAACATTTCACTTTGATCACAAGTGTTTATGCTATGATCCTACCAATATTTGTGGTATAGACGCACCTAAAAGCTCTGAACAGGAGGCAGCCTATAAAGCTCATTCACAATTCCAACATTTTAGACATAGATTAAAAATGCCTCCTGAAAATCAGTTTCAGGCCAAGGTTCTAATCCAATCTACTAATTAAAGTACATTTAGGCACCCCCAAATTAGAAAAAGTGTGACTTACAATGAATAGACTATAATAATGTGAAAGCTGTTGGCTATATTTGTATATATTTTTTACACAGCCTTGACTAAAACCAAATCTGGAGACAAATGTTACACACAAGTATTCAGAAAATTAACATGCAGCTGTGGTTCAAGATAGATGCAAAGCACTGCACCAAGAAAAATATGTAATTTGCCCTTAGCATCTGAGAAGTGGCAGACTGACAGAATGTGTCCATTGTAACACAAGCATGACAGAAACATAAAATTAACATATTCTAAATCAAAGAAAGCTTCATTTGTATGATTTTGTTTTGTTTTACTAATGTGCATTGTTTATTAGCTTTTTCACCTTTTCTCTAGTTTGGAGGTCCTTGATATTCTTCTTTGCTTCAAACATTCAAGGCCCAGTGTTTGCCATTAAAAGCCTCTTTAATTTTAGCATGTTATAAATAGAATTTGTTTCTATATCTGGTTGTCCAAGAATAATATGTGTGTATATATTTTCTCTCAGAATTCAAACAGTTGCTTAAGCTTTAGAAACGTTTGTATCCCCATTCTAAAAAGGTTGAGAGCATTTTCTTTTACTGTTATTTTTCCTAATTCCAATTATTATGCTGCAAAACTCTTTTGTTAAAGGACAGAAGGCTGCTGTTTTTTTTTTTTTTTTTTTTTAAAAAGAATAAAAAATGTAAAGACAAAACAGAAAACAAGGTACAAAAAGCTTGGATATATACCAGCAACTTAACATCTATTTAAGTGATACAAACTTTTACGTCAGGAAAATATAAAGTTGGAATTTTACATAGCAGACATGAATGCATGGACAAGACAGCCATAACCAGGACTGAGAGAAGAACTCGGAGGACATGGGATGTATTTTTTTTCTATAAGCTTACTCACAGCACAATGCAACATATTCAGTGTTAAGGACTAATCAGAACAGACGGTGTTTTGTCCATCAAGAAGCAGGACATACAACTCATTGTATGTGTCTGTAACTGAGCTTAGTAGATACTAATTGTATAAACAAAACACCTTGCCAGATCATGCACATAAGTAGCACATCTTTGCTCCATGCACCAACATATCAAATATTCACTTGATAGAAGTGAATGAGGGACAAGCATCTAACAAATACAGGTAGGTGGAGTATCACAGAGTGGAAATGAGGTCTTCACACTTTTCAGAATTTGAAAAAAAAATGTTCCAGACAAACATCTTTATTCCTAACCTTTTGGAGATTTTTCTTTCTTTCTGAAAAACACTTTTGCTGTATCAAAGATAGAAAAACTTTTATTTGGTAGTAGCCATAGAATAACAGACCAGAAAGGCAATAAATGTAAAAAAAAAAAATTCCACAATTGTATTTATAATTTTCTAGGATAATCAAAAGGTCAACCAATCTAATTTCAAAATCAATAGTGCCCTAGCACCTCAGGACTGCAATAAAAAGTGCCAGTTTACCCGTTTTCAGTTGATCCATTTATTAATTACATGTGGCACAGATACACACAACATACATGAACAAATCACTTTCAGGTACCTAAAACTCGGTTGCTTTCCTGTCCTATTACACAAATTTCTTCATTCAGTAATTGAATAAGAAGTGTCACCACTTTTGTTAAAATAATGATTCATTAAATGTATTGCAGAAAGAATAAAAACGTACTAATAATCACACCTTTGTCTAACAAACAAACAAAAACAGCATTACTAAACATTATTGAGAACTGACCTTTCAATACATAAGGTTTTTGCAGATATAGCTATTTTAAATAACCTGGGATGTTTATATTAAGCAATGCTATGTTTTGTTTAATGCGATAATGGAATAGCTTAGAGGATAATTTGCACCACAGAATATAAACAAATTCCTTTTAGGAAGACTTCTCAAGCAAGATACCCCTGATGGTACAGAGTTAAGACTGCATTATCAACAACAAATAATATTAAAACATTACTAAAATACTAAAAATACATGGAATATGCTAGGAGATGCTGCAGTTGTTTATTCCATTTTGATTTAAAAGCCTCTACACCACTTTACTTAATGATTTTACTGAACAAATTAATTAATCCTTAAATGATCCAAAGCCAAGGGAGAACATGAACACCAGCAGAGCTTCCCAATTATATCCAAAAAGGATCTATCCATTCCATCCATTTTCTAAAACATTTTACTTCAACACAGGATCCTAGAGAGCTAGAGCATCCAGTGCAAGGCCAGGTCAACAAATGGCAGACTTCAGTTCATGGGAGGCTAGCTCAACGCTACTTTACAATCACTAAGCCAAAAGTGGTTCTACTACACAATCATGACCTTTCACAATGAAAGTTTACTTTCATAGCAAAAATATTCTGTATATTATTAAATTACATGCATGCACCGTGTAAGAATGATTTAGGGTTAAAACAGCAAGTCAGTGAGCGAAAGGAAGCAAATTTGCCACATTTCATCTTCCACTCCAACAAAATAGAGATTTGCTCCCCTACAAAAACAAGCACATACTTTCTATCTAATGCAACTGTAAAATTCTCTACATATGTAAAAAAACTGCACAGATTACTATTTTACTTATTCTAGGCCTTTGTGAATAGCCAAATAAACTAATGCCACTATGTAGTCTGGCCATGAATGAAGTTGTAAACTTTAACTTTGTACACTACTACTACAATTTTTATTTCCTCCTTGAATGTGATTATTATTTTAGCTTTTCATAGTGAGGGCTAAATTAATTACAAAAAAACTTTATTACAGACCTCAAAAGTAATCTGTTAAGCGGTGGCAAACACTTTGAAATGATGTCAATAGTGTGTAACTCTGTTAAATGCACGACAGTAAGGCTTGCACTGACTAATTACCACTTATCCCAGAGATGTCTAGCATTCTTAACACCCCGGAGCACAGATACACCGGTGAGAGGATGTAGGTTAAAGCTGTACACATTCAGCAACTGTTGGAAGCAATGCCTTCACGCTCCCTTCCTCCACCCAACTTTGCTCTCTGGGTCAACAAGTATGCTCTATCCAGCTGTTACTGTTTTGGTCAAAGACTGACAGCAGAGGCCTGTTACTACAGAAGGTATCATTCATCATGAAATTGAAGTGAGATACTCAGAACACCAGGGAGCATTCAATCAACCTTCCTTCCTAAAACTAACAACAAAATAATAAGCAGCATCTTTTTGGAAGAACTGGAGGTTTAGTAAAGTAGAAAGAAAACATACATTAATATTTTCAGCAAGTAAACCTACGTTATTCTTTATAGGTGGGACTAGGGACCAGTATACTCAAATTCGCTAATGCTTCCATTGTGTGCCAAAGGCTACCTAACCATATTACTTTACTGAACAAGTGTACCTAATAAGGTGGCTGGTGAGTGTATATTGTATACACTCACACATACACTGTACATACATACACACACAAACACTCCTGTCTCAGTAAGAACCTCCTTATACATCTGGTACACTATTCCAAAAAACACTTTTCTAACACAGCTGGCTTGTTCACAGGCCTTCCCCAAATTACTCAAAAACACAGGTTGAAAGGTAAAATTTTTAAAAATACTTCCCCAAAAAACTGATGTGTAATATGTTGGTCTTGCTGCTCTCCAAAATTCCCACAGTCACCCTTAGAACTCAAACGCTGACTATCAATGCTTACTTTTACTTAATAATATTTGTTTTTAGTTTAATGCATAACAAAAACAAGAGTTGAGTTAGCTATCAGTTATAGATGCTCCAATCAAGTTTATAAGACTGATACCAATCACCGATTTCATGTTAGTTGATCGGCCTTTATCCCTTTAAAAAGCCTTTTAACCAGATGTACAGAAGCCTTATGTCCTGTATTAAAGTGTAATTTATAATTAAACAGTAGACCAAAGGTCTTAACTGTTCATTTTTTTATTAGCAAAGTTAAATTCTTTAGGCTTTCCATTTTAGGCATTCAGTCACCATAAAAATACTAGAATAAATAAAATTTCCTTAAAATACACACTTTATCTAATAAAATATGTATCCATAATTCAAATTGCACCTCATAATTACAAGCTGTTATATTGTTAAATTTTTTTCTGTAATATACCTATTTGAAACAAGGATTAATAAAAAAAGCACTTTTCACCATTTCTAACAACAACAAAAAATTGTGTGTATATAAATTTTCCCCTCATACAATCAATTGATAATGGCAAATAAACACTGCCTAAATGAAAATTTACTGGCACATACAGTCTTCATTCAGTTTAAATCATTAATTGCACTACATTTTTTTTGTTGTTAATCACTGTGGGATAAGGCCGGCTGTTCATCCTGGCCACTATCTCCACGCCGCCAGATAGAGCCCTCCCGGCAACATGTAGGTGCCCTGAATTCCAGCAGGGCATCATGGACATTGGAGTTTTCCTTCACAGCCCTGCTGGATACCATGGGGGCCTCCAGAAGACGCTGCAGGGAGGCATAAGGATTTCTATTTTCACCATAACCCGGAAGTACTTCCTAGTCACAGGGACAGAAGAAATTACGTACTTCCGGGATGAAGAAAAGGAGGAGTTTTCACCTGATTCCTAAGTGTTAAGAATCACATGGACTGAGGGATCAGAAGCACTTCCGGGTCAAGAACTTTTAAAAGGACGATGGGAAACCCCAGCAGATTGAGCCGAGTTGGGAGGATTGGAGGATTGTTGATTGTTGTAGTTGAGAACTGTATTATTGATTTATTGAAGTATAGTGGAGGTGCTTTGTGCACGTTGTTATTATAATAAATTCAGTATTTGGACTTTTATCTGGTGTCTGATCTGAGGGTTCAAGGGACGATAGCGCCCCCTATCTGTCACATCATATATATATATATGCGAGTGTGTCAGCTAGTCATTTGTGATTCTCGAGATGTAACTATAAATATGGACTACCATTTTAATTCTGTAGTACTTGTTTTTGACCAAAACTTATGCTGTATGACACGCAGCAACAAATAATAAACACAATACAAATCTTTAAAAAAAGATTCAAATGTTCATACGTTGTTCATCAGAAAGACCTAAGACTAATAAGCATAACAGGTTTATAAGTGAGAGACGCATTTTGTGTTAAGCTAACAAGCCTATTCTTTACTATGTAGTAATTTCAAAATCATCTTTGCTTTTTCTTTTTCCAATTAAAAATGTAAGCTGCTGCACTTAAAAACAAGTTTGCTGTCCAAACTGAAACGGTGTCAATTTTAAATAAAGAACAAAATATAAAGGTCTGAATTGATTGACATTTGTGTAACTGCTCAGGACAACTTCTCTGATTCCTATTTCTCAGTGTATTACTCCACTTTCATTAACGTTAGGAGCTAAGCTCTCTGTTAAAACGACTTGACTTACCTCTTTTTGTTTATGCTGCAGGAAGATTGCCGCCAAAAAAAGGCATTGTCTCAACTACCATAATACAGTACTTCAAGCAGCACTAAAACTAAATTAACTGAATTACCACAAAGCTTAGAAAAGCAGGGGCTGAAAAGATCCTTTTTTTGTGATTGGCCAATTTACCAATCACCAATTGAGTCCTTAGTGAAAACTGGCCAATTTAAATCGGCAGCCAATCAAAGGGTGCATCCTTATAATCAGTTTATTCATCCAACTGCAAAGCAAGAATTGACTCAGTATGCAACACCAGTGCATTGCAGGAAACACAAACACACATGGAGCTAATGAAAAATTTCTAATTAATGTAACAAGCATGCTTTTAGGGTGTAGAATGAGACTGTACTACTAAGACAATGTCCGATTATACATGGGGAGAAAATAAAAAAAATACACAGACAGTGACCCATGTTGATTTTTGAGGCAGCAATGCTGACCACTGCATAACCAAGTCAATAATATTCTACTTAATGCTAAAATACTATATCTTAAAATGCTTATTTAGTAGGCTCCTAGTAAGCTGAAGTCTACAGACAGCTTTCAAAGTAGATATCTTTAAACTGTGCTGTGATTTGAAAGCCAGAACAAATTAGCAAAGTTAACAGACACTATACTGTTTCACCTTATTATACACAGAATTTACTTTTTGCTTATTTTTAGTTCAAGTCGATAAAGCATACTAATGCTCAGTTTGCACGAAGGTGATTGTAAATTACTCTAATATAACACACTTTTAACAAAAAATCTTTCAACCCCTTTCCTTAGTACTAGGGTATTTGTACTGTGTTAGCCATTATGGATGTAGTGTTATGTCAAGCAAACTGACATGTTGTAATCATCTTGCCTGAAGAAGGGGCCCAAGTTGCCTCGAAAGCTTTGCATATTGTAATCTTTTTAGTTAGCTAATAAAAGGTATAATTTTGCTTGACTTCTCTCTAAACCCCTTTCCTTCAATTAAGTACCTGAAAACAGTTTTTTTCTCTTCCAGGCAGGATTTATTCTTATATACTGGTTGTGAAGTTTCAACAGATACAGATATCCACACTGCAAGAATTAAGCCTCCTTCAGTCATGTTAAGTCACTGCTTTGTTTTGTTCTTGCTAACACATTTTCTGACAGGAAAAAGATACAAAGATTATAACAAACAACCAAATATGTTCTACTTAAAATGTGTCTACCAGAAAATATGAGTCTATAATAATGTTCTGAAAAATAATTCAAAGCTCATAAATACTTAATGACACACTCCCAATTTTTCTAACCTCACCTATTTAAACCTATCAGCCCTAATAGAAATATACTCTTAAAGAGAAATCAAGCTCATTCCCCTGCCATATGCCATACTTCAAAAAATCTAAAATCAGTTAAGGACTCAACACACATATGTAAATCAACTGAATTGGATAGACTAAATTTAGAGACTAAAACAACAACAAATTAAAACAGAAACAGAAAATACATCTATTGTTTGGGATATCGGTACAAACATATTTGTGTTTTTTTTAACAAACAAAGCCAATCATACTCCTGTGAGGTAAAAATCCAGGAAACACAATGAACGCTGGACTCATTTTTCAATGCAAAATGTTGTAATATTCAGCTATTTATTTTTCATATTATTAATCAATTGTTGACCACATAATATTTATATACGATTAGTTATAATTTTAGTCTCAAAGAAAAATTATGACATTAACGTCATGCTGGATTGATTGTCCATGAACATTATTAGCTTTCTTCTTTGTATTAATGGTTTTAAAGTGAATTCTAACATTACACTCAATTACTTACTTTCTGACCCTTACTTTGACTTTCTGTCCATGTGTCAACTTCATAAACAAACACACCACAAACTTAACTTGTTCAAATTTGAATTTTACATATTCCCTCCTGCACTGCCAGCTATGGAGCAATACTCCAGCAAAAAGCTAACTTTGAATTCAGGGCATAGTTTGATAATCTCTGAAGTGCATTTTATAATACAATAATTAATATTTAGTAGAAGTCCTTCTATATGTGTAATACATATGCAATAAAAAAAAATGTAGGTATGATGGATGTTCATGATAGCTCACAGCACTGGAGAATGTTTGTTTTGCTGACACTTTCCAGATATGGTATCATTAATATAAATGCTGAGTAATAGTGTGCATCACAGTGTTCCAAAATAATCATTAAAATGTGATACGTATACAATCTACAAATGAGCATAACTCAAACATTACTGTAAACTTCTGTAGCAGAGGCTGTCTTTTGCACTATCTCGTGTTTCTTATGCATCTATGACCTCCTGTCTATATACTGTACCCTATTACCTTTCACTCCTGATAACATTGTTAATGTTTACTGCAACCTCTAAATGCAAACAGCAAAATCTGCTTTGTGTTTTAAATTACAACTGTTGTTACATATCTAGAACCCTTCTTGATAAGAAAATAAAAGTAGTAACCCTTCTTGATAAGAAAATAAAAGTAGAGACATTAACCATGTACAGGAGGATGAAGGTTGAATTAGTTTTTCAATAAATGTCTAATCATGATATGCCTGGTTCTACTTCATGAAATAGATACACTACAAAAAAATCAACTAAAGTAAGTGAACCTGTCATGAAACTGTATTTATCTGAAAACTTAGGGTATTCAAAAGTTTCCACCATTCAAAACAATAACAAAAACAAGAATCCAAATACACAAAGGCATTTAATCTAAGCTTGTTTCTAAATTTCTTTATCACTAGTTCTAGCCATTCATTTTTTAAATACACCGCATCCTCGGAGGGACAGTACCCTTTAATACTTCACACGACATGATGTGTTTTCCTGCTCACGCTACTGCTACGCAAGCGTTATAATGATTATACTTGCGCATGTACTTTATGTAAATCTGGAAGATTCCACCAGGTGGAAGCACAAGATATCATCACAGTGAAAAAAGTTTGGCTTCTCTGTGTTGTGAATTGCCTGAAACATCCATTACATTCTGTTAACACCTTACCACAACATCTCTGAAAAGGATGCATGTTTAATGTACAGAGAGCTGGAATATTATGCATTTAACAGTGTTCTGTGTGGCAGTTGCTGCTTGCCGCTGCTGTCCGTTCAGAAAGAAGCCCCAGAAGCATTTAGCAATTAACAGCTGGGTCAGTTTTAAGTTTTAAGATAACTTTTACGACGGTCTGCTTTAATGATAAAATAAACTACAACATTGAAGCTGAAATTTCCACCTTAATCACAAAATAGACCTTTTCACTGTGTCCCTGATTTTTTTCTCAGTGGCTCAAATACATTGCTGTACATTCTGATGATGTTGTGAAGGTGCAAAAAAAAAAAACGCACAAAAGATGGTATGCAAGACCTATAAAACGCATCATGTCATTAATACATATACATTTGTATGTTGGCATTTTGCTTTACCACATCGAACTATTCATCAAACATCAAAGCACGATCATCAACCCTCAAGGATTGCCATCACATGTAGATAGTAAACAGAGACTCTGATGTCACGTTCGGACTTGATCACACCGCACCCCCCAATTTTTTACTGGTACAGCAACTCAAGCACATGTCATGTTAATTTCTGATGACATGGTCAGAGGATACATGGCAGCCATGATGCGTGCACGTATGCGTTCTGAGCGTGAAGTATAAACCGACCCGCTTCTGGCCTTAACACTAGTTCATCACATGCACTTTGTGGGTCTAGTACAGTACTTAAGAAAGGTTCGCTGGAAACTACAAAAGAAAGCTAGTTTAGGCCCAACTTTCACTCAGGGCATGATCTTGAAGAAGTCATGTAATCAGTTCCCCACTCCTACACTATAACATCCATTCCTGCACCCTTCCCTAAAATTACATTTGACCAGCCAGGAAATTTAGACGACTAAATCAAACCTGTCAAATGCCAAAAACAAGCATTGAACGAAGCCTAGTAAATAAGGCACTGGATTTTAAACTAGAAGACCCCTAATAAACTTTTATAAGTTACTTAAGCACTGTAAGAAATAATATTAATATGTTTTCTAATGAGTATGTAAAGCACCTTGGGACACTCCTAATTTTATGTATATTATTTTTATAAAGTGATGCACTTGTAAATTGAATGTGCTTTGAGATGGTAAACTTCATTAAAGATAAAACAAAATAAAGATCAAGAAAAGGAAAGTTTCATGAATTGGTCGATATCAAACTAATATACTTGAGGAAAACAAAGAGAAAATGCAGTCCCTCATATAGGAAAAAATGCTTCATGTTTACTACCTTATTATTATTATTAATAAAGTAGAGAAGAAAAAACAAACAAAACTATATATTCCAGCAGAGCAGAGACATACAAAAGGGGTTAGGAAATTGTTCATCTTTCACATTGAAGCATTCTGTTCTACATTTTTTTTTTTATTTAACATTATTATTCAGCATACAAACTACATGGGAAAACTGTTTTAAACCATCAAAGGTACTCAAGAGATGCAGTTAAAATACTTCAAAAAAGAACTGCAAGAATCAAATGTTTGTATGGCAGGTCTCAACAGTTTTTCAAAAGCACTAAAAACTGATTAGACTACCTAATTTCAGATGAGTCCTGCCATTGTTTTCAAAAAGCTGTTTAGTACTAAGCTTAACTTCGTATTGTTGCTGAATAAACCTGCTAAAAGCATGTCAAGCCAAGCCACAAAACTGTTATCAGCAACTTGATTGCATTAACTGGCTGACTGTACATGCTTTCAAATGAATGATATAAAGGAAGAAAAAAACAAAAACCTACCATTGTAGCCAAGGTCTATGAAAACACAGCAAAACTGGCACTTCTCTGAGCAAATGATGATGGAACACACAGTCTAGTCATGGATTCTCTCCTGTGCACATTAGATTACATGCCACACTGCAAAAGACTCTTAGATCAGGGGTGTTAAACTCAGTTTCATTGAAAGCTAACAACACTATATACACCCAGCAAGGGCCAAAATATATCAACAAACGACTACAATCACATTTTCTGTACAAACAAGAAACATGAGTACCTCTCTTGTCATCACAATTGTATATTCTGTCTCATGTCTCTCTTAAAAACTGTCCTCCATGTTTATCAGCTTTTTTTCACACTGCAGCAGGTTAGGAAAGCCACCAGCAACCACTTGACTAAAATCAGCATTAAGTGCAAAAATGGTGTCAGTGCATAAAGTGAGGTAGAAGCAGACACTGGTGAGAATCTATTGATAAAGCAAAGAAGATCTTTTTACACTTTCATTAAAAGTGTGTCCAAAATCAATAATTTGATCATTATGAGCTGCCAGTTAGCATTCTAACTACACTTTAGTTGACACAATGTTCTGTGCTGCACAGACAAACACAAGTGGATACGAGAGATGCATTAAAAACCAGGTGTAAATGTAATCCAGCTAAATTATACAATTACATCCTATACATTAAACATGCATTAAAGGGTGTCAAGCTGGCTGTATGTAACATCTTTTGAATACTGATGAAGCAGACTACTTTGAAATGGCTCATGGGCCAGACCTGGCCTACAGGCTTCAAGTTTGACACCCCTGCCTTAGAAGGAGCTTAACCTATTGGTAAAATTCCACCATACCATGCTACTGAGTATTTTGAAATTAAAACATAATTACATAGGACTTAACACCGTGTTCTACAGTTCACACTACTTTTCACTCATCTGCCTATCAGCAACTGTTGAATCTGGGCTAAATACACAAGAAATGACAAACAATTAAAGTGGCAAAATTCAACCTTTCTGTAATGGCAATGCATCACTCAATCTAGGATAAACTAGATTACATTTATTTTGTGTTATTTGAAAATGGGAGACTACAATGAATAAGCAAATAATTCATTTCAACATCTGCAAAAGACAATTCAAATTATTTTTCCAGGCTTCAGGTTTGTTATTTACTATAAAAGATAACATTCTGAAACCTGCTAATTTTAATTTAGGGCTGCAGGAAGTTTACAGCTCTTTCTGCAAGACAGGAAATCCATTCACATGGTCCACTCACGTTCAAACAGTGTTAAATAAGAATTACTAAATGAACCTTAGTTCATCACCTTTAGGGACGTGCAAGGAGAACTCAGGCAGAGACAAGAAGAATGTGCACACTCTATACAGGCAGCACACAGGCATGTGATTTACTCCCAGGATACTGGATCCATGTGACAGCAGTACTATTAAAATCACTTGGTGAAGTACAAACTACATTGAATGGGTTACAAAACTCATTCTTCGACTGCAGTGTATGAGCTACATATTTTTCCACTAAAAAATAGCATTGTGTGTCTCAGTAGTCCTTTATTTTATATAACCTCTTCTAGGATTAACACAAGGCCATGTATATATAAAGACAAAAACTGATACTCTCTGAACAAGGTCAAGCCACGTGGTGCAACATGAGAACAACCAAATAAAACAATGTGCTGTATATATTATATGGTTAAGCCAATAATCACAGACTTCATGGCAAGATATATTTGATCAGCACTTCAAGTCTGTATTCAATGAAAAGTGCTATATAAAAATAATAAGAATTAACTGGATTATTTATGTCAAATGAAATAGCCCAGAATCTGCCTAGCTATCCATTTATGAATCCAGTTCCAAGGCCCTAGTTCTAACATGGGGTTACCAGACAATGGATCCTATTTTAAAATTGCTGGACACAAGACATGTGGACACCTGGACGAGATGCCAATCACTTTGGTTACAGTCAACTGTATGTCTATCAACCTCAAATGTTTCTTTCAATGTGTAAAGAAATCACAGTACAAGAGAAACCCACTGTGAACAGGACAGAATATGTATACTCCATAAAAAGAGAGTGGCTGGGCCATGATTCAAACCCAGGTGTCTTGAATTATGAGGTAGTAATACAGCTAAGCGCTGCACTATAATGTAGCATTCAGTAAAGAAAACCAGCCAGAAAGACATGCCCCCAACAAACACCAATAGCTTAGCAGGTTTCCACAGGGCTAAATTATTACTAAAAGTATTATCATTCAAACAAAGTGACTACTCAAATGTAAGAATAATATATTAAAACCCGCTAGGGTTCTTTCCCTTCCAACTTACCACACATAATGTTGTATCAATAAATGTGTATTTGGCACCATTCTTAAATATTTTACTTTTCATGAGGGTAGCTAATCTGCATAACTCTCTTACAAAATCATAAATTTACTGGATAGAACTCGGCTAAACAACTATATCTTTGTAGGGCCAGATCATCTTTACTGGAACCACTCTAAGCCCAATTCTCAGTTGCAAGTACATTCAACTATTAGCATGTTTACCAGCTTCTATAATAGATCAACAGTATTAATTTACAATTAACCAAAAGTGTTGTAAGTTAGGCATTAATGTGGCGACAAGCTACCTATATGGGAGAGTATTTGCACTCATTAGTATTTTGGTATTATTCTCAATGGTTCACTTTACTTTGTGCTGCAAGGGTGGTTCTGCAGGGCTTGTTAAATCATAGTACTGGTTTATTTTAAGTCAACTCCCCAATTTAAGCATAGCAAGAACAAAACAAATTGTTAAAGTCCAACTTATTAAAAACAGAACAACAAAGCCAAAATGGTAAATAATCTTTTAAAAACATTTGTGTGGATTTCCCATGGGAACATTTGCTTCCTCTCAAACACAGGGAGGACATTATCCCCACTGGGAACTAAACCTAGATCATAATTTGTATGATAGCAAAAGTACCACTATATCCTTCATGAAAGAGGTTCATCTCCAATGCCACTCCAGATATTGCAAGCTCTCCAATCACAATTAATAAGTATCAATCTACGCCATCATACTTTTCAAATAGCTTATGATCAATTATAATATGATTACCTTCTTTAGGAAAAGCCACTGTCCATCCTATTTCCAACCCTACTTAATCCACTGAGAGGTACAGTAGTATGTCACAAGGCATAAATATTTACACACAAGCCCAATAAGAGTTAACGAAAAAAAGTGTTATGAGGATGTAATCCCTGCTATTCCATCACATTACCCTCTGCAATCATTCTATAAAATGAGAACACTTCATTATAATGAAAAAAATGTGCCTGAATGATTGGATATCACATTTTTGTTCTCAGTCTTTATAATCTATACTAATAAAAGGCAAAGCCCTCACTGACTGACTGACTCACTCACTCACTCACTCATCACTAATTCTCCAACTTCCCGTGTAGGTAGAAGGCTGAAATTTGGCAGGCTCATTCCTTACAGCTTACTTACAAAATTTAGGCAGGTTTCATTTCGAAATTCTACGCGTAACAGTCATAACTGGAACCTACTTATGCACATATATACCGGCCATAGCCTGCAGCTCAGTCGCCGTGTGAGGCAGAGTTGCGTCTTTCATCGTCACGTCTCCTACGTAATTGAGTGCCTGCCCATATAAGGCCGTCCGTCAGCGGCAATCCAATAGAAACACTCTACCGCGCGAGTGACGCATACAAGCAAATTCATAAGTGCAGCTACTGCGGAAACAAAGCACATGGTGTAAAAAGTCAATGTCCAGCTAAAGGAAGTCAGTGTGTTAAAAAAACATCATCACGCCTCCCACGTAATCACGCAGTACATAGAAAACCAGGAAGACCTCCAAAAAGCGCTGAAGAAAACATGCATTATATAATTGAGAAGGCAGCGAAACAATAAGAAGCGAGCGAGTGATATACAACCATATTCATGAGTGATGCTACTACGGAAACAAAGCACAGTGTAAACCTAAACTTTAAATTAAGTTCATAGACAGGCTGCCGCTGGCGTTTGTAATTTAGTGCCTGCCCATATAAGGCCGTCCGTCAGCGGCAATCCAATAGAAACACTGGCACTAAATATTCACGGGTGAAGGACTGTGCTTATGCAAAGGAAGATGAGATGGTCAGGGTGGTGTTTGGCACAAATTCAGCGAAACTGCGAGAGAAAGTTTTAAGTGCCGGGACTTCGGTAACATTAAATACAGCCATGGACATAGCACGACATGGCACCAGCATAGCTGGGAAACTTCGATGCAAGAACACCGAGCGGCTCACGTGAACTGACGCAGTGCACAGACAAAAAGCAACAGTTCTAAAGAGCGCTGAACAAAAACCGAATTACACAATTGAAAAGGCAGCAAAAAAATATGAAGCGTCTGATACATACAAGCATATTCATAAGTGCAGCTACTGCGGAAACAAAGCACACGGTGGAAAAAGTCAATGTCCCGCTAAAGGAAGACAGTGTAAAAAAAAAAACCCGTGCATGCAGTGTGTCAGGTCTCAGATAAAGAAGAAGACAAGCTGTTTATTGATGCAGTAAGAAACGAATCGATGAATGACACCTGTTATCTTTACAACGATTGACAAACACGGAATGTAACTTGAACACAACACATCCTACAAATACGAACCTGATTGAAAGAAATAATGATAATCAAGTCCTTGATGACAGCAACACTCAATAACACTCACAAAACAATTACTGTATATTGAGTCATGTTACATTATTTTTAAAATGTTCCCTTTTCTTTTTCATAGCTTCTTTAACACACTACTTTTCCGCTGCGATACGCGGGTATATATATATGTGTATATATACCCCGATCTACATACTCGAATAATGAATACTTTATTCGCCATCAATGATTGTTTTGGTAAAGCCATACTCAGTGTATTCATTAGATGAACGGTAAAAAAGTAAGAGCGAAGGGAGGGTGACTTATTGAGGAAAGCAGGCAAAACCACAATAGCACGCTGGCTCGATCTACGAAAAAATATATCTTTTCAAGTTCTATTTAGTCTATATGTGTCAAACTCAAGGGCCGCGGGCCACATCCGGCCCGGCATGTAATTATATCCGGCCCACGAGATCATTTTATATACTGTATTATTGTTATTAATGGCCCGGGTATATGAAGCGCTGGTAACACAATAAACTACAGATCCCATAATGCAGCGCTTCAGCTGCCTTGCCGAACACTTACCGCGTTAATCAAGTCTAGCTTATGATGCTGCAAGTTATTGCGAAGCTAGCCCACACGATGCTGAAGAGAAAAGTTGATTCTGAAAATAGAGCCTTTAAAAACCGATGGGAGGCTTTGTATATGTTTACTGACATTGCCGGTAAACCCGTGTCTCTCATTTGTGGAGCTAATGTGGCTGTAATTACAGAATTTAATTTAAGACGGCACTATGAGACAAAACATCAGGATAACCTGAAAGACCTGAATGCAATGCAGAAGATACAGAAAGCAGAAGAGTTAAAGAAGAATCTGACACTTCAGCAGACGTTTTTACCCATGCACAATCATAAAGTGATTTCAAGTGAAGCTGCTTTTATGGGAGACACAAATGCACCAGTGCAACTTGCCCCACTTTCCCTGTTGCCAAGTAATGTTGAACCAATTCGGCACAACGGTGTTCCCAAATACGCACTTTGCTGATAAACTGAGCGCACTGCGCACTGAGTTCGCACGGCGCTTTGGTGACTTTGAAGAACAAAAAAAGAATTTTGACTTGTTTCGCAACCCCCATCGATGTGGAAACTGCACTTGTGCAGATTCAGATGGAGGTGATCGAGCTGCAGTGTAATGGCACACTGAAGGCAAAGTACGATACTGCAGGGCCCGCACAGTTTATTCACTCCATTACCGCAGAAATGCTCCAGCTCCATCTACATGCGGCTCGAACCTTGTGTATGTTTGGTAGCACATATCTGTGTGAGAAGCTCTTCTCAGTGATGAAGACTAACAAAACAGCACACAGGAGTCGCCTCACTGATGAGCACCTGCAGCCCATCTTGAGAATCTCCACAACACAGAACCTCACACCAAACATAAACAAACTTGTTGCCGAAAAAAGATACCAGGCGTCCAGCTCTAAAATGACATATGAGCAAAGACAACTGAATGATTTGATTTGTTATTGCTGAAAATAACACATTTTAATTATATTTCCAGGTTTTGTTATGCAGCATGTTCATATTTGAATTTGTATAATTTTGACAGGGTATATTTTTATGGAGAGCAAAATCTTTTGGGATATTTAAAATCTAAGTTTATTTTTTATATAAAATTACATAAGAGTAAAGAAATTTGAATGTTTGTTCTTGTAACGTTTACTTTATTTCTAACTTGTATAATTTAGACAGGATATATTTTTATGGAGAGCAAAATATTATAAGTTATTTAAGGTTTGAGTTGATTTATTCAGGAATAATATTCCTGTCTGTTTTTACCATTCCTACCAAAGATATTTCTGTCGACTAAATAAAAATTCCTTCTATTTAAAATTTAAATAGAAGTTGAACAGATACGATAGTTCATAATATCCACGAAGACTTGCACGTAAGAGTGGGAGTCATCCGTTTTAACAAACAGCGTATTGCACTGATACGAAATAGCCTGCCCATTTAATTATTTAGGAATGGATAAATAAATTAAGATTTTGTACAAATAATGTTTTTCATTTTTCTTCCTTGATGGATTCTGCCACCCCCAGCAACAGTTGCTTGCACCCCAAAGAGTGTATGTATAATATATAT
>JANRMT010062818.1:26326599-26367340 GCA_026402145.1 Polypterus bichir lapradei
AAAAAAAAAAAAAAAACCCCGTGCATGCAGTGTGTGATGTCTCAAATAAATAGGAAGACGAGCTGTTTATTGATGCAGTAAGAAAGTAATCGATGAATGAAACCTGATATCTTTACAACGGTTGACAAATACGGAATCTAACTTGAACACAACACATCCTCCAAATACGAACCTGATTGAAAGAAATGATAATCAAATCCTTGATGACAGCAACACTCATAAAAACAGTGACAAAACAATACATTGACAATCATGTTACATTATTTTTAAAATGTTCCCTTTTCTTTTTCATAACTTCTTTAACACACTACTTCTCTGCTGCAAAGCGAGGGTATTTTGCTATATACTGTATATGTCCTGATCTACATATTGTCAAATAAACGAACCACACGCCGTGGCGCAACGCAAGAGGCTTCGCCTCTAGTGGTGACGTCCGAGGTTCGATTCCCTAGAGGGGGTGCAGTGAGTGTGTACGCCTGATGAGCCCAGAATTAGGGCGAAACACGTGTCACGTACTCTTTGCATTATTTGACAGTAAAACTATTTCAAAATATATATATATACACATATATTATATATACACACACACCTACATCAGCGCTTCCCGATTCATTTTACCCTTGCACCCCTTGTGATGGACAATACCGATTTCGCACCCCCTTGGTTTGAGAAGAAGTATGAAAAATATGAGGTTAACGCAGAAAAACAGATCACCAATTGAAGCTTCATGAATAATGGATACTTTATTCGCCATCAATAATTGTTTTGGTAAAGACATACTCAGTGTAATTCTCCTTCCATTTTCAAATTTTTTCGCGACTAGCAAGTTGAATTTAGTCTTTAAATTTCTATGGTGAAGAAAAATTTATGCAATGATGACTAAATTTAACTTACATTCCTACCAAAGATATTTCTGTCGACTAAATAAAAATTACTTATATTTAAAATTTAAATAGAACTTGAACAGATACGATAGTTCATAATACCCACGCAGCAGTAAGTGCACGTAACAGCGGAAGTCATCTGTTTTAACAAGCAGCGTATTGCACTGATACGAAATAGCCTGCCCATTTAATTATTTAGGAATGGATAGATAAATTAAGATTTTGTACAAATAATGTTTTTCATTTTTCTTCCTTGATGGATTCTGGCACCCCCAGCAACAGCTGCTCGCACCCCAAAATAATATACAGGTACTCGTCGACTTACGACCGCAATTGGTTCCGACTGACTGGTTGTAAGTTGATCTGGACGTAAGTCGGCCTATGTTAAATAAAGGTAAGAATATTAGACTGGGTAATGATATTGTAATCATCTTAAAGTAATATTTTATTAACATTTTCTTACTTTCTAAGTCAAACACAGCATACTACAGTACAATTGGCTTAATATGTGGAAAACATACAAAAATAAGAAATACTGTACATTTAATTCCTGGCACCACTGGTGCTTGGCTGCGGTTTGTCGATATCGCCTTCATCAGGCGAGGCTGCGGACAGGGCGATAGGAGGAGTTGCTCTTTTCATAAACATAGTGAGCTTCATCTGAATTGTTTTTTTTTTTTCTCTCTCTCTCTTCATAAATTTCGCAATAAGGACGAAATGTGTGTTCTCCGGCACGTTCCTTTAAAGCAGCGCTTCCCGATTGGGGATGCTCGCAAAGGGGTGCTCGCAACTGTTGCTGGAGGTGCCAGAATCCATCGAGGAAGAAAAATAAAAAGCATTATTTGTACAAAATCCTAATTTATTTATCCATTCCTAAATAATTAAATGGGCAGGCTATTTCGTATCAGTGCAATACGCTGCTTGTTAAAACGGATGACTTCCGCTCTTACGCGCACTTAGTGCTGCGTGGGTATTATGAACTATCATATGAACTCATATTTTTTCATACTTCTCAAACCAAGGGGGTGCGAAATTGGACTCGTCCGTCACAGGGGGTGCGAGGGTAAAATGACTCGGGAAGCGCTGCTTTAAAGTCTCAAACAGACTTCTAGCCTTCGACTGTATTGTAAAGAGGCTTAACGGCTTCCGCTTTTGAATCTGATCTTCCATCTAAATGGATAACAATTTCTCCATTTCATGGATGGGCCAGGTACGTTGCTTCGTAATCACTGTTGATCGCAAAGGTGCAGAACCTTTCACAGCTTCACGAATTCTATTTTTGTCTTTTAAAATAGTCGACACAGTAGAGTGTGATAACTTCATATCACATGCGATCGCATTCACTTTCTTTCCTCCTTCATACTGTTTTATTAACATCATTTTCGTATCTAGATCAATGGCCTTTCTTTCCTTTTTGGCAGGCTGAGGAGTGGACAGAGACAATTTCCTCTTGGTAGACATGTTAGGGGTATATTATTATCGAAAACTGCCAAAACAACAAGACACAAACACACGTGGGGCAACACTGCTGCGTATATTATTACTGCTGCGTAGCGAGACTTGGGACTGTGGGAAACAGGTGCTGCCAACAGCTGGCGGGGGAAACTGTCGAACACGTCGTAAAGTCGACCAGTCGTAACTTGCATAGGTCGTATGTCGACGAGTACCTGTATATTATATATATATATATGACAGCAACACTCATAACAGGCACAAAACAATTACATTGACAATCATGTTACGTTATTTTTCAAAATGTTTCCTTTTCTTTTTCATTACTTCTTTAACACACTACTTCTCCGCTGCGAAGCGCAGATATTTTGCTAGTTCATAATATTGGACTATTCATTCTCTAAGCCCAGTTTTGTAATTCGTAAAAATAAGACATCCTTAGTCCACCTGGATTGGCAATAACATTTTTTTCAAGAATAGCATTCATTTCTGTATCTTACAGTAGATTTAACCAACTAACTAAAAAAAAAAGTTTTCAACAGCTTTTAAATACTTGGTGAGGAAAGGGTCTCAATACTTATAATAAATAAGTCCTAGTTGTCCAGCTTTCTACCCCAAACCCCTTCACCACAAGTCTCAATTGCTAGATGCTTTCAGGTGTTTACTGTTTTCTCCCTTTTGGCAATGATGACTATAGTCACCGTGGAAACGAACTACATGCCGTGTTTGCAGAATAAACAATGGTACCTTTTCAACTGGTATGAAGCAGGCAGGGCAGGGGGCAGCCAAGCAATTCTGGAAATAACTGAAGTGCTAACATATCTCATTCAAAGCATGTGGCAAAACACCGTCTTGGATCAAAACTGAGGGTCTAAATAAGTGTTAGTTCAGAGACTATGCATTCACACGCTTATTAGCAAACAAGGAGACAGTGCAAGACAAAGTGGGAGGGATAGTGGAGGCGGAGATAGAAAGACTATGCAATATTCATACTTGGAAGCTAGTACTAGAAAAAAAGGTGCAATGGTGATCACAAATATTGACACAAATCTACAGGGGTTAATAAAATTAACTTTAGCTTTTTGCTCTTTACAAAATAAGCTTAGTTACTTGTGTAAAAATATGTGGCGGGGGAATTGACTGTCTCTAAAAGCGAAAAAGTTTAAACACTTTCATTTGTTAAAACACCATACTTACCAACTGGAAAAGTGGCACAGAAATCCATGAAGTAAACACCACTAAATTTGCACTAAATACTTTGTCAGCATGAAAATTATACAATAAACATTTTCTGGAATCAAGCAGAGGGGTCTCTTTTATCATTTCCAGATACAATTATCTTAATCTTGCAAATTTCATACCATCAATCAATCATATTTATAACAAAGAGTGACAGTAGGTGCCATCCCAACATTATTTTATTATGCCACAAACTGAAAATCTGTCAAATGAAGCTCAGGCATGGTAACTCCACTTACAAGCTACCTTGCATTGCTTTTGGGTAAGTTTTATTCATCCATTCATTTTTGAACCGATTATTCCATTAGAGTTGTGTGGAGCAGTAGCCCATCCCAGAAGCAACAGGCATGTCCCGTAGCATAAATTTACTCCTGCTTAGAAAACTTATCCACACACCCACTTCAGGCTAGTTCAGAGCTGTTAGCTTATCAAAGCACCCAAGCCTTCGTGAAGTGGTTGAAAACCTGCAAACTTTACATGCAGACAGTGACTGACCTGGGAATTTAACCCTGATTCAAAGTACCCCCAAATTTCTAAATGCTGAAAACTACCTGATACAGACTTACCTCCGGGCCTAATTCTAAATAACAGCAAAGTATATTTTCTGGTTAAAATTAAATTCACTTAGAATAAAAAAATACCATTGGCCAGTTTTACATAAATTATATCATTACTCATCCATCAATTGCCATTCTTAAGAAGAATATGCAAATAAAGTTTAGTATATTATAAATATACATTATGTAGGTTCAGCTCAATTACATTACAAGCAGGAGGCAAGCACTTATTCAGACATGAACTTTAAAGTTACAAGCACACAAAGCTAATAACAGAACATTCTTTACCCACTTATTCCAAATCAGGATTGCCGGGAGTCAAAGTCTATCCCAGCAGCACTAAGCACAAGACAGGAAACAGCCCTAGAAAGGACACCACTTCATCACAGGGCCCACCCATGCATACATCAACACTTGCATTCACACAAGGCACAATATGGAATCCACAATTAACCCTAACCTGCATGCTTTTCAGGACGTGGAAGAACACACAGGGGAAACCCCAAACAGACAAGAGAAGAATGTGCCAACCCAATGGACAACATCTGGCTGCAGAATTCAAAACAGAGTGTGGATTCGTAAGGCAGCAGCACTTGGCAGAAATTAATGCTCAGCTTTAATTGCCCATTGTCCACAACCAAGATCTAGTCACAGAGAATTTCTCTGCATTAGAAAAATGATTTAGCTGTCTGTCACAAGCAAAATTTCAGCATGATCACTAGACAGTTGTTCCTTTTTGCAGAACTGCAAAGCTAATTAAAAAAAAGAAGTTTGAACAGAAAGACACAAGTTTTCAGTTCCTGTTCTTTTTGCTTAAGATGCATTCAAGCCCAAGGACAGACAGCAAACCAGTAATAGTGATTGATGGGACTTTTATTTCAAACATTCACTAACAAAAATGTAATCCACAGTACCCACTGAATGAGATTTCCATCAACTCCTGCCACTTATGCCAAGAGAAAATAAAACAATGCTGGCCACCAAATAAACTAGACAGCTTGTCTCTGATATTGTTTATAATGTCTTTTTTTAACATGTTAATACATTTATAAAATGTATAACAAACTATTCATTTAATCAGCATCTTTTTAAGATTTCACTTGATTCAAATATCAGATGCAGCAAACTTCTCAGGCGAGGAATGTACGACAGGTTTACATCTAAGAAACCTTCAACTCAAAAATCGTTCTCTCCTAACTGACATCTGAAACAATGGGAAAGATGATGTCACACATGACAGCAAGAACTGGTATAAACATCACTTTGCAACATTAGCTACCATTAAATTTCTCTGGCATTCTCTTCTACAAGGTTGTCCTCCGTAACACTGCCATATGAGGCCAATTACAAACTTCCTGCAAATTTCATCGCATCAGCTCTGCTCTAGAAATAGAGCGAGTGAGTGAGAGAGCACGGACTAGGGGCATTTTGGTTTGCAGACCACAAATTGCCCCTGACAACGGACTTCACAAGATCATTTATGATGTAGTGCAACTGCACAAAAGGGCAGGAAAGTCTTTACGAGGGGGGTTGAGTCACTTCACACATGCAAATTATCAAAGATTGTGAATCCACTTAGGTTTGTTTTTAAGTCTATTTTTAAGTTGCTGTTTCTCTAAGCTCATGTTTACATGGGACTTCTCATTATTAGACAAACCAGAATTACAGCTTCTTACAGGACTAGTAATACTTTAAGATACTTTTCCAAATTTTTCTTGAAGCCTACAGCAGATAAGATGAACAAAATGGAGCCCAACAAAGCAGGTTCCGGTTCCAAGAGGTCTGGACTATGTGTTAAAATCACTCAGAAAACATACCTTTAGATGCCTACAGGGGGAGAAAAAAAACACACACACACACACACACACTACTGCACTGAAGCATCTGGTCTTTCTTGTTTGAAACAAAGGCTCCAAAGATTTGCTTTATGGCACCTTTCTCACACTTCTCTGTAACAGCTCTCTCTCTCTCTCTTACTAAAAAGACATTTTTAACTATGTAAATGCTACTTACATTAAGCTGCCCCAGCAACAAGTGCCAGGGTCAAAGGAGACAAAATGTCAAGTCGACATCTGATAGCAGCAAACACTATCGCAAAAGTTTACACTGGAAAATGACTGCAAGATTATGCAATTGAATAAAAGAACCTGAAAATCCAGGTCCCTCCACAACTAAGGAAAGAGTTGATCTAAACATTAAAAAAGCAAATTCATATTTGGGAGTAAATGATTCATATGATTTTCTGCCTGTAAATGCCCCTAAAAAGAGAAAATGCAACATACACATTTTGTGGAGAAAAATAATCGGTAAAATTGTTCATTTGGTGGTTTATCAGATTTTTTGCTCTGATGTCTTCAATAGGGAGCAAACATTCAGCTGCTTCAAAAAAGCTTTTTTTCCCCCCTTTAAACCTGAATTTATGTCAGCTCATTGGGGAAAGGAATGCAAATCACAATGAAACCTCTTTTTATTTATTGTTCATTTCACCATTAATGTAAAAGAGGGAACCTGAGATGTGAATTTTTCAAGATTTCCATTAACTGAAACATTTGTCCCCTAAATCCAATGGACATTTGAGTTTTCTTGTGACCCTATCATACTTGAAGTGATAATGGAATGATACAATAGTATTAGCATTTATAGAAAAAAATAATATATGTCAAGTCAGTCAGTCATTGTCCAACCCGCTATATCCTAACACAGGGTCACGGGGGTCTGCTGGGGCCAATCCCAGCCAACACAGGGCACAAGGCAGGAACAAATCCCGGGCAGGGCACCAGCCCACCGCAGGACACACAAACACAAACACCCACAAACCAAGGACAATTTAGGATTGCCAGTGCACCTAACCTGTATGTCTTTGGACAGTGGAAGGAAACCAGAGCACCCAGAGGAAACCCACGCAGACATGGGAAGAACATGCAAACTCCACGCAGGGAGGACCAGGGAAGTGAACCCAGGTCTCCTTACTGCAAGTCAGCAGCGCTACCACTGTGCCACCATGCCGCCCAATATAATATATGTATAATATATAATAGGTAATAAAATAGAAGCAACAATTGTACAGTGTGTGTCTACCTCTCAGGTAAATTACACCAATTTTTATTTTTATAGTTTTCATGCACAAAATATTAAACTCTCACCAAAGGTTAAAAAGAATTGCTGTTAATGTCCCCACTATGCCTAGATTTTTTGTTCACGTAACGTGTCAGCTTACTCAACCACAGTAGCTCCCTTTCTATTTTACTGTCCTTTTCAGTAATCAGAAAACTTCACAGAATCTATCTAAGCTGTTGACCATGTCTAGATCCATAATATGCTTGGGTCTTCTAAGAAGTCTATCTTTCTGTCTTAATGCCTTGCTGTGCAACTCTCTGTAGGCCTACAATTTTGACATTGGACCTTTCTCTGTCTTGCAACTCAAACTGAATCTAAGAATACCCGTTTTCCAGTTTTGCTATTTAAAAATCAAAGCCACTAGACAATTAATCATTTACCACTGTCCTTTTCTTCTAGTATTATTTCCTTAAGAATGTTTACTGTAATCAGTGCAACGGCCTTATTTATTTCAGTTCTATATTACAATAATTATTTGCTCTGTAAAACTCCATTATGGTATCTCACTTGTTACCAAAAGTGCAATATAAATTGAGCATGTTCTGATGGGACAGACATGAAAATAAGGATTTGCTTGTTCAAACTCTACCTAGGCCTCTAGCACTGCACACATTTACCAATGAAGCAGTTAAAACATAAAATTAACAAAAATAACGCTGAATGCAAAAACACTGTGCAATATATATATATATAAACACTAATATATACATATAACTAAAGACTTTCTTTTAAATAAAATTGGTTTAATTGCCTAAATGTTAATAATTAAATTGAAAAGCAGGAATAAAGTAAGCTTTAGGAGGATGTTGTGGCCTCACATTCAGGAAAAATAAACCTGGAATTTATTTCAATTTAGCATTTTCATTTAGATCTTCAGGCCACTGTCTCTTTGCCAATTAATACTTCATAAGTGATAAGGTTGCATATGACTTTGTTGTGTCATCAAGAATTGAATGCTTAATAAATACATTGTTATGTTTGACACAATTAATTTAGCATTAGAATGTATAAAAACTTTGCAAGTTATCATATTAACATTTCCTGAGCAGGGCTAGTTTTGCTATTTATTGATGAGAAGTATTATCTGTGGTATCCACCTTATATAAACTGCCCCAATGTCATTAAGCACTATTATCTTGTTACCCAATGGATAAAGGCTAAGTCAAGAATGAAAAAATATAAGTCACTGTTCACTGAAAACTACCACAAAGTTATGCCTTTGTGGAAACAAAAAACACTTGGAAAGGCACAACCCCCACATGCCTTTACAATTCACATGCTACAAATGCAGAATGTATCTCTGTATCCATCCTTAAATACAACTCTGACAAAGCTATATTTTTGTAGCATTTTTAAGAAATGATTAACAAAGTTTTCTTCTGTACCAGGAGACATTACATTTTGAAATCCTGGACATACTCTTCAATGACCCTGTACATCCAATGCCTAAAGGGAATACTGAGAAAACATGCAACCATGTAGCTTGTAAATATGTTGCAATGTACAAAAGTGAGCTAACTACACATAAACAGCTTAAGCCAAAGAAAAAAATGCTTACATCAGTGTAAAATTACATTATTTACACATAAGCAGAATAAGACAAAACACAAAATCAACCCCAGTTCTACGATTTAACCAAAGAAGAAGAAAGCAATACCAAAACTACAAATACCAAGAGAATCTGAAGTCACTGTACTACACTTTATGTAAATAAATGAAACTTGAACATCTATTTGCAAGTTAATTAAATAGAACTGAATGTAGGGAAAATAGATGAATGAATGTAAGGAATCAGTAGATGTATGTATAGATAAAATAGGGAGTAGCCATTGCCGGGGCAATAAAAGGAGGTAGTAGCTTTATAAACTTTTTAAAACTTGTGTATTTTTATTTACTCATTTGAATATATAAAATGACAAATTACTTGATAGGCAGTTGCCAGTTAACACACATCCAGGTACAACAAAGGGTCTTTTCTCTAACAGTTCTAACATAGGGCGAGGGCAGCAAGTGTGAGCTGTTAAGTACCACCCATCCCCCACAACCTCTAGCAGCTATCACAAATCCTCAGGCAGCAGCAACTGCCAGCTGACAAAACTGTTTAGTCAGCAAGAAGAAGAGGGAGAGGCAACCATTCTCATTCTCTCTGACTCTCTCCTCATCACTCCTCCTGTTACTTTAACTAGTCTGCTCTCTGAAAACGGCATGACACAGATAACATTGTCATTTTATAAGGAAAAGAAAAAAAAAAAAAGTACCAGAAGCAAGAATGATATCCCATTAACATCACTAAGTTTCTCCTGCCCTCTGTCCCTCCCTCTCTCTCTCTCTTTCCCAACCACAGTTGGTGCTTCTGCTTTTTACTTATGAGTTGTTTTTCCTGACCAAAGGGATAGCCAGAATGGTTGCTTCATACCATTGTTACTTCCTTCGCCTTTCTGCAAGCGTCTCTCATGCACAGAAGCACACAATGTGTTTCACTTCCTATCTCCCACACCCCTACAGGCTCCAGGTGCTGGCAAGTTTCTGTGCATTCTTTCACATTAATGACACATCAGTGAATAGACTTTGAACCCACTGTAAATACCTGCCTTATTTTGCTAATGCGCAGGCAGCCTGTACTCAGGTTGCGAAGGATGTACACTGTGCAATATGCAACACTGTTTTTTTTTTAAATAAAAAAAAAAAAAGAATTTGCATCCCAGTGGGATATCTGTTAAACAAGAGTAAAAATAGGAGAAAACAAAAAAGATAAAACAGATATATTTGACACAAAAGAAGGAATAGAACAACTAACAGAAAAAGACACCACAAAAAGCAAAAAATAAAAATTGGAAATGGTTAAAAACAAGACGAAGAAAAATAATAAAAAACAAACAAGAAAAAATTATAGAAAAGGTAAACAAAGAGAACAAGTATAAATTTAGAGAACATGACATGAGAAAAGTAAAAAAGTAAAAATACAAAAAGAAAAAAGGATAACAAATAACACAGAACAAAGGGAAAGCAAGAAATAAGAAAATAAAGGAAGCAGCAAGGAAAAAAAAAACTGGTAACCAAAGCCATCAATCCATTTTCTGAAGCTGCTTCTTCCAATAAATAAGATCAAATTCCAAGTAGCAGTGGGTGCAAGTCAGTAACCAGCTTTCACCTATAAAGCAGAAAGTAGTGAACCCACTCTAACCAACTTAAGAGTTGCAAAACACACCTAAAATGTTAGTTTCTTGAGTGTAAGAGAAAATCAAAGTACCATGTTGTTTTTTTCTGAGTATAAAAAGTAGATGTACTAATAGTAACCAGGCCATAAATCAAACTCTGGCCTATATGTTTGTGAGGAAACAGTGCTAATCACTAGAAACGTAGGTAGAAATCCTGGACACGGCTACACTTTACTTCCAACACGGGATACAATCCCATGTACTTATCCCATTAGCCTACCAGTTCATGAGCTGTTACTTTGAGGCACAAATGTAAACGTATTCCCATCAAACCAAGTAAACGTTGCTAGCACCCCTACATTGCACATCTTTGGCTTGAACCAGAAAAAAAACAGGGATGATGTGCAAACTTCAAACACTCATGCACAGGCCAGCAATCAATACCAGACCCTTTATCTAGGAGGCAGAAGATAACAAATGTTTTTAAATCACTTGATCAATATTAGAAGTACCATAGTGCAGTAAATTCAGCTTTAAAAAAAACTGTATATTACAACAATCATTTATACTATATAAACATTAATCCACAGCAGTTTGTAAATCTGCTATTTAAAGCATAGGAGAAATGGTAGCCTGGATAGGAAATTCCTGGACTACAGACCTGTCCATCACAAGCATCATGCTCTAACACAGCCAAACTCAGTCCTACTAACTTTAGTTTACCAAATTATGGAAAAACACATCTTCTCACTACAAGACAGGTAAACTCAAGCAAAAAATACATGCAAACTCCATAAAATATATATATATATCAGTTTAGTTTTACTGTGTTAGACAACAATCTCTATGTAATGGTAGTGTAACATGCTGTATCACATTGTAGCCCTTGCTTGTTTTTACTTTTTTGTTTCTTTTTTTAATTTAACTAAGGGAACGAAGGATTGCTTATGTGAGGAAAAATATGTGCAGGGCATCAACCCAGAACAAAAACATTGGATCATTATACCCTCTTAATAAATTACCAAAAGGAACTTGTTGACATTAAAGATTTATAAAAACTTCTATACATGCAAATTGCACAAGTATTTTATATAAGTCTTAGTTGGAAGCAAATGGATATCTTAAAGGATCTGGAAATCCATCCACTAGCTACAATAAACAAAGTAAACCCAATTCTTCATAACCACAACCTCAAACTCTCGTTGGTATAGCTCCTTTAATGATTAGCAACAAAAAAACGGATCATTACATGCCCAAATTTAAAAAAAAAAAAATGTAAGCACAGCCACAGCACAGGATTTGGATATAAGATATTATGGTTCCAAGTCTCAAAAAATGCAGTAATTAAACTTCACTTCCTGTCTTCTACAGTATAAGGATGTTCCCTTACGGCATGTTTCTTTCCCATGCACATTTCTGAATGAGGTTAGCAATCGCTGGCTATAAACAGTAATGCATAATCTTGCCTGTTACATGATCATGGATTGTAATTGAATTAGGCTAGTAAACCTACAAAGCACTGCCACATGAGGCTTTCCCCCATGAGGCAATGACATCTTGTTCATTTCATTCTGCAGAAAGCCAGAATTCATCAAGTCCCTCTATGGTATTTTACTTGTTTCATTGTAAGCTGCTGTATTTTAATTAATGAGCCACAACACAGGTTCACTTTCAAATGCTTCACTGTAGCGCCAAGTGTTAAATGTCCATTCCAAAACAATACAATTATCAAGAAACACATAATTACCTTGGTTCTCTGAAATATGCATCCAACCACACAATTGCAATCTGTAAACATCTGACTGAAGTTTGATTACAAATGAAGAATTCATCTAATCAATTTAAAAGGACATAAGCATTTAATAGTATCTAAGAAGTGCAATTGTTGTTTTAACATAAATAGCTTCAGAAACTAGCATGCAAGTACAAGGAAGAGAAATTGCAAAACTTAAAATTGTCAATAAACATGCTTCCATATTCAAATGGTATAACAAGACTTTGAATTATATATTTGTATAGACTCTGCTGTAGTTATTGTCCACTCCTTCAATCCCTCACTTCTTTATTTAACCATCCATTAATCCACTCCTACATAATTAAAAAATAATAGTTAAACTGCTTTTCTGTGATTTTATATTTTAATATTTATAATTATTATTTATCTATATATATATATATATATATATTGATGGGAGTACTAAACAGTATGGAGATTTACCTAGTGCTAGACTGCTTATTTACAGTAGGTGTCATTTTGCTTGGCTTTTCTCTACCAAAATCTAAGAAACACAAACACTCATGTAAACAAACAAGAAATGCCAGTACTGTATGTGCAATTAACAGTTGTAAAGTTTAAAGTTCCAAAATCACAGTACATACAAACTGTTATGAGTATGCAAGCACGGGTCGGGTCCTCTAATTTCAAGCTTGAGGTACAGCTATGCCTGTCTGCCAAAAAGAGAGCAATCCAACCAGCGGAGCCGAGCTAATTGATGCATCTTGATTTCAAGGGGGCCAGCTCATTCAAGGTGGTGTCGAGCTGAGACGTTCCTGAAAAAAGCCACACCGGGAAGCCGCTCCTCAGTGCCGTGTGCTAATTGACTTGAGCTCAAGAGTGTCTCAATAAGGGACACTTCATGCTGCGCTGTTCCCCTTAACATGAAAGGATCCCAGTTCTTGCACTTGCTCTCTCTCTTTTTTCCTACCCTGCACATCCAGGTCTTTAAGGGAGAAAGGGGGGTTTACCACAATGCCAAAGTGGGTCAGAATTTTTCACAGCACTATGCTGAACACAACATTTTAAAGTCCAGTATGGGCAGGGGGGTGCAGCTAAATCTGGGCTCCTTTCTTGTTATTTACACACATTCCAGAATGCAGTTTACTGCTTTTCTTCAACAAAAGATGCCATTCAGCAGGAACAAAGCAGTGAGAAGAAATGGCTATGAGATTAGTATGAATTCATGCACATTCTCCACCAGCCAGTGAGCAAGTTGGTACAGTTAGCCATGGCCTTTGTTGAAGAAAAAAAAAAAAAAAAAAAAAAAAAAACAACCACGCCCCTGCATAACAGTAAAAACTACATACAATTATCATATTAAAATCACTAAGCAACAACCCTCTCTAAACCCTCTAAACCTAAAACTTAAAAAGCAAACTCATTCCCATCCATCAGCTAGCTCACCCCCAGCAGATCATCAACACTTACAAAATCTCCATCAGCTTCAAACTGGAACATAATCTTATCTAAAATAGATGAGTTATAAATAGAGAAGCTGTGCAAGAGAGAAACTCAAGTTGGTCCCTCAGGCTGACAAGGAAGGCTTTTACAAACCTCACAAACTTTTTATCACAAACACCTTCAATTTTTTCAGTTTCATATTCAACTCATTGTTTCATACTCTTAAAACTGCAAATGCTTTGTCATATGGCTCACTGGAAAAATAAAAATGTTAAAGGATGCTTCTTTATTTCTGAGAGGCCGCACCTTGTTTTTCCTATCCAAACAGGCACTTTGTTTTCCTTTTTCTTTTTTCCTGAGATGCTTACCATGGCCTCCACCTCTATTCTCTCTTCCACTAACGTATTTATAGGAGCCACACCCAAAGCAGCAGACTGATAAGACATCTGTTCACCAGGGAAAGATCAAGCTACCCCAATCTTCACCCAAAGACAAATAAACTGCAAACGCCCTCAAGGGTTATTTACCTGGCATTCACAGCACAGGATACAGATACTTTATATAAAAAAAAAAAAAAAAAAAAAGTTGCATTACATCCTAACAAACCCTGAAAGAGGACACTTTGAGACTGGCTATGCACTTCTAAGTGATGTGAAACCCAAAATGATGGGGAGTGAGGTCTTCCCTTTCCTTAGCTCTTTTTCAAGTTTACTTTACCCTTTCGCTCACTTTTTGTCCACTTGCAATACCTTAATTTTTAAGCAGATGAATGCACAGTTTAGATTTTTGTTTATATGTAAATAACTTTTTTACTGGTATAAAACACTAATCAGAGTGCCCTAAATGGTAATAAAAGTACATACAACTTAAAAAATGTAATTATTGACAGAGTGCAGCTTTCTGTACAAAAAAAAAAAAGCTAACTGCATTTAATGACTTCTCTTTGGAAAGAAAAAGGACTTCCCCACAAAAATGAAAAGCTCATAGATGACTAAAAGTTTTGGAAATTTAACTGATTCCTGAAACATAATATACACAGAGCCTATATCCAGTTCCTTCAACCACTATTCAACATATCCTTTAACCAGAAGTAACCAGAAAGCAAGACACAAACACTTCCTGAGATAAATTATATTCTGTAAGTTAAAAATGAAAATTCAAAAGGTACCTCTTCAGTGACACAATAAATAAATAAATTAGCTGCTGTTTTTGAATTTATATGTGTAAGGTTAGAAATATTTTTTTGTAAATTCCTAGCCCCATCCCCCAAAAGATAAAACATGTGGCTCTGTGAAAATTACAGGTGAATCTTAACTAACTCACTTTGTTCCTATAGCCCATCCCTGCCCCCTTTTCAGCCTCCTAAATACTGAAGGGATCCCAGTTGTACTTGTTTGAGGAGCACTGAACAAACAATCCCCACCCAACACCTAATTCTTTTGTTCCAACAGACTATTCACCGATATCTTGCACTACTTACTAGCTGACAGCTACTTGATCATCAAATGCTGCCTAAAAATACACAAATAAAACAACAAAATAAACAGCTTAAAGATCAGACATCTGACAACTGAGTTACTTACATGCAACTATGGGAGGTAAATATTTGTAAAACTAAAAAAAAAAGAATCATTTAACTAAATACCCTTTGACATATCTATCAAGACTTACTATCCCAGAAACACTGCCGGCAACATGTACTGCATTGGTGAAACACTCCTAACTTGTATTGCAGCAATGATGGCCTACAAGATGAAATTTACATTTACTCACTTAGCAGACACTTTTATCCAAAGCGACTTACAAAAGAGGTAATTATGGCTCTAGGCCATGGTAGCCCCAAAAAATACTTCTGGCCACACAGACCTCTGCATTTCCAAGTAACTTTGCATAATGTCAGATGCAACAGGAAAAAATTTAATTTTTAAATTGTTACTAGTTCTTGTAAAACCATTTAGAAATATGTATTACCACAGTGTTGCCATACTTAACATATTTTCAGATTCTCTTTTGAAAAGTTAAATTTGCAGATATAACAAAAAAAGATTCGCTGTCCACAGTGGAGCCAAAAAAAAATGAAGATATGTGACCTCAAGGTCACAGGTTACTGTGAACTACCCAAGGTACTTTATAGTAAAACTGGGGACAGCACCACCTGTACCCGCTGAGTCAGCATGGAAATTAGACCTTGCAGCACAAACATCACTTGCTCATGACTACATTGCTAAATCAAGGCACTCCTTTCGAGACAACAGAACACTCTGAGTGAGAGAGACAGAGGGAAAGGGAGGGAGAGGGAGGATGTGCAAACAACACCGCAAAGCACTCATAGTGCAGGCCTCAACCAGGATACTATTTAAAAAAAAAAAAGAGAGAGAGAGAGAGAGGCCAGCACTCAGTCTCACAGCTTTTAATACAAAGAAGCATTCTATAACACAAACTATTTTAAATTTGTCATACCTTACTTGTTTTGCCATTTTTATATTAGATTAATAAAGCATCTGTCTGGCACATTTTAGAAAAGTATTCCACTGTTTGGCTCTGCTCTTTGAATGGAAGGAGTGGAAAGCCAAGAGAAATGAGGAAACGAGAAAAGATGATATAGGGGAAGACTACTTTGTCAAAGTTATTAAAACAGCCATCTCCTCCTAGCTTTTCCTTAAATAAAATGTAGCATCTTTGTTCACAAGACAAAATAATTCCTCCGTTTCACCCTCACTTTCCTACACTACAGCAAATGCCACACAAAACCACTTTTCATAAAAGATCAAGTGTTAACACAATGTCAAAAAGGTAACTTTCACAGAAGTACTCAGCACAGTGTGTCATGACTGCTAATTCTCTTTTACTTAATTAAAGAGACAACCATGGCAAAGGGACCTTCTTAGAGTCATGATACACACACAGGTCCGTTCTTTATATAGGGATGCCACAAAACCATCATCAACATACAAGGATCCCAAAGATCCCAACTTTTGAGTGGAGCTGAGGAGTTGCTGCTGCAGAAAAGCCGTGTTGAATTTCGTAATGGAATGTGAACTACTCCTCCTGATCTGAGCTTTCATTCTGACTTCCAGGGAGGGGGTTAAACAACACTGCTGAGCAATGAGAATCCCGTCCCTTTCCACATTCCTCATCATCATTCCCAGCACACACAGGATGAATAATCTCAGAACCAATCAGTAATCAATAAGAAGGAAAACTGTAAAACAAGTCACGAAAACTAATCTTGAAAATGAAGTCTAAAGTTTTTTTCTGAACCATACATAAACACAATCATCCATTAGCAAAGTAAATCTAAATAAAAAGTAGCAATAAAAGAATAAGTATGAAGAATAAATTGTTAAAAAAAACCTTCTGATACAGGACGAGAACATCTCAAAACTTCATCCATTTCCAATGTAGAGCAGAGCAACATGCTAATTCAAATGACCCCCCCTCTCGCCCCCCTTCTTCTTAGCAACCATTACAGATCGCAGTTTCCTAAGAGACAAACCTGGCTGATTCCTCATCTGTTGCTCATGTGAAACTATTCCCAACGTCCTGCACAAGTCAGGCGAATCGTAAGCTTTTTCACGACAGAATGCCACTTTTTGCGATTCGCTTCTGAGAACTTGCCATTTTTTTAATCAGAAGTTACGTATTTACATAATGTTAACGAATCATTCGTGCTCATCACATACACACACCATCAAATCGTTATGTACCTCGATCAGTTCGACAGCACATTACTCCGGAAAGCGATTAATGCACACTGATGCCTACCCCTTCAAAGTTTGCCTAAACATTTTTATTCCTAGTTATTAAACATTTCTCACGCCATACTTCCTTGTTCCTAGCGATGGTTTGTCCCAGATTATCCCGTCTTAAAAATAATAAATTGTTTAACGCCGCGGATCAAATGACCTCCATCCCATTAAGCAGGCACCCCTTCACCGCCACTGGCCATCCCATACCCAAACCCTGTAAGCGCTGGGCGTTTTTCTTTCTCTTTTTACCCCACAGACAAGCAAGTAAAGCAACAGGCTCGACAAGGTCAAAGCAGAGAGGACGCGCATGGCCCCCTCCGCGGCAGCGCTGATCAAAGTGCGCTCGCCTGCAGATATGGATGCTCCGCGGCGCACAAGGAATAAACTTTGTACCTTTTCAACAAACCGCATCCCTGTTGAACGAAAAACAGAATCGTGGAAACGGGTCGATCCAGCGATCGGAACACCCGTATGAGGGGTTCGCTGCTGCTCTTTCTTCTTCGTTTACTTTACTTTTCTTTTTCTTTCTTGTTTCCTATTGCTCCCTTGGTGGATTTTTAGCATTGGCAGGAGCTCCAGGTAGTTAAAAATAAATATGCATCAGAAGGAAGACGGAGGCAAATTCCTGCGCTCCGTCGCTTCATGGGAGAGCATCAGGTCCGGGCAAAAAAGTAGGAAGCAACAAGAAAGAAGAGGTGGTGGTGATGTGTATGAGGGGGTGGGGGGAAGAGGAGAGAAGGGGAGGGGGGGCAACCCAAACTCAACATCCCCCCATAGCACCTTCAACTTTTTCCAAGTTTCGCGACTCACAAAAGTGACCTCGTGTGAAGACGTTTGTCCTGGAGATTAACTACTTCATTAAAGAAACACACACAAAAAAGGCATCCAAGAAGATAAAAAAAAATACACGAAAGGAAGAAAGTCGCCCCCCTCCGTTTCTTTCTCTCCCCTCCCCTCATCTCCTCTCCCCGAGAGTACTTACGTTTGACTTTATTAGGGTTGGGCTGTTTGCGCCGAGACATGATGATGATGGTAAATGGTGATGGACTTAAGAGAAGAAGAAAAAAAACTACAAAGTTGTTCCGGAGAGGAATCAAAATGGCGTTTCTGAGGATGTGCAAAGTTCACCAACTTTAAACAAAATTCCCTTTCCCCACTTTTCTCTCCTGGAAAGAAATAGGAGATGTAAAGAAAAAATATAAATCTATATTTCAAGAGTCGAGAGACTTCAAAAAAGTCTCCCTTATGTCTCCCTCCCTCCTCCTCCTCCTCCTCCTCTCTGTCTCGGTCGGTCTCTCAGCGCTGCTCTCTCTCTTCTCCCTAAACCTGATAAGTAGACACATCACGTGTTGCTCCTGCTGGTCTCCTGGGGGACGTGTTACTGAGGCTGCCACTGCTGCAGCCAGTTACAAGCATCTTCTCTACGGGAGGGGTCTCCATCGAGCAGCAGAAGACGACAGCGAGCGAACGAAGGAAGAAAACTTTTTTTGTTGTTTTCGTTTTCTTCTTCTCGAAGTGCCTGCCTGGTACCATCCCTCCCACTTTGGGGCAGAGCCGGGGCGCTAGGCAGCATCACTTCGCAGCGACGCGTCCTCGCGCTCCTAAACACGCGCTTCTCGCGGCGCTGCATCCACCTTCGCTTACGACATGACATCCTGCCCGTCTTCATTCTTTTCCTCCAAGTGAACCCAGCGAGCAGTCACTGCTGCCACGTTTACTCCCGGCTCCGTGCGCTGTTGCCTATCGTCGGTCTTCTGGTCTGAGTACCACGTCAAGTTTTCAACTACCCTACAAGAAGACGCCGTTCTGGATCGGAACTCGCGTGTCAAGATCACTGTTGCGGGAACGGGGAAAATGAAACCTGCCATATGGATACACGGAAAAAAGCACAAAAGTATGATAGTTACCAACGTTTTCTGTGAATGCATTTTTGCATAGAGTATTCGTTGAGCAGTACACAGTATCCCAATACTAAGTACCCATGAAAAGTTATGTGAAAGGTAAATCTATTTACATAGCAGTGGAGATCTGCTTGCTGTCATATTATGTAACCTTTAAAATGCCCATCACAAGCAGATGTTTAAATATATGGGTGTGTACTATTTAAAATTCTTTAATAACAAATGCTCATCCATTAATGAATTCACTGCAGTGGGCTGGCGCCCTGCCTGGGGTTTGTTTCCTGCCTTGCGCCCTGTGTTGGCTGGGATTGGCTCCAGCAGACACCCATGACCCTGTAGTTAGGATATAGCGGGTTGGATAATGGATTGTGGATGGATTAATGAATTCACCTGGTCCACCTCATGGATTGGTGGCAAGGAGGGAAAACCTGGATGGGACATTACATAACTGCAGAGCCCACTTTGGTACTTAAAGTCACAAATTAATCTAATATGCCTTTTTTGGGATGTGGGTGGAAAGCAAGAGGCCTCTGAGGAAATAAACATTCAGACATGTGGAAAACATGCAGTCTTAGCACTTGGACAAGGTCTGGATTCAGACACATTCTCCTGGAGATGGGATGTGACTGATGCAGTAACTACAGGTTTTATCATTCCCACTTCACCGATTGCCATTCCCAGTCACTGAGTTTGTGGAGTATGCATGTTCTCCCAATGTCTTTGTGGGTTTTCAAATTGTATTCCATTATTTCCTCATATGCGAAAGACATTCATTTTAGGTTGATTGGTAAAACCAAACTGGGACAGTGTAGGAGTATGTATGAGTGTACCCAACAGTGCACTGCTCCTAAAGTGGTATCCTTCATACTGCAACGCTATGTTGAAAAAAGTCCATCCATCAATCCATTTTAAAAACTTACTTAAACCACTTCAGATGTAGGTGGATGTAGCTATATTGATCATAGTTGAAGTTAATTAATGGAGAGATATTGTTGGTTTCCGTTTCCATTAATCAGTTTCTATTTTTTTTTCTGTGTGTTTTAACAATCTGTACCTTTGTGTGTACTAATTCTGTATTTAGTAATTAGAGTAATCTGTACTTGCATTTTACCAGAGAATTTGTTCACAGCACTCTGTGTCTACACTCAGTGAAGTGTGCTATACAAAAGTAAGTTGTATTGTATTGCATTGTCTTCGTCCGTTTGTCTGTCCAGGATTTTAAATCACCTGTAGCTTGCTAACCGTTTGACCTATTGACCTGAAATATGGAACACATATACTACGTGACGTCTACTATGCACTTTCGGGGTGATGACCTCCAGGGTTATTCCTGGTTTTTATTTTAATTTTATTTTTTTGTAGAATCAACTCTCAGCAGCAGGGAGGCCGTGCAGCGCATGCGTATGGGCGCCGTTCTCATCCCTACCACCTTTGCTGTCACTTCCCCTACCTCTTCATATCTTAAATCATTCTTCAGGCAGATTGAAGACTTAAGTGCCAGCTTAAGTGAAAAATTAAGAAAAACATGCTAAGTAATTGCAACATAAACACTGACTTAATCAGTTTTAACGTGAAAAGATGCAGATGAAAGAAGAGAATAAGCAGGCCGCTAGGGTGGAGAAAAGAAAAGCTGCTCAGGAAGCAGCAAGCGCATCAGCCTGTGAGCAAACGAATGCTAAATGTACAGAGAAAGAGTATGAAAACTATGCTGAATGCTCAAGTCAGGTGTATTCACTGCACATTACAGTATTGTGCAGTACGCTGTTACTGGTATTGTATACAAAATGTAATTAAAGATTTGATACTTTATTCTAATCTGATTCGACATGCAATGCACCTTCTGATGGCACATGCAATTAATGGTGCTTTATAAAATACACAATTATGTTTATACAGTATACAGTACATATGTGTGTTCATGTATATATGTCCATGCCTCTCTTTGCAACTTAAGAGGTTTTCATTGTGAGTTTGGAGATTTTTTTTTATTTTTTCTGTCCGCCCTGGCCACCTCACCTTAATATTGGACCCACATTCAGTGACTTAAAAACCAGGTCTATATGTAAGGACTCTATTTCTCTATTAATTATAGATTGTGTGCATTATCTAGTTTTTGTATGCAGTTATACATTACTGTTCCGATCTAATTTTAATTTGTTTTTCTTTGCATGTTATTACTGTAGTTATTTGACTTCTTTGACATCTTTTAAAGCACTTTGAGCTACTATACATCCTTTGTATGAAAATTTGGTATAGAAATAAATATTGTTGTTGTTGGGGGCTCTTTGACCAACCTTTCTGTTTTATTCAAGGCTAGGCTTAGCAAACAGCTCTCCCCCAGTATGATAGTTGCAACTAACAGTTTAAAACTGTAGATGTTCAAGGATCAAAGCTAACAGCTTGTCCCTAAATGGTGAAAGAAAGACATTGGACTTGTATTAAATTATTACTACATGTGTATATGTGTTATGAAGAGTAAAAGTGCAGTTCTTTAGACAGGGAACTTAACATACATTCAAAGAAATGCAGAGACCATAGCATTTTAATTGCATTTTAATAAAATATCCATTAGGTAAGTTATTATTTATCACATACTTGTTTTTGTCATTTTAAATGATTTTCCCCAATACTTAACACACCTGTTTTGTGAATTCCCCTGCATTATAATATTTGAACAGGTCCTTGCAATGGTGATTATTGTTGACTAAAATTTTTTTATTGTAAACTACAACTTAAAAATTTGCCACATTTTATGAAAAAATGGTGATATTAATCCATTTGTTATTAATCTATTATATGGTCAGAAGGATTTGTTTTCTTTATGTAAAATGTGTTGTTTAATTCAGTTTATTAATACAGTTAATATTCTTTATCAGCAATATATCTGATTACGTGCAAAGATATGCAGTGTTAAAATAGAAATTACATTTATTTCATGAACAGCTTTTATTTACTGTTAATTTATTTATTGTGATATGAGTTGCTTTAGGATCCCTCAGTTTTTATTACCCTTATCTATATTCTCTTATAATAATTGCTTCTTGAGGGGGTAACTTAGCAAGTTATGTACAGTATTTGTTCTTTTGCAGTGGCACTGTTAAATGCTAAAACCTTTGAGATTCTGCCAGATGACACTGAACCCTATTCTGGTAAACCACCAGTCCATCACTTCTTTTTCAATGGACGTGTTAGTATTTTCTCTTTGTATTGCATATATATGTATTGTTGTTGCTTAAAATATTTCAATTCAATTAATTTATTCCAAATCAATTTGTAAAAGCATAACATAAAAAGCAATGCAATTGTAAAAAAATAAATATATATATATATATATATATGCCATAAGTGAGAAATTAGTTTGCCTGGCATCCCTCTTAGATGAGCTTCCTCGCTCATTGCTGCAGGATGCAAACTTGGGCTGCTGGATTCAGAGTGCATAGAGCAATCATTTTAGCCAGTTCAGCTAAAGGAGAATCCCCCATTTCCAGTAACATATATATATATATATATATATATATATATATATATATATATAGTTACAAAGAGGGGTGATTCCACATTCTTACTTGCCTTGGTCAGTTGCATTCTGAGAAGAATCATTCCTTAGCAGTTGACAACAGTTTCACTGGAACAGAAAACATCTTAAAAGGTCCATTATGTATGATGATACATCTCATGGTACACAAAGTGCCACCACAGAGACTGAGAAAAGAAAGAAAATGGAAAAGGCTTAGTAATAGTTAAATAAAAAACAATTGCTTCAGTTAATTAGAAAGCAAATGAGTGAGTGATACTAAACAACTTGTAGCAATTCTAAAAAGTATATGCTGTGCTAAAATAATAAGCATTTTGCTTTGTTTTTAAAGGCTGAGACCAATAGGGCATCTTTAATATTGGTAGGCAGATTATTTAAGAATTTGGGTGCCATACAGCTAATGTCTAAGGAAGGTAAAGAAAGTAAAGAAAGAAATAAAATAGAAAGAAAAGTGTCAACGGATGTAGCACAAATATATGTTTAAGGTATTGGGGGAGAAAGTACTATTTGTATATTTAAGTATCTGTTCAGAGTACTACAAAGAACTTGTACTATAAAAAATGATTTTCATGCCAAATTCAAACTACATTATGTTGGAAAGTGGATTTGTTTTCATTTATCTGAAGCAATCAACATTCTTAAAGTCAAACATGCTTCAATAAAAATATGGGCATTTTGATGAAAAAGAATAAAACCAAAAAGAAGAAAACAAAGGGACCTTTTTCATCAAACTATGGCATGTTGTTTAGGTTTCTTCAGCATCATTTTGCATTTATGATTTCTACAAGTCAGATTCACTGATGATTAATTTTTTCACCTGCTATATGCAATTTAGGGTCATTTTAAATTGCTGTTTTTGCTATTTTTTCATTTTACCAAAACTCACTATTCTTAAACCCCACAAAGCTCAATTTTGTGGAAAATCACACTTTTTTTTACATCTTTGTGAACAAACTTCTGTGATAATGTCCAGTTCATATATAGTCAAAAACTATACTGTCACTTTAAGTTCTAATTGTATGTGAGAGACTATAAAACACCTTCCTTTTTTAGAAGTTATTTGGTGGATCTGCCAGTCTGTCTGGCAAAAATAAAACTACTTATTGGATGAAATATGTACCTGTGGGTCATATGCTGTCTCATTCATCAGCTTAACACAGGCACTCTGTATGTCCTCACAAACACCATATAATTAGATTTTAGTTACACATAATATGTTTTCCATGAAACATTTATTTTCAGAAATGAGTAAAGAAAAGCAACAATAAGTATTGCCAACATTATGAAGTTTATCTTTTACCTTTGCTCAGTTTTTATTTATTGAGTCTATTCAATAGACTGGCAATAAATACATCACATATTTAAATAGTTTAGTAATATTAAACTCAATAGAGTTCCCATAGAACACAATGGATGTCACACATTTATGGTACAATTGGTTACATTTCTTTTGGTTTTCCAATTGGAGTACAGTGACTTGCTCATGGTCACACAATGTCAGGAGTGGGATTTGACTCCATTACCTTGGGGTTAGAAGTTCAGAGCTTTAATCACAGCACCACTCTGCCTGCATTCCTCTTTATAAAGATAGAATTAGAGATGTGCTTACAAATTTGTATTTTGTGTGTTTTCTTTGTTAATAGAAAAAATAGAAAGCTATGTTTTCTAAAAGAATTATAAACAAAAACAGCACACTAGTATTTTACTTTCATCTTAAGAACTGAACATTGACACAGGATTTACTGCTGCTGATGCTCTACAACCTCAGCAGACAGGGTCTTAGTCCCAACTTGGATATGGTCTGTATAAAATGTGCACATTCTTCATGTGTCTAAATGATTTTTTTTTCTCTAGGTCTTTTAGTTTTCCTCCCTTCTTTTAAACATATGTGTGTTTAATTGATTGGGTTAATTGATTGTTTGGGTTTGTGTGTTCTTGGCCCATGTGAGGATAGTAGAACAATTTTGACAAGAATAAGCCATTTAGCCCAAAGAAGCTTGTCAAACCTGTTTGCCTAATTTTACCAAAATGACATTGATTTGAGTTTTGAAAGTCCCTAAAGAACCGTTCTCTACTATACTACTTGGTAATGTATCCAGCATGTCTATGGTTCTTGTCTTGTACCCAACGGTGCTGGAGTAGTTGCTTGCTCTCTGCAAGCATCAAGCAAATTAAGGAGATTCAGAAAATGTTTAAATACAATTTCATATTTACAGAACAGATTCTTCTTTTCTGAAACTTTGTAATAGAATTATAGAATATTTAAAAATGAATCTAAACAAAATTAACTAAAAATAATACAGTTTTGTTTAACTTTATTCATATGAGGCTTAGTTGTGGACCAGAGTCCATAAAGGTTCTGGTTCAATTGTAACATTTTTTTGTCTAAGGTGTGTTAGGCAACACCTATGAACATTCATTATTAAAGTCTTAAAGCTGAGTAGAGAAAATATTGAAAGTCAAAGACAAAAAAGGCTATGTGATACACTGAAATGCCATTTTGGGTTGGTTCCTGTCTTTAACTTCATGATGTCTTTACATGTTCTGCCTTTCCAAGACCTTGAATTGAATTAAGCAGTTTGAGAATGTTACATATACTATGTATATAAGCAACCAAAAGGCAGTAGGGTAGCACATCGTCTGGCACTGCTGTCCCACGGCTTCAGCAGAGCTAGTCATTTTTTGTATGGAATATACATTATTTTTTATTTGCCAGACAAATTTATCCAAGACAACGTAAAATATTTGAGATACAATTGGTTGCACTTCTTTTGTTTTTCCAGTTGGAGCCCAGGCAGGTGAAGTGATTTGCTCATGGTCACAGTGTCAGTAGCAAGATCTGAACCCACAAAGTCCAAAGCCTATATATGACCTCCGTATTGTTTTTTTTTTTTTTTCTTCACTTTGCCGCCAACATCCCTTATTAATGAGCAGGTTAAGAGGGATCAGGAAAACTAAACTGACTAAAAGTGAGTGTGAGTATGACTGCAGTGGTCTGACACCATTCAAAGATAGCTTCTGCTGCTAGGAAAAGTTCCTACTCTCCACTAACCCAAGCAGGTCACAAAATAGGCAGCTGCATTAGTGATCAAAATGAACAAATTAAAAAGATTACTCTTGTTCATAAGCATTGGTCAAGGCAACAAAACAATGTTGAAATCTGGGATGAAGTTTCTGTCAAATCAATTAGCTAGGGCTTTTGTTGCAGAAAAGTCTCAATTTTTTTGTTACTCTGGACCTGTAAAGCACCTTAAGATGATATTCAGTATTAACATTTTTGTAAGAGCATCCTGCCATCCACATTCTAAGTCGCTTTTCCAGTCAGGATTACAGAAAGTGGGGCTGGGTCTGTTTAGTGGAGGGAAAACCAGTTCTAGATAGTGCACCTAGTCTACCACAAGAAGCACTCAAACACTAGAACAAAAAGAACACATGACATGTTGAAGGTATATGTGTGTGGGGGTTAGGCGTACAGTACCAGAGGACCCCCCCAAATAGACACTGGAAAAATATACAAATTCCACACTTGGGCCTGGTTTTGAATTTGTATCTGTTAGGCACTAACAACTATGTCACCATGCAGACCATGGAACTCCATGTTTAGGCAAATCAAATTAATTAACTCCAATTTTTATTTTGCAAAACGCTGTAAATGAAACCTGATTTCCAAGATATGATACTGTCATCTTAAGTAAATTAATTATCGGCAAGTTTACTGTTACACATTCATCCATTACAGGACGGGGCGCCAGATCCATCGCAGGGCACAATGGCACATACACTAAAGTGTACTTCAGCAATCCAGGATGTCGTTTAAAACTTCAGCTTAAATTTTTGGCAGCTTTGAGGTCGATCTACATACATTTCAGTTATTACTTCAATACGTCAAATCGTTTAAAAAAATCCATCATGATAACTGTCATTTATTTATGCAGAGTGAAAAGAAATACAGCAGGCTCCGACGATAAAGGCGCTTTGAAATACGTGTGCATTTTAGTGTGGCGTTATTTGTTAATAGTCTCTCAGACATCCAAGCCTAACTTCGTTGCTAGGAGAACGAATGTCCCTGGCCCGTAACGATCGCCCGAGACTACCACCCATGATCCCATAGCAACCAGGAAGAGGAAGACCGAGCAGACGGCATCAGCAGCATGCCGCGATGAATGTGTTTTTTGGTCTCGGCGACAGGGGGCAGATTGTTTCGACTTTCGCCTGCGCAGTTTCCCACTTCCCAGATGACCAAACTTGGACATATTTTTAAATCGCCTTCAAGAAAACGAAGAACGAGGCTTACCCACCCGAGATCTAACAGGCACCCCCTCGCGCCCCACCTTTCTCTATTTTTTTCAGTTGCTTTCTTTCGATTCGCTCGGGGACATAGCAAATTGCTTGCTGAGCGCGATCGCATCTCTTAACTTTGTGGCTCTGCCGTTTCAACTCCTCCCTCCCCTCCCCCGACCTGTGAAAGTCATATGAGACTAGCACCTGTTTGTACTGTCCTGTCGGTCGCTGATAAATTGGGGTGTAACCAAATGCGCTTCTTCGTCTGTGCAGCCTGGACGTCTTTTTGTGTTAAATTATCGTGCCCATCCCGTATCACCCCCAAATCCAACCCTTTGATTTCGCAAGAGAAGTGAATTAGCAGTTCGTTTTCACAGACAAAAGTACTGTCAACCACCACTCTAAGGACTTTCTTGTATCGTGTTACCAAAGCATTCCAGCAAAGTCAGATTTAGATTATTTGTTTGCCTTTTCCATATCACCTTTTATCTTGATCAATAAATTTTTACAACCGTTTAAGAAACCGATCTTTATTTAAAATTATTTTCTTCATAGTAACTTGACTCAAATTGTGTTTGATTCCCTAAACATGATCAAGCAGTTTTGGTAAACGGATTGATGAAATGTTGACGATCATTACCTAATTTCTGTTTCTTTAATAACACAACGTAATACAGTTTAAGACATAGAGTATGAACGTCAGAAGATGCATGTTGCGTATCTGACCGTCTGTTAATGCATTTAGCAAAAGTTCGACTTTTAAATGCGCACGTGTATAAACAAACTGTAACATAAGACTCTGTGTGAGCAGAGCCCATGCACAGAAAGGGCAAAAAGTAAAAACAAAATAGGAAAAGCATCCCCCCACTCCCCGATTTTCTGCATTCGCTGTTTTCCTTCTTCCATAGTTAATGACCTGTTGAGCGTTCATTCGCACAAGCAGGGTACCAAAGTAAAGAGGCGCATGCGCAATTTGATATGTTGGCATGGGAGGGGCCGTCAACTTTGAGAAAGAAAGAGAAACGAGAAACAGCTGCTGGGGGTGTGTGTTGATGACGCCTAACTCCCCCCCATCTGAAATGTTACTTATCCAGCCTGACACAGTTGTATTTGTTTAGAGATCCGTTTATCTCCGTGCATTGCATGTTTGTTTATGACACTGAAAAACTGCAGGCTAAATAGGACTTGCAGCGGTCGCCAAGCCGGGGGAGCTCGCCTAGATAAGAAGAGAGAGAGAGAGGGAGTGGTAACCGGTTTCCCATAGCAACGGATGATTTGTAGGTAACTTGCTTGAGGGCATTTGGAGCTACTTTGCAAGTTGGGTAGGCAGGGCGGTCGGCAAAGTTTCAGGAGAAGAAACGACCCGCGAGCCCAGGGATGGGTTAGGGTTAAACCATTTGCTTTTCGTTATGTAGTAAAAGTTTGATCGCCAGTCTTCACTGACAGAAGTCAGTTTTGCTTTAGCGTCTTATTTTTAACTCCTTTTACTTCGTGTGCAATCGTGAGCGCACGCGCCGTGTTGTGTGCGCGGCTCGCATTCCACAGCGCTAGGCTACAAGAAAATGTGCATCCTCTGCAAGGAGTGCCGCAGGAAAACAGCAACGGCAGCTTTAATCGGATGCAGGCTGACCAGAATAACTGACGCCGGGATATTTCAAGAATCCTAGTCGTCTGAATTTATTTTCCTGGTTTACATCACGGTATTTCGCCCCTCTAACTCCCCCCACCCCTGATTGGTATGTTCCTAACTTTTAAGCTCCCTTATAAATTACGGAAACCGACTCTCATAGGCTTCGAAACACCTTCATCCGAAGGTAAAAAAAAATTCTCTTGGGAATGCGATTCTTGAACTGAAGCGGGGAGTGTGCGTTTTTTCAAGTGAACACCGGGCTCACCTTTGCACGTACTACTTTTGTGGCGCATGTAGCTTTGATGGCTGTTTCACACCTTAACTCGTGTTCAAAGTTCACAGCATCTGTCGTCGCCCTTGTATTGTGTTTGTTTTACGCATTGCCGTTGACTTGATCAATTGCTCGAGCTTTAGCAACCCCCGCCCATTTTTAATAATCATGTTCAAATGTGCAAGTTTTCCCATGCATATTACATATATCGCTTTTGTTGATGATCAATAACACAAAAATCAAGGCAACAAATGCTATCTGCGTGAATGTGTTGAGAGAGAGAGAGACCGAGTGAATAGCAGTACTCCTGAAAAAGAAATGCAATGAAAAATGGAATACCTTTCTGGTTCTGGATTTAGTTCCTTTATTATTAGCTTGAGAACACATACTGTTAGAATCAGCCATTTCCTGTATCTGTCAAGTCTTGAACCCCTGGTGTATTTGAAAGGGCTTAAACATTTTTACTTTTGTGAGTATTAACATTTGAAGTTTTTGGGTTAGAGTTGTATAGTAAAACAGGTTTTGTGTGTGTGTTTAAATGTAATTGTGATTTAGTTTTAGTGGTGTCCACTGTGGCTCAACCCACAGCTTGGACTGAGTCCTGACATTTAAGTTGCCACAGTCCACAGCAGATGTGTTAAGTGTCATTGACATGTGTAATGCTGCAATTGCATTGTATTTGAGCTGCACATTAAATACTCATTCTTTCTATATTTAAATTAAGGATTTGCAGCAAAGGCCTTCCCTTTGTTACCTCCTTTTTACAAGAAACGTTAAACCTGTAGCACTATAATGGCTCAACCTCTACCTCTGGCACTATTCCCAACAGTCCAATTATAGACAAGCCACACAAGTGACCTAACTGGCCTAGTTAAAGACTAACTCCTAAAGTCTGAGCAGCAATAATCACTGTTATCAGGTCAGGTTGAGGAGCATGCACTGGTACAGCACACTGCCACAACCACAACACAACCAAACACTACAGGGTCTTGGTTGGCAAACCTCCAGGTAGACAAGTGGTTCAGTCCCACTTTCCAGCCAGGGCATCCCCTTGGCTTGGTCCAGCCACTTGGGTCCTCAATAACGAGGATCCTGTGAGCCAGATCACCCTCGGGGAATCGTGCCACATGGTCATAAGTGCCATAACTGACGCTCCCCCACAATGCAGGTAATGTGCCTCATTTGGGCTCCATGAGCAACTGCTCATTCGACACAAAGTCAAACCAGCGGTACCCAAGGATTCTCTGAAGAGACACAGTACCAAAGGTATCCAGTCTTCGTCTCAGGGCCCTGGACAGCGTCCATTTCTCACAACCATATAGCAAGACAGGAAGCACCAGGACTCTAAAGACTTGGACCTTCATCCTTTTGCATAGATATCAGGAATGCCACACACCCTTTTCCAGTGACCTCATGGCCCCTCATATTCTCCCAATCCATCTACTGACTTCATGGGAAGAGTCACCAGAGACATGAATATAACTGCCTAGGTTAGTAAACCTCTCGAGAAGGTCGACACTCTCTCCGCAGACAGATACACTACTGATGGCTGTGCCTAAGAGGTCATTAAAGGCCTGGATCTTGGTTTTTATCCATGACACTCACAAACCCAGACACTCTGACTCCTCACTGAGTCTCTCGAGTGCCCAATCAAAGCCTCCATTGTTTCCGCGACGATCACAGCACCATTGACAAAGTCAAGATCAGTGAATCTTTCTTTGCCAATAGATGCCCCCAGCCACTGGACCCCATGACCTTGCCCAATAGCCAGTCCATGCAAGCACTGAATAGAGTAGGAGCAAGAACACACCCCTGACGAACCTCAGAATCAACTGGGAAAAATGCAAAGGTTCTGCCTCCAGCCTGCGCTGCACTCACAGTACCAGTGTACAGGCCGGCCATGATATCCAGAAACTTTAAGGGGATCCTGTGAAGTCTCAGGGTGTCCAACAGGACAGATCAATCAACAGAGTGGAACACTTTACAAAAATCAATAAAGGCTGCAAAGAAACTCTGCCAATATTTGTGTTTGTACTCAATGAGAACCCTCAGTGCCAGAATGTGGTTGACAGTAGACTTCTTAGGCGTAAAACCAGACTACTACGGTCACTGGTAGGTGAGCAAATGATCTCGGATCCTGTTGAGGATGAACCTAGTAAGGACCTTACCAGGCACTGAGAGCAGTGTTATCCCCCTGTAGTTGCCCCATTCCAGGCAGTCGCCCTTCCCTTTCCAGATAGGGACAACAAGTCGTGTTTTACAGTCTCCCAAATGGAAGCAAAGATTGCTTGCAATGGCAGGAGGACAGCCCTACCACCAACCTGGAGAAGTTCACCCCAGATACCACGGGTCCCTGCAGCCTTCCCTCCCCTCAGCTGGTTCACCACCTATGCTATATATACTGTATATATATATATATATACCTGTATATAAATTGCTCAAAAAATAAAGGAACACTTTTTGAAAACACATCAGATCTCAATGGGGGAAAAATCATGCTGGATATCAATACTGATATGGACTGGGTAATGGGTTAGGAATGAAAGGATGCCACATCATTTGATGGAAATCAGAATGATCAACCTACAGAGGGCTGAATTCAAAGACACCCTGCAAATCAAAGTGAAAAAATGATGCAGTAGGCTAGTCTATTTTGCCGAAATTTCATTGCAGCAACTCAAAAATCATACTCGGTAGTTTGTATGGCCCCCCATGTGCTTGTATGCATGCCTGACAATATCGGGGCATGCTCCTAATGAGACGATGGATGGTATCCTGCAGGATCACCTCCCAGATCTCGACCAGAACATCATATATAATAGAGAGAGAGAAATGTTTAATTGTTTTTATAGATACAATATTCTGACAAATACAGTGCTTAAAAGAAGTTCTGCACCTTGGGAGTTTTCACATTATATTATTATATAAAATTGAATGATAATGGACATAAATTGGCTTTTTTGATATTGATAAGCAGAAAAAGACTCTTTAATGTCAAAGTGAATACATATCTCTACAAAGAGGTCTAAATTATTTACAAAAATAAAGTGCACAATAGTTGCTTGTATTAGTGTTTTCCCTGTTTAAATCAACATTTAGCAGATGCACCTGTGGTAGCAGTTTTAGGCTTGATTCTGTGCGCAAGGGTCTCTCTATCAGCTTTTCACATCTGAATATTGCAGTTTTTTTCCCCATTTTTCTTTGCCAACTCAAGTTCTAACAGGCTGCATGGGCATCAAGAGTGAAATGCCTTTTTCAAATCCAGCCACAAATTCCCAATTGGATTCTAATCTGGATTATGACTCCAATACTCCTGTCCATTAACATTGTTGTCTTTAAGCCATTCCTGCTTTGTCTTTATGCTTGGTTTTGTTGTCTTGCTGGAAAACAAATCTCCCAAGTTGATGATTTTCCTCCAGGATTTTTCTGTATTTTGCACATATGGAATGTATTGATAAAAGGGATGAGACAGAGTATAGGAGTCAGGTGGAGAACTTTGTTTCTTGGTGCAAAGAGAATTGTCTACATCTTAACAACAAGGAACTGGTTATTGACTTTCTCCACACCAAAGAGCCTTTATGTCTGGTCCCTGTTCAAGGAGTGGATGCAGACGTAGTCTACTGCTACATGTTCTTAGGATCCATATTAATGACAGGTTGTGCTGGTCTCATGACACAGATTAACTACACTACTAAAAATATATGGGGACATTGAAATCTTTATTGATGTGTATGGTACCTATGTGCCTGTATGCATTCCAGACAGCCTCTGGGCATGCTGCTGATGAGACTACAGATGCTGTCATGGAGGATATCCTCTCAGGTCTGGATCAAGGCATCAATGGACAGTCTGTGGTGCTACGTAGTAGTGTCAGATGCACCAATACATAGCATCCCAGAGGTTCTTAATTGGTTTCAGATCAGGGGATTGTGTAGGCCAGTCAATGGCATCAGTGCTTCATCAACCAAGAACTGCCTACCCACTCAGGCACCTGCAGCAGGAAGACCCCAGGGTCCACTTAGAGTAATATTACCTACCACATTGAGGTCTGTGTGGCCTTTCAATGATATGCCTCCACAGACCTTCACTGCCCACTGCCAAACCGGTCATGCTGGATGATGTTACAGGCTGCATAAAGTTGATCATGGCGTCTCCAGATTCTTTCACATCTGTCACACGTGATTAGTGTGAACCTACGTTCATCTGCGAAGAGAACAGAGCACCAATGACAGATCTACCAATTGTGGTATTTTCAGGCAAATGCCAATGGAGCTGCATGGTTGATGGTCTGTGAGCACAGGTCTCATTAGAAGATGTCAGGACCTCATGACACCTTCTTGGAGTCTGTTTCTGATAGTTTGGTCAGAAATACAGTATGCACACCAGTAGCCAGGTGGAGGTCATTTTGTAGGGCTATGGCAGTGCTCCTCCCTTTTTTTCCTCACACAAATGAGCAGATACTGGTCATGCTGCTAGATTGATACCCTTCTGTGGTCTTGTCCAGCTCTCTTTGTGTAAGGCTCTGTCTCCTGGTATTTCGATCATGCTCTTGAGACTTTGCTGGAGGATGGCACATATGTATTTGCCATCTTGGAGGAGCTGGGCTACCTGTTAGGGATGCTCTGATCAGGTTTTTTAAGGCTGATACCAATCACAAATTTTCATGTTACTTGATTGGTTGATTCTGGTAACAATTCCATTTTTTTTCTTTATCTCTTTAAAAAAGTTTTTACACTAATCTCCTGTATAACCTGACAAACAGAAGTTAATGACCTATGTTAAAGTGTATTTTTATATTTAAACTATGGACCAGGTGTTAACTGTTAATTTTTTATTATCAAAATAAAATTCTGTAGACTTAACATTCAGTGACTATAAAATACTAAAATAAATGCAATTTCCGTAAAATACATAATAAAATATGCATAAAACACTTTTCTATAATACATAAGGTATAAAAGAAAAGAAAATTCTCATAATTACAAGCTGTCATTGTGTAATTTTTTCTGTAATGTACCTATCTGAAACAAGGCTTAATTAAAAAAAAAGTAGCTTTTACCATTTCTCTAACAACAAATAATATATATATATATATATATATATATATATATATATATATATATATATATATATTCTCACACAATCAATTAATTGATATGGGAAATGAAACACTGCTTGAATATAAATATACAGTACATGCAGTGACAGGTTCTAATCATTTTAAATAATTAATTGAAAACAACTTTTTGCTGTTAAAATATACATTTACTATATTTATACTGGTATTTTTTTCCTTCACTATATCAGCTAGAAATTCATAATTCATGAGGTGGCAATTTCCACAAATTTCTTAGTCACACTGGCTGTTTCTAACAGCATGTGTTCACTTTAGAACGAGAACTACAGGGCCATGTTACCACAAGCTGCTTTAAGTGAGTAAACGGGGCTTGCAGAGGAGCACGTGCTGTGCTGTTTAGCTTCTGGAGATGAATCAGTTAAGATCATTGCTGTATTGTCCACCGTATTAAACTTTTACACAGTTGTAAATATCATGTTTTAAGATTACCTTGTTTGAGAACTCGCTGTTTAAATAGCAATGAATAGCAACTAATATAATAAAATTGATTATTTTGTTTTTTATAGACCCCTTCTGTCCTCCATTGATTCTATTACAACCTTATCAAAGTTTAAAGTTGCAAAAGTTTCTAGTCCAATGCCTGTATATACGGTATTTCCTCACAGTTCTGGAGATTGTCACTTTACCTGTGAAAGACTCATGAAAGAACTTAAACAATGGCAGATACCAGTTGTTACTATTTCCATTTTTAGGACACTGAATCAGGAGAATGGATCACTCTATTAAGGGAAAGTCTAAAAAAATGAATGCTTTGAGATGCTTTCTTCTTATGCTGCCAGGGTTGGTTGTGTCTCTGTGACCCTTAAATAAGAAAAGCTGCTGGATTGGTGTTTTGGTGATTTTTAAATGGTTATAAAAGAAGCCTAGTTTCCCAAAGTGTCCTTAAAAAATATAATTTGTATTTTGAATTGTCTCATTTTATTCTTTTGCTGTTCAGTTGATCAAAGGTTGCAGAATGAAATGTGCACCTCTGGTAAGCCACATTCACCAAAATAGCATCTCAAACAATCAATGACACTTGTTAATATCGTACAGATGAGGTATTTTGGCTCAGTCCATTCTGAATTGCTGCCTTCTAGGCCCCAAAACATTTTCTTTTTTTTTCTTCAAACCTGTACTGGTTGTACAGATTGCCATATAGCAGAAAGCAATAATGTAATGGCATTGTACCTTGCAGAATTCTTACAACCATACTCACAATGCACCCTTTGACTTTCTCCTCAATTGAAATATCCATTCCTGGCCACCATATGTACTCTCACACAAAAGCTTTCACTCTAGACATGTAAGTCCTGTAGCAGTTTGCCCTGTAATGCTGAGATTTAATCACCTTATTCTCCCGGAAAACAAAGCCTTATTCTGTCGAGAGCTGCTGTCTGCATGTGGAATATGCCTGCCAACTAAAAGGTGTGATATCTAGTGCCTGCGACAGCACTGCATCTCTCTTTCTTTGCATCAAGTTGTCTTCTACCTGGAGTAATAATTCCTTTATGCTTCAAGGTAGAATAATATCTTATATTTTTGTTTCCTTAACTGTAAGTGATAAACTATATAATACTTCTTTATTTCCTCAGTGCTCTTCAGTATCTTATCTCTACCCTGGCAAAAGAGCAGCCCATCTCTGATGGGTAAGCACTGCTACTTATGGTTCAAGAACAGACAAGCAGTGGCTTGGGGTGGCATTTGGTGTAAAAGTTTCTCCATATAAAGTATGTAACTGTGAAATTCTTTTATATAAAATAAAGTATCTCTTTCTCTTTTAAGTGTCCAAACATCTCCTCATCTGAGTTTAGGTTTCCTAATCTGATGGCATTGGCTCTCATCATTCACAGAAACAATGGAAATTAAACCTGCCACATCAAAAGGTAAATCCTTGCAAGCTAAACAGTGGACATTGTGTTTTAAGATATCCTGGCAGTTTTTCTTGCTTTTGTTGAATGCCTTGCCCCCATCCTTAGTCCAGTTCCATTGATTTCTGTTGTTCAGCATTCAACAAGAAGTTGTGGAATTGTTGGACAGGTTATCAAAAAATAGCATAGATTGTGCAAGGAATCGATATAGCTATACTAAATATTTTCTTCCATTAGAGCAGCTGCTTTACTTTATGTAGGATGTATACCCTATGTAGCTATGGGTACACTAGTTTGCCGGAAGCTGCATTTTGACGTATTTACCGAAATCCATTGTTTTGGAATTTACATTGCTTTAAGAGTTTCCATTTAGTCTCCATTGTAATCATTTTGTCATTAAGAAACCATGTCACTTTATCCAGGTCCTGATGCCTGATTGACTGAAAGATAGATGTGGCACTAAAAATTGTTTTGTTAAGGGGTTTGTTGCAACATGCAATGGAAGCTTGTAAAAAAAAAAAAACCTCTAATAGCACTGTGGTAGAATAATTGTTTTGCTGAAGGTTCTCTGCATGTTGGTCAGGATGTTATTAGAAGATTTCAGATATTGCTCTTGATATCGTTCATAACATTGTTCTCTCTGCAACTGCTTCCACAGAGTCCACTGTAGCTCCCAGAAAACAGAGCTGGGTTGCTTTATTCTATCCTCATATCATTCTAATAGAAATGAACATCTGCTTGGTTTTGTTAATGTTATGCTTCAGATCAGGGGTCCCCAACTCCGGTCCTGGAGGGCACCAGTGGCTACAGGTCTTCATTCTAACCCTTTTCTTATTTAGTGACCTGTTTTTCCTGCTCATTAACTTCTTTTGAATTCATTTTATTTGACTTGCTCTTGAAGACACAGATGTTGTTTATTTTTCCTTAATTACTAGCCAAACAATAATGAGATACAAAATGAACCAAAATATGACCAGCAAAACATGACCAACATTGTCGATCATGCAATATCTGAAAATAAAGAAAGGTTAACGTCTCAGGAATACTGATCTGCTCAGGTCCTCAAAACATTTTAACAGTGCTCTTAGAAAAGAGAAAATCAGTAATTTCGGAAATGTATGTTATTGCACAATGAGAGCAGCAACGAGCTATGGAATTAACGAACAGGTTTAATTAATGACAAGACTCGGTGCCTAATTAAGCAACTTGGAGTGAAATTGGTTGGAATTTCAGGCCCTGAATTAGTTGATCTTCTGCTGGCTCACTCACTTTACATTTGATTTCTATTTGGGTGCCATTTAAGGAATGAACTGAAGCAATTCAGAGCAACAATGAAAAAATTCAGGGGAACAAACCTTAAAAAAGCAGGTCAACTAAAATTAATTCAAAAAAAGTTAATTAGCAGCAAAAACAGTGCACTAATTAAGAAAAGGGTCAGAGTGAAAACCTTCTGCCACTGGTGCCCTCCAGGACTGGAGTTGGGGACCCTTGCTTTAGATGGTTTAACGTGCACATAGTCATAGTGACTTCTGTATTCTTTTTCCTGTGAACCACATATACTCGTACATCTAATAATTGCAGAGTTGCCTGAAAACCTTTTCTACCCTATCAAGTGCATTTTGTGTAAATACCCATACTATTTTATAGACTTTGTTGCAACTGTGAGTGGTGGTGTCTACCTACTGCACTGAGTTCATGACTATTCTTAAGAATATTGAGCCATGCTGACTAAACAGCATCATGCACCTCATGCTGGTTTTTCAGCTACATATTCATGCTGTGAACATCTTGTTTTACCTCATTCCAAAGGTACTCTGGTGGACCCAGTGCAGACAACTAGAGTAAAATTAAATTACTGTGATTTTCATGAAGCAAATCTGAGATGAAGCTTGTTTTCTGACATAATGCATTATCCAATTTTAGAAGAGCAAACTTTAGCCATAAAGTGACATGCATGGTCTGCAACAATGAAGAGGTAAACAGTGGCATTCAAATGATACTCAATTGGTATTGAGTGGCCTCATTTGCACCAAGATAACACTTTTCATTTACCACCATTCTTTATCATAGGCACATGACAGAATGAATCATTTACTGTATTCATGCTGTTTACACCAAAATCTGATTCTACCATCTGCATACTGTATAAGCAAGTCACAGCAGAAATCAAAAGTTGTCAGATCTGACATTTTTCCAGTCTTCATTTGTCTGGCTGTTATGATTATGTACACAATGTAGCCTCATTTGCTTTTACTTAACTGGCAGGAGTGGAATCCAACTTGGTCATCTGCTGCTGTACAGCATCTGATTCGAGGTCCATGGTGGCATGCATTCAGGGATTTTTATCTCAAATAGCTGTTATGTGAGTATTTGTGACCATTCTGATCTTTCTTATTAACAGGGTGTTTTTTTACCACAGAAATGCAGCTCATTTTGTTTTGTTAATTATAATATTTTCTGCAAACTTTATAGTACTAGGGTGTTGTACCATGTTAGGCATTATGAATGTAGTGAGAAGTTAAGCAAAATGACACCTTTTATTGGCTAACTAGAAAGATTACAATATGCAAGGTTTTGAGGCAACTCAGGCCCCATCTCCAGGCAAGATGTACAAGAGGGGGCCTGAATTGCCTTGAAAGCTTGCATATTGTAATATTTTTATATTATAGTTATTATAGTTAGCCAATAAAAGGTGTTATTTTGCTTAACTTCTCACTGCAAACTCTATAAAGTGAGGTGTGTCAAAATTCCAGGAGTGCAGCTGCTTCCATGATGCTGGAGCTATCACATCTAGTACCAACAGTCATGCTGTGGTCAGAGCTGTTTAGATCACTCGTCTTGACCAGGCCCGTATGTTGTATATATTGACTTGAAGCTACATGATTGGCTATTTGGAGGAGCAGGTGATCTGCATTAATGAAACAGAATACATACTATGCATAAATTCATGTTTAATGTAGATTAAACAATTAAGTGGATTTGAGGATGTTGGTGTTGTCTGTTATTTAAACATAACATTGATTTCTTTTTTTTAGAATGAATACACTAAACTTGTCCAACAGGCCAACATTATCCATTAATGATACTCTTTTGGTATTCTTCATTTCTTCATAATCAGTTTTGTCCCTGGCATGTTTCATAGCCAAGATGTACTGTTTTTCAGTACAAAAACACTTTTCATTTTTAAAGCTGAAGCACTGCATCTTATGATTCCTTTCCCCACATTTCTTTAAAGGCTACATCCTTTTTTTTTTTTTGTTTCCCCCGGGATAAAAATGGTCGTTTCTTATCCTAGAGTCTATGCAGTGAGTGGGCACCCTGCTGGTAATGTATGTGCCATGCCTTGTGCTTGCCCTCTTGAGTTTTCTTTCTGCTGCTATTTCATTTGCTAACATATTCTTGCAATACTTTTTTTTTTTAAACTGCCTTTTGGTGACAGCAGCTTCCTGTGAATGAAATCACATTTCAGGCTACAAACCAGTTAGTCATGGATGGTATACAGTAGTTAGGGGAAGCACCTTAACCACATTCAGTAACAAACCGCTTTACAGTGTAAGAGGTTGTTCAGCAAGCAAATGGTTGACAGAGGCAAATGTGACATTAAAATTGGACAGTCCCACTGGAGAGATGTCTGAAAGATAAAGAGAGAAAGAGGTAGAAAGAAACCCAGAGTGGAAGAAAGTGTGCCTCTTTGAACACTAAGATATGCAGATAGGAGACACTAAACTCTAAAAGTGTGTTAAAAAACATAGGTAGGAGTCAGTGCTGCATTAGTTTGTTACTGCACTTAAGTACATTTTAAGAATAATTCTACTTTACTTCAACATAAACGTTTCTGTCTATTTTCACTTTTGCTTCTCTAAATTTTCCAATGCAAATGGCTACTTCTACTTCAGTATGTTTTGCTAGACCCATTCATTACTGCTGCATTAAACCAGAAAATAAATAGGCTATACAAATATGCATACTGCTTTGTTCCGTCAGTTATCTGAAGTACAGGCTTTTTACACTTTTCAAATAGTCACGGCTAGTGCTGACACCTAGGTATCTAGGCAGTTATTCCAAGAACACCTCACTGCAGATTGCAGAACAGGGAGGGGCTGGATATTTGGGGCAGGGCTAGATGTTGGTGACATACAGTTGCAGTCACATTCATACTCTGAGCTGATGCTGAATTAATACACTGTGTTTACTGCAGCTTCCAAACACTGGATATTTTTGGCTAGCAAAATACCTGCGCTTTGCAGCGGAGAAGTAGTGTGTTAAAGAAGTAATGAAAAAGAAAAGGAAACATTTTAATAATAACGTAACATGATTGACAATGTAATTGTTTTGTCATTGTCATGAGTGTTGCTGGCATATATATATATACACACACACACATAAACATATATATACATATACACACACATATATATATATATACTAGCAAAATACCCGCGCTTCACAGCGGCGAAGTACTGCCTTAAAATTTTTATTAAGAAGAAAATTTAACCTTTTTAAACTGAGGGAAAATATGCCAATAATTATTTGTTAAGGATCTCTTTGTATACCATGTTATCAGTTCGGCCCTCCGGTTGTAATATGACCAAGCTGTGTGCTGAGCTTACTCTTGAGCATGTAACTTACAGTTGGCCATGTGAACAGTAATCTTGTCTCAAATCTCACAGCTTGGATTGCTGCTGTCATAATCGGTTTGAGTTTCATGGTTTGTTTCAATTACGATAGTATTTGCAGGATTTGTTGTGTTGAAGTGACATTCGGCATCTGTCAAGCATTGTAAGCACACAACCGGTTTCATC
>JANRMT010062818.1:26367740-26380524 GCA_026402145.1 Polypterus bichir lapradei
ATATATATTAGGGGTGGGACTTGATTAAAAAAATTAATCTAATTAATTAGAGGCTTTGTAATTAATTAATCTTGATTAATCGCATGTAATCGCACAAGTAAATTTGCCCCAAAGCACAAATGTTTTTTTTTAATTTAAAAGGGTTTTAGTAGGCGACAGAATCAAATAATAGACATGGACATGAATATTGTAAACTCAAGCTCTTTTAATTTCTGAAAAAAAAATGCATTTAAACTGCATTTCAATTGAAAACAGAAACAAAAATATCATCCCTGGCTAAAATTGGGCAGACTTAAAAATAAAGTGGTATTCTAAGTACTTTAAGTACATGTTCAGAATGGTATTGTCTTTAAATAATAATAAGAAAAATTTCAACATAAAGTGCAGTTTTTCTTCTTAAAAAATAAGGCAGAAACATAAAAGGTAATTTGACCAGCTTCACCTTTGAACTCTGAGTAACCTTAGCCAAAATTATTTTGTACATTAGGCTAAAACAGTGTGATCATTGAACATTTTGTAATTAGATGTAATTAGAATTACTAACGGTCACAGACGTCCAATGACCCCCAGTAAGAGCCACAAAGTCCGCTTTCTGTAATGCATCTAATTTTGCTTGCTTTTCAGTGTCATAAAGCTGTTGAATTTTACTTGAAATAGTCTCTAGGCACGGCAGTTGGAAAGTTGGATCACCTGACGCTAACTGTAGCACATTTTCTAACCCCTTGTCTTCCACCACTGTTAGTGGTCTACAGTCCAAAGCAATCTATTTTGCGAAAGACTTTGTAAGTTTGACCGATGTGACTTACTAATTTTGGTCCTGAAGCCAGTCATTTCATCAGGTTTGGGCTGCCGACACCTTTTGTTGGTATTCGAACTCTTACTGCTAATGCTAACAGCATACACAGTTTCTGTGCTCGCTGTAACATGTTTTGCATTTAGATGGTACTGTAAGGTTGAAGTGCTTCGGTGGTATGCAAACTCCTTTTTGCACAGTTTGCACAAAACCACGCTTTTATCAAGGCTTCCGTCGGGTAGTCTTTTGAAATGAAATTTGCCTCCGATCAGTCCTAGCAACGTGCTTTCTTCAGACTCTTCCATTTTTGTAGCTCTGATGTGTGCATCAATGGGATCGATGTACCAGGAAATCATGCATTGACAAAAGTTCCCCTTTGCTTGGAATTGATTAAATGCGTTATTTTTTTTAACGCGTTATGGAGCACATGCATCGAAGCTTCTCAGCTGTGCTTGTGCTAAGAAAAGGAAACATTTTAAAAATAACGTAAAAACATGATTGTCAATGTAACCTTTTGTAGGGTCTGTCCCTGAGAATTATTAATTGTCATCGCGAAGCAGAGCCTTACTGGAAATTGGAGGCATTTGAATTGAAATGGGAGCTCAGAGGGTATAACGGGGATGCAAGGAATACAAACTCTCTCCCCTGAGCAACTGCCAGTAAAAATAGTTGCCTCAATTAGGTTCTTTTGCAGACACGAAACCTGAAGTCTCATGCCATTACAAAGTCTCGGTGGCTGTAAGGTTTTCAGTAATGTTATTGGTGTCCCAACCCTCAAAATTAGATTATGCTCAGTAGTGCCTGGAGGATTCAGAGTGTGGAGAAACCCTAGAGACAGTGTGTGTATTAACTTGTGGATTTTTCTGTGAGTATTTGGTGGCAGTGTCACAAAGTTGCTTCCGCAAGACCGCGTTAGCTGCGGGGCTCAGCTCAGAGCGAAATGAAGTGAATGAAATGAGGTGAATGGGAGGGGAGATGATGACATGACTCCCCCACCCGCCTTAACTGTCAATCCCACCACAAACACAGTCTATCGGAATGTGCATAAGATAGATAGATAGATACTTTATTAGCACAGTCCTTCACCAGCAATTTTAAGTTAGTTACAAAGTGATCAAAACTCTCATTTATACCCTGCGTCTTCTCATTAAACTTGTATCCCGCGAATATCGTATTAGTCGTGGGCATGACAAACGCCAGCGGCAGCCTGTCTATGAACTTCATTTAAACCTTAGGTTTACACCGTGCTTTGTTTCCGAAGTAGCTGCACTCATGAATATGCTTGTATGCGTCAATGTGCATGACAAACGGCAGTGGGAGCGTGTCTATAAATTTAATTTAAACTTACGGTTTACACCGTGCTTTGTTTCCACAGTAGCTGCACTTGTGAATATGCTTGTATGCGTCACTTGTTCGCTTCTTATTATTTCGCTGCCTTCTCAATTGTATAATGCATGTTTTCTTCAGCGCTCTTTGGAGCTCTTCCTTGTTTTCTACGTACTGCGTTCACAGTCAGTTCACGTGATTACGTGAGAGGCGTGATGACGCAACACGCAACTCCGCCTCCCACAGCCATCAAGCTGCAGTCTATTACAGTATATGGACAAAAAATAGGTTCCAGTTATGACCATTACGCGTAGAATTTTGAAATGAAACCTGCCCAACTTTTGTAAGTAAGCTGTAAGGAATGAGCCTACCAAATTTCAGCCTTCTACCTACACGGGAAGTTGGAGAAAAAGTGATGAGTGAGTGAGTCAGTCAGTCAGTGAGGGCTTTGCCTTTTATTAGTATAGATGTGCAATCCCAATTTGTATTACTTCCACAGCTGAAGCCGCTGAGTTCAGAATCTGACTTTTTGGCAGCCTTCTGAACTGGGCAAGCTGATTTGCAGGATGCAGCGAAATGTATTTGTGTATTCATTAACTTGTCTTATGTGTTACTCACATCTTCTAACATTATCCTGGTTTTCATGGCTCCAAAACAAATTGTGAACAAGTTGGAAAACCCCCAAAGAACACCAAGATGTTATTACTGTAATGTGAATTTGAAACTAAGGTATGAAATCTAGGTAAAGTTGTAAATGTTACTATTAAACTAATTTTGTCTATTTTTATGTAGTTAGATATTATTTGAAGAAAAAGTTACATCATTTTTGGGGCCAGTGAATATTTAAAATATCTCTCAATTATAAAAAAAAAAAATCCTGTGGGAGGGAATGACTAGGAGACGATACATGATCTGCATGTTAAGATCACGGAAGACAAATAAAAGACCCGCGAGACGAAAGAGAATGGCCACGGAGCGTCTCACGGGGATATAGAACATGAAATTCTTGCAAGACACGCCCTACTTACAAGCAATATCAGAGCACGGCCAAGAAAAAAAAAATCAGTAGTGTAAAGGCACGCAGCACAAACAGATACAGGGGTCTCAGTGCATATAAAGCGTATAAAGGACAATACGTTATAAATGAAACGTCGACTAAAAGATCGCATTAGCTCAAACAAAAGGAAATTAATCATCAGGACCAGGTGTAATTGAAAAAATAGCAGGGCAAAGCGAGGTCAGAAATAAAAGGCAAAGAGCAGAAAACAAAGTCTTTTCACATTCGCAACATTCAATGCACAAAATGTAGATTTACATAATAATGGACCATACGCTATGAGAATCTGTGGTCCCACAACAGTTAAAGCAACGACAAGTTTAATTTCAAAGAAAACACAATTCGGTCAGGTGTATATTTATGATCACGGAGAAGTGATCACAACGCGAGCAGCAGAGACACAAAGTAGCAAAAAGGACAGCGGCTGTACAGGCTTTAAAATGATCGAAGGGCAGCGCGACAGCAGCTGCTCCCCTTCACAACATGAGCGTTATACGTCCTGCGAGAAAGCGATTTAACCACGCCCAGGGCCGGAAATAAAGGACAAGTATTGTTTTTACAATGTCATGCGAGACCAGGCAGTGAGCCATCATTTAAAACAAGTCCACAGACATCTAACCTGGCAGCTGTTGGATTGCTTTTGACAGATAAGAATCATGTCCTCCCAGCTCTTAAAATACAACATGCAACAAGCAGAACAGGCAGCACGCAAGCAGCAAAAAACACAGCAGATGATGTGACAGCATATCCTTAGCGTGTGTTCAGCCGCCCCCCACAACGTGAGCAGCATTATGCATCTGGCAAGAAAGAGATGTAACCATGCACGGGACCAGAAATAAAGGACAAGTATTTTTTTTACAAAAGTTTTTAAAGTAAAAGTGAAAATAATGCATATGTAACAATTTTCATGAAAATAACAATCTCTTTAAATTGTATATCAGGGGGTGGGCGAGCGAAGTGAGCGGGGGCGGAGCCCCCTAGTGTTCCATTAAAATAAATTGTAATTAGGAGTTTGCATTATGTAAATTCACTTTACATAGGGGATTTCAGGGACAGATTAGCTGGATCTTAAAGCAGGGAAAGCCGGCACGCCTCTCCCATTAGCCGCCTCTCCGCTGAATTAGGATATGATCATTAAGAGGTCTGCTCACTCCAAATGTCACTACTTCGGGCTGCAGCTGCTTGGCTCATAGTGTAGTGATTCTAATACGACTCACACAAGCTTATAAGAACTTTTTTCGACAATATATAAAACATGGGGCATGCCTACATTTACTTTATTTTTTGACACTTAAGTACACTTAATATCAGATAACTATAAAACTACTGCTTGAGTAGATTTCTCACGGGCAACTTTTTCTTGGGCCACTTTCCAAAAAAGATATTTCTGCTTTTTCTCTTGTATGGCTGTTGGTTACTTTAAACCAGTGGTTCTTTTCATTCAGTCCTAAGTGCCCCTTGCTGCCAATGAGTTTCTCAATCAGTCAGTTATTGTTACCTTTAATTTTTTAGTTAGCTGACACCACTTGCCTTTTATTTTGCATTTAGAAAAGTGCAGCAATGTCAGATTTACAATTAACTAGGAAATGATGACATATTTTTTAGTTTTTCCTGTATCTTTAACTGGTTAGGTTTTTAATTCACTTTTTTGAGTTTGTTTTCAGCACAAATTAATCTGAAAATAGCAGCTACATCAGTCCTACCCATTTCTGTGCTTATTAGTAAATAATTGACTAAACAGCCAGAACATTAAAACATATATATTTAAAAGGAAAAAAAATGAATTCTTAAACACTAGCACATATGAATTCCTGCTTCATTCAATAAAAATATAGTAAAACTAGTTTGTAAATTCTTGGATGATTGTAAAAACATAGAAACTGGGAAATAATGGCTTGCTTAGTTAAGGTAGGAGTCAAATTAAGAGAAGAACTGGGTTAAGACAAAAACCTTCAGACATATGGGGGGCCCTGAGGACTGAATGTTGAGAACTACTGCTTTGTACAATACTTGTAGCAATGCTATATTTGATTGGATCAGGGGACAGCTATTACAGAATTGGGACAATCCAGACCCTGATAGAAAAATAAATCCTGTTATGGTGTTTGAAGTTGCCCAAATGTCTAGAGGGCAGATTTAGCCTTACATGGGTACTGGGGAGAACAGAGAGTCTGGCATCTTCCAACGTAACTCTGGTGAGGGCAATATCCATTAACATCTGGTGCCACTGGAAGAGCTCTACCTATAATACCAGGACTTTGTGACATGGCCTAGAACCCTGGAGTGTAGGCACCAGTAGGACTGGACCTACTGTTCCTTGATATACTGTTCCATTCAAACAATACATCAAGGAACTTGGAGTTGTTGTAATGGTCCTGAATGCTGAGATGTAAAATAAACAAGCCCTAGCTGAAAGAACCAACAGAGGCAAAGATATGTGCAAAGACGAAGGAGGAAGATCAAAAATATCAAAAGTCAAAAATACTGATCATCAAAACTTGAAAACTGGTTAATGAAAATCAAAGTCAGGTAACAAAAGCAGAAGTTCAATACCAAAAAGTAACTCAAGATCTTTACACTAAGCACAAAGTAGTTTTTGCTTAGACTTTGAATACCAAAACTGGAACACCAGGTTATTCCTGTTATCATCTTTTACAGGGGCAGAATCATGACATTACAGGCATTATGCTGTGCAGCTAGAGATGGGGTCATTTCTATATACAATATGGTGGCACCCATTCATATGTGCTACAAAATGGAGGTGCCCAAACAAGAGAAGTTTGAACAAAATGACAGTGTGCTGGTGTAAAGAATATAAAGAAAAATAAGTGGTGGAGAGTATGGTTTCAAAATAGGAAGGGGTAATCATACTTACCGATACCCTGGGTCTGTGTCTGTGCTGTTGGGCCTTGTTGGTATTAGGTGTTTATATTGTTGTAATTGTTCTTTTTTGCCATTACACTCCACTTTATTTGCCTGTTTTTATATCCTGTGTGTGTGTGAGTATTTGTATTTGGAATCTGCTCAAGAGCACTCCACTACAATTCACAAAGCAAAAGATTATGGTCAGAGAGGTCTGTTGAAGCCAGCACAATTCGTTCTTGTCAGCAGGTGGCAGTAGATATGTCCCACTTGGAGCAGGTATAGTACTAGCACTGCTACACAATAGCGTGAATTGTTAGCCAAGAAGCTACTATAGAGGCCTGCCTCTTTAAAGACAGAAATGCAGAGACATTAAGCACCCCCCGAGGGTTTTCCAACCTGTTGGTCCAGTAGCTCTTGAAGACCACATCTGCCACCAGAGGTGATTCTATGACTTGGTCTGGAGGGGATTCTCAATACAGTTTTGAAACACTGATCTTTGATTGTAGGACAATGAGTCTGGAATCACAAGATGAGTTGGGTGAAGGTCCAGAGACTGGAGAAAGAAAGGCTAGAGTGCGGAGAGAATGAGAGAGCAGAAAGTACTAGTTGGAGGTGAGCTAGTCAGGAAGCCACTCCACTAAACAGGTTTTGTAACTGCCTGTTTAGGAAGGCCCAGAGAGGGAGAAGGATTTGCTTTGGTTTTGTTTATCGATTTACAGTTTTTAGTTCATCCTATAGTCATCCTTTCTGTGTGTATTTTTAAATAGTGAATTCCATTACTTCTGATACCTATGCACTCTGTTGACATTATTCTTTTGTGGAAATACATGAAAGACGTTGTGCGCAAGAATCTCACTTTCTTTCTTGCCTCATAATGGGAAATGAATTTTCTCTGCTAGTAAAGAAATCATATTGTATGTGTAAAGGTAATCAGTGATTGACAGCATTGTCCTTTGTGGAGTCAGACTTCTGCACCAACAGTTTACAGCTCAATTACTATAAAAATTGGAGGCCTAGCAAAATATTTACTATGTCTTTTTCCAGTACTCCTCTATAGAGTGGTTTTGCTTTTTAATACCAGATGTCTGCTTTCAGTTGTCAAGGATTAACCTTGTTTCTCATCTGCATACTGTAGGAGAAACAGCTGGGTTGACCACTGTTATGTCCTCATCAACGCAGCTAATAACTTACTTTGGAATGCTAAAATCAAAATGTTTTCTTTCTTTGAGAAAATGTCTTTCCTCCCACCATTTCACATTAACACTTGTGTATGCATTTTTCATCCACTATTCATCGATATTGGCGACTGTTCCAAATTGCAATTTGTTTATTTGTTGAGTTTTGTATTAGTTTATATTTTGTACAGTTTTTTTTTATATCTATGCATTCTATATAGTGACCCCTTACTGAGCACTCAATCAGCCAAAATCTGAACCCAGAGAATACTGTTTAAATTCAAAAACATGAGATTATATTTATTATACTGTAAGTAAGTACATTGCAAACAAATGTCTTTCTAGTCTTTTCCAAAGCTTACACTCTTTAAAATAGGTTGATTCCTTTTAGTTCCTAAACTGCCAACTTTTAGTTTCAGGTGTCTCTAAGCCTTAAGAAAAGTATGTTTGCTTAACTTCAGGGTAGTGTTTTCCAAATTTTCATGGTTTAGGGTCACTCTTACATTAGGCACATCCAGTATTAGGTATCATTCCTGCATCAGGCAAATCAGAAAGCTGTGGCAACAAGTGATTTGAAAAGGTAGGGCTTCTATGATCATTCTGGACATCACTGGGTGGTCAATGTTCACAGGTACTTTTGGTTCCCTCATTGGACCTGTCCTTCACCAGCTGGTTCTCTCTTGAGAAAGGAGAAGAACATTGTGAGGTAACTGAAGTTCCTCCTTTGTTCTTTCAGAGCTTTCCCTGTACTTCCTACTTGGATGTCACAAAGAAGAGAAACAAACTATGACTATATGTATGTATAGGTTGGGTTGGCAGTGGGCATTGTCAGTCATCCCTCTTGGGCATTTTTTCTTGGAAGGAGAAGGTAAGGTTGGCATCAGCACCCCCTCTCATTCCGAGTTGGTGGTATTGTTTATTTCAAAAGAGCCAGGAAGGTGGTCCCCAGGCATGCATGCGTGACTATATGTATATATAAATATATATATATATTATAATAAAAAAATCCTGGGACTTGATGTGACTTTTTCAGAGAGGTACTTTCACGTCCCGCGAGACGAGACTTTGTGCTGAGAGATTTAACCACACCTGGGGCTGGAAAGAAAAGATAAAGAGTAGATGACAAAGTAGCATGTCGTAAAGAATTCAAAAACGTTGGCACGACACACATGCAGAGCAGGTTAGAGATAATGAAAGTACTAAAATTCGAAAATCTCAAAAAAATGGTAATAAAGATTGCATTAGCAGAAACAAATGGAAATTATTACTCAGTGAAATAATGGAACAGCGAAAAGAGATTGAATATATTGTTTGGATTTAAACTTTAAGTCAGATCGTCTAATTCATCTAATACATGTTGCCGTCAGTGAAAAGTAGTGTTTCCTCCCAATGAAGAGGCGTATCCGCGAGAATTTAAAGATTTGTTGTTAGGTGAAAGTGAAATCCACATACACAAGCGGCCAGGGGGTTGGCTAATATATATGGGCAAAGGTACGTTTACACTAATGATTTATTTTTTAGGTAATTTGGCCACTTATGATGTGTCATTGTGACATTCTTTTGAGTTAATAAAGTTATTGTAATAATTATAACCTGCATGTCTTTTTCCATGCAAACAACTGTAACTCTGCTTTTGCCCACCCCTGTATTTATATATAGTGTATATTTATATATTGTCATGCACGCGCGATTAGGAGACAGTCGACAAAACCCACGGCGAGTAGACGGTCGAAAGACGGAGGGTTAAAAAAGGGTACTGACCTTTCTCTTTCTTTCTCCACAGAAGCAAAGAAGAAAAGTAAACCGACGTATCGCGGAGCCAAAATGGCCGAAGTATATTTCCGGCCCTCGTTGATGACATCACAAAGATGTCTGAAACAAGACGTCACTTCCCCCCTTTAATTTCCTGTAGCCATTTCTGTTTCTCTATAAATACCTTATGAGTTTGTCAAATGCTTGGTTGAACCTGCTTTGTTTCAGCATTATTTTGACCTGTCTGTTGGACATTATATGGGGCGGTTCCCCAAAACTTTATTTGACTGGCTGTCACATTTTTATTTCTCACAGATTGGCGTAGTGGGCAGGACTATTCTTCCGGTACCATGTTGGAGGAACAAAACCTGAATACTGTCCTGGGTACGATCATGGCAGAACTTGGGACAGTTAAGTTACAGCTGGGAGAAACTAGGACCCAGTTAGCGGAAGCAGAGGGGCTTGCGCATTGGCTGCGGTAAGGTCAGAAACTGCTCGGTCTCTACCCCCTCAATTAACATATCTCTTATTTTCGAGCGCACGGCCCGGCGCAATGCGTGGCTGAGGTTGGAGTGGGCGTACATACTAGCGCCGTATTTGAAAGGGGAGGTGCAGGGGGCCTATTAGGACCTGACTGAGGAGCAGGCCACCGAGTACACCACCCTCAAGTTAGAGGTGTTCAAGCGCTACGGCATATCAGCGGCTCAGCAAGTGAGGGACTGGTGTGAGTGCTAGTTTGACCCTGAGAGGGCTATAAGAACGCAGGCCTTCGAGGTCTGGAGTAAGCTGCGGCGCTGGCTACGGCTAGATGTCAGTTCTACCCAGCAAGTGGTTGAGCAGCTGGCCTGCGAGACCTTTGTAACTGCCCTCCCAGATAATCTCGCCCAGCAGGTTCGCAGGCAGAACTGCACTACCATGGACACCCTGAATGAAATGGTGGAAAGGCACTGGGCTGTCTGTAAGTCAGGAGGCTCGGATGGATCTTCACACCAACCAAGACAGGTACATGCTGCAATATATAACTTCTCTTGACATGATGAAGTGGTACTGGCAAATTCCCTTAACGGCCTCCGTCCGAGGAAAAAAATGCTTTTAGCACACCTAGCAGACATTGGCAGTATAAGATGCTCCCATTTGGCTTGCACGGGGCACCAGCGACTTTCCAACGTCTGGTGGACACTCTGTTATGGCCCCACCAGGCCTACAGTGCTGCCTACTTAGATGATGTCATCATTTTGTCCGACACCTGGGAGGACCATATACTGTGGGTAACAGCTGTGCTTTCAACACTAGCACAGGCCAGACTTCGTATCAATCCAAGAAAGTGTTTTTTCGGGTTGAGAGAAGCCAAATATTTGGGCTACCTAGTGGGCGGGGGTACTGTGAAACCGCAGTGTTCGAAAGTCGAAGTCATTCTCAGATGGCCCCGTCCGATTATCAAGAAGCAAGTACAGGCATTTTTGGGATTAGCGGGTTACTACCGTAGGTTTGTCTCGAGATTCTCAGAGATGGCTACGCCCTTGACAAATCTGACAACGAAAACGACACCCGTGAAAGTGGTGTGGGACGACGCTACTGAGACAGCATTTAGTGACTTGAAAACGGCCCTGACATCAGCTCCGGTTTTAAGAGCACCTCATTTTTCTGTTCCTTTTATTCTCCAGACCGATGCATCAGACACAGGACTCGTGGTGAACCAATGCATTAACGGTGCTGAACACCCCATGATGTATCTAAGCCAGAAACTGTGGAACCGTGAGAGGAGGTATGTGGTGGTGGAATATGAGGCCTTGGCGATTAAATGGACGGTGACCCATTTGAGGTACTACCTATTAGAAATGGGAGTTTACCCTAGTTATGAACCATGCCACTTTACAGTGGATGGCGCTACATAAGGAGTCTAACTCTCGTGTAACCAGGTGGTTTTTAGACCTTCAACCTTATAGGTTCACCGTTGTTTACCGTCGGGGTGGCTTGCAGGCCAATGCTGATGCTCTCTCTCGCATTTACGACCTTCCGGTTCAGATCGCCCGACCTGGTGGATCTGGGCTAAGGGAGGGGGGGGGGGGGGGGCCCCTCATGTCATGCACGCACGATTAGGAGACAGTCGACAAAACCCGCGGCGAGTAGACGGTTGAAAGAAAAAGGGCTAAGAAAGGGTACTGACCTTTCTCTTTCTTTCTCCACAGAAGCAAAGAAGAAAAGTAAACCGATGTATCGCGGAGCCAAAATGGCCGATGGTGTATTTCTGGCCCTCGTTAATGATGTAACAAAGATGTCTGAAACAAGATGTCACTTTCCCCCTTTAATTTCCTGTAGCCATTTCTGTTTCTGTATAAATACCCCCCTTTTACCTTATGAGTTTGTCAAATGATTGGTTGAACCTGTTCCAGCATTATTTTTACCTGTCTGTTGGATATTATATGGGGGCGCTTCCCCAAAACTTTATTTGACTGGCTGTCACATTTATGCATATATATATATATATATATATATATATGCATATATATATATATACTAGCAAAATACCCGCGCTTCGCAGCGGCGAAGTACTGCATTAAAATTTTTATTAAGAAGAAAATTTAACCTTTTTAAAGTGAGGGAAAATATGGCAATAATTATTTGTTAAGGATCTCTTTGTGTACCACGTTGTCAGTTCGGCCCTCCAGTTGTAACATGACCAAGCTGTGCGCTGAGCTTACTCTTGAGCATGCAACTTACAGTTGGCCATGTGAACAGTAATCTTGTTTGAAATCTCACAGCATGGATTGCTGCTGTCATAATTGATTTCAGTTTCATGGTTTGTTTCAATTACGACAGTATTTGCAGGACTTGTGTTGAAGTGACATTCGGCATCTGTCAAGCGTTGTAAGCTTACAACCGGTTTCATCGATAACTTCACATCCAGCTTTTGAGAGTTTAAACATTCATAAACATCAAAGTGTCCACTACTGAAATTGTCACCTATGAATGTAAGATGTTTAAGAGGCATTGGCAGTTGTCGAAAGGTGTACAATATTTGGCCATTTCGGTACACTTGAAAGCACCAACCGAACAATTCAGCGGCAGCCATCAACTCACATGCAGAACCATAGGTGAAGGGCTTAAGTATTTCACTCTTCTAGTGCTCCTGTGTAGTATAATTATCTCCTGTACCGTCATCAGTCCACACCTTGAACCTGTCCCAGTCATTCAATACATAAGACACAATGTTCTTCCAGATATCAAGAGTGAGCCTGATATGGCCGTGCAATATGTAACACAGAGAATGGAAAAGGTAGGTGCCATCTCCGGGCATGGAAACCACTCGGTAAGTGACAGTTCTTTGATCGATGGTGATTACCTCGATAGACATGATAATGGGGGTTGGAATAATGAAGGAAATGGGTACCTGAGTAATGTAAAGTAAGTGTAAAATATCTATACAATAACTATAATTGTAATAAACAAACAATAAAACAGCGGAGAAGCCATGGATTAAACAAAAAGGCTGTAGTTATCAGCAGGGAGACGTGAATCCCGTGGCGAAGCAAGGAAGGGAATGTAGAGACTGGAGCGACGGATGGCCTTATATAGGCAGGCAGCCAACAACGTGGGAGGTGATGGGATGGGAGACCCAACGCCGCCTCACATGGTGACCAAGCTGCAGGCTATGGACGTATATATGTACGTAAATAGGATTCAGTTAGCGTTGGGAACCCGTGTACCAAATTTCTTGAAGATGGGCCCATAAGTAACAAAGACTGTTGAAAAGTTCAATATGGTGGCTGACAGTGGCATCATACCACCGAAATAAGTACGTACATTGGTTTCGGT
>JANRMT010062818.1:26380534-26403870 GCA_026402145.1 Polypterus bichir lapradei
GCCTGCCAAATTTCAGCCTTCTACCTATACGGGAAGTTGGAGAATTATATATATATATATATGCATATATATATATGCATATATATAATGTCAGTTAAAATTCTGGGTACTGTCAGAAACTTTTATGTTTTTTGATGAAAATTAATATTTTTTTATATAGATGCCGTTAAATTGATTTACAAATATAGCCAAGACATAACTAGTGTTTCTAATGGCTATTACCACTTGAAATGGCTGATTTTTAATTTATTATTCCGATGCAGTATGTCTGTAAAGCCCTTTTTAGAAGCCTATATAGTCTCGCACATGTGTGTTAGAGAATCACCTTCCAGGCTCACTGGAGGTTTCTGATGCTTCTCTGGGAAGAGAGGGGGTGCTGTTTCTAACATTATCACCTCCTTCTGCTTCCACAGCTTCAAGGAGTAAGTGATTCTGCCCCTTCCGGGCCAAGTTCCATAAAGCCTGGAATCCCCAGAAGGAGGCGTCTCACTTTGGTTTGAGCCTGATTGTAAGACGGAGCTCCTAAATTCAGATCCACTCAACAGAGCCGCATTTTTAGACTACGAGAAGGCTATAGCCTGTATTTCTGTTGTTTAATGCCAGTGTGTATTTGTTTTGTTTCCAGTTTGTTTGTTGAGTTAAAAAGGCTGGTGTCCTAACATTTCTTTTGGATCCGATCCTTACTCCCATTTTATATACAGTATATATAATAGTATGTGCTTGAATACACATAGTGAATGGGACCTGTAAGTAATGCATAGTGTGGCTTTGAGTCCTAAATTTCTTTGTATTATGTTATTTAGAGAAGTATAGTTTTTCAACTTCTTCTTAATTGTACATACCTTTTTTGTTATCTATTACTGATACTATTTGTTCTACACTGTCTTTAAAACATTGGCAGAATAAAGGGATTTGAAATTGAATTTACACAGTTTACTGCCTATTGCATACCCTTGGCCTATTTATAATTGGTGACTGAGAGTATAGAGCCTTTCCTCTAGGCTAGGCTGGGATTGTTACATCTATTTTTGAATTCTTTACTTTCAGCCATATTAACAGTGCTGTCACATACAAAAACTCCACACAATTAGGGTGCATTCCTAAACAGTTCCTTAAATCATGTAGGCCGCACTATACTGTATATCCATTGTAAAGAATGTGTTACATGTAAACCACTGACAACTCTCAATAAAAATTCTCATAATTGTTACTGATATCATTACTTGGGGAGAGAAAATATCCTTTATTGCGGGAGATCCTGGGCTGTTCATTATCTCTGAGAGGGCCTTTTGTTACACTTGTAGCATGGACATGCTCTTTCTTATGGCATTCATTTTAACATTTTTGCAGGTAGCTTACTTCAGCAATGTCTGTGGTCTTTCCAGTTCATGCATTGACATATACATGAGCTCCTTAATCTCTCAGCATTTGATTGGTCAAATCTTAGTGGCATAAGTTAAAATTCTAAAGACCAGAAAAGAAAAATGAGAAATATGTATGGTGTTTAGTCTGATGGCCTTAAAGCTCAGTTTTGTTCTGATTAGATCCTATAACCTTCACTACAGCTGACAGTTTCCCATGTACCTCCTGGTAAACTTGAGTTGAGATGTCATGAGTGTTTTTTAACAGTGTCTTTCTCTTTGCCATTTTCCCATAAAGGTGTGAATGGTGAAGCACCAACAGTCTCTCCAGTCTCAGTTACTGTACTTTGTAATTCCTTTAGAATTTACCTAGGTCTCTCAGTGGCTTGACCCACTCATCATCTTCTTGCACAGTCACCTAATTTTTGTGGTCAGTCTGCTCTTGTCAGATGTATATCTGTGCCATATTCTTTATTTTTGGTGATTCGTTTAAGTGGGCTCTGAGAGATATGGAATGACTTGGGTATTTTCTTTTATATCCCTTCACCTTTTTGTGGAGTTGCTTGCAGTGTTCTTTTGTTTTCATTGTGTAGATCAGGTCCATAATACTGACTCACTGCAAACTAGACCTGCCAAATAAGGTGCATTTATATTGTAATCAATTTAAACTTCTTGAATACAGACAGACAGGTGATCTCTATTGAACTAATTGTGTTACTTCTAAGACCAACAGACTACATCTGTCATGATTTAGAGGTGTCATATGAAAGGGGGTGAATGTGACCAAACATTTAATGTTTTATATTTGTAATTTATTTAGTTTGTACTTCAGAGATAGGCAGCACGGTAACACAGTAGTAGTGTTGCTGCCTTGCAGAAAGGAGACCAGGGTTCATGTTCCGGGTCATATCTGCGTGAAGTTTGCATGTTCCCACCGTGTCTGTGTGAGGTTTCTCTGGGTGGTCCAGTTTCCTCCCACAGTTCAAAGACATGCAGGTTACAAGGATTGATGGTACTAAATTGACCCTAGTCTGTGGTTAGCGTGTTTGTGTATGTGTGTGTGTGTTTGCACTCCGAATCACTGGCACCATGTCCAGCATTTGTTTCTACCTTGCTTTCTATGCTAGCTGGGATATACTCCGGCAACCCCCACAACCCTATTAAGGATTAAGTGGATTTGACAATAGCTGACTTCAGAGATCTGTTTTACTTTGACATTAACAAGTCTTTTTCTGTTGATTAGGTCCAAAAAAGCCATGTTATTTCAACTATGATTCAATATCTCTCTATTATGAAAAAAAATCTTGGAAGGAGATTAGACATGATTGTCTTAGAGACACTTTCACGTCCCACGAGACGAGTCTTTTTGTCAAGCGATGTAACCACGCCTGGGGCAGGAAGCCCCGCGAGACAAAAGCTTATGCAAAGAGATTTGAAAGAGTCCTGCATGGTTATGTCAGACACATTTCTTGTAGAGAGAAAGAAACGATATTCACTCATGGGCAGTTATACATTGCATTGTCATGATGTAATTCCAAACATGGGATCAAAATTCAATGCGATATTGATGAAAAGGTAAAAGCGAAAAGAGATCGAATATATGGACATAGGTGATATGACAGAAGTGCACCGCGCAAAATGCAGATCACGCAGCATGGCAGCAGCAGCAGTCCAGCAGCTGATCAAGCAAAGAGGAGGTAAAAAAAAAAAACCTGTATGTGTTTCCCATTGTATCATTGTCTAAGAAGGGGTGTAGGAGGAGCGGTCGCGTCTCCTTGGGGTACGTTCAGTCCCCCCTTCACAAAGCGAGCGGCAGAGAAGTGAAGTAATTGGCGCATAGCACAAGTGTGGGGGTTTGAGGGGGTGGGCAAGCAAACCAAGCAGGGGGCAAAGCCCCCTAGTTGTATAACAAAAATATATAAAAATGCTGTAGATTTTGGGGTGGGGTAGTGGTTATGGCACATATTATAGATACTGTAAACTGAAGTGTCATATTCTGGCATTTTATAAAAGCCCATGCTGTAAAATGCCCCGGGTCCTAGAAACTATTGAAATTGTAAGAAAAAAAACTGAAATGTAGAAATGTCAGGTAACTGAAATGAACTACTCTGGGCATGCCTCTCCTAAGTGGATTTGTTTTGCTGACGTGCTCACATTGCTTGTGCATTAGCTGCGGGAGGAAAAGTAAAAGGGATACCGTTTTGCCGATGTTAGTGGCTAAGCGCCTTTGTCTTTCTTCGGAGGTTTCTTTTTGCTGACGTGCTGGCCCCGCTTGTGTTGTTAGTGGCTAAGCGAGTTTTCTGTTTCCTTGGAGGTGGAGCCCTTACCCCAACTCCACCTCTCACTTCCGGGGCCGGGCAGACACACACATTTCCACACGTAGATGTTTATATATAAGAAGAGCAGGGAATTTTGCTTATTAAAAAGAAACAACATACAATTAATTTTTAATATATTATTAAACAAAAAATGTCTGGTAAAAGATATGTGTACTTTTCTGCTGCTGTGTGCTTCAATAATTGGTCATTGACCTGTACAACCCAATATATTTTTTTTCCAGAGTTAACGATCAGCTATCAATTATATTGATTTCATATTCTGCATGTAGAGGTATTTTAAAGCACAATCCAGAATATTTGTTCCACCTGTGTGGCTAACTGATTCTGAGTCTGCAAAGGTCACTGGAGAAGTGTACATGACCTCACTGGGAGTGGCATGGACATCAGATTTCTTTGGTGCTGGAGAATCACCATGTTTCCAATGTTCAGACTTTTATTTGGGCTCAGAGTCTTAAGGATGTATCCAAGTTTCTTCTCCAGTTAAGAAATGATTTTTTAAAACTTATCTTAGTACAAAATAAATGGCTTCAGATTCTCCAAGGAACACTGGATACACTAATGATTCATTTCAGGAGTCAACATATTGAACATCCAACATGCACAGACATTTCTCCAGTTTACATGTTCAGTAAGAATGTTTTCAGCTGATCTGTAACTACCTTGTACAGTGTCTGCTATTTCATGCACAATCACTCTTCAATTCACCTTAGAGATTCTGTTGTCCATGTTGAAGGCTGGCCAGGACTTGGATCATTTTTGAAAGGTGTACTGCCATGACTGAATTCTACAGCCTATATTTTCATTGTGGCATATAAAGGGGACCAATCTTGTTACAGCTGAATTGGTGAGCAGGCATATTGCTGTCTAGCAACTGAAATAAAATAACACCAATTAATGTTCCTTTTTTTGCCATTCAAAAACAATACAACATAAATTCAAGGAGCCTGTGTTTCACATAATTTAGTACATAGGATGTAATCAGCGGGAATATGCAAAATCAGTGCTGTAGAATACCCTGTTCAGAACATTTGATTACTCCTCATGGATCCTTACAGAGTAAAAAAGGAAAATTGTTATAACTTCCAGTAAGCTGAAATGCTGTAAAGTCACATTGTTTATTTCTTTTTTTTTCTATTTCTGGTAGTTCTTTTGCTTTATTCTTACATACAGTGAAACCTCATACAGTATTCTTTGTGGAGCTTTCGATATTGGTCAATGCTAAGGCATAGAGCTATTACTATATGTGTATGCTCACACTCACCATTTTATCAATATAAATTAAGAATAATAGCAAGTGAAAGGATATGGAAACACAGGATCTGTTAATTCAAGACTAAAGATACAGGGTTCACATGGATTTAAAATTGGCACTTAGGGAGTCAACACCATACAAAAACCAAGAGGCTAATACTGAAACAAGACACAGCTATAGTATCTATGAAATCCAATGCACTCCTGCAAAATTTTCTAGGCATGAGTTTTGCTTATAGTAAATGATAACCTTCATAACACATAATTTGACATTTTCTAACCTGCTTGATATAATTCAGGTTTGCAGTAGGCTAGAACCTACCAGGGCACCATATAAGACGAAATGTCAGTACATCACATCTCCCAATCACATGCATATGCACCATCAAATTCAAACTAGGCTGTCACTAAATAATATAACAGGCACATCTGTAATCTCCATACATAATTTCAGGTTGTTATTCTATTCTTCTAAGTCATATTTAAATACTGAAAACAACTGAACGGCCAATTCACATCGCATGAAGCTGAGTTGGGAAACTTACAGGTAATATGATTTCTTAAGGTATAAGCAAGCTTGAGGCCCAAGGAAAAAAATGCATTAATTTATATTACTTTTAAAAACATTAAAAAGCCAATCATTTAGCACTTGCTGTTTATCACAAACTTTATTTAATAAAAGGGATTTCAAGGAGGTAGAAAACTGCTGTGATGAAACATTTTCCTCATAGTCACTTGCATTTCTCAGCCATATACAGACATTACCTCATGCTGTGAAAGACATGCATAATATGAAAGATCAGATAGACAGTTATGAAAACAAATACAGAAGAAAGGCTAATGAACATGTTAGATTGGCAGAAAAACTAGAATAATTACATTCTATGAGGTAAAGGGCTACTTAGAAAGAAAGAAAGAAAGAAAGAAAGAAAGAAAGAAAGAAAGAAAGAAAAGAAAGAGTAGATCTCTGACAGCTGGGGCACAATGAGGTGGATGAAAGAAAATAAGCTCATTTCTGAGACATGAAAAAGACATGTTTCTGTCGAATAAGAAAATCATGTTACTATAGATACAATGCTATGTCATAAAAATTATGCGAAAGAGTCAATGATATGTGTCACACATGTGTGTCAGAGAGTCTCCTTCCTGACGTGTCAGAGTAAAGCAATACCACCCCATGACAGCAGGTGGCACGATCGCTAACACTTCTCACTCTTGTTTCGCTCATTGCTGCGAGAAGATGCCCACGGAAGGCAACTGACTTTCCCCCTTCCAGTCCACGAGGTATAAAAGCAGGATGCTCCCAGAAGGAGGTGTTCCATTTTTGAGATGAGCCACACACCCCATGGAGCTCCGACTCTGAAACCTGACCACACTGTAGAGCCATTTACCCACAACCAATGGTTGCTTTTATTTCTTATTGTGCTATTGTTATTTTTGACATGCCTTATTACTTTGAGAAAATGTGGTGGCCTGGTTGATATCGCAAACATTTCATCTGGATTCTTGTATTTACTCATGTGTGCAAAACACAACCTTAAAAAGAACTTCCATTAGGGGGTATCACACATCTCGTATTCTGTATAATGTTGCTATGCAGTTCGTTCTGAATTAGGAAAAAGAAAATGTATTATTGTAATATACAGTAGATAGTATAAGGGCGGCACGGTGGTGCAGTGGTCTCGCAGTTAGAAGACCCAGGTTCACTTCCCGGGTCCTCCCTGCGTGGAGTTTGCATGTTCTCCCCGTGTCTGCGTGGGTTTCCTCTGGGTACTCCGGTTTCCTCCCACAGTCCAAAGACATGCAGGTTAGGTGCATTGGTGTTTCTAAATTGTCCCTGCGGTGGGCTGGCGACCTGCCCAGGGTTTGTTTCCTGCCTTGCGCTCTGTGTTGGCTGGGATTGGCTCCAGCAGACCCCCGTGACCCTGTAGTTAGGATATAGCGGGTTGGATAATGGATGGATAGATAGTATAACTTGGTGAAACATATTGAGTTTATTTTTCATTGTGAAATTTTGGGATTTTGTAACACATATGTGAAATTTTGGGGTCATGTCCATTTATGATGGAATAGGTGTTCCCTTGAGATTAACAGGCTAAATGGTTTGTTTTTATTCTTGTGGTGGTTTTGTCCCAAGGGATAAGACAGTGCGTAGAGTCCATCTCAACTGAATAGGTTTCTATTACATGTGCGTAAGGAGATCATGGGTTCATGCCCTGGGTCCTCCATGTGTGGTAGCAATTTGAGTACTGAGAAAAGCACTATATAAATGTAAAGAATTATTATTATTATTATTGTATTTCAGCCGGAAAAGGGTGGAGTGCCCTCTCAGGGTTGGGGGCGAGATCCTGCCCCAAGTGGAGGAGTTTAAGTATCTCGGGGTCTTGCTCACGAGTGAGGGAAGAATGGATCGTGAGATCGACAGGCGGATCGGTGCGGCATCCGCAGTGATGCGGGCTCTGCATCGGTCTGTCGTGGTGAAAAAAGAGCTGAGCCGTAAGGCAAAGCTCTCAATTTACCAGTCGATCTACGTTCCTACCCTCACCTATGGTCATGAGCTATGGGTAGTGACCGAAAGAACGAGATCGCGAATACAAGCGGCTGAAATGAGTTTCCTCCGCAGGGTGTCTGGGCTTTCCCTTAAAGATAGGGTGAGGAGCTCAGTCATCCGGGAGGGACTCAGAGTAGAGCCGCTGCTCCTCCGCATCGAGAGGAGTCAGATGAGGTGGCTCGGGCATCTGATCAGGATGCCTCCTGGACGCCTCCCTGGTGAGGTGTTCCGGGCACGTCCAACCGGGAGGAGGCCCCGGGGAAGACCCAGGACATGCTGGAGGGACTATGTCTCCCGGCTGGCCTGGGAACGCCTTGGGATTCTCCCGGAAGAGCTGGAAGAAGTGGCCGGGGAGAGGGAAGTCTGGGCTTCTCTCCTTAAGCTGCTACCCCCGCGACCCGACCTCGGATAAGCGGAAGAGGATGGATGGATGGATGGATGGATTTCTGATTATACTATACTATGTCTGTTAAAGAAAGGTATTCACAGAAATTTTGTAACATATTGAAAATGCAGCCAGCTATTGATATTTTCCTTCAATTAAATGGTGCACCATGTAAAATTGGTTAGAGTAATGCATCCAGTGATGTTCTAGTAAATGAGTTTAGAAAATAAAAGAATTGATAATTTACTTTTTAGTTAATTATAATGTATAAAGGACATCCATGAATATTTCACAAACTGGATATTTAGAAGCCAACAGAAAATGTTTAAAGTTAGTCCTGCGCTTTAGTCAACTTCAGCTTGAATCTGTCATTGTCTGTGTGGAGTTTTCCTTTGGGTACTCTGGTTCTCCTTCTGCATTTCAAAGAATTGCAGATTAGGTAGTCTAGTGATGGTGAATTTGCCTCGTATTAGTGAATGTCCAATGGTAATCTGTCCAGGGTTAGTTCCTGCCTTGCACACAATGCCTCAAATCCTCAGTATTGTGAATTGGATTTGGAAGGATCAGGCAATGTAAGAATGGAAGACACTTTTTAGATGATAACCAGATTTCTTTCTAAGACAGCTCATCAACTACTATTTACCAAATACATCCAAAAGCCATGTTGCAGAGGTGTTACATTTGAGTATACTGCTAGATGTTGTTACTAATTCAACGCATCTGCCTTCTTCTTTATGTTTATATTGTGCAACTAATCACAAATGACTTCATTTATTAAATGCTTTTACTTTGTCTCCTATTGAAATGCACATCTAGTCTGCCCATCTCTCATACCCAACACATCTGGTTAGTATATTTTCCCTAAATATTCTGTAGCAGCTATCATGCTTTAATATAGAAACCAAAACCAACACCATTAATTTAGATGTGGCTGCAGAAATGAGTTAACCAGCTGAGGCTCTTTAGACTGGGCCATACTGTATACTGAGCAAAAATCTTATTAGCCCTTTTAATCAATCCTGTTCAGCATGGGTGCTCCAGTTGTGTATTTTCCTTAATTGGAGGCCAGTTATTGCCACTGGAGCAATTGTTGCTAAGACACTTTTTTGTGCTCTGTTTTAGTTAACATGCTTATTAAGATCCACAATGTTTAATTGCTTCTTAAACACAAGCATTTGCTGTTTTAATTGCTTCGTGTTTTCTCAGCTAGCTGCCAATTAACAAAGCAAATGGCAAAGGAGCCAGAAATTCACCTTCTAACTTCATCACAGTTACACCGTTGTGTGATCATCATGAAGTATATATTTTTAATAAAAATTTTGAAAAGAAGTGGAACATAAAAAAGTCAAGGGCTGATAATTACTTTTCTAATTCAATCTACAAATCATTTGGATAATATTTTCAGAAAAAGAAATCTAAATTAGAATTCTAATCTTAGTTTTCTGAATGAAAGGTTCTGTTATTAGCAACGATATGTTTCTAATTAAACAATGGCATTGGATCAAACAGCCACTGCAGCCATCCAGGAAGATACTTTAGCACACTTGATGTTCATTAGATTTACATTTACATTTATTTGCTTGGCAGACACTTTTATCTGAAGCGACTTACAAAACAGGTAAGCATAATCAAGTAATATTAGGCTAGGGCCTATTTGTTCAACAAGTGTAGTAGGACAGATAACAAAAGTTGATTGCTACAAGTGAAAAAGATGTAAAACTTATAAATATGTAATCAAGGATTACAATAAATACAGCAATTAAACTCAGTCTAACAACAAATTAACCAAGAATATAAAAATCACAGAGCAAAGGTTTTTTTTTTTTACCATATTTGCAGAACACATGGGTTTTCAATTACTTCTTAAATACATTTTGGGAGTCAGCAGTATGGATGTAGGTTGGTTGCTTGTTCCACCAACTAGGAATTACACAAGAAAAGAGTCTGGATTGAGACTTGATACCACGCAGAGGCGGAATCACCAGATGCTATTCCCTAGAAGACCTGAGTGGGCGAGAAGGAGCCTAGCACTTCACCAGTGTCTCCATAACTCAGATGCTGACCCATTGACTACTCTGTAGGCAAGCATCAGGGAAATGAACTTAATGCATTCTGCTACAGGGAGCCAATGTAGCAACCTGAAGAGAGGAGTGACATGTGCCCGTCTCAGCTGGTTATATACACAAGACAGCCCTTTGCATTCTGGACAATCTGAAGCAGCTTCATAGTACAGGCCATACTCATGCCAGAAGTGTTGCAGTAGTCCAGACGCAACAAGACCAGATCCTGGACCAGAATTTATGCTGCATACTCTGTCAGATAAAGTCTAATCTTGTGGATGTTGTACAGTATGAACCTGCATGAACGAGAAACAGTAAAAATATGGTCAGAAAAAGATAGCTGCTCATCAGTCACCACTCCAATGTCATGTACTGATTTGACAAGTATTCGATATTGGAACATGCAGTACAAAGATGGGGAGTTGAACAGACTGGCTGGTCAGGATCTCAAGAAGTTTTTTTTTTTTTTGCCAGGTTGAGCTGTACATGGTGGTCCTCCAACCAGGTGGAGATATCAATAAGTCATGCAAAGACTCTAGCTCAAGGGTGGGCAATGTTAGTCCTGGAGGGCCACAATGGCTGCAGGTTTTCGCTCCAATCCAAATGCTTAATTGAAACCAATCCTTGCCAATCTCAGACATTATTTAATTTTATGGCTTGTTAGTCTGCAATGTTAGGTTCTTATATCATAGATTTTTTCTTTTCCAAGGGTATCATCCAAATGATTTGAAAACAGATAATTTTCAGTCTGTCACATTTTTCTCTTAAATGTTTTATTAAATCAAATAGGGCATGATGAATCCACACAGATGGAAATGGAAACAAGTTAAATGGAGAACTGCTGGCTCTTTTGGCATTTGCATCTTATTGCTAATAAGAAGCCATTTAAAAACAGTGAATGCACCTGTTTAGGACTGAAATAAGCAATTAAGGGTGGGGAACTTAAACAAGCGAGACCACTAAAATAAAGCATCAAACTGTGAATTCAGTAGTAAGTGCTTCATCAGCAATAATTGACTTCTCAATAAGAAACTGGGTTGAAAAAAAAGCCTACAGTCTCTGTGGCCCTCCAGGATTGACATTGCCCACCCCTGCTCTAGCTGATACCATATTGTCCTGCGGCACTGATAAGAGAAACAAGTCTCTTCACCAGGACACACTGTAGGATCAGGCCGAGATGTAGGACTCAAACCATCTGAGAGCAGTCCCAGTGATGCCAAGGTCACAGAGGGTGGCAAGAGGAATGTCATGGCTGACTGTGCCGAAAGCAGAGGAGACATCTAACAGGATTAGGACCAATTACAGTAGCTCTAGCAAGTCATAGCTGGTCAACCACAGTTAGCGCCATACAGTTGAGTGATTCTTGAAGCTGGACTGGTTTGTATCGAGCAATCCATTTTGTACAACGAAGGAAGAGACGTGGTTGGAAACAGCACGTTCAATTGTTTTGGAAAGAAAGGAAAGGAGAGAAACAAGACTGTAATTTTTAACTTGGGATAGATCAAGTGTTGGTTTTCAGAAAAGTGGGGTTATCTGAGCATGTATGAATGTATGGTAGCAAATTTGCCTGAGCTGTATAAGGTGTTAATGATGTGTGTAATTGCAGGAATGAGTTAAGGGGAGATGGACTGAAGGAGATGTGAGGGTATAGGGTCAAGTGGACAGGTAGTGGGGTGACTGGAGAGGAGGTTGGAAACATCCATGGCATAGAGTGGAGGGAATGTGGAGAATGTTGGGTGATGTTTGAAAAGAGGCATAATGAGTAATAGTGAGGGTGAGAACTGACTACTGATGGCCATATGTTGAAAAAAGATGGCAAAGTCATCATCAGAAAATGAGATTGGAGCAGGAGGTGGAGGAGGGCTAAGAAAGGAGATGAAAGCAGAGAACAGAGTGCATGTGTTGGCAGTGTTGTTAATTCAAGTCTGACAGAACCTTACCTTAGCATTGGTGGTGGCAGAAAAAAATAATGCAAGAAGGGACTGATATTTAGCCAGGTCTGCCTAAGCCTTTGACTTCCTCCATTTCCTTTCGGCTATCCTGAGCTTGGTCCGTTGATTGCTGCTGAAAGCCAGGGGCAGGAGGGTCTTTTGCATTCATGCCTGGAAGAGAGGGGACAGACATTGTCAAGACAGGAAGACAGAGTTGAGCATAGGGTGTCTGTGGCAGTAATGGTGTCGAGTGAGGAAAAGTGGTCAGGAGAAGGGAGAGCATAGGAGACCAAGGAAGAGAAATGGGTGGGAGAGAATGAGAGGAGGGATTGGTGGAAGGATACAGTGGGGGAAAGCAAAGAGTGAGAACAGGGGAGCAACAGAGAGAAGTGAATAAAAAAGTGGTCAGACATGTGTAGAGGAACATTTGAATTTGTGGGAGTGCAGTTGCATGAGAGAATGAGGTCAAGCTGATTGCCAGTCTTGTGAATGTGCGGTTTTGAGGGAAGAAAGAAGAGTGAGAATGACAGCAGCAGGATGGCTGTCCAGGTGGATGTTCAGGTCCCCAAGAATTTCAAATCCATTGCCATCATCTGGGAGGGAAGAGAGCATAATGTAATTGTGGATGGTACTAAGTCCACTATGATCTCAAGCATTTCTCTTAAGGTGAACTTTATTTGTCGATCCACTCATTTAGTATTCTAGTGTTCTTCCCCTATGTAAACTTGACATTTTTGCAGTTAAAATTAATACACCATACTATTCCAAAATTTCAGTTTGGCTTGATCTATTTTAATAAGATTTATCTGAAGTTTAGGTATCTTCAATTCCAAATAATTTAGTGATTCTAATATGTTATTAGTCTTTATATAAAAGAAATGAAGCCATATCACCATGCAGAGATCTTTCAGATCTGCTTTATTACACCTTATAATCCAGTAAATTAGTGCTTCTCAACTAAAAGTAGGTTGTGGGCTGCTGCTGGATGGACCTGTAACTATCAGGGTCACAACAATCTCTCTTTTTAACGTAATGACACAATAATGGTAGTGTCCAGTCCTTAATAATTTCACTAATAACATGCCTCTTAGAAACATGTCAGCTGTTAATCATTATGATTCTATGAGTGCTGAAGGGAAAATGTTTTCTACTGTTGGGTGTTGCTCTCTATTTGTTTGGTTTAAAGACAGCACAGTGTTTACAATGGCTACCTCACAGTTTTCCCTTCATGTCCCAGACTCAGCACTGCCTGTGTGGAGTATGCATATTTTATACATACTGTATATGAGTAGGATGTTTTCTGGGAACTTTGGTGTGCCTCCCACATAACCAAAGACATGTGCCAGTGTGGATTGGTGTATGTGTGTCTGAAATGGACTTTTAATGCATGTGTGTCCTGTCCAGGTCTAGCTTCTACCTTGCACCCAATGTTGCAGGGGTAGGCTCTGGTTCCCAGCAACTTGAAATTAGCTTAGCAGATTTAAGATTGTTAAGTAGATTATTATTTTTAATGATCATTGACACTGCACACAAGAACGTGAAATTGTAAAATTAAATTAGCAAATTGTCCATCATTCCACTCATTTTCGCTTTATGTTTTATAAAATCTGGCATACACACATTTCTACACAATTTATAATTTGCAATCACCTTATAAATATATGTGAGTGTGCCTTGAAAGATGCCCTGAACATCCATATATGGAGGATGCTAATCAACCTCATGCATATGCAATCATAATGCTGCAGAACATCATTGGCTGGTAGAGCAGCCACTCCCTCCTGACACATTGATACCCCACCGCCCGCATTCAAGAGTATCTGGTTGTGTTCCGCCACAGAGAGTGCAAGATCACATACAGCATTAGTGCCTCTCCTCTGTGCTCTAGGTGTCCAAGAAATGTGTAAGGCCCCATCTTCTGAGCGAGTAGCCACTGTCACCTGGCACATGTAATGACGTGATTGCTGTTGCAATGAATAATACAGGTTACATGAAACACTGAGGGTTCAACCAGTTATCTTACCATCAAGCCATCCACCACGTACAACACCATCACATCTGCCTCAAAAGAAATGACTCATGGGCTGACCCAGGTCACTGAGACACAATATTTTCCATTCACATCTTGCATGACTTTTGCATTAAAGGAATGTGACAGGTAATGGTTAACAAAATCAGCACCCTTCTTGCAAGATGCCCTTATTGCAATATGAGTGCACTAAAGTGCTCCGATTACATTAGGAGAACTGGACACTGCTACAAATTGCCTTTTTATAATGGCAAATTGATGTTTTTTTTTCTATGCATGAAAACCTACATCATAAGAAAACTGGATGCAGTGCCTTACTGGTCTGTTAATGGATTCCAGTACAGCAGGCATGATAGAGTGAAGCTTGACAGAGATATTCCTGACCTGTCATCCACTTACCTGAGAAGTGACAACAGGTAGTCAATATAAACTGATGAAAACCAAAATTCAATGCAAATATGCAGCATTGGCCCTATTAAAAGGGAACTAAAATAGAGTCTGCACATCATATTCATCATCTTTGAGGTGTGATATATTTGTCACGTCCACAGACATTACAATAATGGCTCAGTGGCATGAATTATTATATGCGTCAGTTGTTACTTAGCTGGTTTGACTGCATTTGCCTGCGTGATCAAGGGTGTCGTCATTTCTCAGTTTCTCTGAAATGTTGCATACACATGGATGAGAGTTGCTGTAAATATTCACAAGCTCTTGCATCAAGATTTAGAAATCCCAACATTTGCATGGGAAGTTGTGTACACACATTTTAGGCCTCTTTTTGTGTGTATACAGGCTTGATAAACAAGGTGCCTATCCTGGTAACAATGAGCATAACTTGGGAACAAACCCTGGATAAGGTGCCAACCTACTGAAGGACATACCCACGTATTTGATGATTGAAGATGTTTACTCCCTTCCCCCACATCCTAGAACCAAAACTAAACACTGGATCGTCCTTCTCAGGAAATGACTTGGCAGACAGTTATTGTGCTGCCTCCTACACTTGTATGAAAGCTATGCTTTAGATAAAAAAAAAAAAAAACAAAAACTGCAGCACACCAGTTTAGAATACTTTTTGTCTACATACAGCATGGCACAAAGTATGCCTTAAAATGGCAATATTAAACTGAAAATATTCTTAAAAAGGCTTTTTAAATAGCATTCAATGTTAGTGCCTGTTATGATGCAGTGATGGCAGTGACTCAACATAAAGAGAGATGTTAGCCACCCAGGCTATTGAAGGTTATCTTGTGCCACCAGTCCATAGGCAGGTGGGTAAAACTGTGATGGCTGCTGTTTTCTCACAGTTAGGGGATGTGTAACTAATCAGCAGTTAAGAGAGAACCGGCTCTCTATTGCCATCATTTTAAGTTTATACAACATGCAGTAGCTGATACATCTGCAGCAAAAATAATATGCTTGGCCCTTCCCCTAGCATCTCACAAATACACGGCCTATTAAAATAAAACAGAGATGGATATTCATTTCAAAAGAAAGGTTTAAAATGGAAATGAAACATACAACATGTGAAAATACTTCTTCTTCTTCCTCTTTCGGCTGCTCCTGTTAGGGCTTGCCACAGCGGATCATCTTCTTCCATATCTTACAACATGTGAAAATACTAAAAGAAAAATATTGTCCATTTTCTTAAAACTGCAAAGGTTCCAAAAGCCTGTCATTACATACTAATAGAAGTGAGCCATTTATCAAAGGTAAAAAGACAGCAAACCATTTTTCCATTTTGTGAACTCGCTTGTTCCATTATAACCACATGGAGCATAAAGGTGCAAGCCCTGGATGGGGTTCATTGGACAGCACCCTTGCACATACAAGACCCATTCAAAGTCTTCAGTGAAGTTTTGAGAGAAACCCAAGGAGAACGTGCAAATTTCACATAGACAGCAACCTCACGGCCTGGGGATCAGTCAGGCAGCAGTACCAACCACTGAATTGCTGTGCCGCACAAAACCAAGCCCAATCAATGATAGTTTGCACATTTTCAGTCATTCATTCATTCATTTCAGTTTTGTGTAAATTAAATATTTACTCTTGTTCTAAACCCTTCAGTGTTATCTTTGACCCTTTCACAGCCATCACCTTTCTCCTGTAAACCTTCCTGTGTATAGTATGGCGACGACAGTACCATGACGAGACCTACCCTGTACGATAATGAAGAAATGGGTAGACATCAACTCTTTGTGGCTCTGAAATGCATGAACAGTGTAGAAAACGAATGCAACTTATTTGAATGGGTTGCGGATGTTTTCTATCGGTAAGCAGTGTTAAAAAAGAAAAGTCACAAATATGAATCCCTTCTCCTTTTGTAATATGCATCTGTCTGATAACATAAAGGATGCACTTTGGTCAAGGTTAAGCAAAAGTAGTAAAGAGGCTCTTAAAATATGCTGTGTTTGTTCTTGGGAAGAAAAGTTATGGAGGAACATAAAAGCCATTAACGTTTACAACAGTTTCACAGAGGAACAGGACACTTTATTTCCAGTTTAATTAAGACAAAATAGTGTAGATCACTCTAAAATTAAATTGATATAGAACTGCAAACAAACTGTAGGTCTTCACATTAGATTGATTACTTTTGAGAACATTTATACATTTAGGATGTACAACAATTATTCTTTATTATACTGTCATTTATTTTGGTTTCTATATGAATGCAATTAAACAGAAAGATAGATTTGCAATAGCAGTGATCTTTGGACCAAGAAGTAAAACATTTTTTTATATGACCACCACAGAGCTGTTCTTATTTGAAATAGAGATTTTTATTTATGTTCACAGTGCTTAATCCACATTCTCTGTGTGCAATGAGCCATCTGAAAACATCTTGATAGTTAGTAATTTTTCTTACCTGTAGAATGAAATGAAACAAAGTATAAGAAGTCACTGTGAACTTTTGAGCAGTTAGTTTCAGATTTAAAACTATTCATTTACTTGGTGTCAACAGCATGGTTGTTCAAATGTGACTTGAGGAGGGGGTTAAAGAAGACACCACGAGGGAACTCTCATGTTGCGTCTGAAGAAACTGAAGAAGAAGCTCCAGAACTCTTCAGCTTAATCCATGTACTTCTCCACCATTGACTAGTCCACCTTTCCATGACAATTAAAAAGAGAGCCATCCAGTGTCATCTCCCTATACTTGTCTGAGAAAGGCTTCTATCAGTTTGTTCCCTGTTTGGCATCATTCCCCCTCCCTCAACGTCCCCCTTACTGGAAATCTATTTTTACCAGTATTTCATATTATTGTAACAACCTTAATCTCCGCATTTACTTTACATCCTGAAAGTGCTTTCCTCTGGATATGTCCTGATCTCTGTCATACCTTCTGCCCCACCCCCTCAAGTTTCAGGTTACTATTTGGGTTACTGTTTCAAATTTTCTGTCTATTAACTTTCCTACCTAAAATCTTTCTTTTATTCAACCTGTCATCTCACTCTCCCTGTTCTATATTGGCACAATAGCTGCAAAGGCATCCCTAGCTTCTCACTAGAAATCTGATGTCTTCTCCCTCTTGCTCTCTCTTTTACATCTCGACAAGCCTAATTTTTCAGACTTGCTCTTCTGAAACTCTTAGCAGCTGTGATCATCTGGGTCATCTGGTTCACATATTGCAAAATGGTGAGCAGTGGTGTAACTTTTGTGGTACTTGAGGAGTTTCTTCTCATTTTCTTGTTTTCACTTTGGTTATTTAGTTGTTCATTCTATTTTTTTCTTTAAAAATGAATAAAAAAATATTTGAAAAAACAAAAACAAAACTGCTGTGGGCCAGCTGAGCTTTAAGCTTTGTTTCTCTCCCAGATTTTCCTCAGGCATTTTTTATTTCTTCTTTCTCTTCCATCAAAACATATTTTATAGGTGGGGGTCATGTGTTGGGGGAGAGGAATGTAATTATTACTGGTAGTTGTTATCATTGTTTCTTAAAGGAATACTTCACTCATAGATACTATTTTTTTACATTTTACTTACCTCATGTAATTTGTTGTGGTGGCCAAAAAAAAATCTGAATCTCATGTTTTCATGGAGAAAGAACATAATGACAATTTAAGTTGAGCAGGCCAAGTGGTACTAACACTAACTGCAAATAACGTGAAAAAGTCCAGGGAAAAAAGAAAAACTAACTTGTGTCTCATCATCCACATGTCTGTTATCCATTTTTATGTTCAAAACGTGCAAAATTCATGCATTTTTTTGCTAAAACACTATTTATGCTTGCTTCCACAAAATTCAATACTGTGCATTTGAACAGAAGACAGCTCTCTTGGCCAGTGTATTGGGAAAGTGGCGGCTATTCAAATCAAAAGCATGACCCCATGTCAAAGGTTCCATATTGTGGGCTACAGAGATGCCACTGTACAGTATGTGAATAACCTCTTGTATTTTTTCTATTCCCGACCTTCCATTCTTCCTTCCTGTTTGTATTGTGTTTCCCTTAATAACTATCCTATACATCTTGCCTGAAGAAGGGGACTGAGTTGCCTCGAAAGCTTGCATATTTGTAATCCTTTTAGTCAATAAAAGGTGTCATTTTGCTTGGCTTTTCTCTACATTCATAATGGCTAACATGGTGCAACACCCTAGTACTAGTAATTCTAATCTCATTTTGTGTAGAAATCTAACATTTTTACTTCTGATGTGTAAAATGTTACATTTACTTTCATTAAACTTCATCTTCCACAAATATTCCCCAAAGATCATATCTTCTTTTCATTACATTTAAGCCCAAACTCAGAAAGATATGTGGAGAAGAATCAATCAATCAATCAACATTTATTTATATAGCACATTTTCATACAAAAAAATGTAGCTCAAAGTGCTTTACAAAATGAAGAATAGAAAAATAGAAGACACAATAAAAAATAAACATAAGTCAACATTAATTAACATAGAATAAATAAGGTCCGATGGCCAGGGTGGACAGAAAAAACAAAAAAAAAAAACTCCAAGAGCTGGAGAAAAAAAAAAATCTGTAGGGATTCCAGACCAAGAGACCGCCCAGTCCCCTCTGGCCTTGCTGATCTTTTTTCTGGCCATTGCCAGATGTTTGAGTGGCAGTAGACCACATTCTTTAAATAAGGAGAGTTTGAGAAAGAGGAAACAAACTGGAACACAGGTGATTTAGTGTTGCTGTATTTAGTTATTCAATAAACAAACTGTTATTGGGATGAGCCTGTGGGAGTGCTACCGAAAGGACTTCAATTCCCAGCATTCGGCAGGAACTGAAGGGCCGGCAGCTAATCGCTGTGTTCTTTAAAAGAAGTTGCTGCTTAACTTCAAACTACAGTGGGAAACAAAATGGTCCAGGCAAAGCTGCAGTGGTCTTTAACAGAGTGTGTTTCAGTTAAATACAATATGAAAAGTGCCTTTCTGTGTAATGCTAGTCTGTGTTTTTTTACAAGCTGTGCATCCGTAAATAATACATTTTGTATGCCTAACACATACACCTGTTAATGGATAACCTTCGCCACATCTAGTTTGTTCTGTATTCTGTAGTAAAACTGTATGACTGCAATGTTCAGCCAGTGGGACTCCTTGAATTACCATGGGGTATTTTGCACACTGACTACAAGCCTGCTGAGGTAGAAATAACAATTGCAGTAGTTGAACAAAAATAAATAAATTAAAACACTGGAGTCTTTGGATGTTTCATTATTATTATGTTAATGCGTCAGCAGTTTTCCCCTGAATTGCAACAAATTGTCTGGGCACTGCATGGTTTCAGAAAAAAAAACATTTCTCTCTATTATATTAAAAAATCTTGGGACGAGACTTTTTTTCCGGCAACGAGACGTGATCTTTTGAAGAGAGGCAGAGAGAAACTTTTGAAGAGAGATCTTTTGAAGAGAGACACTTTCACATCCCGCGAGACAGGCACGTCATGTCATACTTACAACCTTTGTAAGCAAGTCCCATGATACACATGCAGAGCAGGTTAGAGATAATGGAAGTAGGAAAATTCAAAAGTCTCAAGAAAATGAGTGAAAAGATCACATTAGCACAAACAAACGGGAAATATTATTCAGTGAAATAACGGAAAAGTGAAAAGAGATTGCATAGTGTTTGAGGACAAAAGGACAGGTGCTGTACAGGCATTTAAATGTTCAAAGTGCCGCCCGAAATGCCGATCACGCATAACGAAAGCAGCAGTAAGCCAGTAGCTGATTGAGCAAAGAGGAGATAAAAAAACAATTGTTACTTGTTTCCAAATGTATCTCTGTTTAAGAGGGGTTTTAGAGGAGTGACCATGTCACCTTGGTGTGCATTCAGCCACACTCTTCACAATGGTGCGTGGTGGTGGGGGGATTGGTATGTGAGCAAAGTTCAGATCACGTAGCATGGCAGCACATAGCACTGGTGGGGGGGCGGGGGAAGGGGTAGGCGAGCGAAGTGCAGATCACGTGGTAAAACAGCAGTAGCTGATCAAGCAAAGAGGAGTTAAAAAAAATTATTTGTATCCCATTGTATTACCATTTAAGCATGGTTTTGGAGGAGTGGACGTGTCTCCTTGGGGTGCGTTCAGCCCCCCTCTTCACAATAGCGCGAAGCACAGGCAAGGGGGGAAAGGGGTTGGCGAGCGAAGCGAGTAGGGGGCAAAGCCCCCTAGCATTTAAATATTTTCTCAGTTCAGAACAGAGGTGGGTGGGTTTAAAACAAATGTTTTCTTTTTCTTGGTGGAAACACATCCTTCACTATTGTAGGGGCCCACACATTCTGTGCAACACCACTGAGTGTAAATTGCAGTGTGTTTGTCCTGTCATAGAAAAAGGCCCTCAATAGCACTTTTATTTTTGATTGTATATTCAAGCTGTGTAATTTTATTTTTCTTTATATTAGTGAACAGTGATGTTCTGGCATCTCCTTTGAGGATTGGATCATAACTTGCGTTCAATGTCTAGAGGACCCTGAACTGGTTCGATAATAGATGTATGGACTGTAATAACTGGCCATATCAGTACATGGTAATAAATTATAGCAGTCTAACAGAGATGTCCAAACATGCTATAAAAACAGAGCTGCCCACTGCTCTTTCTCTTAGTTTTGTGTTATTATAGAGTGACATGATGCCATGTCAGCTTCTGCTTATGAGGGACATCAGTTTTTATTGAAGCTGTGTGCACTCAATAATGATTTGTATTTTCTCTCCCCTTTTTGTTCATCAGATACTGGTCCACTACTTTTTTTCTTTTTGTTCTTTTTATAGAGTGCCGTGATGACGTGTCACTTCTGCATTCATATTATGAAGTGCATTGGTGTTCAGTGTAGAATTCATTTGTCCTTTTTGATCTTCAGAAAGCTGCATCTTTTTCTAAAAAAAATAAAATAAAATTCTGTGTTTTGAGCATTTCTTTATTCCGTTTAAGCCTGTTACCTTTGGATCTCTGCAAAATGTACATAATTTGAGTACTTAATATGGGTAATACCCCTGAAGAATTTAAAACTTCTGTTAAATCTCCCTTTACCCACTTTCTCTTGGGATCATAGAGGTTACATTTTTATGCATGCTTTTCTTTTTTTTTTCCATTTAAGCCCTCTGGATTTGGGAATTGTTCCAGTTAGCCCAGTACACAGTTCCCCGGCATATTACATTTTATAGTCTTTCACCAAATTAGATGTGCATCATGCTCTTTAATTTTGGTGTATTAAAGTAATTTCAATACATTTTAGTTTAAGTTTATAAATATAAAGACTTCATGCATTCTTGGGCTGGGAGGAGTGTCTCATTTGACTTTTCACCTACGAGGTCTTTGTTGTGAAAATTATGCATTCTATGAAACAGTTGGACTGTTGACAATATTTGATTTTACCAGTTTTTCCTCCATATAATATTCTACATTGAAGCAGCAATAGATGAGGTAAAGATTGTGGTGGATGGCTGGAGCCCTGAGCATGGAAGGTGAGAGAGTATTTTCAAGACCCTTTCTCTCCCAGACTGACAGAAGGCAGCTCCCTTGGTTTCCCGCCAGGGGAGTCCTGGACTTTTGCAGGGCCCTATTTAGCAACACTTTCACCACACCCAAAAGTGCTGCCAGAAGAAGTTCATTGGGCACCTGGACTCCTTCCGGGTGCCCAATAAAAGGAACCAGTCACCACCACTCAATTGCCAAAGCTCTTCAGGAGAAGTGGAGGCGGAAGGACTGGCGGCAAAAGGGAGTGTGTTGTGCTTTGTGCCTTTTGTGCTTTGAAGACAACATTGTTGATAAACCATGTGCTCTGTGAAGTAAAACCTGTGTACTGCCAGTCTGTGTTTGGGTTAGGGAGGCTGTACGCGCCCTGGCTTCACAAGATGTCTTTCTCTTCCACAGAAGCAGTGAAATCTTTTTGTAAGAAATATTAACAATTTATTCAAATATTTGAGAATCTATGTTTTTAATAGATCTTCCCAGAGCACAACCATCCAGTTGTCTATTCTCAACTCTATTAAAGATTAACATTAACTCTGCAAATGTTATTAGCTGGTATGGCATTTCATGATTAAAGAGGTAAAATATTTTCTTTGCCATACCAAGGCTCATTGTGTGCCCAGAGAATAGTTTTAAGTAATGTGAAAACCATTTTGAAGTAACACTAAGTAGGATATAGTTTCCCACTTTCTTTATTGTTTTTGTTTTTTGTCTTAGCACCATTGAAACATTTCTCAAAGCCTCATCCTTTTCTATTTCACGTTGTCATACAGAGAGGATGGCTGTGATCTTGGGACCTCTGAATCTGAAACCACCAGCTTGTAGCGGTTGCCACATAAGTGTTATCTTTGGTGTTGCCATCCTCACTTATTGGTTGTCTGTTTGTTTGACGATGTTGACTTGCACCAAAGTGGTAAGATCTGCAACGTTAAGAGAGATAAGGTACTGTAGATTGGTCAACTGCAAGGGCAGGATGTTGGATAAAAAACCAGGAAGTCACTAACAAGTGAGAAACTTTAAATTTAGTGATCTTTAGGAATCACAAGAAGAAAGAAACTTTTTCTGCCAGAGAAATAACAGCTATTCAGACTGGCGCCTATTTTGCACCATTGAGAAGGGAATAGCTGTTAAGGTACAGCATGTGTTTGTGAAGTCAGTAGAACTGAAATGTATTTTTTTTATCTGGGAAGTGTTCTCATCTTCTGCATGGCTTTGTATTGAGCTTAATTTGTTTTTGGGATTGGCCTTGCACATCATCGAGATTCATTTGTGTTAGACTGCCTCTCTCATTTGTGGTGTTTATGTTGTTTTGTGTTCATCTTGTGTTTGTAAATTGTGCCCATGTGCGTCACTCATTTTGTGTTCTGACTTCATTATATTATATTATATCTGCGGTGGGCTAGGATAGTTTCCAGCAGACCCTCGTGACTCTGTAGTTAGGATATAGTGGGTTGGATAATGGATAGATATTATATTATATTATATTATATTATATTATATTATATTATATTAT
>JANRMT010062818.1:26403880-26415378 GCA_026402145.1 Polypterus bichir lapradei
ATATTATATTATATTATATTATATTATATTATATTATATTATATTATATCATTAGATACTTCTTCTTTGTCTTAATTTATTCCCACTTCTATGTGGGATTGAGGTGCTTGATCAACCTTCTCCAAACAGCTTGTTCCCGCACCTCATACCCAGTCAGTCCCTTTTCCTTAAAATCTTTTACGTTATCCATTCACCCCCACCTTGGCTTTCCTCATTTTATCTTCCCCTGTACTTCAATTCCCATCACTCTTCTGCCCACATATTCATCGTCTCTCCTCATCACATGTCCGTACTACTTCAATATACTTTCCTGTACTTTCTTACATATCTTTCCCACTTTGTTGGACCTCTGTCTCATTTCTTATTCTGTCCTTTTTTGTAACTAGATACATTCATCTCATCATTCTCATTTCTGCCACATGTAACTTCTTCTCCTGCATTCCTTTTACTTCCCACGTCTCAGCTCCATACATCATTGCTGGTCTTACCACTGTCTTAAAAAATTACCTTTAACCTTCACCTTAAATCTTCTATCATACAATACACCTAATACCTTCATCCAATTGTTCCATCCACACTGCACTGTATATAATACAGTAACGGCACACTGCACAATAACGTGCAGTGAATACACTTGACTTGAGCATTCATAGTTTTCATACTCTTTCTCTGTACGCTTAGCATTCATTTCCTCAGAGATTGATGTGCTTGCTGCTTCCTGAGCAGCTCTTCTTTTCTCTACCCTGGTGGCCTGCTTCTTCTCTTCTTTTGTTGGCATCTTTTTGTGTTAAAAATGATTAAGTTAGTGTTTATGTTGCAATTACTTAGTACGTTTTCTTTAATTTTTCACTTAAGCTGGCACTTACAATTGTGCTTAAAAGTTTGTGAACCCTGTAGAATTTTCTATATTTCTGCATAAATATGACCTAAAACATCATCAGATTTTCACTCAAGTCCTAAAAGTAGATAAAGAGAAACAAGTTAAACAAATGAGACAAAAATATTATACTTGGTCATTTATTTATTAAGGAAAATGATCGAATATTACATATTTGTGAGTGGCAAAAGTATGTGAACCTTTGCTTTCAGTATCTGGTGTGACCCTCCTTTGCAGCAATAACTGCAACTAAACGTTTCCAGTAACTTTTGATCATACCTGCACACCGGCTTGGAGGAATTTTAGCCCATTCCTCCATACAGAACAGCTTCAACTCTGGGATGTTGGTGAGTTTCCTCACATTAACTGCTCGCTTCAGGTCCTTCCACACCATTTCGATTGGATTAAGGTCAGGACTTTGACTTGGCCATTCCAAAACATTAACTTTATTCTTCTTTAACCATTTTTTGGTAGAACGACTTGTGTGCTTAGGGTCGTTGTCTTGCTGCATGACTCACCTTCTCTTGAGATTCAGTTCATGGACAGACGTCCTGACATTTTCCTTTAGAATTCTCTAATATAATTCAGAATTCATTGTTCCATCAATGAAGGCAAGCCGTCCTGGCACAGATGCAGCAAAACAGGCCCACACCATGATACTACCACCACCATGTTTCACAGATGGGATAAGGTTCTTATGCTGGAATGCAGTGTTTTACTTTCTCCAAACATAACGCTTTTCATTTAAACCAAAACGTTCTATTTTGGTCTCATCTGTCCACAAAACATTCTTCCAATAGCCTTCTGGTTTGGCCATGTGATCTTTAGCAAACTGCAGATGAGCAACAATGTTTTTTTTGGAGAGCAGTCGCTTTCTCCTTGCAATCCTGCCATACACACCATTGTTGTTCAGTGTTCTCCTGATGGTGGACTCATGAACATGAACATTAGCCAATGTGAGAGAGGCCTTCGGTTGCTTAGAAGTTACCCTGGGGTCCTTTGTGACCTCGCCGACTATTACACGCCTTGCTTTTAGAGTGATCTTTGTTGGTCGACCACTCCTGGGAAGGGTAACAATGGTCTTGAATTTCCTCCATTTCTGCACAATCTGCCTGACTGTGGATTGGTGGAGTCCAAACTCTTTAGAGATGGTTTTGTAACCTTTTCCAGCCTGATGAGCATCAACAACTCTTTTTCTGAGGTCCTCAGAAATCTCCTTTGTTCGTGCCACTTCCACAAACATGTGTTGTGAAGAGCAGACTTTAATAGATCTCTGTTCTTTAAATAACACAGGGTGCCCACTCACACCTGATTGTCATCCCATTGAGTGAAAACACCTTACTCTAATTTCACCTTCAAACTAACTGCTAATCCTAGAGGTTCACATACTTTTGCCACTCACAAATATGTAATATTTGATAATTTTCCTCAATAAATAAGTGACCAAGTATAATATTTTTGTCTTAATTGTTTAACTGGTTTCTCTTTATCTACTTTTAGGACTTGAGTGAAAATCTGATGCTGTTTTAGGTCATATTTATGCAGAAATATAGAAAACTAGCCAACCCGCGGCGTACCATACGCTGCATAATGAGGCTGGTTTGTTAATGATTGTTAAGCACAGGGAGAAAATTAACATTTGAAAAATCGGTAATGTAATAAATCAGCAAGAAAAGCAACATTGTAACAATGCATGGAACGAACCAACACACAATCGTCCGTGACTGAAAACTGGCGGACCGCCATCGCGCCTTCTCCTCCCAGACGGAGGGATGGGGGTGGACGGCGTTGAGGCGCGGAGGGTGGAACGGGAGGAGAGGAGAAGGACGTCCATTCCGCTCCCTCCGTCATGCTAGTCTACTGATTTCTCGTTCAGTATGCACTGCCTGCTCATGTGCTGCGGGCCAGTGAAAAAGGAGTGTTGGTGGGCAGGGAAACGTGTTCCGTGTTCCTGCAGGAGCATCTAAGAAGACGCATGTTTGTCGCAGATGCGAATTGCTGTATGTAGCGTGTAAAACAGTTTGCTATGGTGCACGCGGTCGTGCGTCGTAACCGAAAACTCGGTTTTTAAAGACTGCTTACTTCATTGTGTTTCAACCTCAGTTGTAAAGTATTGTTTTAAGGATCCCATGGGACACCCCTCGCAAACCGTTTTACACGCTGCATATGGCGATTCACCTCCGCGAGAAACATGCTTCTATGAACAGTCAGCGTGGCTCGGAGGTGTATGTGGCCTCTATGACAGACGAATATAAATGACGCAGTTTTTTCTGTGTAGTCGCGTCCGAGTTGGTGGGCGTGGCTCTGCGATTTGTCGTCGTATGCAATGGTCTTGGAGTTGGTGGGCGTGGCTCCTTCCTGCGTGCGCCATTGGTGTCTTACTTGTCGGCGGCTTAGTAAATCCACACCCCTTCCGGCGTGCTTTCCATGGGGGTCTTGCCTTAGTGAATTATATATATATAGATTATAAAGGGTTCACAAACTTTCAAGCAGAGCTGTAAGTCTTCATTCTGTCTCAAGAATGATTTAAGATATGAAGAGGTAGGGGAAGTGACAGCGAAGGCGGTAGGGAATGAGAACGGTGCCCGTACGCATGTGCCGCACGGCCGCCCTGCTGCTAGTTGATTCTACAATAAAATAAAATAAAAATAAAAATAGGAATAATCTTGGAAATTAATCATCACCCTAAAAGCGGATAGTAGACGTCATGGAGTATGTGTGTACCAAATTTCAGGTCAATAGGTCAAACGGTTTGTGAGCTACAGGTGATTTAAAATCCTGGACAGACAAAAGAAAAGCCGCAGTGACGTACTGTATTATATATAAAGATTTTATATATAAAGGTATATATAATATCACAATATTTAAGTAGCATATGTAAGTGTGGTGTCTTGTTATTTTCGGGAAAAGTGAACCAGGGCTGAAGTTTGTTTGGCCTCATTAAGAAGCAGTCAGTGGCAATCAGCTGCTGACATGCTCTGGCCGATTGTGCAGTATACTGGGGAGATTGATACAAGATGACTGAGTTGATCTAAAGGGGGCCATTTCTTGTTGAAGTGAACAAGCAGGCATTATGACTTCTACCTTCCAGCCTTGCTGTCTCTTACCACATGTCTATTTTAATATATGTATTCATATGGATTTATTTATATACAGTATATTTATTTGAACACTGTGTACTTATTTTTTCACTTTATGATTTGCGCTTTGATTGTTTTTTGCTTTAGCAGTCCTCTACCCTGAAGTAGAGACAACATTTTTTGTCCTGAAACACTAAGCCAGTTCATCTCTGGAGACCACTTTATACTATTTGGATGCTTTCACTATTTGGATGCATTATCTATTTTTGCTTTATCCTTCCAATTGCTGAACCTTTTTCAAAAAATACTTGTATGTTTACTTTTTTTAATAAAAATAACAAGTTCATGGATATTTTATTTGTTTGGATGCTTACCAATGGCAGAGAGTTCTCTACAGTCTTCACAGGGGCCTCCACACTTGCTGAGAAGCAAGTCAAGATCCTCACCAGTGCACCTGCAGTAGGAGAAGTAAACTTGAGTCACTTCCCAGGGGAGACTGGCTGGCTTCAGAGGGAGCACACCCTCAAAATGGGAAGTTAGCCACAAAACTTGTAGTCCTAAAGTACTTTAGCAAACCTCTAGCATTGGTAAACCTCTAGCTGTTGTAATAAAATAGGCAGCAAACAGAAAAAAGTTTTGGGGTTGGTCACCCTGTACACTTGAAAATTTGCAGGCAAAAAATGAAAATGTGTCTTTACAGGCATGAGTTCAAGACAGAACTAACTAACAGGATAAGAACAGGAGATACAATTCAACATTCAACGTTCTCCTGAAGCAACATCAGTACCTGGGACTGAGCCCTTGAGCAGTTCTTTTGGAGAGTGATGTGGGCTTGAGCCTGTGCTTCTGACTCAGCGAGCTGCATCCTGGTCTCACTCAACTGGACCTTGAGCCTCTAAATCTCCATGGCCATGTTAATAAGGACTGAAGTCAGGTCCTGCTTTTCTGACATTTTCAAGCAAAAAAATGAAAAAATCCTGGCAACTATGCCAATGTAATAAAACAGGCATCAGACAGAAAAAGGTTTAGGGATGGCTACCTAAATATGAAGGAAAAAAATGAAAATATGTCTTCATAGACATAGGTTCAAGACTGAACTGACTAACAGGATGAAGACTGGTCTATAAATATGGTGAACTAGAAAAAGGGATGGAGACAGGGAGACTGGAACAGGAAATGATGTGACAGGTAGATGGGTTTTGGGTCCTGGAAATTATGTCATCAAAGGGTGCCCAAAGTGACAACATCAGTGGGTGGACTGGTAGAGATGTCACTGAGAGGCACAGTCTTCGGCTAGTCTGCAGAGGGGCAAGAGGAGAAAGGATCATATGACAGCACCAGCCCCCTGGTCTGGCTGAGAAACAACACTATTTGAGCCTATAAACCATCTCCTGTGCACACGTGTGTGACACTGTATAATAAAGGGCAGATGAAAAATATTTATTAAACTAAAAGGTTTATTTTCAAAAGGCTCTGTAACTAAAAAATATTTAAAGAGCACAAAAAGGCAAAATGGAAATGTCTGAAGACAATCCGATAGCAAACAAAGTCCTAAAACAGATCCAATAATTGTAACAAAATGCAGAGCAGAGGTCAGAAATACAATTATTCACTGACTATAATAATATTCCAAAAAACACAAGAGAACTCATCAACACCAAGAAAGAGATGAAATGAAATACATTTGACCAGTGGGTGTCCTCAGCCTTTATGGGGTGAGGTGAGGTTCCACATAGAGACAGAGAGGTGGGCCCGCCTCTTGAGTACCCACCCATAAAGAACATACCACCACACATAAAAACTTAACTGCATACTGATAAAATATTATAAATAAAACATGAATGAACACAATAAACATAGTATATGAAAATACTTGAATTTAAACAACAAAGACTTGGGAAAGGAACTTGAACAGAAAACAAAGTATATGCACAAGCAACATAACACCTTGTGATATTTGGCCGGCTTATCATCCCGGCCAATACCCCCAGGCCGCCAGATGGAGCCCTCCCTGCAGTAAGGAGGTGCCCCGAAGACCAGCAGGGAATCATGGACGCTGTAGTTTTTATCCTCAGCCCTGCTGGATACCTCAGGGGTCGCAAGAGGGTGCTGCAGGGAGGACTAAGGACTCATCTATGCCCTATGACCTGGAAGTTCGTTATAGGAAGAGCGACGGGCTTACGGGGTGAAGAAAAGAACTTTTACCTGACCCGGAAGTGATTGAGAATCACATGGACTGAGGATTGGGAACACTTCCGGGTCAGGGAATATAAAAAGACTGTGGGAGCTCCCAGATGGCGAGCTGAGCTGGATGGAAGGGTGGCAACGCGTCTGGGAGTGGAGGATTGTTTATTGTTTGTGATTAGTGATTATTATATGAGTTTAGTGGTGGAGAGTGTGTTTTGTACACTGTGGCAATTTAATAAAGTCAACTTGAGGACTTTTACCTGGTGTTTGGAGTCGTGGACAGGGGTTCAAGGGAGCGAGAGCACCCCCTATCCACCACAACCTATAAAGTCTTACCTTTTACCTTTTTTGTGTAAAAGAAGTAGTCTCAACACACGATAAAGGTTTGGAGCAGCCACCCGTATATTGTCCCTGGCTGCAAAAGAGTAAAGACAACAAGAGAGATGTGTTCTCGTTGAATTTCTAGAGTGAACTGAAATGATACGCAAAGATGGAGGCTTTATAAGCCGATAAGTGGAAATGATGTATTTACTCCGGAACCGAAAGTGATTTCAGTCAGGGCGCTGGAACCAGAAGTGATGTCAGTCTGGGCGCCGGAACTGAAAGTGATGTTAAATCAGGCAGATTTTCCCGTATTTGGCCTGCAGAGATAAAAGAGACAGGTTTAGTGTATCCCGACACCTCCTGGCCAGGTGGGTAATTACCTCCACTTGGTCCACTCAATTCCCTCTTAGTCACGCATATGACACCAGTTTATTTGTTTTGTATTTTTCTTAGGTCACAAGTTAAACTTTTACAATTTTAAACTTTACAATTAGTAAGAGTGATTTATTAGTATTTTAAATTCTGTAAATTCTTCCAATATATTTATTAATACACCTGTCCTGAAACATCTTTAATTTGGAATTGAGAAATTATGCCAATATTTTAGACAGTGCAGTTTTGTTACAAAGGTCTTCAGAAACAATTGATGTCTCCCTGACACACCTTCCACGATAACTTCCTGACTGTTGCTGCTTACATAGAATTACCCTGAATTAGAATAAGCCAATCCTTATCATTTTCTAAACTGCTTTGTCCAGAACATGGTCATGGGGTGTGCTGGAGCCTATCCCAGCTACCATAGAGTGCAAGGCAGGAACAAACTCCATACAGGGTGGCAGTCCATTGCAGGGCAGACACACACATGCACACCCCAGCCACACACTTGAGCCAATTTAGTATTACCAAATCACCATGTCTTTGGACTATGGGAAAAAACTGGAGCACCTGAAGGAAACCCAAACAGACACAGGGGAGAACATGCAAGGGAGGACCCGGGGCACAAACCCTGGCCTCCTTACTGTGAGGCAGCAGTTCTACCATTGTGCCACCGTGCTGCCCATTACAATAAGGAAGTTTAGAAAATTGATTAAAGGAATACTTTCTTTTGAGTAGTCATTTGAACAAAGCCAAAATTGTCAGCATGATTTTTTTGTTTTTGGGCTCGAGTTCTATATTACTTTGTTCGGGAAACAAGCACCTACTAGGAGTTGGGTAGTGGGGTTCAGAACAATAAGAAGGCCAACATCAGAAGATTTCACCTGTCTACAATGTTCATATGGGACAAGTAAGTAGTTTTTTTAAGCTCTATATAATGTGAACATTTACTGAGTTTTTGGGGGCCAAAGTAAAAAAGAGAGAGTATGGGGGTTGTGTGTGGTGTCAGATGTAGCAGAGATAAACTGCATGTTCTCTTTGCAGTCTGGAAGTCACAGACCCTTAACAAGTGCAGTGACCCTCAACCTGCCTTTGTCTACTACCACATATGCCCATGTAAGGACCTTGACGACAACCAGAGACTGACTGTGGACCAGATGGGATCATGCTGGTGTGCTGCACTTTCATACTTCTTCAACTTCATTTATTCAGGAGTCCCAGCAAATGGAGTTTTCCCTCTGGGATCCCAAACCATTTTACTTTTCGGTTTTTCTTCTTTTTAGAACGTTATTGGCAGAGTGTTAAAGAATACATTGGGCAAAAATGTAGGAATTATGAACCAAGCAAGGAAAATGTAATCACATTGTACTGTATGTGTTTAATAGTTTATTTCACTAATTAAATATATTATGTATTTATTTGTATATTATTTTAATTAATTAAATTAAATACAATTAAATACATGTATCATGATTATTAATTAATTTCATAATTTTGTGCAATTTAAGTTAACATTAATAAAGGCAGTGTTGGTGTATATTGCATAGACATATTCTTTAAGGAAAACAGAGGAAGAGAATTGTGAAAGAACTGAAATGAAAATAACTAGGTGGGCTTTTGGGGTCCTACTGAAGGAGAGGCAGAGTAAAGAGGAGGTAAGGAGAAGAGTAGGAGTGGTAAACATCAGTGAGAAAACTAGGGAAGCTGACTTTTTGCAAAGGTATATTGGCAGGGAAGAAGAAGATGGAGAAGATTATAGTAATAAGCAAAACAGGTAAGTTTCAGTTTGCATATAATTTTGTGGAACTGATTCTAAAATTCATTTCACAGGTTATTTAGCAATTGTGAAATCCAAAACTCATTCAAAAAGGTTTTTAGGTATTTTTTCAGGTGGAAAACAAGGAATATGGTTTTCAAATTCTTTTTACACATCTCTGTTTATCTGTTGAGTAATGCATGTAATCCATCACACGTCAGTAAAATCTTTTCTATTTGATTCTTCCTGTTTGCATATTTTCTACATGAAGACACACCTAAATGCACCATCATGCACATTACTGTGTTTTTTCCACAGGAAAGCTCAGTAGACAAAGAGTCTTCACTATCAATTCTCCCTCTCTGCTGTTACCTATCTGTATTGTTCTGGTTAAGGATATGCACATTTTATGCACCTAAAGCTCTGAGTTTCGTTTCTGTTTTGGATACATTTTTAGTGTTTGCAATTGCCAAGGTTGTCTGTGTATTTAAAACCCATATGATAAAAATGCATTTCTTAATTCAGACTATCTGTAGTTTATTGATTGTTTTACTGGTTACTCAGACCAGCAATGACATATGTGAGATTTATGATAAAATTCACCAGGTCAGATCAGGTCAGGTTGGGGAGCATGCATTGGTACAGCATGGTACCCCACACAATGAAACAGCTTGGGATCCCGGTTGGCAAACCCCAAGGCAGACACACGGTCCAGTCCAACCTTACAGAAATGAGCATCTATCTACTGCAGCCGGTTGTTATGTAGGCGTCTCCTTGGCCTGGTCCAGCTGCTCGACTCCTCAACAATGAGGCCGTAGTGCTGTAACTGATGCTCTCCCACAATGCAGTAAAGTGCGTCATCTGGGACTCCATGAGCAACCATTCATTCAAAACAAAGTTAAACTAGCACTACACAAGGATTCTCCGAAGAGACACAGTACTGAAAGAGTCCAGTCTTCACCTGAGGATCACTGGATAGCATCCATATCTCACAACCATATTGCAAAACAGGAAGTGCCAGAACTCTGAAGATGTGGGCCTTCATCCTTTTACAACATTATCAGGAGCACCGTATACACCCTTTCCAGCATCCTCATCACCCACATGCTCTCCAAATCCATCAACTGACTTCATAGGAAGAGTCACCAGAGACATGAATGTTGCTGTTGAAGTAAATAAACCTCTTGACTCAGTTGGCAGTCTCTCCACAGACAGACACACTGCTAATGGCTATGCCCAAAAGGTCATTAAAGGCTTGGGTCTTGGTTTTTATCCAGGACACTTGTAAGACCGGATACTCAGACTTCTCATTCACTCTCATGAGAGCCCAGATCAGAGCCTCCATTGACTCCACAAAGATTACAGCATCGGTGGCAAAGTCAAGATCAGTGAATCACCAACAGATGCTCCATGGCTGCTAGACTCAACGACCCTGCCCAACACCCAGTCCATACAAGTACTGAACAGAGTAGGAACAAAAATTGAACCCTGATGAACCCCAGAATCAACTGGGAAAAACACAGAGGTTCTGCCTCCACTCTGCACAGCACTTACAGTACCAGTGTATGGGCCGGTAATGGCAGCCAACAAAATTTTTAAATTCAGAAGACCTTTCTTTATTCATTTAACATTGAAAAATGTTTCCTTTAAAAAGTAAAGATAAGTTTTAACTTTAAAGACTTACTTGGTGTAGAAGTATAGGAATCTTAATTCACAAAATAATTCCAATGCAGTAATTGATGTATTGTCCAGTTCTGAAGAGTGATATATTATTGTGGTGGAGAATCCAAATATATTCTAGCTAATATTCATGCATTGAATATGAATGATACAATATTCTTGACCACTCATCACTTTATAATGGTGAGATACTTTAATTGTACCTTAAATTCAGATTTAAATAGATCCTCAGTGACTCCAACTATAACAGTTAAAACTGCAATGGCAGTTTCACGATTTATTAAGAATTGTAACCTTTTTGACCCATGGAGATTTGTAAATTCAAGTTCAAGATAATAATTTTTCTTTTTGGCAGTACTATATATCATAGGTATTCAATAATTTTTTTTTTTAATATAATTTACTACCCTTTATTAAATCATGCAAACACACAGCTATTTTTTATCTCTCTTATTTGAAACTCAAAATGTTATGTTCCTCAAACCAACTCATAACTGGTGACTTGATACAAAATACTAGCTAATGAATTCTTTATAAACTAGACATTAAGCCTTTTACAATAACGGGCGCTAGAACAGTAGTGGATAAACATTAGTAGGAACAGTCTATATTAAATGGCAACAGACCTTCTATGTGGCTGTAATATGCATCACTGTATTGTGTGCCTTTAATTTTCTCTCACAGTAATACTGGTTTGTATTTCCGTGAAATGCCTGTAATTTTCTCTGACAGTAATACAGTGGAACCTCGGTTCACAACCATAATTCGTTCCAAACCCTGGTCGAAACCCGATTTAGTCGTGAACCGAAGTAATTTCCCCCATAGGATTGTATGTAAATACAATTAATCCATTCCAGCCTGTACGGAGTGTATGTAAATATATATATTTTTAAGTTTTTAAGCACAAATATAGTTAAATAAACCATAGAATGCACAGCATAATAGTAAACTAAATGTAAAAACATTGACTAACACTGAGAAAACCTTGAACAACAGAGCAAAGTAACACTGCAAGAGTTCGCGCTATAGCTCTATGAACCGCTCGCTAAAAACACTTTTTTTTAATGAGTTTTAAGCACAGGGAAAAAAATTAAAATTTGAAAAATCCGTAATTTAATAAACAACCAAGAAAAGTAACATTGCAACAATGCACACGCGCGCATGTGTGTATGTCTCTCTCGCGCGCCTGTGTGTGTGTGTGTCTCTCGCGCGCCTGTGT